>JAMWET010000950.1:105000-705000 GCA_024036415.1 Prochilodus magdalenae
CCAGAGCGACTTACAAGGTTAGTCATATTACAGGTAGGCCAACGTGGTGTTAGGAGTCTTACCCAAGGACTCTTGTTGGTATAGCACAGCATAGTCACCCAGACCAGGAATCAAACCCCAGTCTCCCACAGGAGAAAGAGTGGTCAGCTGAATTTTTTTTTTTTTTTTTTAAATAATATGTCTATACCGCCATAATCCCGATATGATCATGTATTTTCAGGTTTAATAAAAATTAGTTTGTTTTACTTTATTTTAATGTTAAATGTCTTGACTATCAAGTATATACACTTTATATAACTAATATTAATTGTGTATAATTTTTGAATTATGTAAATTATGCCTTGCGATTTTATCTTTGATCTCTAAATTTCTGTTAGCTTTGTTTTTTAATCCAACTAACCATGGAAATAATCAGATACAATCTGAAAAACAACAGCGTCAACTGGCCGCTTAGTGTAATCATTAGTTTGATGCATTTGTTGTCCTCACATCTCATCAATGTGGTTTTTCAGGCCACCAATTTGTCACCACAATCCACCTGCTCTTTGAAAGAAACCCATTGTGCCTGCCATTGTAGTAGCATTCAGGTCCTTCTTCTAAAGAAGCCTGTTGATGTGCAGGACATCTTTCTTTTCCTTTACATCCGGCCACATAAGAACCCTTGGAATCACGGCCCCAAAGACAGCCCTTCAAACGCACACCCTGAACCCAGCCCTGGCCCTCCCGTCCCTCTGCTCCGCAGTTTAATTACAGGATCAGTACTCATTCTAATCTCTTCAAAGCCACGGCTACTCCTCCACACTAATCCAATTATATCTGCACTCTGTGTCACCAGTGAACCCCAAGATGATTCATCAGAGCATTATCCAATCGAAGCAAAGCCTAAGATGATTTATCAGAACATTAGCCAATCAAAGCTTATAAAAAATCTTCAATTTGCATTCATTTTCAGCTCTCACAATTAACTTGTAATTCAGAGTTCCTCACAGGGCTATGAATATGATGCCAAGAAAAAGAAGTTTCACTAAGTTTTAACTGAACTTAATCCTATTTCAGCTAAACTTTCATGAACCGTCAGTGTCTTACCAATTGTGCTACTGAATAAAACGTCTACATGAAAGTTTTGAAACAATACTTTGTTTAACATCTATTTAAAAAAACAAACAAAAAAAAAACCCTGCACCACATTCCTGTGTTCAAAGCAAGTCTTCAGATCATCTAGACCGTATACTAGCAGCTGAGTTACACATACAAAATACATCATAGTTAGAGAGCTGCAGTAAACTATGCATTGCCAAAAAACCCAATTGCTAAGGTGGCACAGTTCCAAGCTGAACAATATAAGCCTCCATCACCTTTGACAGGCCTCACCAATATATTAGTTGGTGGCTGATAATATCAGCCAGCATTGACCTGTGGTATTACTGGCATCTCCCAGTAACACTGCTAACAATGTGCTGATATTAACATGCTAAAGTTGTGTCGTTATATGTGGGTTTGTGTCTTTGCTTGAAGTATACAGTGGTATGAATGCGTTTGTCAAACTCAGCATTCCCCACTTCGCAACAATATAGAAACAATTCATTACTGTAAACAAAGGACTTAAAGAGACTTCAGAGTGAACGGCTTACACTCAATTAAAAAAAAAAAAAGACGTATTATAGATGTTTATGCCACAGTTTCCAATAAATTTACCTTGTACAGACCATTACGAGAGAGAGAGAGAGAGAGAGAGAGAGAGAGAGAGAGAGAGAGAGAGAGAGAGAGAGAGAGAGAGAGAGAGAGAGAGAGAGAGAGAGAAACTGTGCAGAACTGAACACTGTATCAGTTCATTTCAGCCAATAAGCTAAATATCACATTAGCTGGCTAGTTAATTAGCCTAGTTAGATGCTTTAAAGTGACATAGCATGAAAAGGCTTAATCATTGTGATTTTAATTATTGTTTCTGTGGACCAGGTGGAAAATGCATCACCATTAGAACTGCAAGTTCAGCTGGTTTGGTTGGGTTATTGTTCCTGACTGTGTGGTGGGAGAACATATTTATAGGACGGATATTTCTTTATTAAATCCTGCTGCTGGTGCAAATCATAATTACATGAAAAAATAACCACACTAAGCTGTGAAGTTACTGATCTGAGGAGACTGTGTCCAGTATTTTGGTAAAATAATCCTCAGGATGAGTAAAAACCCTGTTGTATCAATACAGCGCTGCCTGTGTTATCCACGTGGAAATACGTTCCTTGCACCCGTGACATAACATTAATCAGTCCTATTCAAGGTCTGGTAAAGTACCTACGTTAGCCCAAAGCTCCTTTAAGTGATCATGTTCAAACTGCACTGTTAATCTGAGGGGCTATTTTGCTAGTGGAAATAAGCCACTTTCCACCATAACAGGCCCAGCAGTTACATTATGGAGCTGCCGCACCAATAAAGAGAACACTGACTATTAAGACTTGTACTGAATATTACCAGTACTGTTCAAATATACTGTATAAACCAAACTCAATATTTATTATTGAAAACACACAAGACCTAAAATCTAGTCTTGCTACTAAAATCATTTAATTAGTAGCTTTTGTTTTTCCTCCTGTTCATTCAGGTTCTTATCTAAACAGTTGTAAGTAGGTTGTGTTTAGGTAACCTAATACTTTGAATGAATAAATACATAAATACATAAATAAATAAGATTCTTTACATCAGCAGAACATTCTTGATCTTGATCTGAACACACTGACACTACAATATATGCAGGAATATGTCCGAATCTGGCTAAAGTTAAAGTTAAAAGTGAACAGCCTTACCAGTTTTAAAAACACTAAAGCAATTAGACAAAACTCTTAACTACAACTTTGTGATTCATTTTTATTCCCACATTTAGCAGCTCTACCCTGTATTTTCCTGCCTCACAATTTTCACATAAAAACCACATGTAAACAAACACGTTGATATGAAGCATCAAAGCTTTGTTATGCTTAGCTTTAGTGAATACTGTAGTGTAGAGTTAAGTCTCACTCAGGGACTTCTAATAGAAACTTATGTATTTTGGATCTTACCTCCCCACTGCTGATCTCTCAGAGACACCTGTATGACAAACAGTATGCAGTCTTTTTTCTTTTTTTTTTGTGCTGCCCATTTGTCTTTCAGCAATGATGTTACATCATGAGATGCTCATTGTTTGGTGTCATATGCAAGTTTAAACGTTTTTGTAAAGCTTAAAGATACACAAGATATTCACTTCTGTTTTGCAACTCTGAAATGTTTATGTGGCTGTGAGTGTAAAGGTTTGAGTGTGTGGATAAGCCTGTAGTCTCAGTGTAAAGACATTTGTGTGTACACGTCCTACACCAGCAGTGTGAAATATACCTATCACAGGTGAGGCTGGAGGATGTAAGCAAGTACTCAAAAGAAAGTGGGCCTAAAATGGCATATGGTGTGAGCAGGTGCAGACAAAAATGGTGCTGAATTTTTTGGGCAAGACTGGGCGAGGATCACATTAGACCTTGTGGGTACAGGCGGATGTGATTAGTGGTTGAATCAGATGGGTGCAGGCGTTAATAATCAGACCCATGCAGACTTCTAGCACAGGCATTAGTCTCCTGGCTTTAATACAAAACTAAGGAAGAGAACATGTCTTAGCTCATCATCTGCATTTTAGGGGCTTTTGGGCAAATTACCTATATCCTGTCCTTTTTCCGACGTTTTATTTGGTTGCATGCATCAAAAACTGTGATTATTCAAACTCCCATATACTTTAAATTGCAACAGATTGTCTTGGTTGTTATGCCTGAATGCCTCATATTTATTTAAATGAGTTCTGTTTTTCTTGCTTACCTCCAGAAAATTCAGTTTTCCATAACAAATTCAGTAGACCTGCTTTAGTGCTGCTCTACTGTGCCAGACGTACACAAGCTGTCTGACATCACAAATGACAAGCCATCATTTCACTGATGGTTATGTACAACTGATTACATACAATGTATCAATTCTGCTTTCCAGCACTATAAGGGAGAGAATGTGTGTCTTCTGTATGTGTGTATCAGCAGTAGATCAGCGTCTGGGCTAATTGGAGCAAGTCAAGCAGGGGACGATTGGGAAGGGGGGGGGCATTCTTGCTGAGATCTGAGCTGTTTCCTGAGCAGCCATACTGGGGGGACTGGTGACTGTCGATCTGCCCTTACTACACCGCTTTCATGTTGATGGAGAGAATGGGAAGATGAAAAAAAGAAAAGAGGATCCATTCTAAAAGGAGGAATCTGCCTCTCATGGGCACACGCTGCTCATTACGACTCTATAGCTGGACAATAACAATGATGTCCTCTCGTGTTTGCAAACTTATTTAACACTCTCCAGAACACACACACACACACACACACACACACACACACACACACACACACACACATACACACCAAAGCCAGTCTAATTGAGCCCGTGTCTGTGTGCACTTCTTCTCTTGGGACAATGTTTGGCACCTCTGTTGAATACAGCAGAACGTGTATAAAAAGAGGCACGTATATCTATTAAAAAAGAAAAAAAAACTGAATACAGAGTACAAAGGACTGTGAGCTTGCGACCCCACTGTGTGTGCCAATTAGTTGGTAATTAATGCAGCAGAGCTGAGGTGGCGGGCCGGTGTGCCGGCGACTTGCATTGACTCCTATTGAATGCTGCGGCGCAGAGGAAAGCCAGCTGTAAATGAGGCAGAGACAGGCAGCGGGAGATTCCTGCCTTAATGAAGCGGTTGGTAAGGAACGTGTTCAGAGCAACACCACGTCCCCTCACGCTGCTGCCTCACTAGTGTTTGCTGTCACTTGTTGACAGAAAGGTCAACATGGACGCAGCCTAGTCCTACTAAAGCCTCCAATGGGAACCAAGCAGAATATAATGTATCTAGACTGTAGGATGTTCTTACTTAGAAGATACACATATGTCAAAAAGCTTGCAGACTCCTGCGTATACTATGTTAATCTGTATAAAAATTATTTATTTGAAGTTTGTGCCCCTTTAGTGCACATCTGGGGTATATAAACACAAATATAAAAAGGCAATAGCCAACATGTATAGTACATCCTGTTAGAATACATCCCATTTTTAACTCACCGTGACAACTCGCCAATCATGTTCGCAAGTTTCTGAGCTTCATATTCCTTCTGTTCCTCAGTCATGTCTTCAATAGGGTTTGGCATTGGTTCTTCTATGTGGCCTGTGATCGGGTTTATGCTGAAAGAGATAGCCACCGTGAGAAAACCCACACTATCTACACTTACAAAGCATGTAAATAAAATAACTACACTCACAATGGTTTTGCTGACTTGTACTCTTCAGTGTCTGAATCTTCGTCAGCAGAGTACTCGGTCTCCCCTCTGCCCCCAGCCAGCAGGCCCCGAGCCACCAACAGCCCTGCAGCATTGCCGTAGCCCGTGTACTTCAATAGATTATCCACTGCAGGACATAAAGGAAAAAGTGAAATGACACAAACACAGCAATTACAAAACTATTTAAAAGATCATAAAACCTGCTCCCTGTCATTTAAGCAGATTTCATTTTCCAATTATGCTAAACTCTCAATAATGAAAACATTTAGTTAGGGGTGTTCAACTCGGATCCTGGAGGGCTGGTGTCTAGTACAGTTCCGTAACTCCTTTACTTAAACACGCCCACTAAAGCTGGCAATTAGAGGATGAGTTAGTAGTATTGGAACAGGAAAAATCACCAAAGGGTGCTGAACACCAGCTGGAGATGAACAAGACAGTCAAGATATACACTCACCGCTTTCCTTGCAGAGGACAAAAAGAAACTCTGCAGCCCCCTGTTTTACTCCCATGTCTACGTGAGTCATAAGGCGCACCAGTTTGTTCCGGACTGTGGTGCCCACTTCAGGCCTCACTTTCACATCTTTCAGAGGTGGCAAAACCTGTGAATTAGACATTTTCAATTATAATTTAGTAGATACAAGTAAAATTAATAAAATTAACAGTAATGAAAACCTGATCTCACAGAGCACTATCCAGGCTTACTTCTAGGAAAGGGATGTTACACATAAGAGAGAGTGATGTGTACCTTGGCCTTGAGGTATCTACGGATCTCCCTGTGGTATCTGGACCCCTCCGTCATTAGGCTCAGCACTGGCGTCAGGCCCTCTTTATAGTTGGACCCCTGAGAGTAGAAGAACATAAAATTGTGTCTTCATACACAGCAAGGTTGATGGAGTCGACGACAGCTGGCTCGTTTACTCCATTCTTGTAACTGATCTGTTGCGGTTCCGTACCTTGTCTATTCTTTTCTCCATGAAATCAACAAGCACCTGCACAGCATCCATGTTCTTTCCACCATATTTCTCAAGTCCTCCCTGTGAAGGCACGTCAATGAGGACATCCAAGCAGCATACAGGAAGATTGCTCAGGAGGTTTATGGCATGACTGGAAGAGATTATTGAACAAAACAACACTTGTGAATGTTTGTCATTTACAAACGGTTATACTACAAGTACCACAGGAATCATCTGATTAAAAGGGTGATTTTTCTAGGGTTGTAGATGCAATTTAGATCCGGTCACTCTGTATAAGTTTGTTGCAAGCACCATCGCTCTACATCTCCCACTACTACTACAAAAAATAAAGTATCCATAAAACTCAATTTACACCATTAAAAATCATTTAATAATACTGTTACAATTACTTTATGGACTACTTATATATTTTTTTGTATTTTTTGAAATATTTTTATAGAAGTACCCCTAAGCAGATACACTGATTCAGATTGTGAAGATTTATAATGATACATAATTATGCAAACTGAAAATACCCCCCTTTAAACCTCACTTTCCAAACTACATTTCCCCCCCTCACTCATTTGGCGAATGGGTAAGGAGCAATGTTGGGGAATACAAAGCTATATGTGTGAACAGAATGAGCAGAGGGTTGACGTGTGAAGCTGTCAACAAGCTAAGCTACTGCCTCCTGTTATACATCACTAACTTAACATTTATTAGCTAGACGTGGAATATAAATTTGACACCAGCATGATAAAATAAATAAACAATAAATACTTATTGTAACATAGACGTTACATTTATTATTCGATAAAACTAACTAGTTTACAAGAGGACAAAGCCAAAGATGGTGTAGCAGTGAAGTGGTGGCTTGACCCTGTGTGATGTTGCAGCACACTGCAGTAACATGGTTATCATTGCTAACTATGAAACAGTACATTTTAGACAGTCAGACAAGAGGGTAGAACTCTGTTGCTGGGCCAATTTAAATAACAAAAGCTACTAGTGCCCAAGTCGGCTTCAGCACATTCAGTGTGCTTTGTTAAAGGGGCAGAATATAGTCAGACGGGTCAGAGAGTGGTAGAATGCATTGTACGTTTGTGTCAAGACAGCAAGACATTCCAGAGGTGTGAAAGGGCTGGCGAGTGAGCCATGGGGCACACAATGAGTCAAACCCACATAAACAGAGCGCGGGGGGTTTCAAAATGCACTGGCTTGTCTGTCCAGGGCAAAGGGGTGCGCCATTAATCACTTAAAGTCGACACCCCTTCACTCACATTCAATGCTCTGGCATTCCTACCTAATATGTCACAAAAATTCTCCAAGATCACTTCTGAATATACTGGTATTGTACGAGATACTCCCTACATACAACGGTGGTAGGGATTCAGGTATACAGCTACGAATCCTGCTCCTTCTAATAAAATGTGAACTATCCTTGAGAGTAAGACTAACCCCAGAACCCAACAACAAAGTTTGAGCTATTTGATAAAAATAAAATGCAGACAACTAAAATCACATATCATATAATGCATTTTATAATTGTGAATTTTTTCAGTAAAATGCAAGACTGCTAATAACTCAGGAACACCCAGAATTGCCAGAGTTTATAAAAGACCCAAGTACCTGTGAGTTTCCTCTGTTTTCTCCTCTGTCTGAGCCCTCAGCATCAAAATATGCCTCATTATGGCTGCAATAAGCCGTAGCTGGTGATAAGCATCCTATTAAAAGAAAGACAAGTGCTGTTATCACACAGAAAGATTAAATGCATATAATTCATTTTAAACTGTGTGCACTGGGTGCTCATTATACAAGCAGTGAAATGCAATTTGGGTGAAAGGAGATTGAGATATGGTAACAAAATACAACAAAAATGTAATTCCTGAAGTAAACTACGACAGAAAGAGAGTGGAACAGAGCAGGTGTGACCGATGTCAAGATGATTTAACAAGATCAAAGAATCAAACATTCTTGTCCTGGCACTGAACAATATGTAACTATGGAGACAGGAGAGCCTCAATCAAACAATACTACACTTCTCTCTGAAGAAAATCAAAACAAATAATTTAATCAGTGAACAAATAAATATTTCCAATTAGATTTTATCAAATGCGTCAAATCACCAGTTAATGTTACACAAGTTACAGAATTTGCTACATGACTGTATACCTCACATAGACACACAACAAAATAGCAGCACATGCAAAATGGTGTTGGACAGCTTCTGCATTCAGATAAGTAACCTTAAGACTTTAGACAGATCATTTATCTGATAGGAGTCTTGCTGCTGCCGCTGAAAGTGAGATCTCATTATTGAAAAGCTCTCTAATTTGCAGGAGGCTGAAACTTTATTCTGCTAGAGGACAAAGTGCATACACCTGTCAGCGTCAGAAAGGCAACACCTGCAAAACAGAGAGCTGTTGCCTAAAGCTTTCCATTTCCTTTCTTTTTGCTTTTACGTAAATGCATTTAGCCTAAGAAGCACCACTGACATGCATTACTTTAAAAGCACAACTATAACTGTTATATGTGACCTCATTTTACATTTTTGACATTTGGCAGATGTATAATTTAATCACTTAATAATTTAATCATCTAGGCAGGGGTTAAACCACAGTCTACCATGCAGGCGTAAGTGGTCTTACTCACTAAGCTATAACAATTCCTGTTGTTGCACAGACCCAAGTCTCCACGTGACATGTAATTCTACCACTGAACCTCCACAGAAATACAACAATCCTTTTTTTTTTTTCCCCTTAAATCACTGTAGTTCATGGTGCAGCTAGAACACCCAGCCTCAACCCTGCTCACCTCAGCATTGGAGTCTGACATAGTGATGTTGAACAGAGCTTTGAGGGCTTCCATCACCTGTTCACACTTCTCATTTGCAATAGGAGGGCACTGAAGATCTGGAGGTGTGACTTCATATTGCCCTGCCCAGCGCACATCCAGTGTGCGTTCCAACACTTCAGTGAGCAGCACCACAGCGCCTGTTTCTTTGCACAGTACTCCACGGACGTCTGGCCGCAAGGCAGAGAGCAGGAATAGCAAACGGAGAGAAAAGAGCCCCACCTCATGGCATGTAGAGCTGGATGAGCGCAAGTGGGCACAAAGCCCTTGTGCTAACCGCATATCTGCGCCCACCTGCTGTGCTGCCACGCTGTTGAAAACCACGTTGCATAGGCACTTGAGTGCTTCAACCACCACGCGCTCATCTGCTGTAGACTTGGCCTCCTCTAGAGGCTCTACATTAGCATCTGGCAGTGGGATCCGGGCCAGTCCCGCCAGAGTGAGGATGCCCTCACTAGTGGCTACTGGTCCCAGCACACGCTTGTCACGGGACAGAATGCGCATGGTTTCCAGACAGGTGCTTTGGCATTGTGGCTGGACAGGCCGTCTGAGCACCGTGAGCAATCCTTGACACAGCTTCTGCAGGGGGGAACATGGTGTGATAGTTAGGCAACAAACTGACAAATAATAACAAATAAACAATTTCCAGTTAGATCTCCAATTACAGTTGCAATGCTTATCTGATAATCTCCAATCACGCTATTAGTTAGTTCTGATTTGTATTTGGTCAATTTGTGTAGCAATTTTATGACAGGTGAGCCAGGTGAGTGCATTCATGCTATATTTGAATGCTGCTATACCAAATAAAAAGAAAGTGGAATCTGATATTCATAATTGATGGTCCAAAGTAAACATACTGTTCATATGATATACATAATTCCAGACACACTGTCACACACTTTAGGGACGGTTAGTTAGAGTAAAGTGGCTTGTTGTTTCATTGCACAAAAAGAAGAAATCACTCATTATACAAAATGAACGTTGACTGATATAAGTGCTATGACAGGGACAATGACAGAGGAAACAGTAAAAGCATAATAGTTTGATTTATCTAATTAATCAAACAATAGATTCACTAAAATAATACATAAAACATATTTAATGTCATTTAGTCAATCTTTTACTTACTATTCGAGCATGCTCTTCTTCACTGTCAAAGGCAAATGTCTTACTATTCTGGAACACAGTATAAACAGAGTTTAAAAAAAACATGAAAAAGTACAGCACAAACATTCCTGTACTTCTGTACATCATCTACATCATTCAAGCACCTGTGGAACCTTATAATGCTGCTCAATTAATCAAGACCAACAGAAAAAAGTAAATTAATTCTGGTGGAATGTTAGTGGACAGCCATTCTGTATATCAAATACAGTTGACAGTTACACAAATAGTTGCACTCAGAAGGAATCAACCAACAGAAATCAAACTTGGTGGGTAAGCCTGATATTGCCATGCCAAGCAAGAACGGGCCTTATCTCTGCACCTGACTGACCCAGCAGCCACGATTGTGGACATTCAGTAAGCAGCAATGTCCTCCACCAGTCATCTTGTTAGCGACAGCAACAATGGCAGACGACTCCACAAGACAGGACTACATGCACACAGACCTCTATGATGACTACCCTCAACACCAGATAGTCATAGAGTGACTCAGAATGGCAGCTGGTCTTTAGTGACATGTTCCAATTTTGTTTTGGTGGAGATGACCAACAAATTCATGTGTGGAGCCACCATGGTCAGTAATGAACGGTTAGCTGTAACATGTTTAGAAGGCCTGGTGTCACTCCACCTCCACCCCCGGTGCAAAGTCTGCAGGAACTGTGTGAGAATATTCAAGCTACATGGGATCACAGGACAACATTAGGAACCTCTTCAGCTCCAAGCTGAGACGTCTGGCATGCTGCCTTAGCTAACATGGCAGCCTGACACCATACTGAGAGGCACTACTTCTGTGTATGTAGCTCAGTATATATTGCCCATCTCAGTTTAAATGTATCATCATTTATTGTTCTTGTTAACCTTTATCTTCCCTCTGAACAGCATTCCAGTCCAACACTTCCTTCTGGGATGATGAGTGTAAATAACAAATTACATGATGTGTCCTAAGAGAGCTTGTTTTGTTTATTATTATTATCAAAAAAAAACATAATTTAGTGTAACTAAAACGCAGAGTGGCTACACCTGTCTGTGCTTGCTTAATGTTTTCCACTGAACCTTAAAGGTCCTATTACTATATCATCTTCAGTCTTCATAAGTCTATGTTTGGGGTTTACTAGAAGAGATGTACATGCTTCAGTATTCCCGAAATACTGTAATATTTTTTTTTCATACTGTGCATCTGTATGGACCCCTCTGTCCGATCCACTCTGTTAGAGCTCCTGTGTCTTAAGCGCTGCACCTGGAAAAGCCCAGTATGCTCTGATTGGTCAGCTCGCCCCAGTCTGGTCTGTCTGGCAATCCCCAGAGCTGCTGAAATGGGTACTGCTGGGTAAGGGTTTTCCAAGTAAGCTGATAGGCGGGCAATAAGAACTATGTTACTAGATGACATCACCCTGAGAAAGCGGTTTGTGTTTCTCCCTCTGGCATGTACTCTGGGCTTTATAACTTTGCAGACTGATTACATGCACAAGCTACATAACACTATAAAGAAAGGGGGGAATGGAAAAACATATTCGCTTTATTAACATGCATGGCATCTTTTCTACCCTCAGGACGTACCTGTAATTTGATAAACAACACGCATTTGAATGTAACACAAACTCACTGCTAAACTCGTACACGCCAAGTACACAGTACTATTTCGGACAGGTGTTGTTTATCATTTCTTTGATTATGTTTAGAGTTGATGGTAAAGTAATGGAAAGCACTCAGGCAGTTAGTAGTTGAATCAGACATTAGCTATGGTGCTTTTATAGCTTTGCACCAGCTAAACTCTTCTGAGCTAGTTAAATGGCATATGTTGGAAGAGTTAGAGCAGGTAAAGTTGAATGCCCTTGAGCAGTGGAGCTGAGATACCAATGAGATGGGCTTGATCATCCAATAAAACCTTCAGCAGCAGGAATTCACTGGATATCAACACAGTCATTCAAACTGCACTCTTACTACACACTCGTATCACGTAATGACAGGCTTGGCAGGCTGTTTCAGGAAGAGGCTGCTGCACTTGTAAGAAAGATTTAGATGTAAAAAAATACATTCAGCGTAACATTACGACACCTGCTATCTCTAAACACAGATACTGGCTAAACGGCTGCTCTAATTACAGCCAGCAAATAAGTTAACATGTCTAAAACAAGATAGCAAGCGAGCTAACATGGCAATCCTAGAGAGTAGCCAGCTAACCTCATATACAAGCTATCTTAACAATGATTCGGGGGGGAGGATAATTCAGTGGCAGATTTTGCCTGGTCTCCAGTACCTCCAGGCTCCATACAGTTAAAACAGCACTTTCACACTGCTGGCGCCTCTGTTTTGCTAACGCTGCTAGTCTGTCATCATCAGTCAGTTCAAAGCTAGCAGCACTTAGCAGCTCGCTAGCTGGTTAGCAGCACCCAGGAACCTACCTCCGCGTTGTATTTATGCAAGCATCTCTTAATTTGCTCCTCGTTTCCAGTTTCAATGTTGGTTAAAATATCATTTAACTCCATGTTTAGATAGTGAACACCTCAACTCAGCAGCTGAAACCCTAAAGCAGCGTTCAGCAGGTGTGTTTTTGTGTCTGTGGTCTGCTACACCTCTAATACAGCTTTCAACTTTTAACCGACAAACGTCACTGTCAGCAGCGCTGCGTCAGAGCGCTCCAGCGTTCACTCTCAGGAGATTTAGGCTGCGCTGGAATTACGCAGACAATGACCAAACTTCATTTTTCACTGATACTAGATAACAGATTCGTTTGTGTTACTCCTGAGGATACCATTACCAGATCTCAAGTAGCTTACGCAGCTGCAGGTCCTGATATGCTATTACGGTTGTAAATATTTGCACAGGAGCATGACTAATTCTCAGATGGCTCCTGCCTCCCTGTATAGTGCACTATAAAAGACTCAGAAGGAACACAGGCTATACATTTATAATGAAATATTTTAATGTTTAAAGGCACCATTTTATAAACCTTGCAGCACCCAAAAGGAGCAATGTGTTGCATTAAATATGTAAGATAAAATTTAGCGACAAAATATGAAGAAATAACAGATCAAAGACACATATGTATCATGTTGGATATCTACTGAAGTTAGCATGCTAACCTGCAAGCCCCAGCCTGTCCTGGCTTGTAATGCCTCTTTGCACCTGAAGAGTCGCTGTAATGTCGAGTCTGCCTACAGATTCCTCAGACTGGTAAGGTAAAGAGTAATGGAAATCTACAATTCTAAAGGTATAGAGTAATAAAAGTCTACAATTCTAAAGGTATAGAATAATGTTTATCTACAATTTTAAAGGTATAGAGTAATAAAAGTCTACAATTCTAAAGGTATAGAATAATGTTTATCTAGAATTCTAAAGGTATAGAGTAATGGAAATCTACAATTCTAAAGGTATAGAATAATGTTTATCTAGAATTCTAAAGGTATAGAGTAATGGAAGTCTACAATTCTAAAGGTAAAGTGTAATGGAAATCTTTCATTCTAAAGGTATAGGGTAATAGAAATCTACAATTCTAAAGGTGTAGAGTAATAGAAATCTACAATTCTAAAGGTGTAGAGTAATAGAAATCTACAATTCTAAAGGTATAGAGTAATAGAAATCTAGAATCTATTTAAACAGGTTCCTATTATACCGACTTAGGATCCAGTGCAAAAGCATTGAAGCAAACTTCAAACATCATAAATGTTTTGGCTGTCTGGGGTGAGAGGTTGTGTTCCATTCCAGGATAGTCAACACTGATTCTGAGGGGCCAAATTCCTACACACTGATTTTACTCCTAAGAACATTTAATTTAACCCAACAGGTTTGCCCATATGGTAGAGCAGGGAAATCGTTTAACTGTTATTTTACATTTATATTTAAGGCATTTAGCAGACGCTCTTATCCAGAGCGACTTACAACCGTGCTTAGTGTTCCGTTGGATAATATTCCAGCTAGTAATATCTACCTTTGCTTTAATGCATTCCTGTAACGTGCCCTAGAGCCTGTTGTAGATGTATCACCACATTATAAAGTGTGTTCTTTATGCAATACAGATCCAGTTAATCTGTAGTACTGCTAAGAATTAGAGAGTAGACCCTCCCTCTTATGTGTTGCTAGTCAGAGGCGCTACAGAAGAAGGGCTTGCTGTGAAAGCGTGAAAAGTCCAAAGGTTAAAGGTTACGGGAGGTGCATTAACCTCTCTTCAGCAGGGGGTGATGGCTATAGAAGGCTAATTCTTTCCACAGTGTGGCCCTCTTGGTCCAGAGGATTTGAAAAGATTTGGGTTTTTTGCTCGACATCAAACATGCAAAATGGTAGATTGGTCTGGCAAAATGACATACCATGTCAAATTTGTCCTGCTATGTCTGGGTTAATTTACATTAAGCTCCAGAACAGATTCTCTTCCACCTTCTTTCATATTTGCAGTGTCTTTTTTCCTTTCAAGAATTATGTTCATGTGCAACATGTATCTTAATGCAAAGCGAGCTTAGTGTCACTCTATTCACTTTCAACTCACACAGGTAGAGCAGACAACACTACCTTGGACAATTTCAAGGTCAGCAGTGTTCCCAGAAACCCGAGCTCACAATGTCTACAATGCAGATATAGTCATTTTAGTTACTATCCAAGACCCCCAGTTAAACTACACATTCCCTAATAGATTTTGGGTACACTCTGACACGGTAAAATGTCAGAATCTTCACAAATGTACAGTATTTAAAACATCGATTTTAAGCCAACTTGTTCATAATCGTGTAATAGCTTTCTGTGATCAAGCTTGTAGAGGCATTCTGGACATCTGATTCCTATCACCACCATTGTTAATAATCCTGACTAAATAATTTCTCTAGAATGGGGAATTTCAGTAAAACTACTCTAAGTGACTTTTCTTACACCTTTAGCCTTGAATAATACAGGCAACCGTCAGAATTCTATTTAAAATCACAGTTAATTCATATCTAAAAGAACATAAAATGCATAGCTGAAAACTTCAAATAACAGTTCACAACATTTCACTGGGTAAAGAATCTGATTCAGTTCTGGGTTTTAAAAAAATCTTTATGTGGCAACAAATAATTCCACATATATATCTTTACACGGTAACAGCTGTCACCACAGAAGTTACTGAGTGCCTCTATTTACAAGAGAAAGTGACTAAAGATAAAAGTTACATTTTGATATTTGTTTCTTTTTTATTCCTACCCATAGGGTAATAGGTCCACAGTACCTTTGAGTGCATTCAAAAACACACAAACCTAGGTTAACACATTTTCTCTCTCTATTCATAAAATTTACAATGTACAATTTACAGTGCAATTTACAGTACAAACAAATATAAACAAATTAAAAGGGGCACCATGATACAAATCTACAGGAATAGCCTTAAGCTCTCCCACAGTTACAGCAACAGAGCTTATGACACAAAGCACAAAGCAAACTTCCTGACGCACTGAGCTCGACACACTTGAAGAAACATTTTGTCAACTGGCCAGATCTCAGTTTCAAAGAGAGTCCCTGATGACCCAACCAATTATTGTGATTTAATTCAGTAGTAAACTCCCTTCCTTTGACGTCCACATCCTGGAAATAGTCCAAAGCCTTCTAGAGGGAGTGAAAGTTCAGTTCTTCCTGGTCCTTTACAAGGGAAAAGCACAGGCACATGCCGGTACAGAGGCAATCACGAGAGCTAATGCTGATAAACAGTGAGAAAAAGAAATCTGCTTTGACGTCAAGAACGAAGCCCAAGATCAACAAAGCCATGTGACACATACTTTCAGAAAGGAACTATATCAGCAGTCGGAATGTTTATGAAAGGCACAACTAGGTTACAGCTGCTCTCGTCATCTCACATTCTTCTTGGAGAAGAACAGTTTGATTGGCAGCCCACTTGGTAGACACTTTCTTACCCAGCTCACACTTGTTTTCTGAAACTCACTCTCAGCCTTCCACTGACCCATCATCTGCTGGGTGTATGGTACTGAGTGTTCCTGGCCTTGCTGGAGGTTCTCCTTTCTGCACAAATCTGCTCATGCACTCCCCCAGTTTGTGGGGCTTTTCTTGTTGGACAAAGACACAGCTATTTGGCCCACCCTGTGGTGGCCTCTCCGTTAATGTAGGCAAAGCCAGGAAAGTGTTGTACATGCTCGTATTCTGAGTTTCTGCGTGGTGCCAAAGGGGAGTACATGTCTCCTGTGGAGGCGTAGCGTGACGAGTGCATGGGGGTGCTGGAGTAGCAGCTGTTAGCTGAGGGGACTTCCGGCCAGCGGGGGGTCATTGGGGATGGGTGCAGTCGAGGAGTCCCACCCATAAGACATGGCTCCATGCGTGACATCTGGCTATTGAGTGGGTACTGTATAAGGAAAAGTCAGTCAGGCAATTTAAGCATTGAAACATATTATACAAAAAGCAGTTTAAACTAAAACAGAGATTCAGTAAAATGTTATTTAAATCATATGGTAGTTTAATCTGTCATGTCAATCCATCACATGTGTGAGGTAGTAGCTTATATTAGTTTGTCTAAAGAAGAATAGAAAAATGTGAATATGTTACTTAATTTGAATTATTTGACTTCAACTATGTACCATTGTTTTGAATGCTTTTTCCCAAATTATGGTATTGTGAAAATTATCCAGTTGAGTTTACAAGAAAAATATTACAACAGCATTACAAGTGGATCCACTATTCGTTTTTTGTTGCCATGGCTAACTCTACTGATCATCAACAAAAGTCAAACATGTCAACATTTGACATCCGTTAATCTTAAAAACGCTTACTGTCCTCGAAAAGGAAACCAGCAATAGTGTTCCATTTGTATCATCTTAGTCATTTCCTTCTAAGTGGTCATCTTACACAAAGCACAGACATTGTGCCCATTTTAAACCCAGGCAGGACAAGTGGAAGTAAAACTCTATCAGTCCCCTCTAAATAGAAGCGGTACACAGTCAATACCATTATGAAGGACCGCAGCACGGAAAAAGAAAGTCAGCTGGGGTCAGAGACCAAGACGTGTGGCTTGTGACCTCTTTTCCAGGCAGAGAAAAGCAGCCATTGAATAACAATATTTTAGTAAGCACGTTATGTGCCTGGGTTCCCGGTCTGTGGCTAAGCTGTCTGAAGCAGCCATTGAGTGTATGGCAGAGGGGTGCTGAGTGGGGGGCTGTCTGGGCTCTGGCCAGGCCATCTTTCAGAGCCTGCATCCGCTGCCTTGAGTGGGATTCGGCATCAGCCGCTTCAACAACACTGAGACCCAGCTGATCTCCCAGTACAAAAGCAGGCTAGGCCAGAGAGCTCTTGACAGGAAATTACCACCACGCCTGCTTTGGCTTATATGTGATGCAATCAACCTAGCAGACTCTCTCCTTTGCTTCAACAATTTAATTCAACCACTTTCATTCCATCTGTTAGGCTTACTTCAAAGGTTTCTCTCTACACCATTAATCTGTTCAGATTGGCTAATTCATATTCTGAGACAATTCATGCCTAGTGTTGCTGATAAATCCCTTACAAAATGCTCTCTTACTATACATTGAGACATGTGTAATGTAAAGATCAAAATGCTCAGTTTCTTTCATCCACTTGTGAAACGCACTGATAACTAAACTACAGGGTGAATACGTTTTCAGTTAGTACTTCAGTATAAAGGTTAAACTTGTTGGATCAGTAAATCCTGCGTAAATCTTGATCAGTTAAAGAGAACTCAGTCACTGAGATGTATATAGTCTTTCAGAATAGTTTGATGTGATGGTGCATTGTAGGGAAACTTCTTTATTGTGGTGCTTATCAGGAGCGAGGATCTAGAATGCAAAATCAGCCATTTTATTTACTACCCGGAAGCACCAGCTAACCTACACATCCATTGTTCCTGTTTAGAGTTACAGCATACGCCTTTTCCATTCATGTATTTTAAAAATGTTTTATGCCAAAACCTCAAAGTGTCTTAGGTAGCTTGTTTCTAAACATTTCATGTAGCCTTCTGCTGTCAGGCTTTTAAAGGCATTAAATGATTTGGACGTCTGGTTCCTATCACCACCATGGATGAATTTCTGCAGAATGAGGCATTTCACATCAAAATACTCTGGAAGACTTTGCTTGCACCCCAAGCCAACCTCAATCAGAAGACTGATCAATTTTGCACTGTATGTCTACTTTGATCTGGATGATCTAATTAAGTGATGTGGGGAATGTGTAGAATGATTGGTAGTGCCATTCAATTAACCTTTACTATTAATTGTTTGCTCAGAAACATTCTTGGAAAGAAAGAGCATACAGAAACTGAGTACTGAATGAAATGACAGGGAGTTCAACCACAGGCTTAGCTCATTGCTGGCAGAGACAGAGAACTGCTCCCTAACTATAGACCCCTCAGTATTACACATAGTTCAGCATTTCACATGCTAATGACGCGCAATGTGTCATTCACCATTCATATTCATATTAGCATTCCTGTCTGTGTTAAGGCCCTTGTAAAATGCTCTTTAAGAGGCAGCAGGTGAATACGCTTCCAGTTCAATGAAAGGAAATAAACAACATGTGCATCTATTATGAAGTACGGCAAGTCATTAGGGCTGCACTGATATGTATATTAGACTAGACAAGCCCTGACATAGCTAGATTTTACACCACTATTAGACTATTTGTGAAAATTCTCACATTAGTATATCTAAGCTTATGAACAGTGAAACTGTGATGTCTGTTTCACTGTAATAGATGTTGGGAAGTGCTGACCTGTGCAGGGGAACGGTGGTAAGAGGAGTAGTGCAGGGGGCTGGGGAGGCTTGGTTCGTGGGTCAGACTGGGGTACTGGCTCTGGATGGCATGATGGTGCTGGTTTGTGTAGCTACTGTAATTGTAGCTGCCCGTGTATCTGAGGAAAGAGTGGTACTTAGTTTCAGACCAGAAAAATCAACGAATGTAGCAGGCTTCTGCTAAATCTTTAGTACAAGCTTACCCGTGCTCATCTCTGTGCGGGTAGACTGGCATCCGGTGGCCTGATGAGTTGGGGTGCACTGGAGGGCCACTACGCATGCAGGACAGCTGGGCTCCTCCCTCAGTGGGGCTACCCCCTGATGTAGTCACTGTGTACGTAAGGGACCATGTATATGACTGAACAGCTCCTGGCACAACACAGACACATACAAAAAAGGGATTTTTGTGGTGGACATCATGTCAGGGTCCTCTAAGATAAATATATGCTAAGTAAGTAGTTTTAGATTCTTATATAGGTAGTTCTTATATAAGTATAGAAGAAATATTTTATGTCACCACACTTTCAATTATCTGCCTAAACTTGAAGGCTGTTAAGAAGTTTTATTATTTTAGGACTTATATTTAGTGACTTAGTAACTTAAATAATGTGTTCACTACTTTAAAGTATTTAGGAACTACACTTACTACTATACTATTACACTAATATGTACAGTAAGTCATGTATTCATGAGATCAAGGAATCAAAGCGTGATCCTATAGGTCCTTGCAAATTAACCCCTTGCTTATTATTCAATTATTACATTGTGGACATACTAATCAGTTATTGCTTTAATTACTATGTAACTGTTAGAATGCATATATGTAAGCTGTAGTTTTAAGAGAATGCAAAATTAAAGTTTATGCCTACATACATGTTTTTAGGGTTTAAAGGGTTACATTTACATATGAATTAACATATTTTTGCATCTCTGCTTACCTGAAGTAACAGACATGCCAGTGTACTCAGGGGACTGGGCTGAACTGGGGGATCTGATGGCTGGCACTTCCACTGAGTGCACAGACTTGGCAGGAGAGTAGGGACCAGGTGACGTGGAAGTAGGGGTGTTCTCTGTCAGCACCATATCCTCAATACTGTCTGCTGCAGGGAAGCAATGTGGGACATGTCAGTATGTGCTGTAATTTGTCTTATTCCATTGCACTAATTTGGTACCAGGTAATGTATGATAACTGATATATCTCGTTCATTAACTCACTTGTGGTGCCCTCGCCCTTCATGGCCCTCATCAGGTCATTGGCTCTCTCCTGGCAGTGGAGGGACTCCAGCAGGTACAGCACATAGTCATCAAACATCAGGTGGATCAGGTGGAAGGAGCCTGCACACATGAAAGTGACACGATCGTTTTTACCTCTGCTTTACATTTATAGCATTCAGCTAACACTCTTATCCAGAGCGACTTACAAGGTTAATTATATTACAGGTAGGCCAATGTAGTCTTAGAAGTCTTATAGGTGTAGCACAGCATAGTCACCCAGACCAGGAACTGAACCCCAGTCTCCCACAAGGGACTGTAGCTTCCTGATGTGTAGTGGTGTTATCCACTGCACTACACCAATAATACATACCAACTACATAATCAAACGTTATAACACTGTTATCAGATTAAACCTGGAAAGTACACAGATAGATTTATGTATTCAGAAATACTGGATACTTAGTTTTGAGCCAAATTTATGTTTGCACTACTTTATGCTGCAAATTACTTGCAATTTATTTTTCAGGGCACAAATATCTAAGGCCTTGCTCTGAATGGGGTGGGGGGATGAGAAAAAGCATGGCACAATCCTCACTTTGTACAACTAACTCCAGCCATTCTGTGCATTATAAACCCTGTGGCTATTCAGAGAACAGGGAGAAATACTGCCCACTCATAAAATGGGAAGCAGGAGGAAACACTTGTGGGGGGGCTAGCCTTTGTTAATTAGCTGTTTTTGTACAGAGAGCTGCATTATCAAAACACCGCAACCAGCTGTGTCTTTGATATTCACAGACAGAGCTGAAGAGGAGGGGGTCTTCACCTCTTTTTATGGTCCCTCTTTCAGCAACTCTGCCATAGACAGCGAGCCACTGTTAACCAAGACTTTGCAAAGCAGCCATCTTGGTGGAAAGTTTAGGATGTGGATTGAGTGTCTTGGTCAGGAACACAGGTTGGGGCTGATGTTGTTTTCTAGTTAACAGATAGGTTAAAGGGAATGCCACAACTACTGTTCCAAAGCATCTATGAAAAATACAGTATAAATTATTTAGAATTTGTCAAAAAAAAGTTCCTAATGTATGTTTAGTTAGAATTATGTTTGACACACTTTATCTCTTGACATTCTTCTCAGTCAGGGGCACTTAAAAGGCATTTCAGATTGTACACTCAAATGCTTTTTGAAGCAGTAACAGAATGCACTAAGTGCACTAGCATGTCCACTACACCAGACTACCCTCCTAAGTGGTGATCATTCGGCATTGTGGCCCTAACGCACTAACCAAAGCTGGGGGCACTGTGTAGCGTCATGTCCCGAATCACTCTGGTCCCAAAACATGACCACATGAGGAGGAACTGCTGGGCGACCTTCTTCAGGCTCCCGGGTCTCTTCCCTGCCACCTAAAGGGAACATTACCATGAGAAAAGTGTAAAGGAGGGGCACAGAGGCCTTAACCTTTGGGTCCAACCCCCAGGAACGAAAAACATGTCAACAAGTCAACTATTTGATTTGCCCCTGGGGACACACCCTCCCATTGAACTATTGTCTGCCAGGCAGCCAACGTTCTCATGGCAACCAAATTTTTACAAGCCTGTATCTGGAGTATAATAGCTGCAAATAGGGGCCATGAAGACATCATTAAGTTAGGGAATTGCTTCACGAATGCCACAACATAAGCATTTCATGATGGTGATGACACTGGATGTAGTTTAGAAGCAAACCAAAAACTGCCTGCTGTTAAGCTAGGCAACTGTGGTTTATATCATCTGATAAATTTGGAAAGATTCCAAAAACACCTTAACATTTTAGATACAAGTAAACAATAATTAAATTACAGCACATGTCTCTCGGTTACAAACTCCAATATGATTTCTGAAACTATAATGTAATTGTAGATAAACAGGTAACAGGTGAGTTAAACACTGAACTAAATAAATGTTAAACTGACCCTTACAACGCATCTGTCCACCATAGAGTCCAGCCATTCAATGTATGCTTCAATGGGAGACTGATCCTCTAGCAGCCGGTCAAACTCCTGATATACTGAGTGAAGAAAGATCAAATTAAACAAATTAAGAACACAAAAAGTGCCATAGTTCACTGTATAGCAACAAGTGACATGCAACTTGCAAAATAGCACCAACCCAAATTGAAACCGAAGATCCCAGATTATTTTACTGATGACTGCATTCATTTTAGCTCTCCTGGCATGAAGCACTGATTTCATATCCTCCAAAACAATTAAATCAGTTCTAAAACATGAACAGAAAACTGTCCATGCAACAGCAATACCCAATTTCTGAACTTTAACATTATCGGTCATCTGCGCAGTTGCCACTGAAATGAGTTTGAAATGCTCCCCTGGAGATCAGAGCGTGGGGGTGAACTTGGTTAACCTCTCAGTGGCCATAATTAAAGTCGGTCTATCTGATCGTGGGAATGATCCCGCAATGGGCATCAGCAACTGAGTGACATCTGACTAAATCTAAAGTCAAAGAGCAAAAATCAGCCCTTTACGTAGGATCAAAATACACAGACACACAGACAGACACACACACTAACACACACATATATATGTTTAGTAAGTTACTCACACTGAATGATAAGTCTTCGCTGGTCTTCTCGTGAATCCTCCATTGTGTAAAGTGTCTGCTTAGTGATACTATTCAGGTCAACATTCCTCCAATCCTCCAGCATTTGAAAGGTGATGTCTGCACTATGTATCACTGTCCGTGAAGCCTTAAGGAAAAAAGTGTAAAAAAATGTTCAGCTTATTGTAAAAATGTGTCAGAAACAATGAGTGAATGGGCAAACATTTTTATATTTTTTTTATCTCACCTGACAAAGATGATTTAAGGATGTTTGTCGTTTGAGTATCTGGGAAAATCTTCTTGACACTGACAAAATAAAAGTTGGACAAGCAGTCTTGAGATACTGCGGCAAATCAAACTCAACATAAATTCAGCTAGGACAATACTTACACTCAAACTTCATATTGCGCAGGTTCTCAGGCAGGTCATGCAGTGCCCATTTTAGCCATTCGTCCAGCTGCTTAGCAAATTTCCTAATGACCTGAGTCAGGCTACATGGACCAACAGCATAGTGAAATAATTGGAAAAAATTAATGTTACATTTTGATATAATTTAAAATGAATAAACACCGTCTGTGAAAACGTAATGTATTTGTAACCTGTTCTTGCTGAAAATACAGTTTGTATGTATAGTAAATACAATTGTATCAAAGCCAATAAAGTTATAGCATATATAAACCTGCGCTGTGACACATGCTTTTATTATTTCTGTGGTTGGTATAAGAAAGCAGGGCTAAGAAGAATAAAGAAGAATTACAAAATGATATGAACTGTGTATGAGCAGCATACAATCATATGTACGTTTGAACACTGTTTGTCCACAGTGAAGACACTTAAATCTGGCACTTATTTGCTTTTTTTTTTTTGCTTATTTGTTTATTTATTTATATTTTTAGTTTTTAATTTACTTTAACATTTATTTAATAAACATACAACAAGATGCCATTTCTATTACACAGGCAGTATTATTTTTTTTAACATGCTACATTTAGAATATAAACAATAACTGCATACAGCATGTGTAGTTGCAGATCACACTGTAATCTGAACAGAGTGCCTAAACATTAGCATCTGGCTTTATGTTCCTAGTGATACGCTGATCTGCGTGCAGAATTACTATTTATTATTAAAAAGGCAAAAGTCTGTGGATTCCAAGTCAACTTGCAATAGACTTCACATAGAAAAAATGCACAACACACAGGCATAGCACTAGCACAAGAGTGTAGGTTTCATATTCTTGTTTTCCAGCATCTACTTGAACGGAGGTACAACCAACAGGTGCTCACCTATCAGGCAGAGCCTGCAGAACGGTGGGCATGAGGACTCCTGAGATGGCTTTGTAGAGTATGGAATCACACACCCCTACAATATTTACTACAGTGGGGGAACCCAAGACAGGCAGCATGTGTGGAGGCATGCCTTGCCAAAAGTGCAACAAAAAGCTCTGGACCTACACACACACACAAAAACACACCCATTAACACAGTGGGGGGCAGATTTATTAATACATAATCCACACTGTCAGAAAAAATCTTAAACAACTAAAGACTATTGGAGAAAGTAATACGATTGATGACAACATTTATTTTGGTTCTAATTAAACATAATTATTAATAAAAAATAATAAACATTTCAGAGATACGTTTCACAGTATTACTTATAGTCACCCTAAAGAAAGCAAAGACCGTAAGAGAACAATGAAAA
Source organism: Prochilodus magdalenae (assembly GCA_024036415.1). NCBI lineage: Eukaryota > Metazoa > Chordata > Actinopteri > Characiformes > Prochilodontidae > Prochilodus > Prochilodus magdalenae. Next base: position 129,502 of record JAMWET010000950.1, read on the forward strand.
AAACAAACCTCATCAAAGTTGGCTCGTATGACAGTGTCCAGTATCCTCTGGCAGTGAGTTCTGTACATCATTATAAATGTGGAAACCTGAAAAAAAGATAAAAGTTTAGCCTTGATGACCTTGAAACTTTAAATAAAACACAAATTAAACATATAAAATACTTTTACCAATAAAGCATGCCACAAAATGTAGCCAATTGCAATGTACAAAACATGGCTTTTGGAGACCAACAGCTCACAAACCCTTTAAAATTACAGCTGCCTTTTTTAAAGAAGGACAGCTAGTGCCTGTACTTTGTTGTGTGTGAGATCTTATTATCTACTCAAAAGATTAAGAGTTTGCTAGGACCCAGAATATAAATCCTCTGGTTCCTTGTTTAAATCCAGGCCAGGGAAGGTGCAGGGGGCAGATGAAAAGGGGAGCTAGAGGGGTAGCTGGCTGAGAAGAGAGGGGGTGGGTGACTGGCTGAAGGAGACAGTAGTCAGTGAAAGTTTTAAGGCTCTGTTTACCTTCTCCTCTGGCAGAGTGGCGGGCAGATTTAGGTCTTTGACATTTGGAAAGTCTGGCAATAGAGTGCCCAGTTTGGAGCGGGGTGAATACGCTACTGTCTGTTTGGTGACCCCTTTCTTGCCTGTCTCGTTCACCCAGGCTGCGCCTTTCTTAGAGTACATCACATCATAGTACTGAGAGGCCTCCTTTACTGCTATGCCATAGTAATGGTACCTGGGAAAGAAAGAGACACATATAGTGTAATTAAATTAAAGAAACAGAAATAGGTAAAACTCTGTAATCTGAGTGACACTCATATTGTGACAAATGTGCTGTGAGACGGCAAAATGCTTGACGGCTAGTTTTGCAGCCACATGTTAATGTAAAAAAAATATAACATGGGAAATTTCTTCTAGCTGAATTAGTTAAATACTTGAGTGACACAAGTAATCAACTTTTTATATAGAACAGGAGAAATGTTCAAAAGCTGATCATATGAGGTCTTCGCAATATCAGTAACAAATTTCCACTTACTTTGATTGGCCCCTGGTTCCCAGTCTTCGCGTGGTTAATTGTGGAAACTGTTGTTTTATTATCTATGCAGGACAGAAGGAAATAAATGATTGTAGATCATATGTTTATCGTATATGTCGCATTCTCATGTAATTTGGCACCTGTCTGAATCATGTCTGTCTTGTCTATGAAAACAAAACAGCCTGTTAAAGAAAATCAACTAGACACATTCTTCACACAAGGATGAAAACATTCAGAGTGTTGTCATCTGTAAAATCCCATGGCCCTCTATTTGACCATTGAAGTTCTTGTGTGGGATGAAAAAAGAGGCCAAGCTGTGAAGTTTCTGTCAGGCTCGGCTTGATAAATGAGCAGACAGGGAGGCAGCCCCAGCCCTCTCTCTCTTTTTTGTCCCGAATCAATGAAGCCTTCCTAAAGGACACCCCACGCTGATCCAGCCACTGATCTAACATTCCGCAACATCTCACCCTTCCAAATTTCCTTTAATTACACATTAATCCAGGCCCCCTCTCTTTTTCAATATCCTCGGACAGGAGCTGAGGAGGGGGGCAGGGATGTCAGGTGGTGGCGGTATGAGGAGGTGGTTGGAAGGGTTGTGGGAAAAAGAAAATGCATGTCTATGGATTTAGATTGTCTGTCCATTAGTTTGTGGAAAAGGCTACTCACTTCTGCCCATATCCACCAATTTTACTGATCATTTTCTTCATTTGTGCACTTCACATGTATGTATGTATGTGTCATATTCCAGCATTAGATAACTCCATAATGTAAACTTCAGGGGTATCTGTAATATTGCTTGTTTGTAATAAAATGATTCATGGGAAGATTCAGCAATAAAGCTCAGAATAGACTATGAGAGCTTACCTTCCCAAAGCTGGCGGCATTGACAGGCTGACTGTCATGCTTCTCACAGAAGTCTAAATAGTGCATGTAAAGAGCACTGCGCGGGATACAAACACCCTCAGCGATCTCATAGTTCTCCTCCAGCCTGCCACAAAAAATCTTATCAGCAAACAACATAACATTTAACTCCATACAAATCTAAAACTAGTGCGAATAAGACCAAACTGATGCAAACTGTGCTTAAATGAGTTTCTACACACACTTTGCTCCCTTCCTCATAATTTTAATTTGAAGTATTCATTTTTATTAAACCTTTTAATGTATTTTTTATTTGATTGACTATTATTTGACATATATGATTTTATGATTCGTGTATGTGGTTCAATCATGTTGCTCTGTAATTACATATACCTCATGTAAAACAAGCACTTCAGAATAAAATAATCTAATTAAGTGCTATTATTCTGCAGGACCCATGTTTGTCTTATTACAAAGACATACAGAATTGTACCACTGTATGATGTATAACAGCCAGACTGAATGTATATAGAAAAATATAAACGAGCGATGGTGTCTGAAAACATAGTCTCTACGGCTTCATTTAGACAGTTGTACTTGGATTTTTTGCACCCATTTTTCTAACATATAGAACATTTTGTTCGTATTGAATATTTAATGATTTGATATAACTATTCACTGCAGGGCAGATTCAGCTGCTTGTCAAGAATTCTCTAGCAGCCAAATAGACTCTATAGAGCTTCATGCACTTATCATGCATCTTTGTGAATGAACGAAGAATGTTTGACTCCACAGTTCAAAAACAAAATAGAGTAAACAGATCTACGAATGTGAGAGTATAGATCAGCAGCAACTCTGCTTTCCTTTACAGTAAACAGTAAAGCAGACTTTGGCTTTTAATAAAAAATAGATTTAAATGAACTGTACAATAATTAATCAATGAACCAATCAAGGTGGGCCACATCGCAGCTATGACTAAAAGGACTAAGAGTTTTAAATGAATACGGATGAGATGAACTGGAGACTCACCATTGTAAAGTGGCAGGTGTTGAATGACGTTTGGATGCTCGGTTGTTTTCCTTCTCCTCGTCTTTAAAAGATTATAAAAAGAAAACAGTGAGATTAAAATGTGAAATAATGAGAATCTTAAACGCCACGTATGACTTTCTGTCTTTTTAACACTTTGATCAACCATCTCCTGTATATTTTTACCACAGTGAGAAGGAGAGGGAAGCACAGCAGGTATGTGGCTACAGGACTTACTCTCGTCGTTGGACATGTTCCCCAGAGACGTGTGGCTGGAATAGCGCTTGCTCTCGCTTTCGTTGAGACATCTTTCGATCCAGCTCTCTGAAAAAAGGGGCACATTTTGGCAAGTTTCTTTCTGCTCTTGTTCGGAGACCCACGGGCTCACATTATGAAACGCGGACTAGCCCTTTTTACTCTCACTATGAATCACAGCAACAGGTGTGAAGTGGAGAGCGACTGAATGTAGGTGAAAACAAGTCTAAAACAAGAAAAACGAATGAGATAGGGTTATTTCTAGCAGTAAGTGTTGTTAATGTTGTTGTTAAAATACAGTTTTACAGCTTCGAAGAAATTACTGAAAGAGAAACCTAATGATTTTACATTAGCATAGCCGGCTAACGAGCTATCACAGCGCGGTTATTCCAGTTAGCGGATAAGCGTTCAGGGCAAATCACTTTTCACAGCTGCCGTTTATTTATGTCTATTCAGACATGGTGATTTTAGGCGAGCTGGGCGGTTATTATACTCTCCCTAGTTGACTACAGAGAGAGGCTCTGCAGCAGATGCAGGCCCGGAAAGATAGTCGGTTGTTAGGCTTTAGCGCGGCTTTAGTCTAAGGGGGTAACGAATTGGTGCAGACCCGCGCGAGCGCCGTCTGAACGACACTGCAGGCTGAGGCCGGCAATAAGGTGTTAATAAACGCTCATAGGCTACAACACTTTCCCGCACGAGCCGTGGCTGCTCACTCCATAGCAGCGGTTGCCAAGGAAGCCAGCCCATCTGAAGGGGTTAAAGGTGTGTGATGGTGGAAGGAGAGACATTAAATTCTCCGTGGGTAAAACCATGCGGGTTAACAGCTGCTCAGGAAAACCGAGCGGATCTGGAGAAGCAGGCTGGGAGAGGTCAAGGGTACTGAGAAGCGACCCGTGTACGGCCAACAAAATAATTCAAACGGTCTGTGGTGACCTGCAGCCCAGCGGCGACCCCCAGCTACTAACTCCGGTTGTTATTATTAACTCAGGGAAAAAGGGGAAAGTTCGAGCACGAAAAAGTGCAATATAGTGTATTATAAAATTCAGATTCAGATGAAGAAAAAAATGTTTTTGTTTGATTTATATTCGTCTGCCTTCGTGTTTGTTTAGCGGTGAGCCTCGGATGGGGGTTAAGCTCAGGCCGTTAGTGTCTAAATGAAGACTGAACAAAGTGAGTAAATAAGATTTCCCTCGACGTTTCGAAACTTTCTACAGTTATTAAGCTGTTTTTCCAGGTGCTGTTTTGTGTAAGGGAATATTAGTGCTGTGCTGTTGTTATATATACAGCAGATGGCGGTAATTGAATCATTTGCTACGTGCACAGCTTAAGCAGGTCTAAATAATGGGATTAAACTCGATCTGAAGGCGAGACGGATCAGAGATCACTTATAGTGCTGAACCGAGGGCCACAAAACTGGAAAATGAGTTTGGTGTTTCAGATTTAAACGTTTATGAGCAAATAAGAATGCAGCCTCTTCAGCACCAGCCTGATCATCACTAACCCCTAGTGTAAATGTAGCTGTAATTGTGAATGAGGTTTTGCTTTAGGTGATTATCCTTATCTTAGCTTCCAAAAGTAAGGCGTTAGTACAGCTCTTAGTAGGTTTAAACTGATTTAAACTAGTTTGTTCTTCAGCACCCCTGCTTTTAAAAGCTAGTCTTGATTGTAGGTTGTGTTTAGAGGCTGTTTTAAAGCTATTAATTGGAGCCAGCGAGATGCCGATCGTAGCAGGTGCAGCCCGTGACCAGCAACTTTTCTTCAACTTTTTCCTACATGGTGCCAAAACAGACGCCTGAGAATCTGTAAGCCTAAGGGCATGGAGAGTAAACTCGCCCAACTGCCACACAAACTCCACCTAAAACAAATTCCATCTAAAAGCAGCTCAATATAAGGTTGGATTAGTTGGAAATACATTTCTTTTGCCCATCAGAAAAAAATACACATCCTTGAATGAAGGAAAAAAAAAAGAAAGAAAAAGAAGAAAACATGCAAAAAAATGCCAGCTTATCTTTTAGCTCTGGGATGGTAAGGGCACAAAACTGCCTTCATGGGGGAAAAAAGACTTAAAGGAACTTTCTGTTGAGTAAGGTTGAAGTCCCACATTCCCGGGGCCCAGCAGCTTGCGTTCCAGTGCGGACCCCTGTTTCCAAAAGCGTCCCCAAAACCATGGCCAGTGCAGCGAGAACCAACCTGTGGAATCCATATCAGGCTCTTCCAGCAGCCCACAATGCATCCTCTTCCCATCCACGTTCCACTGGCTCCTCAGAGAAAATGGCTCCGCGTAGGATTCCCCCTCCTCAGCTCCCTTCGTCTCTCCGAGAGCACTGCCCGCCACAGAGATGCATACGATGTGCTGGGCTGCAGAGAGAGAGTGAAAGAGAGAGAGAGGGTGGTGGTAGTGGTGGTGGTGGTGATGGTGATGGTGGTGAAGAGGTGGTGGGGGTGAGGGTCGGAGTGGTGGGGTGGAGGTAGGGGGTGTCAGAGACTCCAGAAATCCAGAGGGGGGAAAAGCCAGAGCCGTCAAAATGTTTGCTGATGTTTCATGGGAAAGGGGCTGATTTTATAGGAGCCCTGATGGGGGACATGTCATTGATAGGCTCGGCAGGCTGATGAATGGCTTCGAGTCAGATGGGGATGTGGCAAGGCTCACTGGAAGTCTTTTGTGGGGCTGTTTTGAATAAGAAAAGCTCCCTTCCCAGAAAAAAAGAGGCTTAGATCTACGCAATCCCAGCACTGTGGCCTCCCCGTCTCCCATTATAGCATTTAATACGTTTTCATACCCCCTCCCTACACACACACATACACACTGCCCCCACTGCCTCCATTTTAAAGTTCTCGATCCAAGGGCCACTTTTTGGCCCATTACGGAACTTTTTTGAAGTCTGCGTCTACCCCATTAAGCCTGGGAACCTGGAAAGACAAAGTTACAACATTTTATTGCTGTGTAAATTCAGAGAAACGGAGAGCAGAACTGAGCTCAAACGCTGTTCAGGCATTACTTTTGATTCCATTTCTCTGATGTTGAAATTCTTCTCGTTGGGTCAGGAAATTTTAAAGAATGGCACCACATCTTGGAAAAAACTAAGTTTGAGAATTTGGTGAACTCTGCTGTTGTACAAACAGCATTGGTGTTACCCCGCTCCCCTTCCTATCCCCCAACACCCCCCACCCTTCACTCCCTCTCCTTGAAGCAACCTTATTTCAGTGTGCTGGGAGGAGAGCGTCAGCCACAAAAGGGGGAAGTAAAAGTGTAGAGCCTGAGGCAGGGAGGGCTCTGATGGAGTGCCTGCGAACTGCAGAGGGGAAAGCTGTGATTAGAATATGAATGGAACCACAGGGGGAGAGAGAGAGTAGGAGAGAGTGAGCAAGAGAAAGGGGGATTATGGCTCAACACGGTGGACAGCAGAGGAAGACTTTCCTCTACTCTGTGACGGCACAGAAGTGGAGAACGCTATGATTGCCTCTTAACTGTGTGGCTACTTGTTGCATCAAGAAAATCAAGCAGGTGCATGACTTTTAGCTAGTGGGGTCACCCATGGTCTGAGGAAAGTGGCACTGCGTTCAGGTTCTGAATGTTGATCTAAAAGTTTAGAACTTTTCTTTGGACTCAGCAGCCATACGCATGAGCTCACAGAGCAAACCTTTACATCAGCGCAAACTACCAGTTCTCTCACTACTTAAACCCAGATCAAAAGATGAACACCTCGAAATCTGAACCTCTGCCGAATGCATATGAGCCAAGCGTCCGCGACAACACCGAACATGCTGAGAAAGCTCATCAGAAGAGCAGTAGTCATAATAGGCTAACGACAGCCTCATTAATTCTACTTTTAAAGATGGACAGAGATCCTAGGATAGAAGGGGTCCTCTTTCCCTCCTCAGCGGACATCCTTTTTCTGTCCTGCCACTTTCAGTCTCTCATTAGGCCCTCATTAGCTACGACAGGTGCAGTTGCCCAAAAAGAGACAACCCAACACCAGCACCCTCCACCCTTTATCAGCGAGTCACTGTCAGTGCTCATTCTGCAGCATTTTCTCAATCAAAGGCTTTCTGAGCCGCTTAGTGGGTGGGGGCACGCCTTGAATAGCTGACGTTGTATTAGTATAAAAAGCATCAGAGGAGGAAGGTGGCCAACACGACAACAAGCTCTTTTCTGCTGTCAGTGTTGTCACATTAACACTTAATCAAGGAAGTACAATACTTCTCCCTCCATTTTTGCCACTGGGGCAGTGAGGACAAACACTTTCCGTTTCCTTGACCCTTAATCACTTGTTTACTAAAAAGGTGGTGGCTAAGGAGCTGATATAAGAAACGTCACACATTTGTCATTTAAAGAGGCATTTATTACATACATATACACACAGAAATAAACAATTTCTGGAAAGCAAACAAGAAACAACTTAGATAATTAATATTTTCACTATTTGAAAAAGGAAATAAATCCTCTTGAATGGGCACTTTTTCCACATGCAAACCAAACTTCTAAACACTCAAGACTGATTCTGCTGCAGCTTGTGAAGTGCTATTTAAGTCACAACCTCCAAACGTTTTCTTAGTGCAGAGCTTCTTTCAGCTCATCAATCGTCTCACTTCAACAAAAAATGAAACCAATAATGGTTTACAAAAAAAAACTTTACGGACATGCAGACACAAACCACTCACATCCTACCAATGTTGCATCATCAGTGCAACCTCCACAGTGGTATGCGTTTGTGGTTTTATTGCCTTCTTTGCTATAGAGACTTCACTGGCTTACTCGTTGTATCGAGCCAGTTTAAGGCGAGGCACAATGTTCATGGACTGCAGCTCCTGGAAGAGCAGTTTGCAGGCGTAGGGAATGCGCAGAGATGACACGTGGCATGAGGACTTACAGTAGTGGCACCTGTAGCACATGTACACAAACGAGATTTAGCTCATGATATTCCAGCATTAAATTGCTCCAAGATCAGTGTATGTATTTTGCAGATAGTTCAGAAATGATAGAATACAGTACATGTACATAATTATGATCATAAAGAGAAGTTTGTGACTTACCATCCAGAATATCCCAGTAGCCCACACTGGCCGCACACGTCCACTTCAAAAGCGTCACTGGAGATCATGAGACGCTCCAGCAGCAGCATGCTGGCCCCATATCCTATCAGACAGTCCCTCTCCATCTCTCCCAGACGCAGACCACCGTCTCGGGAACGACCTTCTGTAGGCTGTCTGCATAACCACACATACAGACAAGAACAAGTGTCAACTTCATGACTGATAAAAATCGACGGTTAATTCAAAAGACATTTAAACACAAAATATTCTTATTGATTCAAACAGTTGCCTCTTACCTGGTAAGGACCGCTCTTGGTCCACGTGCTCTGGCATGCATCTTATCCAGCACCATGTGCTTTAGTTTCTGGTAGTAAACTGGACCAAAGTAGATATAGGCTTCTAAGGGCTCCCTGTGTAGAAAGCATAAGTCTAGTCATATTTTGGAAAAAAGACAACCATATGTGGTGAATAATGTATTACATCATTAAATCTCGTTAAAACTGATCTTAGGGGAGTACTGAATTCTTTTTTACTTTGCTTAAAACTAAGTAGAGATGCATGTTCAAAACTGGACTGATTTTTTTGATCCAAACATGCAACTGACCAAAGTATTATTTATCTGTATATGGGCCGGGTAGGTGCTCTAATGCTGTATTTGAATGCTGCTGTTGCATTATGTTGTGTACCAAAACGTCATGGAGTACTAATGCATAACTTATTGGGGTGAATAGGCAAGTTGGCTCTTATTTTAAATTGACTTATGTTTGCTGTTTTTCATGTAGGAATTTAGAATGCCAATTTGGCTTATTAAAGGGCAAGCACTGATGCAATTTTGCTTAATAGAAAGTACTTATAAAGCAAGAAAAAAAATAAATGTTCATTTAGTCTATGTGAGCTCCATGTGATTCTCATAAAACCAGGCAAAAAAAAGTAAGAACCATGTTTGGAATTAAAACGAATCATGATACCTGTCTCCATAAAATGAATGGTTTGTGCCTGTTTTCATCAAAATAAAGTGAAATTAAATGGGAAACTAAAACATAAATGTGATACCCAGTGATGCCAGAGGTGACGAAGTCCTTGCCCTGGTAGTTATATCCATAACGTATAAGATCCTCACACACGTCCTTCACCTTACTGCCTCCGAAAGCTGTACCATAATGGAAACGCCCATCCAGTACACCTGCCTTTCCCGCCAACAGCTCAATCAGCTTCCCAACCTACCTCAGTAAACATAACACAAATATACAGCCACTTTTAAGATAGCTTATTCTTGAACATGTCTTACTAGTATGCCTGTGATAAATGCATCAGCATGTGCTGAAAAATACAACACTGTGCACATTTAGTGATTACAACAAAATCATTCTTTTTTTTTTTTCTTTCTTTTTTTCTCCATACGCTACGAATATTTACACATGGGCCCTGATGACCGTTTGACGTCAGAGATGCTGCAGGTGAAGAATAAGAATGTGACACTGTGGAGCCAGGTCATGGTCCAATGAACCACAGTGGCCTGGAGGAGGCTCTTTGCAGAAAGGAGCAGAAGACCTCTGACCCGCTGATGCTAAAAGGGTGAATCCTTTTCTTCTATTTACACAATTTTCTATCTGAAAGCCTGCTGTGTGCACCCAAACACACTTCAAACTGGGAAAACATAACATGCACTGGCATTCAAGTCACATTTTGTGCAGTTTTAAAATTGATTGTATTAACTGGACACGAGCAACAATATAGCCTGTATGTTACATTCTCCAAATAAATAGAAATAGTGCAATAAAATGATCAGGAAACGTCAAATCTCAAGTCATACACTGTAGATGATGTTCTAACCTTCTATTTGTATAAACTTTATTACAGGACACAGCGTAATTAATTATTCACATTGGAAAATGTGATATCACCAGAAAACATTAACCGAATCCCTTTCCGCAGAAGATCTCTAATCACTGAACTTCAGAATGAACTCCATGAGGGTTACCTTTCTAAAATGAACAAAACTAGAGTATGGGTAAAACAACTAAAAGATCTGATGCTTTTCTGCAGCAAAGAACTTACAGTCATTCTGGAGGGGTATCCATGAGGGTTCATGATGATGTCAGGACAGATCCCTGAATCACAGAAGGGCATGTCCTCCTGTGGGACAATCAGCCCGCACACACCTGTTGCAGGAGAAACCGTAGAAATTAAAACAGTGCATGCTACTTCACAGACTTTCATTGTCTGTTAACTGTACACTCTCACTGTAAAAGTCCAATTGACACTAGGGTTGTATTTGACAGCTGCTGCTATATGTGTACCAAAACGTCGTAGTGTAATTGTGGACTTTTTGGAGTGAACAGGTAATTTGGCTCTTATTTTCGAATGAATTTGTTTTTGCTGTTGAAAATTCCAGTTTGGCTCACTAAGAGCAGGTACTGTTGCAATTTTGTCTAACAGACATAAAATCATTTGTTCATTTAGTCTATTAAAACACTGCACACTACTTCACAGACTTTCGTTGTCCGTTAACTGTACATTCTCAATGTTTAACTGACTTCTAAATGTCAAACTTCCTTCTGTTATAGTATGAGAGGAAACGCATTATGATTTTACATTCACAATGACTTAAACTAAAACTCTTGAAAACTATTCATGGGCCTCTATTGTTGCAATACCAAAACTGGTCAGTGAGCTGCAGCACAACTTTAGCGTGTTAAAGGAGATTCATATAATGAACTGTTGAGTATAAGTCTGCTTCACTGACTCTGATCTTCCAGGCATGAGTATAAAAAGTTAAATCTACATCACATTGTGTCACAGAGCTCCAGGGAGAAAACAGACCAACAATTCATTTAAATGCACACATATAATAAATTAATAATTTAATTTGTGTATTAAAAATAAATACACCACATGTCTCAAAGTCTTTCCGGCGAATATATGTTCTTTAACTCCAACAGACTCTAGAATGCACATCCCCAATATCAAACTTGTAGGTTGAGCATACAGAAAGCCCGAGACCTAAATAATAAAAAAAATAAAATTACAACAAACTAACACCAAGTCACAGGGAAACATCAGGATCCCAAGATTCCATATGGCATGTCTGTCCCACAAAGAAAGACAGAGTGCCATTAACAAATACTACACAGTAAAGCATACTGGTCATCTGCAAATGCTGGTCAGGTGCAGTTGCTTTAAAAGTGGTAGAGCAGAGAAGTGGTGTACGGCACTAAGCGAGAGTGCAAATGTTTGCCGAGGAGCTTCGCACTCTTCCCTCTGCCAGAGCAAACACATTATTGGGCCATTTGCAAGTCATAAAAGGCAAGAGAGGCAGGAGCAGGAAGTGAGGAGAGGTGCTTAGCCGGACAGTGTGAGAGGGATTATACGTCTGTAGTTTCCCTTTACCATAGCAGACAAAGACAGGATCAACCCGTGAGAGGAATCAAATGCAAGCACACGTAAAGAGAGTCTAGAGGATGGCTAGAGAAACCTTACTGTACAGAATAGTGCAAGTCAGAGACAAACTTTTGATTCAGTCAATGTCTGTTCATTTGTCCCCAACAGAAAGAAACAGACAACATATTTAAAATCACATGCAAATGCATCAAGGACGCATTTTATTGCCTTCCAAGTTCAGCCTTAGACATTAGTTGGAATATTTGCCTGTACAATGCAAGTAATCCCAAACACAGTCTGGGCTCTGGAGTGGCATCTTTCAACATGAGAACTCCAGCAACTACTTTGCTTGACAAGTACAAAAAAATAAAGAAGCTATAAGAGCGAAAAATGTATGCATGTATTTTGTATGGTTCTCCGACATTACAAATAAGCTCCAATTTACATCTTTTTCAGATGCACTGACCTATTAGTGATTTTTAAATATGATACCATGTGACTGTTACATATAACTACATTAAAGTGGTCAAAATAACTAAAACATATGCCACTGATTTTCTGGTTGCTAGAAAAAAGAAAGGAACAAATAGTAAAACTGCTTCAAACCGCCAAATTTGATTTGAGATCCAGTCAATTAAGCACCATCTCCACACTTTGCTATGTATTTCTGAACTCACACTCTTAATATTACCCCTGAGTTCATAAACCACTGTCACTCAGACATCCAGTTTAGGAATATCTCCTTTTACACACCATCACTACAACACATCATTAAGCGAATTAACTAGAAGCACATCACAGTTACTCAATGTAAAGCACCTAAATAATAATGCTAAATAATCCAGACCCGGAGTAAACTTCTACAAATATTATGTAGACTAGAATACACGATGGACAACACTTAAAGTCAGAAAAGAGCAAAAGAGAGAAAGATTCCCATCGCAGACATCCTCGGTGTTGTTTATTTTGTGTGCGAGTGAATGATAAAAGAGGCATGAAATCAGCAGAGAAAAGCAGGACAGCAGTAAGAGTCCAGCCCTCCATCACACCCCATACAGGCTCACCGTGGCAGCTCACACAAAGGGCCCCACCAACACTGCTGGCTGTGTGTGTGTGTGTGTGTGTGTGTGTTGTTTGTGTCTGCGGGTTTGGGTCACCAGTAAATAATTAACCTATTCTGGTCTTTTGACCAGAGCTTATAGGACTAGTCAGGCCCAGTAAGGAGGAGGGAGGTAAATAAGAGAAGGACAAAACTCCAGTGAAACTTGCTTAATACAGCTGGCACCAGCACACTGTGGGATGTCCTCTTTTGGCTTTATATACCAACAAAGCTGCCAAATACTTTCCCTTTGAAAAGCCATCCTTTATAAATATTATTTTGTGTCTTGATATAAAAGTTCATAATTCGTCTTCCAATATTTAGCTGACTGAAGCCTACATGATTTGGACCATAAACCTTTGTCATTTCTGTTGTACTGTTGTATATAAAATAACAATTTGCTGTAAACAATTCTCTAATATGGATATTGTTGATCGGGTAGCTTAATAGCCTATTGGTGGATAGTCATCTTAAATGATGTGTTTCAACTAAAAATAAAGTAACACTCGGTTGTTGTTGTTTATTTTATTTTTTTTTTAAACAAGAACAGTCAGACGGGTGCTGTAGAAAAAGTGGTATTGCTATTAAAAAATGAGCTATAATAAAAACATTAGCAAGACTGTGTAAAAGATAACCCTCTGCTAAGATGCTAACAGTTTCCAGAAGCTAGTAGACTGAAGAGAAAGGGACTGGAATAGCTAACATGAGCTTGACTGGACTTTCCGAAAGTTTTAGCACTGAAGCAGATCACACACACACACGCACTTTTCTTTTTCTTATTTGAAGTACACCTGCTTACCTAATTTCAGCTAAAACTCCCAAGACATCTGAACACAACAGGACAGAGATGGATCCTAGCAATTCACAGTCCTGTTCAACACAGTCAGCCATTCTCTGGACTCAAAACCCTTATCTCAGCACACCACCACCCAACTTCTCCCACTCACATAGCTCCACAACAGCCTAGCCTCTAAACCACCAAAAAGGCGTTCAAGAGAACTCTGCTGTTCCTTGCAAACAACATTTAGTTGTCCTGTATTAGTGGCTCTGTGCCACTCCTTTAAATACCAAGAGGCCCGTTAAAAAGAGCAGTAAATAGCATCTCAGGCTGTTTGCGGCTAACCCCTCCCTGACCCCTGCTCACTGTCACGGGCCGTGATGAGTGCCTGTGGACAACCTCGGCTAATGAAATGAGTGAATTATGCATGGCGCCAGTTAGCACTCTGATTAAACCATCATCGTGGCCTAGCCTCTCAGTGGAGGTGCGCAGAAACAATGAGGGCTGTAAACACTTTTTCCCAGGAGCTGCGCTGCAGTAATAAATTTGCATAGTCTGACTCGGGACAAAAGGCTAATTAATTGAAAAACAGCCTTTGGGGGGGAAAAAAAAAATTGAGAGAGGGCCCCCCAGATGCAATGCGCATTGGAAAAGATGAAGAAGAGAAGAATAAATAACTCATATTTATATTACACATATATACACACACACAATACAATATATAGAAGTAGCTTAGCGGAGGGGCTGGTGTGGATGGGTACCTTTCTGACCATGCCGGCTGCTGAATTTGTCTCCTATCTCGGGCCGACGTGTCTGCCTGAGAAGAATTTTCACCAAGAAGGCATCCTCCGCGTTTGATGATATCATGACCTTCTCTATGTACGAGTCTGTTGAGCCCTTATACCTGCACAACACAGACAAGAGAGAACCACTTTGACATTACTTGCCATTTTATTAAAGAAAAGAATAAAAAATTGCACCCAGCAAAAGAACAAGGGCATAGAAGAAAACTGTGTGTTTACTGTGAACTAAACGTGTAAAAGCCTGGACGCTCCACAATCACATCAATTATGCTGGACACTCACGTGATGGGTACATCTCTGTACTGTGGCTGGCTTGGCTGGGTACTGCCCTCCAGTGGTGTCTGGGTAACTGTGGGCATTGACTTGTTCACCAGCACCTGCTTATTCTCCACCCGCTCTCCTGGCATACAGAGTGCAGACATGCACAAGGATTTTCAGTTCTGTACATTCAATCTCATAACAACTTACAAATATATCTTCCGTTAACTGTAACTTCACTGGAATTTTAGTCATGCAGATCATACAGAGCTCCCTTAACCACATAAAACATAAATGGTGGCATGTAGCAGGAGCTCCACGTGACTCTAATCTCTGGGCTGTACTCTAGTGAAGTTGCTTTCCTCAACACTAACCAGGGGAGCAGATCCCATCCGCGTCCAGAATGCTGTGCCTCCATATGGGCTTCCGCGTTTCAGCATCCAGCATGGGACCCATCACCTTGTCAAAGGTCTGGTTAGTATAACGTCTCAAGGTGCACTTAGCATTCTTGTAGACAAGACATCTGCCAAAACCTGGTATGAAAGAAGAGACGCAGATACGAGTGTGGGAGGGAGGCAGGATGGATGATTTCTTGGTTTCTACAGAGTCACAGAGACTATTTTTTTCTGTAACATGCAACTTACTAATGAATACATCTGTGCAAAAGCAGTTCATCACTACCTCACCACTTTTATAAAGACCATAAAGTTAAAAACTAAAAGCAAATATGGCAAAATCTTGCATATGCAAGTTTTTTCCACATTAAAATGTGTTGGTTTTAAACTTACCTCTGTCCAGCGAAGCCTTATTAAGCACCAGAGCGTCTTCAATATCATAACCACTGTAGCTCATCACAGCCACTGTGGCGTTCTGACCTGCGGGCAGTTTCTCAAAGTCAATCAGTTCGATGGTCTTGGTTTTCACCATGGGCCTCTGAGGATAGGCCAGCAGGTACATCAGTGTGTCAATCCGATTCCTCTGGTTGTAGCCAATTGTGCCTGTGGGAAAGAGATGCACCGGTTTGTCTCAAACAGCACTAACTAAACACAAGTAGTATCGCAGTGTGCAGATTCATACTTCTCAAAAACTCAATGCTGGGGGCCACATTCCCCTCAGACGCTCCAGAGCGTCCCATTATATTAGCAGTGCTTTTCAAAAATGACTTCAGATGACGTATGTGCATGCGCAGTTCAGCACCTGTATCGGCAATGGGTGCATGTACCTTAAAATAAAAGAAGTACATAGAAGGGGTGTCTGGATACTTTTGGACATATACGTATGAACACCACAAAGTATTAATTTAGGTAATAAACCAAACAAACACATGGTAGATAAACATTGAGGCAATGCTGGATGACTGAGGTAGATTTCAGATATAAATAATGCTCTGAAGCAAAACAACAAAATTGCAAGATGGTTTTCTCCCTGTTTGTTCTGATACCTCTCCCTGACTGCAAGCGTATCCTGATGTCCCTCTCACAGTGTAGAGTGCGAACGACAGACACAGAGTACACTTTAAACACTTGTTCAGTGGTAGCTTGAAAGTGTTTCAATCCTTTATGCTTTTGATACACTGTAATGCATTTTGGAAAATTTATTTAACACTGTGATAGCTGTAAATGTTTTTTTATTTACCCAAATGAAAACATATCAGATAACCAAAAAGTTTTCAAACTAATTCTGTTGGTGTGTCTGTCCAAGCCTGACATAAACCAAGAAGAATTTTAAACAAAGATTTATTTCAAGACCTGGCTTAAACTGCATCCACAAAACTTGTCCTAAAAATGCATTATGCTTCAATAACCTTGTCAGACTGGTTGACGTAAGCATGTGAGGTGACAGTATCTTTAGCTGCAGTACGCTGGAGCACGCTGTAGGCTTAGAGAGGGCCACCTCCTTAATCCACCCAGGCAAAACAGGGCAGGTTAAGGAAGAATAGCAGCCGTCTCTCGAGGCCTTGACATTTGTCAGATGCTATTACTTCACAATCAGGGTACAAGCACACTGCGTGTGATAATAGGTCCAGGGCCACACAGAGAGATTTGCACATGTATGGGGCCATCCACACAGGGGAGAGGGGGGAAGGAGAAAAAAAAAGGGGGAAGAAAAAAACGCACAAGAGACAAGGTTTAGGATATTGGGCCAAATGTAGTTGCAGTCTCAGTGGTTTTGTAAAGATGATGGGGGGGTGGCTAAAGTAGTTCTGGTAACCAGGGGAGCGCTGTGTTTTCTCTCTCTCTGCTGCAGCTGAGCACACTAACCCGCTACACACACTGAGCTGACGACACAATGAATGGCTAATGACACTCAGACAGCCTGTGTGTAGAGGCCCTTTCCCTGCCACACACACTGCCTACACAAGCAGATGATGTTTGATGTACACACAGTCAGACACCCACACATACTTTAATGTGTATGAGGGTGTGAAAGCCACTATGAATGTGAATATATTTCAGCATGAATGAGTGTGTGAGTAGGACAGAGCGGGAGAGAGATAGCCTCAGACGGCTACAGGAGGCTGTGCAACACAGGTATGGATACGATGGAGGTGGGCTATATAGTAAAAAGATTACATAATACTCCAAGACATCCATAACAGATTACAACATGGATATGGACTGATGTAGGGATATGCTGATAAAAATGCATGTGCAGTGTTTGTTTTTACGTTTATATTATTCAAAGATGCCGTAGGTACAAACAGAAACAGAATTTACTTAAATGAACGGTTATGTGATAATTCTGTGCTTGTTGAGCTTTAATTAAGCACAGTCTCTCCAAACGGATACATTTGGGGAAACTGTTTAATAATAATAAAGCAATTCAATTAAAGAAACAAACAGAATAACGTGATATTGATGTCATATATTACCCATGGCCTGTTTGCCCATAGCACACTGGTAGGTGTTTCTGGGGGACTGGTTATGATGGGGATAGGGAATCA
The DNA here is from genome assembly GCA_024036415.1 of Prochilodus magdalenae. Lineage (NCBI taxonomy): Eukaryota > Metazoa > Chordata > Actinopteri > Characiformes > Prochilodontidae > Prochilodus > Prochilodus magdalenae. Next base: position 146,964 of record JAMWET010000950.1, read on the forward strand.
ATCCAGCACACACCCCCAGCAGAGTAAACGGCTCAATTTCCAAATGTGTAGTGTCCCTGGAAAACATAGTCAAACAATATGAACCATCTGAAGTGTTTATAAACACAAAAATATAATAAGAAGAATTTTATAAACCTTTACTTTCTGAAAGTGAAATTAGGCCATATATACAAAAGACTCACTTTGTTATCATGTGCTCATACAGTGCAATGCTGCAGTCATTCTCCTCATTCACATCCAGATACTCCACCAGACTTTCATGCAGAAAGTCCTCAAAGTTCCTACATGGACAGAAGGAAGTTATTTAAGACATATTGAATAAATGAGTCCAGTAAGACAGCTGTTGTAGAAAATGCTGGGGGAGTGCATCCATGAGGGAAAGCATGCATAAAACAAATACGCTTCAGATCCACATGTTTGTCCATCTTTTCATAATCAATGAGAGGGTTTCAACTACTGATTCAGCTGAAGTGCACCTGTAGCCCTGAGACAGCTCCTCAATGTGTTTGTTCTTCACAGCCGGGTGCCCGTTCTTTACAATGATGTAGGGTCTGGCAGGAGAAAGACAAGCACAACTGAATTAAGCTTGCACTGTTCGTTTCATTACAAAGACATACCACAAAAAAATAAATAAAATATCCAAGTATTATACACTCATCAAAAGAACAGTTGCACAAATAGCTGCACCCAGAAGGAATCAACCAACAGGAATGAAACTTGGTGTGTAAGTCTGACACTGCAAGACATGCAAATGATTTAAGGTTCACGCTTGGCCACGCATGTGACGTAACAAGGATGGGCCTCATCACTGTACCTGGCTGACCACAACAGCCATGAATGCGGAGAACATTCAGTGAGCAGTAATGCTTTCCATAAGTCATCCTGTTGGTGCCAGCACCGCTGTCAAACAGCTGCAAACGCAGGACTACATGTACAAAAAGAGTTACAACGATGGTCTTCAACACCACGTCAACATTGCTAAAGACTGCAATGGTGCCATGTCAGACTGTCATGAAGAGACTCAGAATGGTAACGGGTCAATTTCAGTGACAAGTCACGGTTTTGTCTTGGTGGAACCAATCAGCATATCCACGTCCACTGCCTAGTGTCACTCCACCTCCAGCCCTACTGCAAAATCTGCAAGAACTGTGTGGGAATATTCAAGATGCATGGGTTGGATTATCGCAGGATTAGGAATCCCCACATGCTGAGACATCTGGCATGCTGCGTTAATCATACTGAGAGACACTATATATGTACATGTAGCTCAATAAATATTGCCCATATTGGTCTAAATTGATCATAATTTATGTTCCTGGTATCGTCTCAAAAGTGAGAACCAGAGAGAGCTAAGCAGTAAAGGTTTTTCATAATAAAATTCAAGGTGTATGAATAAACGACATGAAATGCAAAACATTCAGCAATTTTTTTTAAACACATTACAGCTCAACACAGTGTTTTTTCTTTTATTCAGGAAATTCACCATGGTCACTATTTCACCAAGGAACAAATGTGCAGTATGTCTTCAAATGACAAAATGAGATTTTGCTCTCAAAAAATGGGCACAATGTAAGTGTTAATGCTTCATTCAACAGCTGAAACATTGAGCTCTTCCACAAATTGCTCAGACGTGCATTTTAGTTGTTTTTGGAGATAATGGAAAAATATGAAGCAAGAAAAAAAAAGTTTAGTAGCTACGATGCAGCTTGGATGTCAGCAAGCCAGTGACGGAAAAAAAAATCCATTGCTGCTTGTTTTCATTCATGTCGAACGTTTCAAAACATTCATGTCGAACATTCAAAAAATATATATAAAATAAAATAAAAAATACAACAAAAAAACATCACGTTAAAAATGTAAAGGTCTTGGCTTTTGCAGTTCCTCGACTGGGTGTACCAAGGTTTACCTGCAGAGGCGCCCACCATCAGAGGAGATGTAGACGCAACGGTCCGTCACGTTGGTGGAGATGGAAACAAACTCGTTAATAAAGCCAGCTCTTCGCATCAGCCTGAATGTGCTGACAAGCTTGCGGTGGTTTCGAATCACCCCCAATATGTTACCTGCAGAATCAAACACACAAACTGGTTCAGAGTGCTACATCAAATTACACTGCATTATGCAGAATGAGGAAAAGTCTATCTTTGCTAAGATCACCATCATGCTATACTTTCTTATAGAGTGCTATAGGCCCCAAAGTTGACTGTGAAATGGAGCTATTGGAATTAAAATCAAATTAAGAGCAGTAGTTTACCCACTGGGTTTGGTTCAAAATAAGAACATTGGTGAAACTATAATACAATACTGTGGTGCCACAAAAACAAGCAAGTGTATGAATGTGTTGTCTGGGGGGCAGTGACTGGATTTACAGGCCGCTCTGCATTATGCTTTGACACCTGCTGTTTTTGCTAATTAATTACTTTGAGGCAGCCTGCATAATTTGAAACTTATCAGGGCTCTGGAAAACATATACACATTAATTAATTAGCTAGGTGAGTCCTCTCTGACATGACATTAAAAGCTAATCTATGGCATGCAGTACACAGCTGTAACGTGGCAAAAGTTCATTAGACTTTAAGCTGCCTTTCAATTCAGACACCAAAACCCCAAAAATTCACTGTACACCTGGGATCATCAGCTTTTACTGTCTTCATGTTTTTCACTTGCATTAAGTGCATTCAGCATGCATATACTACAAAACCATAATCACAACAACACAATCAGAGACTAAACCTGGGCCTAGATCTAGACTAGAAATTGTGCAGTGCAAGCCCAGCTTGAAGCTTCTGTGTGAAAAAACAGGGACATATATGGTAAGTAAAGCCAAGTTACCATTCAAGAAAACCAGGAACACAGTGGGGTAGGACAGTTCCTCTCCACATAGCAAGTTGACGTCCTCCACTCCGAGATTAAAGGCTAGTTTAATGATGGGCCCATCCTCCATGTCTGTGGTGATATGGGTCATTAGAGCCAGGTTCTTCACCAGACCGCACGCCTGAAGCAAACATCAAAATATGAGAATCAGTAATCCAAACAAACACATCTCTAAATTCTCGTTTTAGATAATCAACTATTAATGGAAAGGTTAAGGAAGCTTAACTGTGCTCCTGCTATAATGGATAGGAATGTGAGTACATGGTTAACCATTCGAAGTGCCAGTATTCAAATATTTTACCCTCAGCCAAATATTTGTTATGGTTTTACAACTATCAAGCAGAAGAGCTGTACTGACCTCTCCTTCAGGTGTGTCTGAGGGGCAAAGCATTCCCCACTGTGAAGGCTGGAGGGAACGCGGCCCGCTCACCTTCCTGGTCTTCTCAAACTGAGAGGAGATACGGGTCATCATGCCCAAAGCAGAGATAAAGGACAGGCGAGAGAGCACCTGCGTGACTCCCTGCCTGTCCATCTTAAATCTCTTCAGAGACCAGTTCCCCTAAAGACAGCAGAACACAGAAAGGGCAGAAAAGAGAGGCAGTGACAATTTTGTTTTTCAGCAAGGAGGGTGAGGAGACTATAACAGAGCAGAGACTCACAGTAGAGATGGCATTAACCATGCCATTTGTGATCTGGTCCTGCCTCATGTGTTTAACCACGTCAAACTGGGCCGCCCTCTGCTTGGGGATGATCTGGTCTGCAATCTTCTTCAGCTCAGAGTTAAACTTCTTAAACAAATCCTCAAACAGTAGAGACAGGAGCTGAAAGGGAGGAGAATTACCGGATGAGCACCTTTGGTAACTTTGGGAGGCTAGGTCTTTAGAACCACAACACTGTATACAACTATAGCATTACTCCAGAAGTTTAAAACTGGCAGCCATTGGTCAAAAGGCATACCATCACAAAACAATACTACATCAAGCTGTAAAGGACTGATTAGCTCATCTAACAATTCAGCATGTCTGGAGCATTCATGAAGCCTCCTATCAACACTTCAGCTTTTGAGTAGCTAACTTCATCTCTTTGTTGTTCTGATTCCCCAGTGACACTACCAAAATCAACTTACTTTATTAACTGCATCTGGCTCTTATAATATCGCATTCTGTGTCATCAAGCCTCTGGGCTCTGCTAGCAGATGTAATAACCAGGTGTGCCTGTGCTGTGATAAGGTTGACCTGGCGCTTCTCCCAGGGCCCTCTCATCCACACCAAAACCCACCAATAGCAGCTTCCCGCCATCTACCACATTAGCATACATCAAAACAAGCAGGCCGAGTCAAAATTAATAAAGAAATTAAGCTTCCACGGCGCGGCAGGGCCAATTAGTTGAATGTCAGAGATTCGTAATTGAGGAGACTGGCAGTGTTGGGAGTGTGTATAAGCTCTATTGAAAAGGGTTTGTTGCTTAGTAGTCTCTCTCGCTTTCACACACACATACACAGTTCACCCCCAGAGAAGGCTGGTTGGGGGAAATTAAAGGACTTAAGACTGCGGTAATTACATTATCAGAGCCGGGCCGGTGGATTAACTCAATCGCTCAAGTCAAGGCAGCCATTCTTTTGTCATGGCTGCGCTAAATAATAATAAAAAGCAAGAAAGCCTTGAGCTCGCCTGGCCCGGGATTTGGGTGCTGCCTATGCTGCTGCATATCTCGCCGTCAACAAAGGCAAGGAGAGCTGGGAATGGGGGGAGGGCAGAGAGGAGGAGACAAACAAAGCAGCAGGCAAATAATGAAGGTATTAATAAAAGACAAGGAGGGCAACACAAAAAGAGGAAGGTGAGGGATTGGGAGGCTGCCCAGCTGGGCCTGCTCCACTGCTTAGAGCTCAGTTTCACTCAGGAGAGCAGTGGTGTGTGCAGGAGAGTTGACAGGGAGAGATCTAGAAAAGGTCTGATCAAAAGCCCCAAGTCCCGTAAGAAGAATCTCAAAACGAGTTACAACTAAGGTGAGCAAAATACAGAGCAGTTCAAAGAATCAGAACTGACAGTGCACACCGTGTGTTCTCAGCTTTCCGGGTATGTGGAAACTTCAAGTTAACACAAAAGACACTGCCCTTGGCAGTACTACTTGGCATCTACCTGTGAAGTCACCTTTTCTAGAGAAAAGACCCCCCCTTAATTCCCTCAATACCATTTATCAAATTGTGCATCTGAAAGAAAACTGGGAAAATGAAGACCAAAGAGCCTTCTAATTAAAAAGAGTGAAGTTACAGACATACACAAGATAATAATAAAAAATAATAATTTATCCAATTGTCAGGACGTCCCAAGAAGACATCTAAGACTTCAGAGCAATTGACGGCCTTGCAAAGTAACAATTAGGCAGAGTTCAGTGACTAAGGATGGACAGAAAGTGCCAGTCAACGATATCAAGAGCTCTATACATATAGCAGGCCTGTATGAGACGGTGGCTAGACAGAACCAATACTGAAGGAAAACTTCAAAGTGCATCTCAAAGTACACCACCCTGACACCAACGTGTGGGGTGGCATTATCATGTTGAGGGGAAGCTTCTCCTCAATGAAGGCTGGACATTAAAACTGAAGGACACATGGATGGTGCAAAATACAAGGAGATACTGCTAGACAATCTGTTTCAAACTAAGTAATACTAAACACAAGGCCAAAGCGACACCAGAGTAGTTGAACAAAATAGGTGAGCATTCTATAATGGCTAAATCAAAGGCCCAGTCTTAATCCAAAAGAGAAACTGTGGCGTTCTTTAAAAACGGCAGTCCACAAGTGTCATCTTACTACTTACTACTGTAAGTATTGTACAAAGTTGGCCGACCTTAAGCTGTTACTGCAAACAGTTGCTCTACCAAGTCATAACCTAAAAGAGCTGAATGTGCATACGGGAAGCATTTTTCAGTGTGCCGTTTGTAATCCAGATCATTCTGAGGACGTTTAATCGGGTTGATTATTTATGAAAGGCACTGTACTTATTGCAACTTCAACTACTGAAATCTAAAGCCTGCACTTGTCTTGGCACTTGTCCACTAGATAAATGCATAAGAAAGAACAGGGACTTGGTTGGAGCAAATTAAATGGGTGTCGTTCATTCTTAACTGAATTAGTGGTGGTGTGAATGACTGCAGCGAACAGAACAGGCAGGGACTGTTTGGTGCTACGTGGGCCTTTGTACATGGGAACATCTGCTCAGTGTCTCTCTTTGGATTTGTCATCTCATGGCTGTTCCAGGAGTACCATTACTTCCACTCGAGACTTCTTCAGAACCTCCTCTCAGCTTGTGTGTGTTTATGTATATAACAGTGATAGACACCTGGCCAGCCAACTCCAGACGCTTGTTTCCATAGTAATCGCGATCGTCCACTTTGTTGTTGCCTTGAGCGAGGATCACTCTGCGCACCATTACAGCGAGGTAAATGCACTTGGCCCGAAAGTTAAACTCCTTTACCTAGAAGGCACAAAGAAAGATTCATATTACACACAGAAAATACTGAACAGCATAACAGAAGGCCAAGATTAGTTACATCATTACAGAACCAACTAAAAGCGAGAAGACTATGAGAATATACAGGACAGAGACTTACAGGGACATGGGTGAGGATGGTGGAGGCTAGCAACTCTCGCGCTTCCTCCATCTTGGTTTTCTTTGGTCCGCCCCACATGCGCTGACGTCGCACTTTATTTCCAATGTACTTCAGTGCCTGTTAGGACGAAAACAACAATTAGAGAGTTGTTGAACCATGTCAACTGAATAATACTGAGCTTCAGATTGTTCAGACAATTCATGAACAGCAGCTGCATCTCATGGCAAAAATGACAGGGGGGTTGACTGGTTCTCATTTGTATCAGTCGCCCTCTCATCATGCGAAATCATGTAATGCATTAAAACCTTTGCCCAATGTTTCTCCAATGGTACTTTAGTGCCACTGCTCAACTACAGTTGTGCTCAAGCTCTTTACCGTGTGCACACTATGCTATGTGTAACAATGTGTTACAAAATCATATCACAGAACTCTCGTCTCTTGACATCCACATCGTAAAAAAAAAAAAGCCTTGCAGGTTTATAACAACCCCAAGAAGGGTCTTTGAGGTGGTGGGAGAAAAGCCTAAAGATATTAGGATATTTATCTCAAGGAGTTCTTGACAAGTGACCTTGTGTATGGATCCCTGTAAAAGCAACATTGTGTCTGTAGACAGAAGGTTTTCTAGTTGTTCTTCTCTACAACAAAGCTTTGATCCTGGGCTAGAACTTCCTCATCAGTTTACCTGAAGGTTTCAACAAGAGTTCCCCTAAAAAATCTGAATGTGTAATCGCTTAATGGGCAGGATTTCACAAAAGGCCAGTGATTCATTAAACACGCATCAGACACACATACACACCTGAGCTTGGATCTACTTATTTCACCCCCTAGGGGTTAAAGTACACAGGGATTATGATTTTCTTCTAGACCACCCACTCAAACACTCATAGCTACATGGCTGAGCAACTAAAAAAAACATGGATGAAACACACACACACACACACACACACACACATATATATACATACATACACACATATATATATATATATATATATATATATATATATATATATATATATATATATATATACACACACACATACATACATACATACATACATACACACACACACACATACATACATACATACATACATACATACATACATACATACATACATATATATATATATATATACACATTTGTATATGTATATATATGAATATACGTATATATTGCATACGTTTCAGATCTGATCCTCCTCATTTAGAGAGCCAGCAGAGTCACAGGAACATACTTCTGAACTAAAAGAGACGTGGCATATGATGATTTATGCTAAACATCAGCTCCTATAGCTTATAGTCTTTTTAATTTAACTTTTAACAGCTTCTTCAGTAGAAGGACCCTTCGTCTTTCATCTCTCATAAATAATGAACTGCGATATAAAACTAAATAAGTCCATATTTAAATGATTTTAGATGGAAAGAATGGTAGACCTGAAACCGTTTAATTATAATCATTATTTCTCGTTTATCAGCAGGCATATTAACTGACTGTACTTATCTTTAAACAAAAATAATCTCAGCTGCAGACGAATAAATAAACATACCTGTAATTTAGGTTCTAAAATAATGGAATTATAATAAAACAAACATCTCCGCTCCAGTTCCCCTTCACCGCAAACAGCCATGTCTAAAATAAAAAGTCAGCTACCTCGTTTGAAGCAGTGTTGGAGTAAATGACGAGCAGAATTAGGTTTAACTTGTTCGGATTCTCTTCTTCAAAAGCTCCTCCAGACTTTCTCTGAGACATCGCTCGCCTCGTGTTTCTCAGCTTCACAGTTTCAGCGTGCGGTGTCACGTGGATTTAATTTTTTAGCACGCATGCGTCACAGCCCAGCTAGAACTTACATATATATTTATTATTCCTCCTTTAATAATTATTAAAATGTCTTTTTACATTCTTAATGCTTTGTGCATTTTAGTAAGCTTTAGTCTGTTTAACGCGAGAAATAAAGGTCACTGTTGTCAGTTGACTTGAAGGGTCTCAGTCGACTTAAAGGGTCTCCGACTGACGACTCGACTCGTCGACTTCTAGAGGGCAGCGCTAATAAGTACAGAGCACATTTTCCCGCAGGGCAAAAAACAAAAACACAAAAAAATAAATAAATTAATGCTGATTGATCAGATAAAATGCTACCTACGCATTTGATGCAGGATAAACATTTTAGATATACATAAAGATCTGCAAACCTACTGAAAGAGTATTTAAGAGAACCCTGTCGTCTTCTTGGGATGTAAATTATTGATCTATTATTAATCACAATATCTTTTTTAATATACATTTGTTTTTGCATTTCAGCTGAAAAGCCAGGTCTTTTTTTTTTTGAGTCTGTCTGTGCTGTTAATACATAAAAGACGTTTGTGTGTTTTTCCTTCCAACACAGCAATGCTGCTTTTCAAACCACAAAAATAATAAAAAAGGGTCACATAGTTAAATAAGCCTCATGGCTGCTGAGAATGGAGAGTCAGCAGAGACACTGATGGAACCAAAGAAATCTGTCCTGAAGTGCACTGAAGTCAGCAACCAATCCTTTTTAATACCTTTCCTGAACACAGGCGTATCCTGTATTTATGGTGATTTGTTATGGAACATGAAGGTTTTGAGCATTTAATGTCTGCCTGAGGCGTTTGCACTGAACTGCGCATATAATGATGAATTTGTTTAACGTTACATCAACTTCTGGCCTGGTCCCACAATATGCATTGCAGCGTACCTTGGCTGATGGATGCTGCCTCTAGTGGCCACTGATAGAGGTTTTCTACAGTTTCCTCTATTAACTCTGACCAGTAATGTTGTTGTAATGTGTTATCTAACTGAAGTCTGTCTAGATCAATGGAAGCACACATGTGAGGCTCATTAGAGTCCTGATGCGACCAGCACAATGACACAGGCCCACAAAACAGGCTCACGGACATGCTCAGATGCAGGTTGCTAGGATGCAGATATGCTTCTTACCAACCCATTGTTGAGGCTTCCTACAAAATAAGACGTCCGCTTTCAGCAAATTGGGCCTCGGTGTTCACTAATGTACGTCACAGACAGACACTGGGTTACTGAGGTCTGTGAAGCATCCAAGTTTCATCATTTCAGTAAAGAGAAACAGCTGTTTAAGATTGGCACCAGCTGGCGGAATGTGGTACATTCTCCAGGATTAAACATTCATGTTGCCTATACGCTAGACAATAGATGTGATATGGAGCCATGTCCTGTGTTTGAAAGTGCTGAAAAAAGTCCAGTTCTAGTAAACCAAAACTTTACTCAAAAAGTACAGTCAAAACGTTTGGGCCCCTTTTCAAACCGCTTTTTGGCAAAACGTAAGACATATCTGCACATATTAATGTACGACTGTGTACTTGCTAAAGAAAACTAATAGAACAGCTGATGTCATTTGAACTAGGGAATATGAAATTTATCGTCATAGTCCAAAGGAAAATGTAGCTTTAACACATTAACTGTACAGAACGAGACAAATATGTTCTCGCTTTAATTACATTAGGTTAAAGTGACTTTCTATTGGTCCATTCTTTATGACTTTTAAAACCATGTAAAGAACAATCAACATGTTTAAATTATGTCAAAAATGAAAACTAAAAAATAAACATGGAAACTATTATTTTTGGCTCAACAAGCAACTCTATAACAACAAAGTCTATTAAAGAACTTTTTTTTCCATCACCACTGCTGGCAATGAGGTACCTGAGTTTGAGTGAAAATTTGAGCTTTCTGGCACTCCTCCAGGCTGGGGGCAAAAGCAGCCATGACATGCTCCTCTGTACCAATCATTTGGACTATCTCCTGATCGCTTTCCACACCCATGGCCTGAAAAAAGAGGGGGGAAGAGGGGAATAAATAAATAAATAAATAAATAAATAAATAAATAAATAAATAAAAAGAGTGAGCTCACTTTCTGCATCTTGACAGAAAGATAAACAGACTGACGATGTTTATCAAACACACTCAAAAATTTCCAGAATTATATTACTCAGATGTGCATCTGCCTAAATCTGCTACAGAACAGTCATTTCAAAGATAAGGAGGCCCAGGCCACTTCTGACATTTACTTATGCTAATAGACAACTGTGGGAACGGGACAGTGGCCCAGATTGCTTACAGGTCGGTGGCGTTTGCAAAGGCCACTGGGTAGCAAGGAAAGACCTGCAGGAATTTACTCTGGACGCGCAAGTGCAAAGCAAACAAGCTCAATAGCCAGTTTGCTCAGAGGCTTGTCCCAAACGAGTCATATCTGTCTATTTGGAGAGAGCCTGAGGCAAAGGAGTGTGTGATGTAATCTCTAGAGAGGGAATTTGAGATTGGATGAAATAACCTGGTCAGCCGAATCTTACACTGTGATTGCAGATACACTCTGCCATAAACCCCAGACTCAGACCAAGCTGAGTCACAATACCCAGAAAACCCTACATGTTACTCTCAGACTGGACACAAATAAAATAACGGGGCTTTCAGACAACAGATTTATCATTTATACAATACTGGTAAAAGAAGCCAATCAGCTGTTTACCCCATCCAAAACTAAACACCACAACTGCTTTTTACTTTACAACCAACTGCAACCGTTTCACTGCTGTTCTGTCTGTCATACTGCGCCATCTGCTGGTTTAAGTCTGAAACATGCACCAGGGCTGCAGCTGTATTCGGTGTTCGCATTTAATCAAAAAGTGCAGCAGAGCTTTTTTACAAATCCATGATATGCATTTTGTCCTCATCTTCACGGCCTAAATATACCCTAGCTAGGGGTATATATAGGGGATCATTTGATTTAGTACATTACAGTAGTGCTACGATTCCATTTCTTTTTACTATCTTACTTTACTTTCTTTTTACCATGTTAAAGTTTACATTTTCAGTTCATTAGAGAACTAAACATTATAAAACTAGAATATTCAAAACAAAGTGTGTTTAGTGTCGCTAATGCTTTAGCTAATGTTAGCCCCAAACTAACACACTAGCTACAAGCTAATATGCTAGTCGCGATACAGCAATATGATGAGTGGTATTGTTGCATCTCTACTGACTGCCTGTGCTGAATATGGCTACCCATCTTGTTATTAGTAACAAAACTGTACAGAACAAGAGTGTATGCCTGGAGCTAGAAATTATGCAGACCGCAGACTCAGTGTACAAAATATCATCATGTGTTAGATCAGATGATCAGGTTTCCTAATTGACAAGTCCCTCTACTGACGCCATTGTTGCTGGCGTACTATTGACAATAGAAGAGTGCGAAAAATAATGTGACACACACTAACCACAGAGACGCCTGCCTATTTTTTGACAGTTCTGTTACAAAGGTAACAAAGACACAGATACAGACAGGTCTGGTTTCTTATTGGTAATTGTGTCCTATTGTACTGTTCTGTCTGGAAATAAAAAAAACCCATTACAAGTCTAAAAAACATACTACATTTGCAACTGACAACAGCATTCTTCTTAGGATGGCAGAACAGAGATTTTGGGATAGATTTATGACTGGCACACCTTTATCTTCTGTTCTCTCACCTTGAATATGATGGCTATTGGAGCATCCTCAGAGAGCGTGTTGTGCTTCAAGTAAAAACGACCTTGCTTCACAATCATGTTAGTTCTACTCTTCTTCTCATGAGTGGAGCTACAGTCCAGAGAGAGAAAGATAGACAGTGAGTTAGAGTCTAAGAATTTATATCCCATTCATGTATTAATTGTTTGAACATGGTAGCAGTAAACAAATCGCAGCACCTGGTAACGGAGGCTCCCACTGCACCCTTGCGGTCTTGCTCCACGATAATACGGTTCTTTGACAGCTGCTCCTGGATAAGAATGACCTTCTCCTGACCCTTCACGATGAAATAGCCACCTGGACACAAAAGTTAAAATAATTTAACAGCAAGTTACAAAAGAAATCACTTGCAATGTAATGTTGTGTCTCTTGTGGTTTTGAATGATCTACCTGGGTCTAGGGGACATTCATTGAGCTTGGAGAACTCCATAGGTGTCTTGCCCGTCAAGACACAGTTGGAGCTGCGCAACATAATTGGCATTCTGACAAAAAGAAACAGAAAAAAAAAAGAAGCAACAGATTACTTAGCTTATTTAGGTTTATGTGAACCTCTAAAATAATGGCTTAATGAGCCTATAATGAAATCCTCTAGGTAACGCTTTTTGGTCAACTTCAGTCAGATGCAGAAGAAGCCTTGGTGTTCAGTTTAAGCTAGAGGAGGGTGAGGAACAACATTATGCAAGTACCTTCCAATAGGTAGTGCATTGCGAATGATCCTCTGACTGCCTCTGGTGTACTCTATGTCCACCGTGATGGGAGCGGAGTAGGTCATGTCTCTCAGACGACACTGGGAGGGAAGGATAAATTGAACAAACTTTACCATTGCTGCTGCCTGGCCTTGATTTGTACAAACAGAACTGGTGGTGTGTGTGTAGTGTGTAAAACACCCAGTCGAAATGTCTTACTGATTTTAGATGTTAGGTTTTCCTCCGTATTCAGCATGTATTCTATCACAAATAGTCACAGAGTAGAAAACGGGTTTAGAAGCAAATGAGTGATTCATTAACTGATAGATACCTCATGTGGAGACACTGGTCTGGTGACATTGAAGCTCTCCTCCACATCTGGCATGCCAACATAGATATTGAGGTACCTGGAAACACATGGCAATACAAGTTAGGTTTTGGTTTAAAAAACCTATACAGATCAAGTCACAATGTAAATGCAAAACAAATGAAAGGTGAAATATGCAGTCGTACTTTAGATACCACATTGGATCAGCATCACTTGTAATCTTCTCATTTGCTTTCATGATTTTCTTTATCTGAAAATAAAAAGAGTGAACTCTAGACTGCATCCCACTTTAACAAACAACTTTCAGAAATAAAGAACAGTTATTCCATCATAAGCTCAAGCACCTTACCTCCACATTGATGAAGTAGTTAAAAGAATCAATATGTTGCTTTACTAATCCTTTCACCTGGGAGTTAAATGAACAAGAAAACAACTCATAATGACGCTGGAGAAGTAAAACTGAGCAAGCTTCACAGCCAACTGTGCTGTAAAGAGGCCAGTAGTGCTTTTATTCAAGGGTGGCCACTTGTTATTGGTGTGCACAGCAGCTTTAATAACATCATAAGAGTGTTTACCTTTAAAAAGGCTGGAAGCAGTTTCCATTTTTCCTTAAAAACAGAAACAATTTGAATTACCATGTAAGGTACACCATTTTCCACACATTGACATAAGCATTATTTAACAGCCGTTGGGTTAAAGGCCAAGCCTAAGAGCCACTGCTGTTAGCCCAGTTAGCTTAGCAAGATGAAGCACGCTGCAGGTTTTAATGTTTGTTTACCTCCACCGTGTCCACAGGAGCAGCGAGCTGCTGGGGAGACATGTCCCCGAAGTCGTCCTTCAGCATTTCCATGTTGATTCACTTTGTTTCACACTTGTCCGCGGTTCGACATCATGCTACTTCATCAGCAACCAAAACACTCTCAACATGTACATGTGAATGGTGTGGTGTAACGGGAAAAGAGTCCGGGGCGGTACAAAGATCATTAGTTCCGTTCACACCGCTTGTTTGTTTATTTAGTTGTTTGTTTGTTATATTCACGTCTCAAAGTGTGATAATTTTATAAGAAACTGTTCAATACAAATGGCTTAAAATCACTTGTAAGAAAAAACTTCCATATTACATTAGCAAACATTACAGATTTGTTTCATTCTCCTGTAACGTTACCATTTAGGTAATACAAAGTTTTGTTCCGACAGCAATGACACACACAGCAATGTGAAATATGATGAAAATTAACTTTAAATGTACTTCTAGCATCATAGCAATTTTAAAGTCATCCACAGCCCTATTTATTATTCTGCTCTCATCTAAAATGTCATAATTCTTATGTACAGTTTCCTTTTTTGCTGAAACACATCATAGACAAGTACATTAAAAGTTAATTTATCATATTTCAAAAATGGAGAAACAAAAACTTAACCAGAAAACTAGTTTATTATTTACCATTTTTTAATATGATAAGTGACTCCAAACCTTGGAATAATCTTCAACCATGCATTTCAAAGAAGAGAGGCCAACAACCCAATATTCTATTGGGATATAAACTACTCTTTAGCCTGAATGATGTTTTGTCTCAGTACAGCATGATGCAAGAGAAAGAAAGAAACAATGTGGAAAAGTTGTTGACATGTTAAATTATTTAAATTTAGCCTTTTTTTTTTATTTGATCATGTGACAGACTTGCTGAAATTAGAACACTTCCCACACAAAAAACTAATAATGGCTATTGCGAAGGCTTGGCGTAGCATGTGTGGGAGCTAATGGGAGCAGTGGTCTGTAGATTTACTGTCATTGTTTGTAAGACATTTTTCCTAAAACTCAACATTTCATGAACAAAATGAAACACAACTCGAAGAGATTTAGTCAAAAAGCTTTATTAAGTGTAAGCTGTTTACATCAGGTAAAAAAAGATTTAAAAATCTTCTAAAATCTCTAAAATATCAAGACCAGCTTCTAAACACATGCAGCTCTGTTTTATGTCAGATTTATTGTAGAGCCCTAAAACCAGCAAACTCTAAAAAGATTATAGAAGTAACAAAAAGGAACAACAGAAAGTATGGAGTTCGCTACATAAAGCTTGTCCTGGCTTTTTCATATGGTCAGCAAACTTTAATATATCATATATGCTGCAAATGCTTAAAACGAGAAGTAAGCAAGAAACTCTATATGTGTCTGTTGTTGCTGCTTAGCAGTTTGGGATAGGAGGTCCCAATGGACCGCCCGTGTCTGTGAACAACCAGCTCCAGTTGGTACTCAGCCATGTTGACCACAGCAGTGGTGGTCTTTTCAGTAGATGTGAGGAACAGGATAGTGAAAACGGCCATCTCAAACTCAGGACTGACACCGATAAAAGTACTGCCAACAGGCTTGACCAGGCCATGCCAGCTGAACTGCACATTCAAGACATGGTCATCATCATCCGGCTAAAATAGAAGACAAAAAGAGAATTTTTTTCAACAGAGATCAGATCAGATCTAAGCAGCAAAGAAGCAATTTTACATTTAAATATGTATTCCAATTAGGATGGAAGGGTACATCCCTAAGTTAGAAAAAGTAGAGCATCCCCTAAACCTCCACGTTACAGAGCTGTAAAAGTCAGGACAACCTTCCATTTATTTAATTTACAGTCAAAACAGCCATTAATACCGGTAATTTTATGTTTCAACATCAGAAAAAAAAAACAGAATCTGCAACTAAATATATATATGATTTTTAGTATTTTGTGTGTCCACAACCTGCACCCTTCTTACAGTTTCCAGTATTCTGAGGAGACATGCTTTCAGTTTTCTTTAAAAAATGCTCAAAAAATTCTCACAATCCATGTAATCCAAACTGATTCTGTAAAGTTGAGGTCTGGACTTTGGTGAGTCCACTGTTCTGAGAACACCGGCAGCTTCTCTTTTTCTTTGCAAATAATTTCTTATAGTGTTAAGTCTACTCACAGTGAAAGGGTGGACAGAGACAGCTGTGGTTTTTCTCAGTTAAAGCACGATGTGCTGTTATTAACTGTGAAAAGTTTGTTGGTCAAACAAGTCCTGCACATTTGTTGGGAGTCCCATTTTTTCTTTGGCTGTGTACAGACTGCAGGCAGATTGGATTTGTTTCTCGAATTTGTGTGTCCACACATCAACAACATGTCTGCCTGGGTTGTTGTGGTAACAACACCGGTGTCAGTAACTACATAGCAAACGCCAGCATGCACGTCAATCTGGATGGTCGTTGTTTGCCATGCTGAAAGTGACACAAACGGCATGCTGAAATCCATCTGCAAATATGTCTGGATTTGATTTGCCAAAAAATAAAAAATAAAAAATAATAATCATTTTGATTTGCGGATTTCATGTGTTTTTTTTTGCATTTGAGCTTAGCATCTCAACTCCAGTTTTGAAAAGACCAGTTTATCCACTTTGACTTTCTCTTTCCTAATGCAAGCAAACTGTCTAATCTTGACAGAAATGTCTCCTGAAAAATTAAGAACTAACATTTATTGGCTGGTTTCACTCAAAATGAAATGCTTATGAGGAGGTCTCTGAGTATCTTTTTAGTCTACAGTTCACAACAGTAAAATACATCAGGCAGTACATTACCATGTCATTGTGTCTGGCTTTGTAGCCCTTGTAATCAAGCAGGTGTTGTTTTTCTTGAAGGTAAAACTGGACCCAGTTGTGCAGACCCATGATTTCGTTCCCAAATTTGGTCTCACCAACAAACACATGTTCAAATCCGCTGGAGTCCTCGCTAGTCAGGTGGAGTGATAGGAAGAGAAGAGAAGCATCACTTACATCACAACACATATCACCCTTATTATACTGGACAGAAAGAAAAGCCACTTTAGAGCACTAGCTCTAAATATTATTTGGCTTTCTCCAAACACCCCGACTAATATGTGCAGTCAACACTTTATGTGTTTGTGGACATCAGTGCATGTACACAAGAAGAACCGGGGACTTACCCGCCATTCCTTTCTCTGTGGTAAAGGCGGAACCACATGTAGTAGAGCTGACTCTTAAACTGTCTCAGATCGGAGCGAGACTTGCCATTTTTCACCAAATACTGGTGAGCACGCTGAAGGAGAAAATCAAAACAATCAGCCGTAAGTGAATTTAAGCAGATGTTAATGTTACTGATCATAGCCAAGACAGGAAATCACATGTTACACTGCACATGATTTTATTGTCCCCTAAGGTTTCAAGACCTGCAACTTCCAAGAACAGAATGTGACAGGAAGAAGCAGGATCAGAGTACTTTACTAAGCACAGGTCTACTGATCAACAACCACAATAATGTGCTGCCATGCCTTCAGCTTTTACAATGGTATTTGTTTAGTGGTAAGCCAAAATAACATATTTGGAATGCTATAGCTTTTTACATAGGAGGAATGAGGGGTGCAGTGATAAGCAGTTGTATGCACCATTCCATTGTCTTTAGATTGCTATATGTACAAACCACACATACCACAGACATGTAGACAGCTGAACTCTGAGACTGCATACACAAACAGACAATGGTGTGTATACCTTCATTACTGCGGTCTCTAAGATGGCATCCAGGAAAGCATTATTTTCTGTCACTTCCTCAGAGGTCACTTTTTCAGCCACGCCAGTGGACCTTTCATAGTTATCCAACAGCTTCATGAAACCTAGAAGCCAGACAGTGAGATGCTCTGGTTGAGTAACGTTCTGTGGTCGAGATGAAAAGACGGCTGCTTTGTCCATTATCGTTACTTTGTTTGAGTTGGGGGATCTGAACTCTGAGCTATCTTTTACAGGCTGCTGAAAGTTAAAGAAAAGTAATTCCCTAGATTTCGGGGCAAAATCATACATTACATTATATACTGTACTGACTGCACAGCAACTAAATATTTACAATTTTTCTTGTTTATTTATATTCTGTGTAACTCTCAGCATTGTTAAAGACATCTATGATGATGAGGCGTGTGTTTCACAAAATAGGGGTGATGATAAGACAAAGTGAGCTTTCCAAAACAGTGAGCTTTTCCAAAAGCCAGTTTTCCATATAAGGGGAACTCCAAAAAACGTTCAGACAGCCAGAGAACTTTGTAGTTTTGTTAGCTATAGAAGAGAAACTTCATTACAGTGACCACCAGAATGCATAAATCAATGTGAGTGCTGCTTTTAATTTGAGCAGATAAGCACTACTTCTACTCCTAATGCTACAATTACCTACCTATTGCTTTAATGTTATTACATTGTTTTTATAGATTTTAGATCTTAACATATTTTCACTCAGAGCTCTGTGCTTGTCCATTTAATCCCTGGTGCATACCCATTTTTGCCCTTCCCAACATATAGTTTTTTCAATTGGAAACTATTTCCTTGTTTGGAGGATGTTTGCATGCTCACACTGATTCACACAAGATTTGAGATGTGGGAGATTTTTTCATGTGTGTATTTTCTGATAAAGGTAACCTAACGTTAAGTATGAGATGTGCTCCAGTTTTTAAATCTGTTAGGATTTCCATTATCCAATAGTGTACACCAGGTTTCATAATTTTAGCCTCACCCATTCATAAGAACGGCATGTTTCAGACTGCTTGGGCTGCTTTTAAAATGAGACACAATGCGGCACATTTGTTTATTTAACAGGTTAAAAAGGAGTTTGAACTATTTCTGGTACACAAAATTACATACGTAAGTGGATCTCGAAAAAATCTGAGCAATACAGGATATGGGCCCTTCAAGTATAAAAACTGTCTTGACATTATTTGGTGATTTTCTATCATTCTTTCCCTCAACTATGATCCATATGAGTTTTCAGTTACCTAAAAAACTTGAAACATTCTACTTGCATGTGTGCAGTTATTACAAACATTAAAAAACCCTTTCAATGTGTATTAAAGACTTCTGTAACCAAGCAAAGTGGGTCCCTTGCATTTGAGCCAATCAAAGCACAGACAAACCTCAATTTTATTCAAACCAGACTTGCCTCAAACGCAATTACATAACATAAAGGATTCTGACATGTCCCTAGAAAAGGCATGTCTCGAGCAGTTCCTTACAAAGTCTTGCTTTTGTGTAAACTGTGTGAGCCAAACAGGACCGTCTTGGAATGGACTTAATGAGTCAGAGCATGTTGAGGCAGAGGAGTACAATTAATCTGTCTTCACTGAGGGTTTATGGAAATATCTGTACGAGTACGAACCGAACAACAACGAACATGTTTTGCACTTACGGGCGTAGGTAGTAATGGATTTAAGTTTGTTCTCATCCACATAGGAGAAGAGAGGAGATGAGGCATGATCAGTTGCAGTTGTGCTGCCACTGGGTATATAACCAGCTTTGCCCTGTAAAAAGGTTTTAACAGTTTGAACATCTGGAATAAGTTTAAATGAGTTTAGCAATGTTAATGGGGCTCAAGTGGCATAATAACAATGTAATAATGTAATAAATGAGAATCAAGAGGTTTTAATGCGACATGCTCCGTTCTAATCAGTGAACTCTTCACAGTAGTGATGACAGGAACCAGATGTCTGAAGCATGTAATGTAATGACATGTAATGTCTCTAAAAGCTCCGAAACACTTTTTAGATGATCATTAACTAAAAGAGTTACATTTGCTAGTCTTGAAACAGTCGCAAACACACCTAAAGAAGCCTTTACGAAAGATGACACCTATTGGAATAAGCATTTATAGACATTTATATAGGCTTATGTAGGTGATCATAACAATCCTATGTAGATGTCATGCAGTCTTATAAACTGCACCCGAACAGTAAGTACAAACTTTTTTTTTTTTTTTTTCTTTTCAGATTTACCACTATTTTAACAGACTCAGGATGTTCACTGGCCATTTTGGACACTACATGATTTTTTTTATTATTTGTTTTTTGGAATGATTGATTTCCATTACCACCACTGTAACCAAATCAGGAAACTCAGTCTCTTTACAAATAACCATTTCACATCTCAGTCGTTGAATCGTGCAGATACTTTGGGCGGAATTGCAATCCTAGACAAGCTGTGCCCAGATACCTGCAGTGAGATCCTGTAGTCCGTCCCAGGTTTGAAGCGATTCACATCCAGCTTCCAAAGCTCGTTGATGATGTCAGACAGCGCCTGGTTTACAGTTTGGCTGAAAATTGGCACAAGTTCGTTTTAGAGAGCTGCTTGTATCCACGATCTGAACACTGTGTGTGGAACAAGTGAGAAATACTCACCTTGCAGCATCAGTGCATGCAAACAGAGCCAGGAGCAGGACGAAACAGCCACAGACACGCCTGATAGTCAAAGACAAAAACCCTGAACTTAAAACTTCCCAGCACCACAGAACTACACAAAGAGAACTCTACTGAAAAGCAAGTCTCGGTTAGAGGTGTAGGAGGATCAGACCTCTTTAAAGCTTCCTTACCTGCTGAATTCACCAGCTCCTTGTTCGAGTGGTGTGCCAGATGTAACGGAACTGGAAAACTCGAACAAGGAGCTGGAGACTTCAGCCTCGCTAAACGAGACCCGTTAGTCCGCTGTTCCCAAACTAGTTCACAGCCTGTACAACGACCCTTAGACAGTATTCAATGTTACACGCACCCGGCAGCCATCGCGATGTGGTTCCTCGCTACTGCCTGTACTGTTGCAGTTAGAAAAGTGGAGAGAGAGAAACAGAGAGTGATAGGGAGAAAGATTGGAGGAGGGGGGTGTTAGTCAGTCCTTCCCTTACACTCCGTCATATAAACACACCCAAATGGCTGCCGCTCTACACCGCCCTTAACACAGACTCAGCCTCCAGGTGTACAAACCGCGCTAAACAGCAGTTAGCATTGGTTTTGGTAGCCCAGTTAAATGCGACTTTTAATCAGATTCAGTTCAGTTTCTGCTCAAAGCCCGCAGCTTTCCGGTTACACGCTGGAAATGCACTAACCCCCGGGGGTTTACAGCCCAGGACATAAACAAAGCTTCGGACCAAAGAGCGCACAATTCTGTCAGCCAATCAGCAACAGCAGGCGTTCATGCTCGCGCACCGAAGGGGCGGGGCTACGCTGCTGGCTCCACACACCGTATGAAGACGGAGAGATGGCTGACCGACGACCATCTGAATCTGTAGATGAGCTATTCAGAAAGAATCTGGTAGTTCAGGCAAGGGGCGAAGCACAGTTAGTCGTTTCAACAGTGAAGAAATCGCAGAGAGGCTGAAGTCAGCTTTTCTTATTAGCCGGCCTCTTTTCCAAAAGTTCTCACCTTAACTGGTGCTGCAGCTACATTCTGCAGGTTGTATCAATTCTGGAATATTTACAAGGTGTTATCTCTTAAATAAAACATTTACCTGGACAGTTTAGCATAAAATATTTCTAAGACAGTTATTTTGGTTATCCTAATGGGTAAATGTTATATTCATGTATGTAAACTTAAAGGCGTCACTCCATCATTTCCCTTTTTATGAATGATTTTGCTGGATATTTTAGCTCAACAAAATCTCTGAGGGTTATCAATAACAATATTTTCAAATGGTTTACAAATATGTCCAATCTTCTGGATGTTTGATGTTAATAGCTCTGTTATTTATAGTTAAACTCATTAAAACTATGATCCCCCGTGCCTTTTTCCTTTAATGCCTTTATTTGTGTTGTTTGTACCTGTTCTGTGTATGTTATTGTGAGTTATTGTTCTTAGATCATGTAAACATCACAATCATTTCATATTTATTACATATTTGGCTTCTTTCCTGTTGTAAAGCTGCGGCGTGTAGAGCTGTAATGAACTGTTTGTTGTTGAAGCTTTGTGGATTTGTTCCTGTTAGCATGTTAGCATCTGTGCGCTAACATTAGCTTAGCTTACATTGCACTCGCTTCATGGCGTACAGCTTTGGCAGAGGCTAAAGATACAGAACTACAGAAGCGACCTCTGACCACAGAGACCTAAAGGCAGGTTTAGCAGTGCTGCACCGATGTTTGCGTTGGAAATACGCAGCTGTGAATTTCGGGGGCGGAGCTTAAAGGGACACTGATGACGTAGTATAGGAACTACTTTTCCTTCCACCTTCTTCTGCTGTTCCCAACACAGTAGATTAATAAAAAGCCACTTTAAATGTAATGTAATCTCCTAATAAGATTTATTTTCCATTAGATATATGATAAATGTAAATATCCAGATATTAATAATAGGAAAACAGTTTTCAGATTTTTTATACTGAATTCTTTGTTAACATGAAAAACGTACTAGTTTAACTTCAACATATGATTTGAACACTGAATGAATTTGTGTTAAGTGGTATTGTTAAAAAGGAAGCAAAGAGAGAACTCTGATTTCTGAAAGTTTATTTAATAGTAATTTCAGACCTCTGATATAATTTTCTTCACATTTATCATGTATCATCGCTGAAAACCACAAGCTTTAAAGTATCAGAATGGGTTTTAGGATATTAGACTTGGTATTGGTAATGGACCAAATGGAAACTCTGTGGTATCATCCATTCCTCATTCACTGTACAGGAATACTGTACTCGCACTTCAAGAGGCATTATTGCTTATAACTTGGATTTAAAGTAGCAGTGTGTCAGACTTTTATTACTTAAACATTCCAAAATGAACTAAAATGATCAATCAAAGGGAGGGAATAACGGTTTTGATGCTGTGTCAGAGTTGATATAGATATCTATGAAAGTTTGCATGTTAATCAGCTAGGCCTGCCCTGTCGGATCTCATAATTCCACTTTCTACTTCAAGAAGTGATGGTGAGTTACTGTAACACTGAGTCCTATCAGTTCAGCATGAGAGGATGAGCTGTAGCACCGTCCTGAAAGTGTTTTCCGTCCTCTTATTATTTATTGTTTAAGGTCCTACTCCTGGATAGATCATTTAAGGATAGGTAGAAAATGAAAGAAAGTCTGCAGCAGCAGACTCTGTGACTTCTCATCAAAAAAGGCTGGAGTGTTCCAGAATGGACAGTGAGTGGACAAGGGGCTTTAAACCTCTAGCAGCACTGCTGTCTGATCAACTCGTACCAGCACACACCACCATCATGTCAGTCACTGCACAGCTGAGAATGATCCACCACCCAAATACTATATATATAAACAGTGCAAAATGATCAGTTTCTGGCTTTGTGTTTGACCAAAATGAGCGGTTCTGGAAACATGTCTCCCAAATTCCAGATCAAATCTTGTATTTTAGATTTGTTTATTTAGAAAATCCCTAATGAAGTCTCCAGAAGCCTGTTTTTTGAACCTATGTTGGCTGTGCATTTTACCCCAGCCACTACTCGCCAGTCTTTCTGTAGGTCACTTGAGGTCATCTTACTGTGATTAAGTAATATTTGAATGAGGTGGCGCTCGTCACGGCCAGTAGAGCGTGGTTTTCTCTCTCTGTCAGTCCGTAGCTGTGTTGTCCTGTGTGTTTGCTGCTTGACAATGTTCTAGAACTAGATGGTTGTCTGATGAATAAAAGTATAAAGGTGGGATAGCAAGTTAAGCAGATGTACCATAGGCTGTAATTAAATAACTACAATGTGCACCTGTACCGATAGTGGAGCTGATTAAATGGAGTGTGCAAGGCAATTTAGAGCTCAGTAAGTGTAGTATGCCCAACACTGTCATTCCAGTGCATTTGTCGGAGGGTGAGTTCAGAAAGAACAGTTTTAAATTACATTTTAGCATCTTACCAAGGAATGCCTGTTCTGAGAGCAATACGGCAACAATAGAAAGAGTTATACTGGGTTCATCTTTCACTTCTATTTTTGAAAAGAAAAAGCACTCACCGAACCAACAAAACGAGACTGTGTGCTGTACTTATTTTATTGATCTTATAAAAATGAGCACAGGTTGACATGACACAATACACAACTGAAATGATTATGGGAGGCACCATAAAGAAAACGCTGCACTAATGAAAAGCACAGATTTGTATATTTTCGCTGTCTAAAGAAAAATATCTCCATTTTGTTATGAATGTCACAGCTGCCTGTAATACTTTGTGTGAAAACTTTAATGAAGAATGGACCAACAAAAATACTCCAAAATTGCCTGGAATAAAATAACAGCTTACGTTAGCTTATACGGAAAGATACTGGAGATGCTTGTTTTTCTTTGGACAGCAATACGTCAGTTGGTGTACAATATTTCTGAAATGAGAGGCTTAAATAACATGCAATGACATTTCTTTACAAATAGGCCATTGAAATGCATTATACAGAGTTGTGTCATAGTGTTAAATACATTGCGTGCAAATACATGCATCAATGAACATACACAGAAATCTGGGACAGATGGTACAGATCAATACATCTTTTTGTAAAAAGAATACAAATATATCCACTGTTGGCATTGAGTGAACCGGAAATCCTTAGTGGGAGTGTTCAATGTTTTGAAAGATGGCAGTTATTTTCTGTAATCCAATTTCTTTATCTAATTTCCTAAAATAGCTCTATGATTCAGAGAGGACTCAGAAAGTGTCATTGTGCTCTGTTTGCTATCATTAAAAAACAAGGACAATAAAGGACAGAGTAGCGTTAGGCCTGTAGAAAGAAAGAAAAAGTGTGCACAAGTCTCCAGTGACCAGCTGGGAGGCAAACTACAGTAGGACTGCCACTTATTCCCTTTAACAATTCATAAGAAACCTGCATTCTAAGCACAACTACTGCATAACCAAATAATTTAAATCAAATGATGGGACAATCTTTAAATGCTTGCATCTGCTCCTGGGGACATTTTCACAACCTCTACACGGGATGGCGTACATAGGAAAGACACCTACTCTGAGAGCACTGTAATGCATGGCAAATACTGTAATGTGGTTCTTCTAGAGGAGTTTACATGAGCCATGTAGACTGATAAGGTATGGATGGCAACATGTGCCAGAGAGAGCAAGAGACAGAGAGAGACAGAGGGAGACAGAGGGAGACAGAGGGAGACAGAGGGAGACAGAGAGTGGTGCAGACGGGCGCAGAGGGGTTGGCACAGTCAGTTCCGATCACAGCAGCAGCACTATGGACAGGCGAGCCTAGAAGCGCCCTCAAACGTTGGAGTCATCATCAGTTACGCTGGGATTAGGGGATGACGTTGATAACTCCTTGAAGAGCTCATCATCTTTCAGCATACTCTGAGGCACAAAGCACAAACATCTTGTTGGCACTGGAACATATTACAGAGCAATGCATCTGAACACACCGGTATGGTTGTCATGCTTTTTACCGTCAAGTTGTTGATGCCCTCTGAGAAAACTCCAATCTGACGCACAGTACCTTCCGAGTCCTCCATCTGTGGAGTCAATAAAAATAGTAGTTAAGTGAAATTAAGCCCATTTTGATCAGCACCAGAAACTGCTCTGTCTTGTCACTGCACTGTGTGATTTCACTCCTCAACATTAGGTGTCCATAGAGCCCTACCTGCTCTAGTCGATCCAAGTCATCCTCATAGATCTGCAGCTCCATGCCTCTGTAGCCCTTCTGAAAGCTGCGTCCTTTGGGCATCTCCACGTCCATGGGGCACACATATTCCTCACTCTCCTCCTGCCTCTTCTTCCTCCCAAAGCTTCCAAACGCTAGCTTCCTGGGCTAAACACCACACACAACAATACAGTAAAATGGAAGGCCACTGTTATTAAAGCAATATTCTAGAAAATACCCACTGTACCAAGCGTAGATCATCAAAGATATGTTTCATGGAAAAAAATAATATGTACACCACCCCTTATATAACCTTATATACCCACCAAGCCATACTGGCAATTCCCAAATTCAGGAATGTTCAGGATAGGATGTTCTAAGGTGTGCTGAGATGTACCTTGACTTTAGCAGTTGCAGTAAGCACAGTATAATCTGGGTTTTCCAGGCACTCCTGCTTCAGCTGCTGCGCCTCTGAGCCTATCAACAAGTTAAAGTGAGTGGCAAGGTGTCTCCGAAGCAGGGTCTTATTGGGGGGGATATTTAGCAGGAGAGCCATGGTCTCCACATTAAAGCGAGGCTCCAAGACCTGGACATGGAGACATATACATACATATTCATTACATACCATAATTTCTTAATTAAGACTTTAAACACCATTTCTCATTGCTCACCATCAGTCCTCCATGGACGCCGCTGCCCCTCAGATTGGGTGCGTATTCTGCCAGATCCACAGAACGTAGCCACTCCATCACACGGTGATTGGTCCATTGGGAGACCTCTGCTGGACTGATGTTGTTCTGAAACAAAACAGAAACTGAATCAGCATGTTTAGACAAACGAGTGAATACTCCACAGTAAAACAGTACAACAGAGCAAAGAGGCATTTAGCAGCGGCTACCTCATCCGAGGGTCTGCGGCGAAGGCAGTTGGGCTCATAGTTGTTAAGGCGCAGCACCTGGATGGCTCTTTTAATGCTGAGGTGATGCAGCACACTGCCCACTTTCAGAGACAATAGGTCATCCTGACCAACAGAAGAGAGCCCATTGTTAAATGCAGTACGAGTTCAATATGTGCACCACAGAAATACCTTTAGTGTGATCACATTTTTTAATCTATTGTCCGGAAAACAGTAGAATGTCAGCGAATAAAGGCAGCCTGCCATTACGCATTAGAAAAATGACTTACCACAGTCATGTAGTGAAGCATTCTCCCATCTACTTTCCCTTCATCAAACTGGGTTTTGTACTGAGGAAGGCCAATGTCGTCAAGCCACCCTGGTTGAAGTAATCAGGAAAAAATGTGAGGGAAGAGAAATAAAAACCTCAACCTTAAATCAGCCTGCCAAACAACAAGCAAACACTTTCAGAGGTCTGTATTTAATTATGACGTTGAGAGCAGGAAGGCCCTTCCTCACTTGTCACCCAGTGGTAGTCCAGTTTGCCTTTGTTGTCGTCCTCCTCAGAGCCCAGTGCTTGCAGGGCCAGCTGCAGTTTCTTCCTGTGGAGCGGGTGCTTTATTCCCAGCTCCTACACACACACACACACACACACACACACACACACACACACACACACACACACACACACACACACACACACACCATAGCGCAAGTTACATAAAAATGTCATTTGTATATATTACATAAAATACTATATTTTGAAACAGACTTTATGGAATAAAAAGTTATAATACTGATTAATAAAACAACAGGTGCTCAAATTAACACTCTTGCTGTTGCCATTGCTGTGTGCATAAAGTACCAGGCAAAGTCAGAGACTACCTTTAATTTGCTTTTGGTCAAAATGGCCATTAAGGACAAGTTTTTCCATTTAAAGCGAAAGAAAAACAACCATGTAGAGAAAATTACACAGAAGTCTAAACAACTAAATACTTATTCAGTGTTAACGTGTCCATGCCTCATTACAGTGTCAATTATCTCTATCCAGCTTTTCAAAGACATTTACAGTATTTCTAATATTGTATAGTATTTTGAAAGGTAAAAACTATGAGGCAATGAAAGCTATAAGGCATCTGATGGTGACAGGTTTGGTGGTTTACCAGGTCTTTCATGCTTTTTAAGATTTTGTTTTTCTCTAGATTACTTAATCATTTTAAATTTAAACTTAGCTCATGTTAAAGGGTTATTTTATATCTAATCTCAAAAATATCTCCCGACAACGCTATTTCCACTAGAAACTGAATAACTGATGGGTGATCTCTGACCTTTACTAAAGAGACTGGAATACCGAACTCTTTAAGAACTCTTTTAGGATGTGTGAGAGTAACTGTATGCTCACCTTTTCCAAGTCTTGCTGAGAGGCCTGTAGGAGAGTATGTCCTGAGGAGATCCACTGCCTAGCTAGGTTCACATACAGCCCCAGTCCCTGTTCCTGCATCCAGTCACACACCTGCTCTCGGGACCAGCGTGCAAATGGAGCATCCAACTCGCTGTCAACCACACGTATACATTACACATTAACTTTCAGGCCCCAAGTGGAAAAAAAAAACAAAACACAGGTGTTTGTAATAAATGACAAAGCATTATATCCTTTATTCATGACACAACATTCTGACTCATGAAAGGTTTGTCTTCAGATTGTTGATGTGGATTGGGTGCTCGTGCACAGCAGGTTTGCCACTAGATGGTGCTCTGTTCACAGCTGCTCCTACTAAGAAAAGTTGATGTGTTTATATGATGGTCAGGCCAGCCCAGCCACCTTTTCTCTGGAGACTGACCTGTTGGTGTTGTGAAGGTCACGTGACCAGCCCAGCCTGGGCCCAGCTGTTGCTCGGACTCCTCCCCGTTTGAACTCGCTCTCTGATAGGTTGTCATCCAAGTTAAATGTGGTTGACTGACTTCTTCTGAGCCTTCAGTGAACAGAAGCATTTTATTAAGATCTAGCTGAAGAGAAAGGACTCTTGCACAGTCACGGTATTTAAATCTCAAGCTCATTTTCTATACACATCACAGAAATGTGTCATTAGAAGCATTATAGGAAAAATGAAGGTTAAAGCTAGACAGACTGTAGCCTACTCACTTTCCTATGAATGCTTTGATTCCTTTAGACTTCTTCTTGCCCTCCGGGCAGGTGGGGAGAGTGTGTGTGCTGTCACTGTTTGCTGACCTCTGTGGCATCCCTGCAAGGTCTAGATGGTCTGTGCCCTCACGTTCAGTCTCAGCTGTTTAAAAGGAAAAGATCAAATCTGAGCGCACTGCGAACGGAGGATGAAGATATATGAAACATCAGTCAAAAAAGGAAGCCTAGAACTAAGTTCAAACAGTTAATATAAGAATGGGTTCTTCCAAAAACTACTAGAACACATCGTAATAGGGCATCACATCAGGACTAAAGAACAACTGGACAGTATGTTTGGAGTTTGAGTGCGTACACTGAGGCAGGCTGAATGGAAAAGTCATGCATACCTGCAGGAAAACTGAAACCAAAATTTAAAAGAAGACTATTATGTGATGTGCTGATGGGTGAACTTGGCCTTGGTCTGCACAGCACATACAGAGTTATGAGAATATTACAATTATTATTATTACAAAGTGAAATACAGGGCACTACATTTCCATATCCTGCACTCCAGTGGGCTTTTCTCTGTAATAAAGAATGAATAGAACGCCAAAATACTTCAGAGGTGTCACTAGCCCTGCTCCATCCTTTTACTATTTGCAGTAGGGCACCCTGCTGATGCTTACTCTGAGAATAATTAAATATGTGAAAACCCTAATGGATAGGGATAAAAATGTGTGGATTTTTTAGAAATATAATCCCTATTACAAAAAGGTTTAACAAGAATGTGAATGCTTATAATACCAGTGATTCTGTTTAGCCTGTGTGTTAAACAGAAAACTATAAAACCATAACATTTGATGTTACACCTTTTGCACTTTATTTTTTGTTTGTTTTGTACACATATGGTCACCTCAAATCTGAGGCCTGCATCCTGTTTCTGTACTTAAATGGTTTGGAGACTAAAGAAGGCATGATCTTTTGAGCCCTTGATTTTTGTTAAACAAAGCTGTACAACCTTTTGAAGCTGTAGTTGTTGGTACACAGGTCTGTCCAGCAGGCACGTCACAGTCTCTTATTACGCAGCCATGCTGCTGCAACATGTGCAGAATGTGCCAAAAGGTGTTAAAATAAGCATGGACGTACTTGAAGAGACAGCGTCTACAATGGTACTCTAAACTGTGTTCGTGCTAACGATGATTTCACAGATGTGCAATGTCCAATAATACACTCTCCACCCTCCAACAATGGTTCCTTCTATTGGGCCAGACAATGCCCATAATTTTCACAAATGGTCTAAAAAGTTGACTCTCAGACTACAATGCATGATTCCGCTGCACATCGGTACCATTTTAGATAAGCTCGATTTCAGAGAACTCAGCAGGCTTATCTGTGTATAGTAAAGTGTTAACTTTGTGGATTTTTTTTTTTTTTTTTTTTTTGATGCAGCAACAACAGTGTCTACTCACAATGGAATGACAGTATTACCAGCTCAATTAGTGAGGTCAAGCTAAGAAACATGCCAGCTTTTAATGCTGTGCCATCTGAAGGGCTAAAGGCTGCTGGCATTCATTTGTGTTTTTCCATTTTGCTTTGTCCATCTGAGGCATGCAGGCTGAGTTCAGGAAAATCAGTACTTTTGAGTTTGACACAACACAACAAGGGGACTGGGGAATGTTTGGTGTGGGAGAGCAGGTCCATCTGGAAGAGGGTGTGTTAAGGCCAGTTCACAGAGGCAGAACATGTCCAGTTGTTCCTTTGTTTCTCCAGAGAGGACATGCGGCAGGCAGAGGCAGAGGCTGTTCTGTACCTAGCATTGGAGCACTCACACTCCTGCTGCGGTCTTCAAACCATATACAACCCATACATGCCACCGCCCCAAAGCCAAAGGAAGATAAGAGGGTTGAGATTAGGTACCACACACACACACACACACACACACACACACACACACACACACACACACACACACACACACACACACACACACACACACACACACACACACACACACACACACACACAAAGCCACTATAAACAGGTCAGTGGGATAAATACAAGGATACAGCGAGGAAGAACGCTTCAAGCGCAAAACAGCAAACACTCTCTCCTGAGTATTCCAGAAGGGTCATCATAATTTTGGACTTTTCAAAAACATCACCACATATTAGAGTTTACTGGGAGCCTAAAACTGGGCATAAAGTCAGGGTCAAAAGTAAAGGCATGATATCCTACCTAGATTTGGTGCACTGGCTGTCCTCTTGCCCCCTTTGAGCTTGAAGAAGCCTCGTCCGAAGGACGACCTGGCCTTCTTGGTGCCAAAAGAATCGTCTTCAGAAGTACGAGAAACAGTGGGGGATTTTGGCGGTAAGGTCGTAATTTTGTTGAATTCATCAAATGCTCGGCTCTAAAATAAATTAAAACAAAATAAATAATAAAGAAAATAAAACATGTCCGAGGGTAAAATGGTTGTTAGTAAAACTTACCTCCGCTGGTCCTACCGCCAAAGGTCTCTGAGAAGAAAACAAAAACAAAAAGTTGAAAACAGACACTGACTTTATTTGGTAACCAAAATTAGTTGGTTTTCAACAGGTGTGAATATTAATCTTAATGGAATGAAGATTATTAAATTGAGAGACTATCAAATGAAATTCACCTTTTCACTAGGGCTGCTCTCCAGGTTACTCTGGCTTCCAGACTTGGGAACCTCTGCAGTTCTGCAATAAGAGGACTCTTATTACCATTCACATCTCAGAAACATCCAACCACTGATACTCCCATAAAATAAAACACACACTGAAAAACAATGCAGACAAAACAGAAAACTCTTTGTAACCACCAACGCACATTAGAAAACAGAGTGGGTCTAATGTAACCTTATTACAGTATGGGAGAGTGTTTATATGTTTATACTACAAATAAACTTGAGATGCAGGGTTTTTTTTGCTTAACTAAGACTTAACTAAAACGAAAGATACCCCTTACACTATTCTGTCATTTGGGTCCAATCCCATTTCACCCCTTGGCCCTAAACACATAGCCCTATACCTCCCGTTTTGTGCATTCACATCTAGGGGTAGGGTTGTCCCAATGTTGTTTAGATGGAGGCGTAGGGCGAAGTGTTATGGCTACATGGCCCTTTTTTAGAGGCACACTACAAACAGAGCGTTATGAGGAATTTCCCAGAATACCCTGCAAATTATCGGCAAGACGACTGCCCAAGCAACCAAAGACCCCCATAAATGTAAGTATTTTCTCTGTTACAAAGCCATTGCATTGTAAGATAACCATTGTAAAAATGTTTTATGATTTTTTTTTTTCATAACATGCGTAATGCGCTAGTAAGGCGCTGATATCTCGATCACTACCGAGCAAAATTTCCTGTTCCATCTCATAAGGTGTAGCAGTTACGTTCTGGGACCTGGGATTGCTACGCCACTTGAGGTGGAACAGGGAAATTCGATCTTAGAAAGCTAAATTCAGCTTCGTATCACTGAAGAATTCTTGGTGGCGATGATAAATAATTGTCACTCCCTCTTTGAAGGCATATGATGCCCAAAATGTAATTAAGCAATGGGGAGCTGAACTTTACCCTCCTCTGCCATCACTGCAGACTGGCAGCATCACCTACAGAGCACCGCTAGAAGCCTGATAATAAAGTAATGTAGTTTTTTGTTTGCTCTCGTTTATTTGGTCACTCGTTAGATTAACTGATGTATGAATAAATTCACGAGCACCCATGCTTTTCGTCCGTTTACATAAAAGCCCCTGACAACAACTGATGATGTGTCCTGTACTTGAAGGGGATTTCTTAGGGGGAAGATTTCAACCACTAGGGAGGGTTACACTCAAAAACAAGGGGTAGGGGTAAAAATAAGAAATGTGATTGGGCCTTAGTCATACAGTCCTTCATGGTTATTCAAACATATGTCACTATGCAGTAATGTCTGAAGATTGCACAAATTCAGGAATTGTATATAGAGATACTTTATCTCTCAATGCTCATACACAGACCTTTATAATGTTCAAACTGGGACTATACCACCAAGACTGACATTTCAGGAAAATATATCATTTACCACTGTACAATTACAAATGTAGTAAAATCAAAAACATTGAGAACAAAAAAGCTGAATTAAATAAAAGCATAATTATAGTAATATTTACTATATTGTTATCTTTATGTAAAATGTTATTGCAAAATTCATGTCTCCTATTAAACAAATCAAAACCCCAAATATGAAGCAAATCCACTAATTATTATGAAAAGTCTTAAAATGTCTGTAAAACCTTTTCTGCATTTCACTCTTCCATACATACTCACTCTAGACTGGTATCTATTGAAGGCTCCTGTGACTGGCTTGGCTCCTGAGGCCCTGCATCACTGCAGGGGACAAACAAAGTGGAATGCTAATATGAAAGAAAAGAGTGATGGACAAGCAGTGGGACGCAAGCATGGCTAGGCAAAGTTCAGACAATGATTTGCTAAAGATGGTGAGAGTGGAAAAAAGTGAGAGAAGGCTGAGTTAATAGTGTACAGTGACCTAGTTCAGTGACAATGACAGGAGCCATAAACATGCATTACGACATCTGCATGGAAGGGTGGGAGACAGAGACACAAAGGATTGCAATGAATGTGATACACATGACGATGAGACAGGACATGGTTCTGATGAGGCATGAATGAAAGGGGTTAAGGGTGTCTATCCTCTGTAGGGGCCACAGTCATCAGAGAATCACAAACTCCTTCAAGTACATGTCTTGATGAGAACCTACTGCACTGATGGTTGGTGATCCTGCCTGCTAGGATGCTAATAGTTATAGGAAACCACACTTTTCTGTAAACTAAGCTCACCTCTGTGATGTCATTTCCTCCAGGTCTACATCACTCTCTCTTTTGACTTGTGGAGATGGCGTGAGGGAGGGTACCTGCAGTGTACTGACAAATGTCGTTGACTAAACAAAGAAGCAAAAACAAAGAAAAAGAAAGGAGAAATGACCAACAGTTCATTAGAGGATGTATATTTGTACATCCTGACATTACTTTCTGACATTAATGACTATGAAATGAGTCTGGATCAACTACAACAGCATAGCGTTACTCAGAATTGACGAGCAATGTCATCTGCTTGCGTCTGCTTAAGCCTTAGGCTTGGCAAATGCACCAGGATCAAAACTGCTTGGCTAGAGTGTCAATCCTGCAATCCTGTGATGCTTAAAAATAAAGCCATATCAGAGCTGGGGGCGAGTGATACAGCAAAAGCATAGCATCACAATGACGATATCTTACAATTTGACATAATAACCACCAAAGAAAATGCTATCAAAAACAACTAGACAAATGTTCACAAACGCTACCAGATATTGATATAGGAGCATCGGGGAGACCTGAGTTGCTTACATCATCATTATGTGAATTTGCTAAAGGTATTATTTTCACATGGAAAACGGCCAGCTTTGCTTGTGACACACACAAAAAAGCTTAACTAACCTGCAAAATAACAATCAGTTGTCTCAAGTCTCACTCTGTAGTTAAGCCTGCTAGCTAAAGCTCACTGTTTTGTTTTTGTTGTAGTCTGACAGCAGTAAATGTCAGTTACCAAACTCTCTGAAATGTAAATCACCTTTTCACCAACAGAAACGGAGAAGCATTACTAAAAGGAAACTGTGTATTTGTAGTGCACTGCACCTGCATTATTAGCCAAAACAGACCCATCACTTTGAAACATAGTGTCTCGATTTTGCATGCTTTTCTTTTTTTTTTTTTAAATATATATTAATTAACTATATCAAATCAACCAGCAGCTAAACGGCCCACTTCTGCAACTAAAATCATCAAAATGAAGAATAATTAAGCAGAAATATTATCTACCAATTTCAACCAGTATACATACAGTATACATACTGTATAATATAATGTTCCTATAAGGTTTGTGTTTAAAGGCTAAAAAATAATTTAAAAAATATTTTTTTTTCTCTCCTGTCCATTTCAAACAAGGAACTCCACTGCTAACCATACAACCCTGCATTTTACCCAGCACACCCTATCGCTACCTTTAATCAAGAGTGCCAAGCATGCTTTCTAGAAATTCCATCACTTTCAGGATAAACAGTCAACCTACTCACCACAGAACGAAACATTAGACAGCTACACCACTTGAGAGCTCCAAATACGCCTCTATTAAAGCATTCAGCTAAGCAAAGCTGTTTATGTACACAGTTTATCCAAGAAATGCTCAGAAACGCTCTGTGACAGAATGTATTACAATATCAGATTGCTGATCCACCCCTCATTAGAGCTCACAGAAAGTGTGAACAACTAAAATGAGTGCCGCACTGACAAATGAATAATAGTAGCTCACAGGCCCAAAAACATTCTGTACAATTAGGGGCTCTGAAGTTCCCCCGTCACTGCATGCATGACTGCCTTTCGCAGGCACTTCAGAAGATTCAGCTGTTTGGAGAAGAGACGCACTACCTCGTCCTGACTTGCCACAGCCCCTTCCTCAGCAGAACCCAGCATGGACTTCTCAGTGTCCATGGAAACTGAGATAGCAGTTGACATGGAGAGGGAGCTGTCACTGTGGCTCTCATCACTTTCACCTTCTTTCACTTTATCTGAGAGGAAAGAGAAGAGAGTGAGGGAGGTCTGCTCATTAACTGCCGCCCAACGCACAACACACGGTCGTTAATTTTTGCACATCAGTTTCAATTACTGTTTACTAGCAGCAGCGGAGGTCATTCAACTAATTGTGTCTTAAATTAGATGACATGTCAACCCTATAAAAATAGTTCACAGGAAATCTTTCACTGAGAACATGAATGAACTCTCTTTACCTTTTCTCCCTTGCACTGACATCACCATATCTTGAACCTTCTTGTAACGCATAAGCGACTGTCGAAGCTCCTCTATCTTGCGATCCTGTGTAGCAGGTGAGACGAATTACAACAAACGAACATGAATCAAAAATGCCAAATAATGAAATGACTTTAGGAGATGTAGGCACCTTCTCTTCATTGGCTGCCATCAGTGATTCAACCGCTTTCTTCATTCTCTGCACTTCCATGTCTGCAAAGCAAAGGCCATGTAGTAAAACCAGGGCCAAAGCAAAAAGCACGACAGCTAAAGCAACACTTGTGGACACTGACACAAGGCAGACAACAACAACAGAGCATAAATCTCAGATAAAGAGAGAGCTGAGGTCCGACAGTGACCTTGGAGTGCAGTGTATACAGTGAAGGAGCTCCATTGGGTTTACTGTGAGAGCACACACAGCCAGAGTGGACGGCAGACATCTCCAGCCTGAGAGGCTACCTCTTTAGAGGTCACAGAACTGCTGCTAATGATGGCGAGAATGTGACAAAAGAACAGATAGAGGGAGGTGACAGAAGAGAGGTGCTGAGAGCAGCTGGAGGGCAGATGTGGTGTTACTGTTGAAAGAGACAAGCAAGAAAACACAGGCTGCCTATTGAACACAAGGGTGTGGACAGGACACATCCAACATGCTGAAAGGGCTACGACCATTGTGCCTTACTGATCAGGAGCTGATGACCATTACCTTAATGCTGAATGCTTTTTGGTCTGATATTCTAATGTTTCCTCTATTTTAAACAGGCTATGCACAATTTTTATTTTTTAATTTTGGGAAAAAGACTAAACATTGACCACCCCCCAAAACACCAACATGTTTAATTCAGCAAATAAACAATAATTGTGCAAATAAAATGTGCAGAAGTGTGTGGTGCATAAAACAATGGCTTCTAACCGCTCTCCATGTGGCCATGAGGGGGTGCAGGGATACAGTTCTAAAATGCAGGAGCGTGGCTAAAATAAGGCTCTGCCTAAAATAAGACTCTGACTTTAAACGAACCTGAAGTATTAGTATCATCTTAATTTTTAAGATGTAATTGGAGCGTTAGGGTGGTCTATTAATGGTAACTGTATTGTTAAGACTGCAGTTTTAACTAATTTGGCAAAATGGCCCACAAATGTCCTGGTTTTAAAACATTTTTTTGCAGCTTGTCAGATACGGATGAGAGAATTAAGGATGTTTAAAAGCTAAAGCTAAAGCTAATATTTTCTTTAATTCTATATAATTTTCTGCAAGAATGATTTCTTTCACTTTCACTTCCCAGAACATGTGCTTGTATTAACTGGCTCAGTGATAAATACTCCAATTCACAGAAAAGCAAGCATAAGGAGTACATACATGCAGTCTGTAAAAGAAGAACAGAACTGAGAAAGAAAACAAAATATAGGCACAAATAAACACTTAAAAAGTAAACCTCCCTTACGTTTCTCTTTCAGCCTCTTTTTAAAAGTTTCCTCTGTATGGTAGACTGCATAAGACAGAGCAATGAAATACAGCATCTTTTGTTACTGCTGCTGTCAAAACACCGTCCATTATTAAACGGAAACAGACATGCGACAGTCATACAGAATCACATATGACATTGGAAACATAAAATCCAAAAATGCTTTCTATTAAAACCCTGAGTATTTTCACCCAGTAGTAGATATTATCACCATAACATTACACTGAAACATAAAACTTGGCCCTCCACTCCGGGTAGTTCCCAGAGCATGCTGAGGCAGGTGATGTAGCTATGAGTAACAGCGGCTTAGCCTGACCCACCTCTTTCAGCGCTTTCTAAGCCCGCAGGTGTGGGGGATCTGGACCCTGTCTCATCCTGTAGCCTCCTTAGTTCTCCATCTCTGCCATCCAGCTGCCTTCTTAATGTAACTAGCTCCTCCTTTAAAAAGTAGGGGGAAAAAAACCTTTGAGATAATTACACTCTCTATCAACACCACAGAGAAACAACCCATGACCAGCTTTTATTATTTATGAGTCTGTGTAGTACTTTCAGATCTGTATGTTTGTAAATGGTCCACACACGATTCCACAGAAAATGCTTTACATTAAACTACCAGGACTGGAAGCCAATCGAGTAGCATAACGAGGCCAGCATACAACTTCTGCAAATTACAACAAAGTTAACCCCCATGAGAAAGTGAAGTCTAAAAGATCATGTTTTATCAGCTTTTTCTTTTCTGAAAAGTATCCCCCCAGACCATATGCAACCAAACACGACAGGAACTGTGAGTCTGTCAAGTAATCAGACAGTAGCTCTACCCTGTACACTGAATCACACAACAGTATCCACCTTTTCAGGGGCCCACAAGTAACTGCTTAGCTGTTTCTTCTCACTCTTGAGAATACTGTAGTATCACTGAGGTAGGCAGGCATGGTACACTTACATGTGTTCTTCTCAAGTCAGAACGTTTTTTCTTAAAGAAAGTGTCAGTTAGTGAACATTTTCATTTAACAACAAACTCAAACTTCATAAGCAGCGTTCTTTAAACTTTTCAGCGATTAGTACTTTCCAGAGACTCTTTGTACTTTCCAGCGATTCGTTAACCAACTCATCTTGTCTGAAGAAATAAAACCAAGATTTCTCTGCCTGTAAAAACTATCATTGTATTCCCTGAGACCACTAACTAACTACTAATTCTGTCCACAGAAAACACAGCCATACCACATCACTTAAAATTGTGACTAAAATGGCATTAAAAAAAGGTTTAAAAAGGGATTTTTATTTGTTGTATTTGGCAAAGTCTTTTTGCTGACTGCTTTAAAACCCTACATGCACACCAGGGTGAGTATCCTGGTTTAACTGGCCTGGATTTCTCCTTGTGATCGTCCTATCTGCATGCATCCTGTAATCAATTAACCTTAATCAATTCATCTTGTCTGGAGCTTAAAAACAATCCGTGTGTTATAGACATGTTCCTGCATACATTAAGTGGGGGTCATTAAGTGAATACCAAAAAAAAAAAAAAAATGATGTGGGTATCAGTAAGCTGTTGATAAGCTTAAATTAATTACTACATGCATATTTCTAGATATGAATTATTATATATAAAATAATTTTATTTAGAAAGATTACTATTATTTGTAAAATATTTATAATTTCAACTTTTTAGCTATGATATAGTCAGCTCTCTAACTCAAGAGGTACTCCATAAGACAGGCTGAACTAGTGTTGCAATATTTATTCTACTATAGAACGGATAAACTATCAAATCAGGCGAAATTCTTACTGCTATAAAACTGATACTGGCCTATACATTTTCATATCGGTAAATATATAGATGGATATTTCCAATGAATATATAAAACAATGCCTAACATGGTGAACAGGTGTTTTTGTGTGTACACTTTAGATTTAAATAAATAAAATAGCAGCACCAAGCAGTCACCCCGAGGTATGCCAACCTTGAGTGCCTGGATTTTGTGTTCCTTCCTCTGTTTTTCATACTGCATCTGGCCCATTTTGATTTTCAGGCTAGACAGCTTAGCCATTACAGACTAGCAGCGGAGAGGTTAGCCAGGAAGGAAAAGAGAGAAAATTAAGTGATGAAAAAGAGGTGAAAATAGAGTCAAGCCAAGTAATAACAAAGATTGCAGAGGACAAAGGGGGAAAAAAAAAAAAAAAAAAAACTAAAGTGGTGCTTAAAAGTTTGTGAACCCTTTTCTTCTGCACAAGTATGACTTCAAACATAATCAGATTCTTACACTTAAAGTCCTTAAAGCAGATAAACAGAGCCCAATTAACCAAATGAGGCAAATATATACTTGGTTATTTATTTATTAAGGAAAACGATCCAATATTACATAACTCTGAATGGCAAAAGTATGTGAACCTCATAGGAAAGATCAGTCTCATAAGTGGTTTCCAATCAATGGGATGATTGGAATCAATGGGATGACAATCAGGTGCGATTGGCTGCCCTGTTGTACTTAAAGGGTTCTATCAGGGATTGATCTTCACAACACATTTAGTAAAAAAGTGTATGAGCAACGGCACAATCAACGTATTCTGAATTATATCAGGGAGTTCTGAGAAGTAGTATCAGGACGTCTGTGCGTGAGCTGAATATAAAGAGAACAGGGGTCAGGCAGCAAGACATCAGTCCAAAGCAAACCAAATTTCCCATGAATAGAAGTTAATGTTTTGGAAAGCCCAAGTCAAATTCCTGACCTCAATCTTACAGAAATGTTGTAGAAGGACCTGAAGCTCATGCAAGAGCATCCATCAAAAGTTGAAGCTGTTGAATATGAATGAAAGGGCTAAAATCCAGGACTAGTCAGCAGTTATTGGAATCATTCAGTTGCAGTTACTGTTGTTCAGGACTATCACACCAGACACTGAAAGTAAAGGCTTGCATATCTTTGCCACTCACTGATCTGTAGCGCTGAATCATTTTCCAGAACAAATTAATGAACAAGTATAATATGTTTGTCTCATTGGTTACAAATTAGATTATATATAAAGTCCTATATATGCAGAAACAGAAATATTCTAAAGGCTTCACAAATCTTCAAGTAAAAGAAGTAGTGGGAAAAAAAGCCTTTGAAGTAAGTGGGAACTTTCAAGCACTGACAACAGAGAGCAACACTACTTAGGCTTTGGAAACATACTCAGACTGATCTAAAAGCCAATCATCAAGCTTACCTTAGTGGACTTCAGCTTCTTCTCATACTGTAACCTTTCACTCTCCATCTCAGAAACTCGATACCTCAGCTCATTAATCTCCAGAATCAAACCCTGAAAAGAAAAACCCTTAGATAGTGTAGACATCTGCCCACATCCATAGGCCTACTTGTGATTCATGCCGTAA
The DNA here is from genome assembly GCA_024036415.1 of Prochilodus magdalenae. Taxonomy (NCBI): domain Eukaryota; kingdom Metazoa; phylum Chordata; class Actinopteri; order Characiformes; family Prochilodontidae; genus Prochilodus; species Prochilodus magdalenae. The sequence goes on from JAMWET010000950.1 coordinate 187,052, forward strand.
AACTCAGTGTTGCTTTTAACACTAAATCTTTGCATATATAATGTTCAGTTTCTCAAAGAGATGAAAACAAGAACCTAGTGACAGTCACTTTCATTCAGCACTGAGGCCTTTCGGGGATGAGTTCTTTGTCAGAGTGTCCAGCATTCAGCAGGAGATTTAAGATTCAACAAACAAGACTGAATTGCCTGAAGTCGCCATAAATTTTACACAAATAAATTCAGACATCTGCATTTAAATAACTGTAAAATTGCTGATCGACATATTCGAGACAAATCGCACAAAAGTGTTGTTGATATGGTCATGACAAAACCAGCTTCACTTCTTAAAGTTCTAGGTGTAGCTTCCAGTTATTAGAAGCTAAAACCAGCATCTTTAGGAGAACAGCATGGAGCCATTAAATCACGGCACTATAATGAAACACAGGCCTTAATGAATACACCAAATGTCCTATTCTATATATACACTCCATAGGGCAGCTAACAGTTCCTGTATACTTGTGTAAAGCTGTATTCAATTCTTATATACAGTGTAAACTTCTGGTTGCAGTCAGTTTTAATAGCACAGTCCCTCGTTGAGCAATCATCCTCACTGGTACTTGACAGTACATATATATATAAAAAAAAAAATAAAGACCAATCCCTGTGTTTTAATAGCTTTTGGTAGGAGGGTACAAGTGAACACAGGTGCAGGGAGGGGTCATTTCCCTAATCTTCTTTTTAACATCTTAAAAAGAAGGACCCTCTGTTTAGACCCACATCTGCTTTATGCATTACTGGATAAGAGTCCATTCATTCTGGGCAAAGAGATAGAAGCACCTTAAAGCTTAACTCCATAAAAACACGGCGCACCAAAAAATGTGCTGACAAAAAAAAGCTTTATTGTAGCACCACCTCACTCTTCCACCACTTTCCAGACAACATGAGGCATCCATCTGTTTATGGCAAGTCCTTCAACTTCCATAGAGTCAGCACATGCCTCTTTCCACAGTGCTCATACCAACCCTTCCCATAGACCTACGCTCAACACCCACTCTCAGGAAACTCTGCATTCGACTCCCAGACTTCCACATCCACAGAGGGAGAAAAGCTTCCACAATAATGACTACTTTCTAGGGAGAAGAAAAGTCACCCAAAACAACTTCGGAAAGGAAATAGCTTCTGGCAGAAACAGTTTTGGCCTTAGCCTTTGTTCAGATAGCAAATTAAGCATAACATGGATAAAAGCCCACTACTGCAGTGGACTGGACCCGTGTACCAAAACAAAACACTGTGTGCCATGCAAAGTAATTACACTTAAAACCAGAATCCCCCCAAACTTTTTACACCTCTGTCATAGCAACATAATAGCTGAGACACGGCATATATGACATCTTGACACTATCACAGCCAATAAAATACAGAGTACAGAGATCTATAAAAATTGAAAGACAACCAAAGAGTAAATGAGAATTTAGAAATGTTTCCCACCTCACCATCCCTGAACCGGTCATCAAAGTCTATCCTGTCTTTCTCCACGGCAGTCAGCTTTAGTTTCAAATTGGAAATCTCAGCCATTAGCTCCAGCTTTTGGGTCTCTAAGGCTGATCTGAGGAGAAGCTCCTAAAGGAAATAGAGGGCAGAGGATTCGTCGGACTGCTAGTATGTATGAAATATCTAGATAGTGGTAGCCTTAAGCTGCATAAATGAGCTACAGCGCATACGGCCATTACTTTGATAATGCCTGCAAAAAGCATGCAAGACAGCTCATACGCTCCCAGCTACAGCTGTGCCCAGACTTGTGTTTTCTTTATAGCTGTCATTAAAATATTACAATATAACTACATTATTGTTTCTCCATGAAGGTTTACTCTGTGTTTTCCCCAATTTACCGTATATCTGGGAAAAAATCCAGGAGAGCAGATGAGCAGAAAATCAAAGACATTTTTAAAAAAATATATACACACACTTATCAGCACTGTAAATCTTCCTTTAGACTGGATTTAGTTATGCATTATTAAATGCTAGAAAATGAAAAAGTCAGCCTGATTTCTAAACTGAGCAGCATTTTACTTTGGTTTTGGGGAAGCAGCAAAAATGGTGAATCACACAACTAACCTGCTGCAACATTTCCTCAGTGGCATTCAGCTTTTCACGGTGTTCCTCAAGGCACATGTCTAGATCTCTTATTTTTTCTCCCTGAGCTTCCACTTGGTCTGTCAAAACACTGACCTGCAATACATTGTTTTTACTATAGAGACTTCTATTCAGCTGTATGATGTCTATAAATTACTGTCTGATGACCAAAACATAAACCAAAGCGTTTCAAAGTCACCTGAAGAACAAGGGATTCCTTGTCACTTTCAAGACGATTTAGTCTGTCCTGGTAAATGTCACCAGTCACGGAAATGTGCCCATTTGACTGTGACAGAAAAGTTAGACAATATTAGCATATTTAATTACAATAAATTAATTACCACAAAAATGTTAAATTACATCTGCATCGTGTATACGGAGTAGACCACTGTTTTTCTTTTTTTTTTACCAACGTACAGAAAAGCATGTCCAAACATTTTAAAACGCTGTACAATCCAGCCGTTTTCCATTAGCTCTTTGTTCTTCTTCTAACACCACCTTAAATGGTGAATGGACTAACAAATCCCTGAGTAAACAGACCGAGTTATGGTATTACATGCTGACTTTGGCATTCCTTTGGCAGACATTCAAACCCCTGAGCATACAGTCAGAACTGGTCTCTTAGTAAAAGATACCCATTATCTGGGTATCAGAACATTCAGACGTAACATGCTAACTAAAACATTTCAACTGCACTAGAAATATAAATGCACAAAACAAAAGCATTAGTATCCAAAAAGACTTCAGTATGAATTTCAGTTCTATTTACAGCATAGCAATACCACACTATTATTACTATTTGCCTAAATCCAGTAACAAACAGCAGTAACACGACACTGTTATGAAGGCAGAACGCATACCATGTGGCCCTGCAGCCACTCCACTAAGCAGTCTGCAGTAGAGTCTGGAATTTGGCATCGTAGTCCCTCTCTTTCCTCTGAGTCCATGAGCTCCAGAACTCCTCTCAGATCTTCCATTAAATGCAGAGCCCGCAGGCCTCCCATGAATGGTGAGGTTGGGGACTGGCAGTCAAAGATGCCATTGGAGTAGTCCAGTGCCTTGGAGCCTGTGAGTTATTGACAGCATGGCAGATGGTTACTCATTCAGATGAAGCCACAGTGATGATTTCAGCAGAATGAAAAAAGGAAAGATGGATCATTCAAGGCACTTAGAAAACCAAGTCAAACATTTTACTTGCTGTACATGCAATGCTTTATGTATACAACATGAGTTTATTCATTATTTCATTTCATAGTAGAATACATGCTCTCAGCACTCCATACTGCAAAACTAAAGTGAAAGCACCGCTAAGGAATGACTTCTGACTGAAGACATAGCCACCAAAAATATGATTATCTAATACTCTGGACCACAAACAGTGTGCCCTTCTACTGAGCCTCGAGGACAACCCTTTGACTACAGGCCAGAGCATAAGAGTCTGAAATAGACCAGAATAAAGGCTATAGTTACCAAGACCTCGGGGCATCATGTGATGTGACAGGCTACTTCTACATGAAATGCCATCTCCATAATTAACTAGTGCTGAAAAACGGCAGTACTTCATGAAATAATGAGCATCAATGACTGTCAAATCTCATGACCATGGAAGTTGCAGGATACCCTACCCTTTAAACTATTCTCTCAGCTCTTAGTAACAAAACAGACACTGTTCAATAGCCTTGTATAGATATTAAAAATGGAAAAAGAAAATAAAGAGCAACAAATAACAGAGAACAGCTTTCTGAGAAATCAGCAGAGAAAACACAAACCATGGTAAACAATCGGTGCATTGTGCAAGTAGGCTACATTTCTTACCATTAATCTTACCTGCTATGATGCCATCCATCTGCTCCAAGGCAGCTGCCAACATGTCACTGGCATCGGACATCATCTTGAATGTACTGAATGGAAAAAAACATGAACAATACAAATAATATGAAAACATAAACGAGTATACATTAACATGTGTACACATGCATCATCATCAAATCACGCTCTCATTAGTATGCTTGTCAACTAGGATCCTGCCATGACAGGCCTGTATAATCAACTGCACAGGACTGAGACGCCCTTGCTTGCTGTGTTCCTGCTTTAGTGTCCAAGAGCACAATAAATCTTTTGGGAGAAAGGCTGGATAATTCTGAGCTTGTCTGCTGTTCCTTGGGTTACCCAGTTAGGATACGAGCACTGGCCATAGATGTGAAAGAATAATTGAGCCATTTACCTCTATTACTGGCACAGTTTTCAGGCTGCTGCTTGGGACACAGGGCACTCTGTTGAGGGACCAGCGGAGGCACACAGTGACGCTCTTTTGAAGCACCACCCAAGAACACAGCAGCGGCTTTCTCTCTGTCTCACTCCTCTGAACAAACAAATGAAGAGCAACCCTGTCATGTTCTCCAAAGTACATCCACTCCACCAATGTGGATCACTTTCTGGGCTAAAACATGCCCCATATCTGAATTGTGAAACAGACAACCTCAAGGTTTGTTGTGCTGTACTTAAGTTTCCTTTTTAGAAACCTCTGCCAGCTGAAACTTTGGGGTCACTAGAGCACTGTGTAATACCCAGCACCGCACCCTTCATTTATTTTAATTCTAGTCAAAATGGTCATTAAGTACAAGTTGTTAGGTATTTAATGTTTCCACTCTCTGCCTTTATTACTGCTTCCATTCTGGCATTCCCCTTGCGTTCTGTTTTACAAAGACACCACCAAAGTTCAGTCTCAGTAGTTAGCATTTTCTAAATTCTCATAATCTGAATTATCTCACACATACTCAGCAATGTTGGGGACAGTTCATTGTTCTGATAATACCAGCAGCTCCATTTGATTTGTCAGTGTTCTTCTATTGTCATTAATGGCTTCTTTACAGTTACCCATCCTTTAAGACCTTCGTCACTGAGTTGTCTTCTCAAGGTGTCTCCTCTTTCCCAAACATTTTGATGATTTTCTATTATTTACCAAGGCTCGTATCTCTTCAGAAAATATATGAATTGGTACTTAATAAAATAAACGGTGCGCTCCGATGCTTGCACAGTACTGCTATTAGCTAATGCTAATGTATACCTACTACCCGTGTAACCACAGTAAAGCACAATACAGGCTTTAGTCTAAGGTCTTCTACACAGTTCTCAGGCTCCATCAGACAGTCCACATTTTTTTTCACTTTTCTGCATTGTCTGTTTGTTTACAGCTAAAATGTGTACTGTGTCTGGGGAAAGGGGTTGGAAGACCTCTGCTCTGGACTGTTATTCTCCACAACACATTCACTTGTGATTTTCCAGGTTGGAGAAACTGTTTAATCACCCAGCTGAATGGCGAGTTTTATTTAAACAGCTGGTCTAACACACTGGTGACACCCAGCATTCAGGCGGCGGTTTTCACTTTTATGCTCTTGATGTTTTATAGAAACCACCCACAAACACACACCGCATGGAGGACAAAAAACCTGTGCTACAGTATGTGTAAACCAACACCCCATTTTAATCTACTACTTTAACACCCGTTACAGTGGCTTGGAAACTCCTAGGTAGATCAATGATTTAAACATTTAGGGAATCCACTGGAGGGACCACATCTCTGCTTTACAACAGCTACAAACTTAGAGTAGTACCTACGATCCCACTGCAATCTCCAAATGACATGGCAAATGCAGGTTTGGGTTAATTACTACGTTGCTGGCATTCCACTAAAAGGAGAGGAAACTTTAAGCATTAATTTGTAAAGAGACCAATTCTGTCAAGCCTGTCTGGCTTATCTGGGCTAGTGGGTTTGACAGAAATCCTTTCAAGCAGTGTCTTATTTTATAAAATCCCTTTATCTTCGAATAACGTAAAGCCACAGCGCGTTCTGCATTTGTAAACGTCCTGGTTTTGCAGCAGTCACACTACTGTCAAATGAAATGGGATTCAAAGGCCTTTCTGCACCACAGGCAAAACAGTACACAACCAAAAACCTTTCAGGCATGCCAGCAGTGCTCAATACGGCCTTAGATCACTCACATTTCATCTGAAATGCAATTCGTCACATTCTAATACACATAGTCATCAGTACAAGGTTGGACTAGACTTTTTGAAGCAGCAGTTTTGCCTTGACATGTTGGATTAATTAACCAGCACAGGGACAGACAGGGAGTATGAAGTCATTCCTGAGGATCAGACAACCACAAAGATGTGATGAAAAGGTTTTGATTCACGTGGGTCATACATGCTATCAATCAGACAACACAGGGAAACTGGTCCAGATGTCACTGAGGAAGCCTTAAACAATCTGAACTGAAATCGATGTTACTGCATCCTGGCATGAAAGTGGAATTAGTCTAGAAGATTAGCTTGTGTTGTCTCCTCAGCCCACAGTAAGCTGCCATAGCCTAAACAATGTTCAGAGGCCATGAAATCTTCAAGGTTAGGGCAAACATGCTGTTGGTGATTACTGGGTTCTCAATGAAAGGACAGTGCTGCACTATGGCTGCTGATCTGCTCTTCAAGGAGTGTTGAACTATCTACTGAGACCAAACACCTACGTGAATGCATACCGAGAACATTTCAGGGAGCCTTTTATTATGGCCAAAAATCAGGAATGTTTCCAACCCTAACCTCTATAGGTCAATAACTAGCAAGACATTTACAACACATTCTAGAGATTTAGTATTTGCTAGGCCTGTCACATTTACTACATAATCACAGACTGCAATTGGTTCCCACAGTCATTATGATTTTACAGTCATGTGCAACAAACAATGCAACTGCACTTTCATTCACAGGGTACAGGCAAATCCATGTAGATGAAAGGAGCAGCTCCTTTATGAGTATTTCAAAGACAAGAAATATTTAAATTTCAGACTTGATGCTGTAACACCTTCTGGGGGCGGTAACGGGTCAGGTTCAGTGGTAATGTTTGTTTATTCAAGGCCAAGTTGTGCCTGTGGTTAGTTGGGAAGCCTCAAGTCCAGACAGGTGGAAGAAATGTAGCTTAATTAGGTAAAATAATTTAAGTTCCCCAAATGATAAATGGCATCCTTGAGAGTTTGCTGCCAGAGAGCTTAGTCAAGGCTTTATTACTGACGATCTGAGCATGTAAGCAAAGTATTCATCACATCTTCTTCATTATTGGGCATTAGGAATAATAATGTGATTTCTTTCACATTCAATAAAAACTTATGTAACCAGTGAAGCTTTTACTAACCACAGTTAATTCACTGGTAGTAGACTTTTTTTTTTTTTAAATGGACATTTCTAGAATTGAGTTTGAACAAGTAATTCTGCATAGTCTAATGTTTTATGTCAGTCCTAGAAACCTAGTGTTCACCAGTAAAAGCTAGCGTCTTTGGAAAGACTCATGGTTTACAATCACACAAGCATGCGCTCTCTCTCTCTCTCTCGCTCCCTCTCTCTCTCTCTCTCTCTTAGACGCACACAATCATGCTAGTGCACATTGCTTTGCATTGCAGATTCTTGCAGTGCTGGAATTTCCTCTCGTGGCTGGAACACAATGACTCCCAGCCTGGACAACGATAACACAAGCTCTTTGTGATGCTCATCACTCTCACAATCACTGAATAGAACTTACAGAACTCCATGAGATTCTGGAATCACTGCTATGAGCATGTGGGAATATTGTGCATTCCAGATACATGTGGTCACTGGAATTTAACATCAGAGTGAGGCCAAACACAGGAAAACAAAGAATTTGAGCAGACCGTAGACGTATGGTGCAGAAAAATAAGACTGCCTAAAAAAAAAAAAAATAACTATTTAGTTTTATGGTGTGTGGTAAAGACCGGACAGAATTTCTGCAGAATACAAGGCATTTTTATCACTTCCACAGTGAATAGCAAAGTGTGGACGTGTGTAAATGGAGAGAGTTCTTTCAGATCTTAAAGACCAACTCCATTAGTGATGCCTTGTATTGCAGCTAATCTTACACCCTTACCAGCTACACTAGGCCAATAATTTCCATACTCTTTAATTAAAAGATAACAGAGGCCTCTTACCACTCTAATATTTCCCTCCGATTTGGTCTCCCTGCAAGCAGGCTTTAGAGCAGTACTCATGCTTTCCTGCATGAACAAGAAAAAGAAAGCTCTAATGGCCTCCGAGAGCCATCAGGCTGGGTGCCTCTGGGCTACACTTCACTGGCTATGCTGTATTAACTACTGTCCTACTCTGAACCCCAAACTGGCTGACAGAAACAAACCTTCACTGGCACATGCTGGGAAAAAATACCAGCCTTCAGGTCTTTTGTCTGCATAAGGAAAAAAAAAAAAAGGTCAGTGAGTCCTAGGTCAGCAACCTCACTGTAAGTCATGCATGAGGAGCAGAAACAAGTCAGTCTTTAGCACATGTTCCACTACACACCTCTCCATGCTGTGGTACAGAGTCCATATTATAATCCCTGCATTAAGAAAGCCAACGTGTCTATACCTCTCCTTACCACAAACCAGCACTCAGAAACTTCTTATCAACAAGCTCAAAAATGAGTCATGTGACAAGCGCTCAAATATCAAGTTTTTAATTATAACTCAGGGGGGAAACTGCCGGGTTATTTTGGTGTAGGCCTGGCGCCACACTTTATAGAGAGAAACATAAGCTCTTCTGATTTTCAGTTTTTAGCACAGTGCACCACTGTAAGCTCAAAGGGCCAGTGCAATGTTTTTCCAGCCTTGGGATGCAGGTGCCATTACACAGCTCGAGACAGAGTTAAGTAGGGAATGCTGTTTATTTCACACTATAAACCCTGAACTAGGCTGCTTCCCAAAGAATTACTAGGATATTTGAGAAACAAGCCAATTTATACAGACACCATCAGCTACTCATGGATATTCATCTGATGTTGCTTAAATAAGGCATAAATAACTGGCTCATACTCCAAACTAGAGTGACAGAAAAGAATCACTTTTCTTCAGACTCTCACAACGGCACGGAAGAGAGACGTCTGCTTGGCTATCTATAGCACGCCGTAAAAAATAGAGATAAATAAACAAAGTCTTCTCTGCTTAGGCAAACACATCTCTCTTTGCTCATGTACAACGGCAGTTAAAATAAAAAAAAAAAATAAAAAAAACTACGGTCACTAAATCTGGATCGCTAAATTAGATTTTTTCATATTCCCATGCTTCAGTTTATATGGACACAACACACATGCACACTGTGTACTACAGGTACTGTACATTAGGTACACATAAAACATGATGGGGAAAAAGGTAAAGCTGCAAAAAAGTATGTGTTTGCCTAAAAGGGATACTTGGATCTGATTTTAAACCACATAATAAATGGTGCTCAAAATAACCTACCCCACATAAATAACAGAAGTGCACAGGCCCAAATGCACTATGAAGTCACTCTTTGGCACTGCAGCTCTTACACCGTCTGCCTATATGCATAACTGTGTATGGAATAACCCGTCTGTACTGTCTGTTACTGAAAACGAACTGTAGTATTAGTGTGGAGTACAAGAACATAAACGATACAGCACAGTACTGCAGCATTATGCATCTAGTATCAATGTTTTGTTACATACATTTAATGTCTGTTTTTTATGATAGTGGCTGTCTGCTGAAAAGCATTATCTCATTAGATAAAACTGCTATTCATAAAGTTTCCTCTGGGAACAAAAACTGCAGATAAAAAATTGCAACATATACTATGATTATGCCCATGAAGTAGGGGACCTCTACAGGAACAATTTGCAACAGTTCTAACTGTATTTTGGGGCCTACTACAATAGATTTGCTCAATATTTCTCCATTACTGTACATCTATATTCATCCTTTACTTAAAACACCCTGTTTGAGCTCCTGTGTTAGTAAGCCCCTCCCCCAGTGAGCCACGAGTGCTCTGATTGGTCAACTACTATTCTTACAATGAATTCAGTTCTGCCATATCAGTTTAAGCCAGTTGGGATACCTGATCCAGCATCTGCGCATTCGGCATGCCAAATTTTCTGGTTAACGGCAAAAAGAACTGTGTTACAAGATCACCGTGTAACAGAGGGGCGTTTCATGCTGCTGAGAAATAGATGTGTACTTGGGCTTTACAGACCGTTTACATGCATGAAAATCTAAACCACTGCCCCCTTAGTGTGTATGTGGGTGCTTCACTTTACGGATGGGTTAAATTCGGGAGACAACTGACAAACGGGTCTAATTCTAATTATATCCGATTTCGACAGAATTCAATACCCCAGCTGTCCATATTCTCTATAAGACTCTCTATAAGGAATCCTGCAGACACTTATCCTGATTATAAAAGTGCCAAGCCAAGTTTCAAGTCTGGATGTAAACCTGTTTTTACACACACATGAACCACATACACACAAAACAAACCAGCCTTGTATTTTATCAAGCGCTGCGACAATCAGATTATTTCCAGGGCACCGATTAGACTGACAGTGCTGCACACGACATGCTGACTAACAGCTTCACCACACCGTGTTCCAGCAGGTAAGTGAACCGCAGACGGCCTGCAGGAACATCTCCACACCCCCACAGCCCCCACAGGGAAACACCGCCTGTTTCCGCCGTGATTACGTGGAAGACAGGCTACTACACTGCACCAGCACTGCACCCGCTTAATCACCACAACTTCATGACTTCGTCTCCGGTATTCGATGGAGAGAGTAGATTAACCCCGTGTGCATCTTCTCTGTCTAAAAATACTTCCTCGGCGGGTAAACCGTTTCTCTGGAATCAGTTGAAGACCCCCGGGCTGAGCAAACACTAGACCTTCATTACTGCCGTCATAACTAAATAACCCCTACAGATACACGACCTACAGTTCATACCTTAACCAACTTTTCGGCTCAGTAGTACAACAGTGGGCTAATATGAGAAAGTCGCCTGTGTGCCGAGTGCTCTACACCCTCTGAGGAAGTTTTGAAAGTGGTGTTTGGAGAGCCTCGGCGTGTTTATAAACACAACGACCGAATAAAGATCTTACCTAAAGCTGAACGCGCCTCCTCAGCGTGAGAGACGAAGCCGTGTGGCGGATCTGGACCTAATATTCGCCTTAATATTGAAGTTTTTCACAAGCCTTGTTCTGCCAACGACACTTGGTGCTCCCCCTCACCCTGCGCCATGTCGACAGGGAGCTGTGGATGTGACTGCGTCACTGGTTGGGAAAAGCCCGCCCCGAATCCAAAGGGAAAGACAGAAGAGTGGCTGGAGGCATTTCCAGTGGAGCCAAAGTAAAGGAGTAGTTTCAGAGTTTCCGAGTAATGATTTAAGGCTTAAGTTAAAGGGCGACTACACCGAGTTTCCATAAATGTTACCCAATTAAACAGTGGCGATGTAAACAGAGTCACCCAGAGCGATCTAATGCGAAGTGCTCTGTTTTACAGGAACTGGCCTGGTTAGAATTGTCACAGAAAATTATAATATGAAATAGTTAGATATTTGCGGCCTGCTGTCTGACTAGTTTGTGAAGTTTTAGCTTAAAGTGTGTTGTAATCAGTCATTTTAATTAATTCATGGCGGAGGGGTATGTGTGTTGTACGGCTAAATAGTCACCAAAGACTTGTTATTATTTAATATTTATTTTATAATAAGTGAACTATTATTAATAAAGATTAATGCCTGTTCAGTCATCACTGCATATGAAACAGGTGCCTTGGAATAGTAAGTAAAATGTTAGACATCTGGACCCCTGAGACCACCACCACCAACACTGTAAACAAGTATGAGTCTGTAAGTTTCTCTATAATTTTACATCAAAAGACTTAAATGCATTTGTACATCTCAACGACCAGATTATAAAGAACATAGTCTTGAATTCCCCTTAATAGTGTTCATAATTCGGTTTTTATTAGATTGCTAATTAAACAAGTGGCCTTTAAACTAAACTCGTTTTCTTCCAGTTTAGCTCGGAGTTTCCTGAATCAGTGCAACAAACATGGCGGAGCTCCCGCGGCTCTCCAGCCGTTTTGAGGTTGTATACAGTATTCGAGCATCTATGACAGACTCACAGCTGTGTTACCAAAAACCTCCGTGCTGTTATTGGAATAATCTTTGACTCTTAATGCTACACATACGGACCACTGAGTGAGCTGGTGAAGTAAGTGTAGTAAATTCCTGCTTCTGTTTAACAAATATGACGATTTATTTTCTTAACTAGAACCAGACTGGTCAGCTAGCTAACAGGCTAAAATGGCAAACATGAAAGGCCATAATTAGAAGCTTGAATTAAAGTACTCCGAATATGGTTCGCTGTGAAAAGTCCAGTGTAAAAGTCTATAGATTCACACAGGAATGGCCCATGTGCTTCAGATCTTTAGCCAGAAGGAGCGTCAAACCCAGGCTGCATCTCAAACGGCTCCATTCTCCTTAAGCAGTGTAAGTCTGGCAAATCCAGATTCTACAGCAACACAGTGCACTGTTTGTCGAGTGTGGATGTGACTGGATCCCGACTATTTTTAGCTGTACTATGCACTGCTGGGCTGCAGGAGCCCGTCTTGAAATTCCTACGTAGTGCACTATGAGGGGGACAAGCAGAGGTTTGAGATGCAGCCCCAGTGTGGGAAGAGGGGTGGTGCTGTGTTGGTGCTATACAAGACTCTCAGGGGGTAATTTGGTAACCATAAAGTGTTTATAAACAATAGTGCTGTTGCCATACGTTCATTATCATACAACAAAAAGTAATTTGAAAAAAGTAATAGAATGACTGCAGTACTACAGGTCAGCCTAATACGATACGTGACTTTTAAAATGTCATTGTCAGAGATGGCTGAGTTACTATAGTAATTCAGTTTCTCCCATATCTGTTAGAGCTGGCCCAGTCTTCTGTAAGTTCTGTGTACATGTCAGAGAAACAAATGGGGTCCCATGAACTACTGATTAGTATGGCTGAACAGCAGCCTGAATATAGATATATATATATATATATATATATATATATATATATATATATATATATATATATATATATATATATATATATATATATATATACACATATATACATATACAGTGGGGTGCGAAAGTTTGGGCAGCGTTGTAAATTTTCCTGATTTACCTTTATAAAGCATTGATGGTTTGGATAAAAAAATTCTGTGTGATATACAGTGATATTTGAGAAGTGAAATGAAGTTTATATGATTTACAGAAAGTGTGCAATAATTGGTTAAACAAAAGTAGGGAGGTGCATAAATTTGGGCACTGTTGTCATTTTATTGATTTCAAAACCTTTAGAACTAATTATTGGAACTCAAATTTGGTTTGGTAAGTTCAGTGACCCTTGACCTCCATACACAGGTGACTCCAATTATGAGAAAGGGTATTTAAGGGGGGGGCAATTGTAAGTTTTTCTCCTCTTTGCATCTTCTCTGAGGAGTCGCAGCATGGGAGTCTCAAACAACTTTCAAATGACCTGAAAACAAAGATTGTTCACAGTCATGGTTTAGGGAAGGATACAGAAAGCTATCTCAGAGATTTCAGCTTTCAGTCTCCACTGTGAGGAACATTGTGAGAAAATGGAAGACCACAGGCACAGTTCAAGTCAAGGCTCGAAGTGGCAGACCAAGAAAAATCTCGAATAAACAGAAGCGAAGGATGTTGAGAAAAGTCAGAGTCAACCCACAGACCAGCACCAAAGACCTACAACATGATGTTGCTGCTGATGGAGTCACTGTGCATCGTTCAACTATTCGGCGCACTTTACACAAGGAGATGCTGTATGGGAGAGTGATGCAGAGGAAGCCTTTTCTCCGCCCACATCACAAACAGAGCCGCTTGAGGTATGCTAAAGCACATTTGGACAAGCCAGCTTCATTTTGGAATAAGGTGCTGTGTTATTTGGGCATAACGAGGGTCGTTATGCATGGAAGAAAAAGAACACAGCATTCCAAGAAAACTAAAATTTGGTGGTGGTTCCATCATGCTGTGGGGCTGTGTGGACAGTACAGGGACTGGGAATCTTGTTAAAGTTGAGGGACGCATGGATTCCAATCAATATCAGCAGATTCTGGAGACCAATGTCCAGGAATCAGTGACAAAGCTGAAGCTGCGTCAGGGCTGGATCTTCCAACAAGACAACGACCCTAAACACTGCTCAAAATCTACTAATGCATTCATGCAGAGGAACAAGTACAACGTTCTGGAATGGCCATCTCAATCCCCGGACCTGAATATTATTGAAAATCTGTGGTGTCACTTAAAGAGAGCTGTCCATGCTCGGAAACCATCAAACCTGAATGAACTAGAGCTGTTTTGTAAAGAAGAATGGTCTAAAATACCTTCAGCCACAATCCAGACTCTCATTAGAAGCTATAGGAAGCGTTTAGAGGCTGTTATTTCTGCAAAAGGAGGATCTACTAAAGGTTTTTTTTTTTTTTTTGGTGCCCAAATTTATGCACCTGCCTACTTTTGTTTAGACAGTTATTGCACACTTTCTGTAAATCATATAAACTTCATTTCACTTCTCAAATATCACTGTGTTTGTCCCCTATATGATATATTTAACAGAATTTTTTAATCCAAACAGTCAATGCTTTATAAAGGTAAATCAGGAAAATTAACAACGCTGCCCAAACATTCACACCCCAATGTGTATATATATATATATATACAAAAAATACAATATATCCAGTGATAAAACGTTGGCTGAAGTAAGGCACACCACCATTGGACCCTGGAGCAGTGGAAACACATGAATCATGCGTCACCATCTGGCAGTCTTAAATGAGAGTTCCGTGGATGCCAAGAAAACACTGCCTGCCTGAATACATAGCCTCTTGTGAACTTGGAGGAGGAATAATGGTTAGACACCTTTGTTACAGAGAGAGGAAAGTCTAAAGTTGCAACATACATTGACATTATGGAGAATAAAAAACCGGAGCAACAGTTTGAGGACAACCCTTTTCTGTTGGCGTGAACCAAACTTTTGCTGTGAGTGAGGCATTATCACTCAACATCAGTGGTCAGCCTCACTAATGTGTGGTATGCTCTTGTGGTTAGGTGGAAGTGATTCCCTGTTACAATTCCCATGTTTCAGATTCTATTGGAATTCCTGCTCAGAAGAGTGGAGGCTGTTGTGGAGACAGATCGTATGGCTGTTCATGGTTTGGAAAGAGATGTCCCACTAATTTTGATCATGTAGTGCATCACAGCCAGTGATTTTTTTTTATTTAAAGTTCTGAGCTGTCTGCCAAGCACTGAATCATCACGAGTTTCGTGAGTGTTTTCTTTTTGCTGGACAGGTAGAAAAAATAAAATGAAATAAATTACTGGGCAAGTATGTGTCAGCTAGGGATGCTTGACAGTTTGGGGTTTTAAGATTACTGCTTTTCCCCCCATCATGATTCAGTATATTTAATCTATTCTATTTTATCATCTTCACTGGAGGGGACATAGTCGAGAGCAGACAGAAGTAAGTACTGCATGATTTAATGTTGATGTGTATTATCTTGCTATTGTTTTGTCTCAACTAAATACAAAAAATGTGCTTATAGCAATGATATGCTCTTTGCTGCTATCATAACCTGCTGTGATACTGAAAGAAAGAAAAAAAACCCTGTTGGCCTGTGTGGGCCCTCTGTGGCCCAATTTGGCTATTAGTCAGTGAAAGGTTTCAGGTCACTATACAGCGTAGTGTTGGTGCCTTTCTGTTAAATTGCAATGTGTGGAAGAGCTGTGAAAGAAGAAACAGTGGTCCTGATTTAAACTGTTTATTTTTGCTCAGAAGGCATGTTTAACATTGATTTTATAGTTTCAAGTAAGAAATCATCCTAGAGCAGCTTAAAAATGGAAACAATAACACACAATAAAAGTCAGGAGGCTTTGGAAAGGGGGCATAACACCCTATAATACTGAAAAGTTTGAAGTCAGTTACTCTTACAGTTACTAGGCCATGCAGCCTATGCTAATTTATAGGGATACTACAATCACAGATTAGAGCAGCTGTAAAAGATATAACTATAATAAAATATAACTTAAATATATAACAGTATTATCAGCAGTTTAATCAATACACCAAACTTTAAATAGGCTTAGAGGATGCAGGCAACCTTATAGTTCAGTGCACACTACTACACTCATCAAAACTAGTTGCACCCTGAAGGAAGTGTGGGACTGCAGTGCTATTGTGAAAGAAGATAAAAGATACCAGGAACAATAAATGATGATCAGTTCAGACTCAAATGGGAAATATTTACTGAGTGTCTTTCAGTATGGCGTCAGTCTGACATGTTCCTAATGGTGCCCTGCAACAAAAGCAGGGCTTATTACTGAGGATGACCCGCTGTTATTCTGAGTCACTTCATGACAGTCTGGCAAAACACCATTGCAGTCCTTGCTGACGTTGACATGGTGTTAAGGACAGTCGTTGCAACGACCTGCATACATGTAGTCTTGAGTCATGTAGCTATCTGCCAAGGGTGCTGGTATTAACAAGATGACTCATGGAGGGCATCACTGCTGTGGGTCAGTCAGCTACAGTGTCAAGGCCCGTTTTTGCTTACATCACGTGCCCAGCCATGCATGAAACTTAAATGATTTCCATATCTCAATGTCAAACCACGAAGTTTTAGTACTGTCGTTTGATTCCTTCTGAGTGCAGCTACATGAACAATTAGGATATGAAAGATTTTTTTTGCTTACAGTACACATAATTCAGTTGTATTATAGACTTTGATTAGCTCATATGCACAGAGGACCCCTACACTGCACTAGTACGTATGACATCCTTATCCTCTAGGATCCTCTAGATCATTGCATGGCCCTTAAGGGCCTTTCCATCTTTACCGTGTTGGGGTCACATTCCAGCATCTCTCTTATCCATTCATCATTCAGAGCTCCCTCAATGAACTCCTCCAGACTGATGATGGCTGTGGAGATGAGGGGGAAAGGGCAGTAGATTTCATCTGTTGTGCAGCCGAATGTCAGTGTAAGATCAATACACTGAGTTAAATTGCATTAAGGGCAGTGATTCTAGATTACAGAGATAATCCATGAGAAAGTAGCCCTGCACTGTACATCACCTTACCGTTGTTGTCTTTGTCCAGTCGTACGAATATCCTGTTGGTGCATTCCTCAGCAGTCAGCGGATTAGGTTTGGTCAGGGAGGCTGCAACGCTCATCTTGTACACAGCCTGCCAACAATCAGGACATGGTGGTAAAGTGAATCTCTGTTGCCCTCTAACGGAGCATGGCGGTAGTGACGTGCTATATGTCCAAAAGTTTGTAGACACAAGTTCCTTCTACGATTCTTCTAAGATCAAGGGTATTAATAAGGATTTTGTTTCACATTGGTTTAGCAACTGCCTGTACTCCTGTGATGAGGCTTTTTTACACTGATGTTGGAACATTGCTGTGATTATTTAATTGCATTCAGTGAGGCGGTTTTATTCCCTTTATGTAGTCGCCACTTGTCATTGGGCACAGTGATTTTAGGGTCACGTGTGGCTACGGCTGAGCATTCCATCTCCCATCATCCCATCATAATCTCTTATCTTGATTATACAACATGAGTGTGCAGGTGAACGCTTGTGTCTGCAATTAATAAGCTGCTGTATTTCCTAATTAGATATTTATTTATACTTATTTTATACTTATACTTATGCTTTTTGTCCAAAAGTATAATTAATATAAGTGATGTTTGATACAATCATCTTATACATGTTAAACACACATACTGAGCAAGGGGCCCACCTGCATGATCTCAAGCATTTCTGATCGTGTTATGGCTCCATCCTTGTCTTTGTCAAAGAGCCTGAATGACCAGCGAAGCTTGTCCACTGATGAGCCCTCTATCAGCATGCTGATGGCGGTCACATACTCTCGGAAGTCAACAACTCCATCCTGTAAAATAATCAGATTTTATTGTGTACAATGGAATATGGTTCTGCTAAAAACACAAAGACCATACCACACCTTCTAAAAACACAAAGATAGATCTCTTAAGATAGATGATCTGCTACACATTTGGCTGACCAGATAATTGTATGAATAAGTAGGTGTGGAGGTGTTGCTGAAGTGCTCAGTAGGTGTGAATACCAGCCGGGTTGGAGTCTTAAATACACTCTTAGAGGAAGAGGTACTGAACCTTTTGGGTACAGACCTTGTAACTGAAGTGGTACCCTTCACATGCATCTTTAGTACCCCTAGTGAAGTTAAAATGATGTATTTTAAATCTGGGGTGGCATCGCGACGCGGGTTCGAGCCCCGCTCGTGTCTTTGGGGGCAGTCGTGGGCTGGAGATTAAGGGAACCAGCCTTTTGACTGGAGGGTTGCCGGTTCGATTCCCTGAGCCTACAGTAACGACTGAGGTGCCCTTGAGCAAGGCACCTAACCCCCAACTGCTCCCCGGGTGCTGTGGATAGGGCTGCCCACCGCTCCGGGTAAGTGTGCTCACTGTTTACTAGTGAGTGTGTTTGTTGTGTTTCACTTCACGGATGGGTTAAATGCGGAGACTAAATTTCCCCACTGTGGGATCAACAAGGGATTAAAATCTTAATCTTAAAAATCTAGCAAACTGCGATGACCAAACTCCAGGACAGCAGACCACCACACTGTGCAGCATATTTTTCATTTCTCATGGGAGTCCACTCCAGGGACATGTGTATCCTGTCTTAACTGTGAGCATTTTATTTGTGTATTCAATTTCTGTTTCAAAGTTAGAAAGTATATACATATGTGCATCTTTCCCCTGGAAAAGTAGATGCAATGCGCCTTGAAAACTCGAAGCAAAGACCTTAAAGATGGGGGACAGAATGCGCCTGTGAAGTGCCCTTTTCCCAAAACTCGAGAGGCTACCATTTCAACCACTACGTGATTCCTTTTTCAGTGTCAGGAAAGAATATCTGTATTTAGTTCAATTTACTGCCTTTCACTGCCTCCATTTTTTTCGGAAGTCTTGCTTTTAATTTTTCAAAGAAATCTGTGGTGATATCTGTCCACACCTCTGAAGTTCAGTCTTAGTAGTTGGTTACATTTTCTGCTTTTTACACTTCAGGTATTTCTGAATCCAGTGATTTTGAGGTCTGGGGTGGTGGATCTATTGTTCTGAGGTCAGCAGCTTCTTTGATTTCCATATTTTCATTCTTTTCTCTTTCTTGGTCTCAGTAACGGTTTCTTGATGGCTGCATCCTTTCAGACCCCTAGCATGGAAGTGTCCTCTCATGGTGGAAGGATGGACAAGAACACCTGTAGATGTTTCAGATGTGAAGCGAGACTGAAGCCTGATTTTCTCTCAAAGATAAAAGCCTTTAACACTGATGGTGACAGTTTTGGTGGTCTACCCGGTCGTGCGTGGTAAGGGTCTCTGTAAAATCCTGTTTTCTCCTGGTTTCCTCTGTTGTATGGAAGTGAATTCATTCTACATTTCTTTAGAAATATCTCCTAACTGTTTAGACTGGAAATGACATAAACGGCGTATGGGCTCTGTGTGTACAGTGCTTTACAGAACAGTACTGTGTATATGGAAAGCTAAACACAATAAATACAGATGGATACTGCCATGCCTCATTGTTGTCCAGTGTGCGGAATATCTGCTCTGCGTATTCGGCAGACTCCGTTCCGACAGTTCCATTGCAGAAGTGCCGTCTGAACTCATGCAGAGTGATCAGGCCACTGGGACACTCATTTAAGAACTTCCTAAAAAGAAGTCAGCACAAACAAAAATGCCTCCACTGTTTAAAGGCTCAGTTTATTAACCCTTTAACGTCCCCACCAAGAAAATATTAAAGAGAGATAGAAAGACTTTTTGGCTAACACACCTCTGCTGATTGGTGGAGATGGCACGATCAGGTTGAGTTAAGTTTGACACACCTTCTGTATTAAAATATAGTGACTCAAAATGTGCTCTCCTAAAAAGCTGAGCAGAATGTTAAAGGGTTAATTCTGAATATGACCTCTGAGATTAAGCCACTTAGCAATATGAGCAATAAAGGAACACAATTATTTGCCAACAATACAATTTTGCAACAAATGTAATGTGGCTGTATTTAATCTGATTAATCCAGTCAGATTAATTGTATAGAGGCATTGCAATTTTTTTTTTTGTTTGCTAATTTTTTAAGTGTCAATAAGCTACACGTCCCCTATGGAGACCCTATTCTGGACCCTGTAATGCACAATTACTGCTTATTTACTGAGCTGACCATTAAACGTGTCTGATGCAAATGCTTACATGAACATTTAATATATCTTTTTTAATTGTGCACAAAATTGATCAGAATGCCATATATACGTTTGTTCCCTCTAGAGGATGTGTACTTACTTCTACTTAGAAAATCAATATATACAAAATACAATTGTAAGATAAAAACAATAATAAAAACAATAGTTTAGAGAATAATTCAATAATACAGCACATTATCTCTCAAACAGTCTTTAGACCAATCTTTTTTCTGTGTTTTTGTTTTCATGTATGGCTGAGGGTATCTAGGACAGGATTAGACTCCTGACTGATTCTCATGTTCAGAATGCAAAGAGTGACCCATTCTATCAAACACTATCATATAGGATTTCTAATAACTAGTTAAAAAAAACCAGAAAAAAACAATGCCCATATGCCAGGACCGCCATCAGTATGTAAATTAGTAAACCGTAAAACAGCAGCATGTTTATAAAAAAAACATAAAATATTAAACATCCATGAATCAAATGCAGATCTTACCTGAACCACTCGTAAAGTTCAGTGACATAGGTGCCTCCGCTTCTGCTGGGTAAGGTGGCAGTCTGTCCCATCCTCAACTGTTCCCCTGTATGAAGTAGCTCAGTGATATATACTGTATAAATACCCCAGCCCAGCTTACCTCATCCCCCAAGCCTAATCACTCTTGTGTCATCCTACGTCTGCGAAATTAGGCAAAAGTAATCTCCCAGCAGGGGGCAACAGGCAGGTTAGAGTGATGCAAATGTAATTAGTTCAACAACAACTCCAGTCAAAGGCGCGTGGGCTGTGAAGTGTTTTATGATACTCTGTTCTACCTCTACTCCAGCTATTAACACTGTTTAAATTTTCGCTAAATGTTCACTACAACTCTCTGACCCAATTAAGAAAAGGCACCTGCAGCTGTAGACAGGTTTTGAAAGCTGTCAGCATTCAGCACAGATTGGATGTTTGAATCTACATTCAAGAAATAGTTGCTCCCAGAAGGAAGTGTCAGACTGCAATGCTACAGGGCAGGAAGATAAGGGTAACCAAGAACAATAAATGATGGTAAATTTAGACTGATCTGGACAATATATACTGAGCTACACATACAGAAGTATGTCTCTCAGTATGGCATCAGGCCCCTTGGTTTGGTAATGCAACATGCCAGACATCTCAGCATGGAGTTGTAGAGGTTCCTAATGGTGTCCTGTGATAATCCATCCAAAGCATCTTGAATATTCTCACACAGTTCCTGCAGTTCCTGTGTGCATGCAGTCCTGTATGCAGAATGTCTGCTATTGTGACTTTTGGGTCACTCTGCGCCGTATGATTTGTTGGTTCTCCAAGTCCCTTTTCTCATGTTTGGGTCTCCTGGATGCTTCATGTTGTGTGAATTCTTCTATCCACTGCTGTCAACAGTGTGCCATGGTTGTATCTGCACGACCAGTATGACGTACAAAATGTCAATAAAACCATCTCGGTTAGGCAGTGGGCCAAAACAAAACCCAGTTTTCCTTACTTTGACTGTTAGCCACAGAACTTTGATAGGAGATATAGTTGGAAGGGAGAAACATTCAAAAGTCACAATGAATGCAACTGTTATTACAGGGACCTTGACAAGTAAGGAAACTCTCAAAAGAAAAACAGTTTGGCAGACGGTGATTCAGTGTTACACGCTACGTGGGACGAGGGAACACAAACAGGCCATGTCACCAGCATGATGATTCGAATGCCACGGTTCTAGTTTTTTAAATAGGATGGTGTGAGACAACAAACTGGAAGAGGATTTTACCAGAAAACAATACTGTGCTTTATTTTAGCATAACTTTATTAATTTCCATGTTTAAACAGTGTTTTTTCTGAACAGGTATGTGTAAAGCATGGTGTTATCCCAAGCACCAAGTGTAGAGATGAACGAAGCACACCCCACTGGAAATATTTTAAATCAATGCCACTCAAACAGGCCTCTGACAGAACATTAAGAGCATGGGAGGACTGTTTGGTGGCATTGGATGAAGTCTTGTGCTTTGTTCACCAGAAATGAAGAGGACTAACACGTTTTGCTTGGGACGACATCATCGTTCACTTCAACTCTGAAGAGAAATAAACCTTAAATAAATACAGTGCCATTAACATCAAACACATCATCGTTTTCCTGGTGGAATTCCCATGTGAAAACTGGAGGTGAATTCTAGATGGTGGAATTTAAAATGCCCACCATGTTGGTGACATGCCCTATCAGGTTTCCCCCGATCCCTCACAGCATATGTCTAAAAATTGAATCACCGCACACCAAAATGTTTTTGTTTGTGTGCTTCCTTATTTCTGACACAGACTGGAATGTACTATTAAGTCCAGCTGCCTTTAATTTAAGCAGATAATCGCCTCTTTTGTTTCCCCAATAATCGCAGCCTTCCTACACAATGTTTTGACACTCGGTGATTGAAAGGGGGCGCATTTCAGTGGGAAATTGACACCGATGCGTATCGTGTTTTAAAGTTACAGCTATGGTAGCGTTTTTTGAACACAATACACGGTAGCCAAGTCACTTACACACATCAGTCTTAAAGACACAAACATGTCCTGTTTAATTATAAGAGAAAAAGAAGGATAGGAAAATGCTCAAGTAGAAATTAAATGTGTGCTGTAGTGCAGTAGTTTTCAGATCTATGTTCCGCTTCTGGGTGTGACCAGGTAAAAACTGTGCATGTGGAGGTACACATGCCTGCATGTAGGTGAAACACAATCAGAAGATAAATGAAACTAATGTTTATTTAAGAATCTTTTTACAGGATAGTCCGGAGAGAGACAGCTTCGCTGCCATGAACCAGACTTGTTGACAGCAGCAGCGATGGTGTCATACACTTAAGTGCTTTATAATATACAGGAAGATGAAGAAAAGAAAAGGGGGGCAAAAAAACAATAAAAAACAAATACAGAGGAGGCTGCATGGATCTGGCATTGATGAAGTCCCCCTGTTTTTCAACAGCCTCTGCCAAAGGCTTTTACAGAGTGGTGCATGCGAGATGGTGGCCTGCTCATGTGCATCCCACATTCCCCTCACAAGGAGTTCATGGAAGTGAGGAACTGTGGGAACTGCAAGTGTAGAAAAAGTCCCCAGTGGATGAACAGTCTTCAGTGCACTACCCACCGCTCTCCCAAACAAAACAGTGAATAAAGAAAACAACCCCCCACCACCGCCGCCAAAATCCCAGTCTGTCCATAAGGCAAACACCTTCATCTAATACTACCAAATAACAGAAGTAGAAAAAAAGCAAAATTAACAGGTACACAAAAGGCGACATGCGTGGATATCACTAGAAGAAAACCATAGGGAACAACAACAAAAGAATTCTAGCATATTTCTATGCAGGCTATTTCAAGACATCCGAAATTAGGGCTGAAGCAGAAGATGATAAGGTCTGTGGTTCTAACCTAAGTACAGTACTCATTTTTGCTTAGTGCCACTGCAGCAGATGACACATGTAGCACATACACACTGAAATAAAACAGTGACACTATGCCAGGACGTGAATGCACACAGTACATTAATTCTAAAGTAAAACAATAACTCAAGACAAATTATGATTTTTTTTGCCTCTCATAATTATGGCACATGTGTCACAGCTCACTGCTTGTTCGTATGGGTGAAGAGAGCAGCTGTTCCTGTGCTTAAGGCCCCAGCTGACCAATCTAAGCCCTCACTGGCCATCATACCAGGCTGCCAACTGGCGAGTACTCCAAACTATTAATGTGGCATGGCAAGTCTGCTTAGTCACAAAAGCACTTCCAATTGATCCCATGAAATACCAAGCAGGTGTAATGGAAATGCCCTTCTTTAAATTCACCAGTCCATGTGTTTGGTAAAGTCAGGCATGGAGGGGAAAGAGCGACTGTGGTCAAGCTCAGCGATGTCCAAATTAGGCAGATGGAGCTCCTGGACACATCAGTGGGAGAACATACAGTTGATTCTTATGGAACCGTGGATGGGACTTTCCTCCCTTCAAGTAGTAGTCTGGATAGCTTTTGAAATGTTCAACATGAACAAGGACATCTTGCAAAATTTCTAAAACAAGCACACCAACAACAGGAGACAGCTCTAGCACATTTAGGATACACTCCGGTCAGGAAACCTGAATTATCTTGTCATGTGAAATGACTTTGGTATGTCAGTAAGAGTCAAACACATGCTAACGCATAAGGCCATTAGACGCTGATGTTTTTACACTCAACAGTGCAGCTGCGTTTCTGTCCATTGAGGAAAAGGGTACTGATAGGGGATAAAGCAGGTCCGTTGCAGATACCTCACTATTAATTAATGAAAAGGAATTTTTAAAATGACGTTTTTAACAAACCACAACTGACAGAGGGCCAGTCTGTTTGGGTCATTACAATTTTACATTGCTCATGTTTTTCTATTCTCGTATTGCATGTAGGCCGTAGCTTAGTCTGTGGAAGGTTCTTACTAATTGTGCGTACTTCGATGAAAGACTCTGAGCATGTTCACAGCATAGACTTCAGAAAATTGGAGTATCCTAATGGGAGCTAATCTGGCAAAGATTTAAAGCACTGTGGATGGAGCTGAAACTGTTTCACATGACTTACCAAGTTTGCATCAACTGCCACAATACACCATTCCATGAATAATTTAATCAGTAATAAACATAGGTCTGAAGTAACATAGCTTGGATCTGATAAATGATATTTGGTTAAGACCATGTTTACTTTTTTGTTGGTCACAGAGTTTTATTGGAAAAGTATGTGTATATGGATATTCCTTTGAGTAAGTTTTGACAATGAATACTGAAAAAGTATCTATCGTGAACAGCAAACACCATGTCTACTGTCAACAGAAACCGAGCTAAGATTTGTACATAATGGGTGGCAAAGTGTTTTCCGTTCAGTTGCTCCCTGAGAGTTCTGGACTGATTTGAATGATATTTTTAGCTTCTCTGCTGCTTTTCACCTATGGTTTATCAGCGTTTCCAAAGAGAGACCTTAATGGTGTGGCAGCCTTAATCACTCAGCTTCAACCCACTCACTAGCTTTTAAAAAATAACTGAATGCAGATCTGGAAGGATAAACCCAGGTCAAATGAAACAGAAGTTCACAGGTTTTGCGGGGAAAAACAAGCATTCAGAGCCCAATGCTGATTCAGATCTCCCTGCGAAGTCCTTCTATTTGACAAATGACCACAAGCCTGCCTCTTCATCCCCATGTTGTTCTTCATGAAACATACATGTCTTTACCCCTCCTGCTTAAGAGAGCAACAAACTATCGGTCTTCCCTTGAATCCTTAAGGACGTAGGAATCCTGTAAAAATTTTCAGTGCGGTTTTGCCTTAAAATGCTCCATGCGCAGTTCAAGTGTAGAACACAGAAGGACATTACAAAACATGCCCTTCACCCACTGGAGCATAGTGGACTGTTTGGGTACTTGCTTTATGGCTTGGCTGAGGCATGCTTTTCTCAGCACAGGAAAACGACCAACAACTGTCCTTCAACCTGTGTCCTGGAGAAGAGAAATGCACAGCAGACCAATAAAATCTGGTCGTGTTGCTTAAGGTACTCAGCTTCTTCATACGCAGACCCTTGCTCTTTATACTGCTGGAAGATAGACAGACAATAAGAAAAAAAGGATAACTCGAGAGAGAGAGTTTATAGGTGTCCTGTATGGTGGATCCCATTCATTTCCACTGAGGAATCATCGGAGGACTTGCTGTGTATCTTTCACAAGAGCATTAAAAAATCCTAATAAATTAAAAATGTCAAGAAGCTAGAGAAAGTGGATGATCTGCCCAGCAATGGAAGGTTTGTTTTAAAAACAAAAAGACCATCAAAAAAATAAAACCGTCTTACAAAAAAAAGAAAAATAGAAAGACAGCTGTGGAGCCATGAGGTTAGAGAGACCAGTGCATCTCATCAAAGTCCACAGCCTCGCCCAAGTTGGCGTCAGTCTCCAGCAGGCTCATTATAACAGCCATTGCAGCCTCGTCACTGCTTAAGCTTCCCAGCCCTGGAACCCCCTCCAGATCCAACTGAGAGCTTCCCTCTGCAGCAGAGACAATGACAAACATGTTCTTTAAAGCCTTAATGGACAGTGGGTTAATGGTTAAACATGAATTACTTGACTACTTCGAACAAATTCATTTATTACTCTAAACTGATAAAATGGATTAACAGGTACCCAAGACGTTCTCGCCTCCTGCAAAGGGTCCGCTTTGTGCGTCATCCTCAGAACTTGGTTTGCCAGGGATCTCTACGTCTGTCGCTTCTCCATTTGGCACCTTGACAACACAGAAAACACGAAATTAGGCCAAAATCATTCTCTTATACAGGCTCGACCTCAAACAGAAATACGGTTCTAAAACTCACATTGCTGCTGGCTTGCGTGAGGGCCAGTGGAGACTTGTCCTGAAGCAGACTAAAGGGGCTGGCATTGCCACTGGATGGGGAGGAGTTCATCCTAAGGACAATTCAGCAGAAGTCACTTGCATTTTGATTTACAACCACTCGACTAGTATTTCACTTCAAACAAGTACTTAAAAAAAATACAGGTAGTCCAAATGTTACCTATTGAAGTCTAGTAGCTCATTAGCTATTTGGGTCCCAATGCTTCCAGCATAAATCATTGTGCCTGAGGCATTGGAGATCCCTGGGATGATGGGTAGGGACTTCTTACCATCATCTGAACAGACAAATACAGTAGAGATTCACCTCAAGAAGACCAAAACAGTCAAATGGTGGTCCTGCATGATACTGGAAACATAATTTGGGACTGAAGACGTAACTTCTAGCTCCACATCTTATATCCTTATCATCTTTATAGAACATGGTTAAACAGGATCACTAAACAATCACAGCTTTTAGCTTTGTAAGAGTTTCTTGTATATGCAGTTCTATGGGAAATTCAATACCAAACTAAACAAAGTGATCACCTTCAGAGGCCTTGGAATCAACTGGCTGTTCTGACTTGTCCCCTGATCCACCTGGATTACTCTTACCACTATGTCAGAACACAAGCATTAAACAACAAACTGTTACCATCTCAACGTGTGAGGCGCCCAGCTGATGCAATAGTTCACTGCTCGCCTCAAACGTTATATAGAACTGCAGCATGTGTGAGACTAAACATTTTCACGTGCAGATTTTTTTATGTCCTTCAGAAATAAGGGTGATGCATCTGTACTTACGATATGACTGTGTTTGTTGACACTATGTATTCTACTTCTTTGGTCCAGGGATTTATAAAACTAAACCACTGACTTTGTAAGGTGACAAAAGAGCCATATTTTGTTTTAAACTTGTAGCAGTTTGTCTCAATCTTCTCTTTACTTCTCAGCACTGCAAAGAAAAAGGGACAAGTAGGAATCTTTCAGTTACATATGAGTAAGTCCTTAGTTTCTAATGGCATGAAACAGGAACACAGGCAGACAAAGCATGTTCACCTTTACAAGGCGTGAAATGTCATCCATGCAACTGAAAGTAGCTGAATCTGTGGCAAAATACCACATTGTGTAGAATGGATAAACAACTGATCTCACGTGAAGATTAGAAATGTGCTGGTGGCTAAACAAATCTGCAACAGTAACTTCCCTGATGTCTCAGAAAGGCTTGACCTAAATCAAATCTTGACGGCATTACCAGTAAGAAGCCAACAGCCCTAATTAGCATGCTGTAATTTCAGAGATTGTTGTGTCTATTACCTGTGCTGGCGTTTTGGTAAAACTATTTATTCCAGTCCAGAGTTCATTCAGTCCTGAACTCTGATCCCTCACCTTTTCTGTGTCTCTCTGCCAAATGAGGCAAGTCGTCTTGATGGAAGTATTCATAGCAGGATGTGCCTAGTAGCTCCTGGGGCAGGTAACCAAGAATAGTGGTAGCTCTGTGAACAGGTACAGATACTACATTTAAAAGAAGTACGTTGGGGAAAGGTTTTTGGTGCTGTACACTTATACAAGTTTCAAAACATTCACTCCCGACTCCACATATAGAAACTACAAAAACCTATTCTGAACTGATTTTTGTGACATCAGCAAAAGCCACCATATTTGCATACATCTGTCTAAATGGCCTACAGTTTAGCTCCATTCATTCTGACTTTATAAGGAGCTTTTCAATAAAGCACAATGCATGACAGCCAATCAAGATTAAGGTAATTTGAATATATTAGTCTTAAAAGGCAGTTTGACGCCCCAATTTAATTAATCATTGTGGCATTTGTTTCAAAAACACAGTTTCCTGTGCCGTTTCCAAATACCTACATTTAACAAAGGTATTAAGACATGGAAGTTACAATCTCTTCCGTGAACATATGAAATTCAAGTAATGTATCTCCATCTGCTTACCGCTGATCCACGAAGGTGAATTTTCCATCCATGGCACAGCGAGTGACAAACTCTGTGGGTTTGACCTTGACCTCTCCGTTGGCTTGGGGGATGGCATGAGGATGCACTCGACCTATGGCCACCAGACAACTGAAGTGTGAACTGTCTTTTTCGGCCTCTGCCTCACCCTCTGTGCAGAGCTGGCTGGTAGGCCAGGTGCGCATGTAGCCGGTGCAGTGAACCGTGCAATATCGCTGAGATTCTGAGACAGGAGAAGAAAGAAGAGGAAAATTAACACAATATGGGGCCGTGCCACCACAAATGAAGCCCTATTCGAGCTGGATTGGTTTACTAAGGCTTTTATAACAGTATCAACATGACACATGGCTGAGTCTAACGTCAGAGAGGTCTGGGTCCAGGGAAAAACAAGTGGCGTGGAAATATTGAACTTGTTGTAGATTAAAATTATATACCACTCAAATTTATAAATATCCAAAATATAGAATTAGGACCAAATTCACCAAGATTAGCATTACAGATTAGAACTGTAACATTAATTTCTGTAGGGTCAAAAATGCAACAAAATAAATAAAACGCAGATATGTTTGTGCTGTAGATCACGCTGCCTGAACCCTCTGCTCTTTCAGACTATAATAAATACATCAAATATTGGTGTGGAATATTAGTCAAATCTAAACCTGTAGAAAGATTTCATAAATCTTGGAATTCCATGCCCGTGATAATCACCAGACTTAATCCGTAAAATCTGCTAAGAAAAACTAAGCCACTTTAGGTTTTTGTGTGCATTATGGAAAGCAAATGTTACACTATGCAACAACCAAAGCTCTCTAGGGGTTTAAGATGAAGTTGTTATTCCTGAAACTTACCCTTCTTTTTTGAGGAGCCTGCCTGGAAGTCCTTCTCTTCCTTAACAGTTACTTTGTTGTACTTCATTCGGCAGAAGAAGGAGCGGCGAGCCCCTGAGCAGAGCCGAGCAGCTCCCACAGGCAAATCCGCCTGTACCTGCATTCCCGCTACAAACAGACACACACAAACAAGACAAATCAGAGATTTACAGTTACACAAACAGGTAGCAGAGATTATATTAAACAGCTATTTTAAATCAATATCAGTCACAGAGACATTTATCGCACACACACACACACACACACACACACAGTTACTGACGTGCGATATATGAAAATGAACACAAAGAGGTTCAGAAGAATGAGCTTTAGTTATAATGTGTTTACTTTTGGCGTCTATAAGGCGTTCCCGTGGGTAGAGCTCAGAGGCCGAAAGCTGCTCCTTTACTTTTCCAATGTCCTTGGGGTGAACATAGTCAAACAAGCTCTGACCTATCAGCTCTGGCTAGGAAGTAAAATAACATGTATATTAGCCCAATAATCATCCCCAATCCATAAACAACAAAATGCACTGTTCACAAAGCAGCCAATAAGAAAGTAAATGGGACTGTAAATATCCAGGGAAGTTAGTCTTATGCCTAATTAAACAATATCACACCCTCTACTGAATGATTTCAAATCAATATTTGATATATCTTTGGATGGAAAGTCTTTGCTCACCCGACTGTAGTTAAGGATCTTTGAGACAGATTCTGAAACAAAGACTATTTTGCCTCGGTCACAGCCAACCACAAAGAGGAATCCATCCGCAGCCTAGGCAATAAGATCACTGGAGGTCAAAGGAATGAAACACACAGAGAGAAAAAGCGGCTCCACTACTGAGAAGACACAGTTTACACAGTGTACTAAAAATGGACTGAAGAAGAGAGGAAATTTACTCAGAGTGCTGTTTAAAATACATCTCGTATTTTAGAGCCTGTCTGTTACACTCGTCTCTGAATACACACTTGGCATTCAGTAGCTGTAATGCCTCATGTGCCTTCATTCAGAGAGGTAGGCTTTGCACAGCCATCCAGGACCAGCTGCAGTACATATTGCAGGATTACCCTGAGGACAAGGTGCTTGAGTTCATCGTCCGGGAGGAATGAAGGCTTGTAATTGGCTTCTGCAAAGGAGCTGGTTGCACCTGGCGAAACAAGAAAATCCGCAATCAGGAAATGAGGCATTGCTCTTGGGTCATAATTTTGAAAACGTGAGCCATTCATGGGCGTGGGCACGTGTGTGTAGATAACTACCTTTGAGTGATTTGAGGTGTTGCACAGCCATGCGCAGCACAGTGAGTTTGTCAAGCTTACGGGACATGGGGTTACAGGTGGGAATCATTGCAGACAGCTCATCAATCAGGTTATTCATCTTGTCTCGCCGCCTTTTTTCAATTTGGCTGTGGGGTTCCCTACAAGGAGTTTGAACACAAAAATTAACATCTGTAAGCGATTTTTGGACAAGCAACAGCATCTCATATGATTGTACAGATTTATGCAACACCTGAAGGCCCGCTATCCTGACCTGCCCTGCTATAAAGCTGAAAATGTAAAAGTCTGTAAAATCTGACAAACAGTACTAATTGTGTAAAATACAAAAACGGCACCCCTTTAGAACATTATACTAGGTGTGCCTTTTTGAATCTCACCAATCCAACTGCTAAAGAGTTCACTGAGGTAGAAAACAGAGTACTGAACCAAAGTGACCATCCTTCACTTATGTTTCAGCCAAACTGCCATTAACAATACATTCTAAACATATCTAACAGTAATTACACGGACACCTACATATACACTGACATTTCAGTATTTAATGTGAAAACTATTTCCCTTTACATCTTCTATTATTGTCAGCTCCCAAAGATCAGTCTAAGAAGGTTGCATTTGCTTCTTCTGATCCAAGTGATCACATTAGTTATGCTGAGGTCTGCTGTTTTTTTCCTATTTGAAGCAGGAGAGGACTTTGGCACAGTGCTAACTATATTGATTTAGGAAAACCTGGAGATCTTCATTTTCATAAACGTATCATGAAAGCCAATTTTATTAAACATCAGACCAGAAGCCAAAAAGAAGCTTTGAAGGTTAAAGTGGAATTGTTGTTTTAGTACCTGAAACACTTAATTTTCACATGCTGATCATCCCCTTCTGACCTAAAAGCAAAGACATTCCAGGATGGTTAAAACAACAGTAAAAGCATGTAAGAGAGACATTTTGAAGGTCATCACAGGCAGAGTACCTTTCGTGTTCATCTTCCATATCTTCATCCAGCATCGATGCAGATTTTGTTTCCCTGGAAACAAAGTGGTTTAGTGATTAACAAACCTGAAAAAGAGGCTAGGCTTCATTCTCCGAGTACCAATACAAACCACACAGATCTCTCAGCATGTTCTGCTCTAATTCAGAAAACCAGGACAGGGGAATGGCCAGAGCACAGGATTGTACTAAAACAGAAAACACAGCAACTCTAAACCACAACACATTTCATTTAGATTCACCAACACAAAAACTCCTGATGTCATCTTTACAAATAATGACTTATCAGCAAACACACACACACAAGCGTGCGCAAACACACACACGCACACAAGCGTGCGCAAACACACACACGCACACAAGTGCGCGCACACACACACGCACGCACGCACACACACACAAGTGCGCGCACACACACACAAGTGCGCGCACACACACACAAGTGCGCGCACACACAAGCGGACACCCACACACACAAGCACACACACACAAGCACACTCTCACTTGTCCGTGCTGCCCTTTCGTTTCCTCGGCAGCTCCATGCCAGAGGCCATGCCAGCGGCTGAAGGGGGGGTCACCAGACTGGAAATGGAGGCAGAGTGACTCTGGAGTCTCCCCTCCAACACATCCCCTAAAACAGACAAAAACACACCAGGAGAGAATTGAAGGGTGCGTTTATACTTGTACTTCGGTTCACTTGGCCTGGACTAAAGCGGAAGATGATGCACTGTAAGTTCTGGTTTACTTAACATTCAATTTGACGCATTTGCCAAAGAACCAATAGATGTGAGCAAATGTCAAGTCAGAGCTGATGGGGCAGATTTTATGATGTACAATTACTTTATGAATCATGTTGTTCTCTGTTCCGTCTGGGTTGGTCAGTCTTGTTTTATCAGTCTAGCGATATTGGCGCAATAAGCCATGAAATTCCCTGCATTTCTGTGGTATTGCACAACACAAAGCGAAGTAAAACCCCCACTAACAGTCTTGGGTGCCTTACTGCTTTTATAAAATAAAACAAAATGGCACATTAATGCAAAATATTATGTATGTGTGCAGTCAAATGTGCATATCAAGTATTTTCTGTAACCACAGATTCAGAGTTTATGAAGGGATGATAAAAAACATGCGTGTTAAAACAGCACCATAAACTTTTCTTTACCACGTACCTAAGAAGTTATGCGGAGAGTCTGCTTTTGGTCTCTTTAGACGTCTTTGGTCTGTATTACATTCATACTTCAAACAAACCGCACCAGAGTTTGTTTTGAAAGACCAGAAACCGACCTGTACTGTGTTTCTACAAAGCGTTGTTGAGCAACCACCATAGTAACCATGGAGAGAAAGTGTTCAAAATGATAGCCTCTCTATCATTCAACTATGGTAGTTGCTCAATGACGTTTTTTTGGAAAAGCACCCCTCTGCTTAGGGGTTCTCAGTCTCCTTCTTCAGGTGCCCCACAGAGTTTGGAGAGCACCATCAGAACAACCACAACAGGGTCCGTTTTAATCACGCCAGGCCTTCTCTCTCTCAGAGTACTTTTAATGCAGGTGGTGACCATTTTAGTGGTCTACCAGGCCTTGCGTGGTTATTAGGAGTCCCATGTCATCTTTATCTTTTAGTTTGTTCTAGTTTTGGAAACTTCTCTTACTTATAATGTATTTAGAAATATCTCCTTGTGCTGAAAAGAAAAAAAAGAAGTGCTGTTTCTGATGTTTACACAGTACCCTATATTCATCTTGGAAGTCAGTGTAAATTGGAAATCAGAAGTATTCTCTGCTGATGCAGTGTATTTCAGAGTGAACATTGATACTCTGACAGGGAATAATTCTGGGCAGGATGTGATTTTATTAATCAGGGTTTGGATTAAGAAAAACTGGCATCCCAAAATCATTCTGATGGTCAGCAGAACCAGGTTTGTAGAAAAGCCAAAGATAAAAAGTAAAGAAAGGTTCTGAAACGGGATTCACCATTTGCTGAAAGCTTGATCTTAATATGTGGATTTTTTTTCAGATATGAGGCAAATCACCACTGAGCAGGCTAGCTAACTGGAAGAGAGAAAAGACATCAGGAAAGCATAAATTAGGTTACTGATAAAAAAGCAAACATATCCCATGTGAGTCTGTCTATCCATCATCAGCTCACCTGCTCACAGCAGCACAGAACAAAAAGATACTGAACTACCTCACGTGTTACCTTGAACACAAGGCTGCCAGCATAAACAAACTGAATAACTACACAGTGATAACTTAACAACTGGTTCAAAACTGACGGAGAGATAAGAGCATATTACATGGAATAGCGTGCATGTGCAGCCAGGAACAGACGTGATGGGGGGTTTGGCTCTATGATTGGCCAGTATGGTGGGAGGGGGCAAATGGTGATGCAACCAAACAAGAGCTTTTAAAATGCTAATCAAACTGGCCCAACCTAAAAAGAAAGGGTGTGCCAACAACTAAACCTGCTCCTACACCTATTCTCACTAGTGAAACCAGGACATGGGTGAAATGATATCATACCAGTCACCTCTAATTAGAGACCCAGTCTCAGTGTCTTCAGTCAGGTACACAAAGAATATGAAGGTTACCACCATGTCTTCAAAAAGAGAGCGGCAGGTCTAAATAACACACATGGAACTTTTACTCATGAAAGGTGACGAGAAAATTTAACATGAAGTCTTAAAACCCAGAAACCCAGTTTTGTATGTGGACCTTAAAAGGAGACAACTGAACATGGATGAAGACGTTCATATAAGAAGTTGTCATTTCACACACACACACACACACACACTTCGCAGGCACATCTAGGTTACTTTTCTGTGTTTGGAGGACTGTTATCACACTATGGCCAACCTAGTTCGCCTGGAGCCTTTAATACTTCCTTGCTTTTCTTTTCACTGATCTTGACTTACTCATTACACCAGACAGACAGCACAGCACACAAATAACAGAAACTGCCTGACCAATGTCTTTCAGTGCTAACGAGAAATAAAAACAGTGAATGCATGCAATGTACTGCAATGGAAATTGCTCTACTTTAACAAATCACTAGCTTCTTCTCTCTATTTAATCCTCAGCTTGTAAATTGAAAAAATAAAAACAAAACCAAAAAAAACAGGTGACCGTTACTACACGGCCACAGGCTAAATAAAGATTCGGCATTAAACAGATTTCATACGTAACGTTTTCACTAAGAAGTTACCAATCATGAACTCATATGGGTCTTTGCAGCCAATTTGATTAATGGTTCTGAGGGTCAATTTTTGATAGATTTTTTACCCATCTGAAGACAGAAGCCAAAAACACAAATATTGTGTTTGTCTTTAACCAGCCATTTTAAATCCCTAATCAAAATCATCCTTAAGCAAACTCATGTAGCACAATGTTTTTTCTGACTCATGTTATTTGTATGATAAAACTGCAGCAGACTGCCAAAAGAAAAAAACCCAGCTCACTCTCTTGAATGTGTTTGGCCTAAAAGTCTGATTTCTGCAGTCTTTTCTGTTTTTAATATATTAACATCATTAACATTGTCATGATTTAACTAGTATTTACGTGACACTGGCACTGTGTAGCAGTTTAGATGTTTTAAATATTTTTAATTCTTTACTGCTTACTCTTACAGACACTGTGCACCTTTTTGTGCACTGAACTGCACAATTTGCTTTTGCTACAAAGTGTTTTTATAAATTTCTTGTTTATATTTTTATTAAAATCCATTTCTAGACCAGATTCCATTACTCCAGGACATGTGGTAATTACGTGATTACTAATATGGCTGATTGTTATGGACAAAATATCTAATGGCAATTTTGCTGACCAATATTGTGACTGAGATGCCAATTGGAATAGTTGACTGTGAATTGAGGGCTATGTTTGGTTCTGGCCAAGTTGACCAGCATATGCAGGTTTAGGGCCTTAACACTGAATGTACTGCCACTTCATTTTGGTTGTGAGGTCACAGCACAGAGCTTGTGGTTGCTTGACCCAGCGCATTCGCAGGCAGTTCACAAGTTCTGTGTTATTAGGTTAAATTTACACATTTGCAATACACTATAAAACAGCAACTTCTGCAAAAATGGCACTCTTTAAAATAGTAATTCCTATATAAAAGCAAACGACCTTTCAGCCTTACTACTAATGTAACTGACAGCGACACCAACAGAGTAAAAAGAACCTGAAAAAAAGGCTCTGACCTTCGAGTAAAAGCACCGTTTTCAGAAGTTTAAGCCTCTTCTAAGCTTTCTTATAATAAAGTGACTAACCACAATAAGACATTGTGCCTTTACACTGCCATTCAGCAAAACACTCAGAGCCTCCAATCCCATTCATAAAGAGATTCACCTGGTCTGTGTGAGAAGCCAGGTGGCAGCTGTTGTTCTAAGCTTCTAAGCATGTTGATTTGTCCCTGAACTACTCCTACACATCTCCAGGGTACTATGTACACGTGTGTGTGTGTGTGTGTGTGTGTGTGTGTGTGTGTGTGTGCGCACACGACAGAACGGCCAAGCTCATGCGACAATGGAACGGGCCAGGCCAAACCCAGCTCACGTCCCTGGCTCCTATATTTAAAACTGTTCCACAGGCCCAGTGACCTAAATAGTCATTAACAGATCAGCAACAACCTGATTTTTAATCCTGGGCTCTGGAGTGAAGATGTGTAGCAGGATTATTGAGCTTTACAAGGGGATATTGTGACCACACCTTGCAATGATCTACCACTCCCTCTCTGCCCACTTAGCGAAGTCACTTGCACACTTATGACCTGCATTTCAACGCTGGCACACGATGAAAACCGAGTGACGTCATTCTCTCGTGAGAGAGTTGTTCTGCTGATAACTAACAATGAAGAGAGATATTTTCCAGGATATATCAAACAATCAGCACACATCGCCTCCTATATAAGTCACACATTAACAATCCGTCAGCATTTCTCAGGCTAATGCTCGGCATTTCAGCCCGTAAGAAGTTAGCTCCTTTGCTAGACACATTCACTCATTAAACCGGACTCAATAACCCAACCATTTTACAAGTCCACGTTTATATACCCAGCTATCTAAGCAAGGCATCACAGGTTTATTTATAGGGCATATTTCATACTCATTGTGTTTTACATAAATTAATCAAGCATGATTATTTTTTAAAACTTTATCAGAAAATGGTTGCAGATTCGTTAATAACTATATTATGCATTTTCTGAGGCTTTTACAAATTAATTAGCTAATTTGTTCCATCTCAGTTAGTCATTAATAAAATGCAAATCAAAAGACCGGAGTAAAGGGAGTCTGGGGGGAAATCACTTGTTTATATGAAAACTTTGCAAACAAAGCTTTCCCAAAGACTTCAGGCAAATTACTGCTGGTATGTGAGCAATTATAAAATAAATGTATGTTTTATGAATGGTAACAGAAGATCCTGCTCAATCACAGCTTTTAACCACTTTACGTTCCCATTCGGGATGCACAGTGATCGGAACCATATTTAAATTATTTGATTGACCAATATTTCAAACCATTGATGTTTAGACAACACTGAACTACTGTCCTAACGTCTCTGCATGCTATTAATTTTCCTGCATTTTCTAACTTTAATAAATGTTGATCCAGGTAGATTTAGCTCCAATTTCTACTGCTGATAAATGTCTATATGCATGTACCTGCAAAAATGGGCTGCACCCTATTACCCAGTGTGTAAAGGTACCTCAGGTACATTAAATGGTAAATCCTGATTTTTTTAAAAAAATACCAAGCATTTTATTACATTGGTAAAAAAAAAAACAGCTTTGAAAACGGACCATTCTGTAAAATTATTAAGGGTGAGATTCTTGCTGGGGCAGGGTGACCTGTAAATAGTGCCTGGCACAAGTTCAGACAGCACATACGGACCATGAGAAAGCTCTCACCCCAAATGAAAAAAAGGAGGGGGGTAGGAGAAGAGATTGCTCTAAAAAGAATCTGTGATAATGCAGAAAAGTAGGACTGTTTTCATAACTTTCAACTTGTATGGAGCAAAGGCTATTTTCCATGACCTAGCTCGATGTTGGCACTACTTTATGCACGTCCTGGCCAATTCACTGTTTCAAGGCTGCTCCAATTTTTAGGCACTTATTCTTTGACAGCAGATCACTCCTTGTCCATGTCAATGGCATAACTACCTGACACGCTTCTCCATAAGTTAATATGTGATGAAGCGTGCACGCCTACCAAGACAAAACACAAATAACCACTAATGCACTTATTTGGATGCAACTTTCTATACAAAAACTCCAAAACTACATTTTTATTTCAAAATTTGACAGAATGAAAGTCCCAGCTGACCTCGCCAAACATGCTCAACTAATATTTAATTGTGATCTCTCTTACCAATATTGTGACTAGGGATGCAATATATTGTTTTAGCACAGTCATCACAATGTGTGCATTAAATACATCACAGGACATGAGATCTTAGGAAAAGGAAATTAAATCAACATATCACCTGACAACTTCTTTGCTGCTTGACCCAAAGTCCTGCGTTTGTGTTGGTGAGCTGACTAACTGTAAAGCATTCAATGTTAAAGATAGATAGTTTACACCAAAAAAATCTTCACAGGAAACAAAAAAGGAAATTCTTTGTTTTTTTATTGTCTATAAAGTCAATTGTCTATTGTCTATAAAGCTGTTGAAGTCATATAATAATTATTCCTATGTAAAATTAAGTAATTTTTTTTTCCCCCCCAAAGTTTTGTAGCTATAAAAGCAACTACTGTTTAAAATGAGAGATTTCACCTTTTTGTGCCTTGAGGCTTAAATACTGAACATGGTGCACACCTCTAATGATCGATGGCTTTTGACTACAGGCAGGGAACAAGCTCCATGTTAGAGTTACATTTTCTGAAGCTGTGGATGATACAGGGTGCATCGTGTTTTATTACAGCTTTTGCAAACCGAAAATCACAGTCCTCAGAATTTTGGTGCACAGAGATTTCAAGGTTTCGAATGTTCAGCACGAGACAGGAAAATAACGAGACAAATATAGAGTGGGTATTCTGTAACTCAATTTCCTGTCTCATTGTTCTCCATTAGCCGTAATGTGATTTCCAGGCATTTAAGGTTTAGAAAATAGACACAGCAGCATCAGAGTGTATATAGTTCACATCTATTCTGGTAGATAAAGTCCAAAATGCCTCCTATATTCGCGGCTGTAATCTTTTATGACCTGGACATTACGAGTCTTTTACATATACTGTTCTGTACGTATGAGCACAGCAGGGAGATGACCCACTACAGACTGCCATCTTGAGAATTCCCTGGCACCATTTACCTCCATACCTCACAGAAAGACATCCATCACTGAACCCACTGACTGTCCTACACACAGAGAGGTATGTGCAGAAGAAGAACACCACAGATCAAATGGCTATTTTTCCCCCTAAAAGCAGATCAGCTGACACCTGAAACAACTTTAAACAAAGTGGATCTGGAACAAACTTGAACCTTAATGAACTAAGGCCTTTATGTCTGTTTTAATGTCTTTAAGAAACAACTGGTGGACAGTGGGCACCCTCTGGTTTGTGATCAGGTTGTGCCAACCTGTCCTTCAACTCTATCCATCAGCATGTGCTCACACAGGGGAAAGCAGACGGTGAGGCAATAGCAAGCTGCTAAAAATACACCCATGCAAAAGAGTAGTAATATACCCCAATTCCACTGACCTACTTTTGATAAAAACTTTCCCTTTAAATTTATGACCTTTACAGTGCCAACTACTCCGAGGTGGATACAAGGAGCCTGCGGCATTCAAATGATACGTTTTCCTTTCTGTTTTCCGCATTAAATTATTCACCTAAATACATAAACGTGCAAATGATTTACTAACCTAATAGTACAAGAGCACTAGTTCACAGAATCCTTAGACACTGAACACACAGTTACAGCTAAATGATACAAGAAAATCGCTGTGGCACTGCACAAAGGGTATTTCTGCAGTTACAGAAGGTTTCATAATTTCTTACTCCATCAGGGAAAAAACAGTGGAAGGCAAGCGCTTCCATTTCAACTGGGACATAATCTGATGGAGCTGTTTCCATCTGCCAACCTGTCCTTTACTAATTTACTTCTGGAAATATGATGCATTCAGAATAAACAAACTCCTGCAGGAATACAACGTGGCTATGCAATGGCACAAAGTGAGGACTTACGCTAGAGGCCCTATACTCAGAAGCATTATGATTTTGCGACATGCTGAGTACTACGACAACAGTTAATGCAACACTTTCTGCTGTACTCCAAGCAAATGCTTTATTGTTCTAGTA
The DNA here is from genome assembly GCA_024036415.1 of Prochilodus magdalenae. Lineage (NCBI taxonomy): Eukaryota > Metazoa > Chordata > Actinopteri > Characiformes > Prochilodontidae > Prochilodus > Prochilodus magdalenae. The sequence goes on from JAMWET010000950.1 coordinate 227,025, forward strand.
TCAAAAGTTTTGCAACTTGTATAATACAATATAAGTACTTATCATTCACAAATCAATAAAATATTGTCTCACAAAATATTGTACTATGCTGAATCAGTTTTTCCACCCCAGTACTGGAAGTGTGAACCACAGCTGAAACAACAATAACAAAAGGGAACAATAAAACTTCTCTTTTCTATAGAAGTTATTTAAAATGTATAAACTCAGTTCTATACTATTGTTCCTGTACTGCCACCCTTTTTACAAATTCATTCAAAATTAATAAAGTAGAAACAGCAGGGGGAAAAACATTTTAAATATCTGAGAATATAAAACCATATTACTGAATTTCTAAATCTCTGAACAAGGTTTCCTGGTTTGCTGTATTATTCTTATGTTTATTTATGGACTGGAATTTTGCTACGGACAAATGTCAAAAAAGCAGGCCAACAGAACTGTATTAAACTGATATACATTTAAATAAAGGAAAAAATAAATAAACGAATAATTTACTAAATAAATAGATAAACGAATTAATCACTAAATAAATACATCAACAAATAAACAAATAAATAATTCTTAAAATATATCACAGTACAATACTACATCCTTTGCTTTTCTGAACATATGGATATCAGTATCTGCGGTACACTGATCAATCTGCATAATTAATTATTAATAAAGCATGAAATCCACACAAATCACCGTGTTCAGTTCAGACTGTATGTTTTTAGCACTGTTGCTGTTCTCTGATCAGATATCTAAAAAATAACATCATGAACTTTTCCTAAAGTATCAGGAGATTATATTTCTGCCATATGGCCCACCTCTGATACCCTGACTGTGTGTGTGTAAAGCACGGCACATTTCCTCAGAAGCGGGGAGCTTGTGAACATGCGCACTGCCACAGACATGTAGTTTCATTGGAGCTTCTTCCCCCCACTGTGCCATCTTACGCCTCCACAGGAGCTCCTGGAAAACCATCAGGCTCTTCATTTCAGCTACTGCTCCAAACCTGATTCAGTTAGCTGAAGATGATCAAAACTCAGATTTCAGCCTAGAAGCTCAGAGTTAAAGTTAAAGGGGGTTGAGCTGTAAGAAGGCAGAGGTTTGCCTTTTGTGGATGATCCCCATCACTAAGGTTTACATCTCGCCTTATTTTTTTACATTCGCTTTAAACTACAGAGAGAAAAGCGGGCTCGGAGTGTGTATATGTACATGAGGGTCTCTGAACGCCGACCCCTGTTCCACCTCAGCCACGTTTACAGCTCTGTTCCTCTAACGCTTCTCCACATAAACTCGGCGCCTCAGCAGCTGATTACTGTTCAGCCGAATCAACACATCCGAAAGACGTTTAAACGCCTCTCTAAAGCCGTATTTGTCCGGAACCGGGTTTCTGTAGAACCTGGGGGCTCGTTTTCAGACGCTGAAGATGAAGAGGGCATCACTGCGATGGCCTACAAGGGTGCCGAGTTTGACCTAGATATTATACAACCGGCACAGCGCAGGATCCCGTTTACGCACTACCGGCACAGCGGATATGGCATCGTTACCGGAGGATATAAAGAAAAACGAAGCTCGTGAATGAGTTACCGGCACCGAGATCAGATCTGCCTTGTTTTAAACCTTGTAGTCCATCCGTTCGAGCTCAGGAACCGCTCACATCTCTACACGACGCCTCATTAATTGTTGTCCTCGCGCTGCTAATAAGTAATAACTAATACGTAATAAACAATAAGTAATAACCAATAACCCCTTTTGTCATAAACAACACTGAGCCGGTCAGTCCTCATCTCTCCCCTTTATAGCCTGAAAGAGACTCGGACTTTCTTCACTACTACCGTCTGATTAACCACACTAGAGCGGGTTTACTCTAACCGATCACTGATTGATGACTTCGACAGGCCGACACAAACAACTTCACCGAGAGCGCTTTAAGATACAGCAGCCCGAGACCAAGCGGATACAGCCAAACATCACCGGCACGTTTCGTAAGACCGAGCCAATGTAGGTTATGGACCAACATCAAAGGTTAATAAACAATCCCTGTACTGACTAAACGGACAGCCGCGGCCTTTCAGTCGGATATGGACACTACAGACAAAACTCTGCGGGCATAGACGGTGAATGATGAACAGACTAGTGTTTTTCTGGTTTCAGCTTCGAGTTGTTATCATTATCACTCAGAGCACTGAGGAGGCACGTGTTTTGATCCGTTGTGGTTTTCTTTTAAACCATTTTTACCGACATATGAACTGGATTAGACCGTTAAGCGGCCAGAAAAGACACCGTTAAACCCCCGACATGATCATTGTGTTAGCATAGCCACAAGTCACTCGACTGTCGCTGGGCCTCGCCAGAGACAAACACCCGCAAATTCAGAAAATACACAGCCCGGTGTGCTGGACACACGGCGGAGGGAGCTTTAAATTCACGAAAGCAACGTGTTGCCCACAGCCCGGTATCCAAACCGGGCTAACCTAGCCGGTTCTGCCGGTAACGTCCGGCGCGAAATCTTCGACTGCACGAGTTTGCTCTACTGAACTACTGACCTAGTTTCGCTGTGAGCGAAGAGCGAGCACCAGCAGCAGCTCCCTCTCTTCCGTCACACACTCACACATACACACACACTGGCGGCCCCGCTGCTCCTCCAGTCCAGGAAACACATTCACAGTCCGGCTATCTACCGACATCGTCAGCCAGCCTTACCTGCCTCTTCCCCCGTCGGTCTGTCACCGCCGCCGGCCGCTGCATTGCTCGCCGACATGGCTGGAGCCGGTCCGCCGGGGCCCAGCACTCCACCGCATGTGGAGAAAGGCGGCGGGTAGTAAACGCTGGAGAGGGAGAACGAGGTGAGGGGGGAGGCGGGGGTGGACAGCAAAACGTTGTATAATTGACTTTATTATTTTTCCCCCTCCTTTCAACTAAGCGAGTCGGGAGGAGGGGGGATAGGGTTGAGCACAGAAACGTGCGAACGCGGCGTAATCAGGACACACAGAGGTGGAGAGCCGGGAAAACGCGGAAGAAGACGACGTGTCCCCTCCTACTGCCATGAACGCCGCCTCCCCTCCCTGCGCTTCCCCTCACGTTACTCACCCAGCGAAGTCACGCGATATGTTATGCAAGCAGAGAAAAATGCGGTCATTGGGCCGCGGTCCAATATGCGTGCCTGCGTTCTAAGTAGAACGCTTAGCGAGTGCGTGGATTTGATTGGCAGTCCGCTGCGCGCTCGCCCTCGAACTAGAACACTGAGATAGGGCGTGAAATTCAAAGAAGGCTGTGGTCTATTTGGGGGCCACAATTGTCGGTTTTTAGTTCCAGTTTGGACAGAAGCTTGTATGCTGTAGTCTATTTGGCAGGTATTTGGTACTCAGCTTGGAGGCTATCTAGAACACCAGATAGAACATAAGTAGTTATATGTTTTCTCTTTGGGTCATGATTGTAGGCAGCAGCTCTATGTATGCTAGTTAGGACATATGCAAGTAAACTTATTGGACCGCGGCCATTATGCATTCGGTAGCGGTATGCAGTTTGGAACAACAACCAGCAATGTCTGTGAAATGTCAGCTCTGCGGCTTCAGTAGCGTCTTCTCACAAAGTATTTCTGTCTGCCTTGTTGGCTCCCAACTTGCTCTTTTCTAAAGTCATTGTTTGTTGAAAGATTAGCAGTCAGTTTGTTTCTTGTACCTCCTACAATAGGCATGTAGCTGCTTCTGAGTTCACTTAAACTGGTTTTCCTTTTTTTCTTTTTTCTTTCTATCTTTCTTTCTTTCTTTCTTTCTTTCTTTCTTTCTCTTTTCATCATTTTATTTCCCAAATTTCGGTGTAACTATATAAAATCCATTATTCTCTGTGAACAGTCGTTGTATAGAAATGAATAAAATTGCAAATGAAAGATTCATACTGGGGAACTTCTTTTACAGCTATTGACGATATTGTTCTGCACAGTGTCTATTTAAATTACCTTAAAGGTACCCTGCAGATTTAGTAGAAGAAGATTAAATATTACCATCATACAGCTGAACTTTAACCATCCCTTGCTGCCTAAACCTGAATTTAATACATTTCATAGGGTTTGCCATCATGAAATACCCCCACCCCCTATGGCTCCAATCCCAATTCAGATTGTGTAAAACACTGAATTGTAATAAAATGACTATTCAGATCATATTAACTCATTTCAGTATACAGCAGAGTGAATCCACCCATAAAGGAACTGCTGATTTTAGTGGAGGTAATAAGAAACCTATTAGTCCTAGTCTTCTTGAAACATAGGCACAGGAGTAAATCTGACTTGCTTAACGTGTAGTAGTTCAGCTCTGCTGTGTTTCTTAAAGTACAGGTTTATGTAAAGTACATGTTTTTCAAAATGTCTGTGTAATTGAAGTGTTAAGCTGTAAACAGAGTCATTCAGAGTGGTTTAATGTGAAATGCTTCGTTCTGGAGAACTTTCCCAACTCCTACCGGCTTACCATATTGTTTGCAGTGCTGATGATAGGAACCAGATGTCAGAAGTCTTTAGTGCCTCTAAAAGCTTCTTCACAGAAACTGAATATATTGCCTGGCGCCCCAGGCTTTGTTTTACAGTAGAGCTGTGATAAAGTTTAAATACATTCCTGGCAGGGAGCACGAAAAAACAAAATAGTCCCCAAAAGAAGACATGTGTGTATGTGTATATATTTTGGGTAATATATACTAAGGCTACATTTCCATTGAGAGCCCTGGTTCCAATCACTAAAGCTGAAGGTCTGAGGCAGTAAGGTTCTCTGTAATGTACTGTTTCACACCACACCACTCTGAATGACATTGTTTACATTAATCAACTCATTATGAAGGTGTAAAAAAAGATGTGGAATTTCTGTTTACCAATAACAGAGAACAGAAGACACACCCACAACAGAGAAAGTTAGCTTTCTTTAAAGAACATGTCCACCAGCTAAAATCCACAATAACAACTGTTACCCCCACCGGGCTAATGACATGTTATGTTGATTTTGACACATCTACAGTGAGCAGCCTTAAATATGGGATGGTTTTAGTGCTCTTTTTTCTGAAATTAAAGGGGAATTGGTTTATTGTAAAGACTTGTTCATGTCTTCACAGTGGTGGTGAAAGGAAATATTTTACAAAATAGCCATTTCATATACTATCCAAAACCACCTATGGAGTTACACATTGATTCAGAGGGTTTCTATGTAAAGGTAAAAATGGTGAAATTGTTGTATTCTGAAAAGAATTAGGATTATGTATTCTCACAATACCCTGAATGTACCTGTCTGTCATGAATACATTAAAACAAATGGATTGAATTTATTTAAAGCCAAACTTACCTACTATACGACATTGTGTGAGACATCAAAAAATGTCTATATGTATATATACATATATCTAACCATTAAATCTAATAATTTTTTGTGAAGGCGCTTTCAGAGGCCTTCTCCTCCTCAAACGTCTGTTTTCTATTAGAAGTCCTTGGGCAAGACTCTTAACACTACATTGGCCTACCTGTAACATGATTAACCTTGTAAGTTGTTCTGGATAAGCGCACCAGCTAAATGCTGTAAATGTAATGTAAATGTTATGTTCTATGTTTAATTCGGCAAATATACTGTGGATTATTGGTGCATTAGTGTGTATTTTGTGTGTACATGGACTTATTTTCTACAAAAAAAAGTCTTTCGACCAGTTGCTTTTGACTTCTAGAAGTTCAGTTCTGCTGTGCGTTTCTTAAAGTACAGGTTTATGTAAAATACATGTTTTTGCATGCATTGTGTCTTCTAAATCATGACAGGATAATTATTCATAGAAAATATCCTTAACAATTACTCAGTCATACTGCATTATGGATGAATATGCATGAGAACTCCCCAAGCTGCTTATGTCAAATTACAGGCTACTGATTAAGTTATAAGGGAATGAATGGCTATCAACAGAATGTGTTGACCGGTTTTGTGGGTCAGTGAGTTAGGAGCAAACACGTTCAGAACTGATTTATTTGGAAAAGGGACGACATTAACTGTGTGTTTACCTCTACTTGAGTAACTCATTCAAATCTCATATTGCTCAACAAGATACATTGAACTATATGACACAACATAACATAACAGTACCGCAGGATACTGGATTATTTATTCTTCCGTTTAGTTGTTTTCTTATTTTGAAGCTTGTTTCCACTGCTTATGCGGGGTTCAGTGAGAGAAGTGTGACGCAGATTGATGTACATTAGCCATGTGTGAGGTGAGGCTGGAGCAGAGATCGCCTTTAATGGAGCCTACAGTTTGTTCAGAACGGTGAGCTCTTTTAAAATCAGTAACCTCTACAATATAAACCTGAACACAGACTAACTGCGCTCTGCTTTAAGCTTGAGCTCAGCTACAGCAGCTTTTCTCTTAAACCTGCAGGACACTTTACCCGCCAAAGCCAAAAAGGCCTTGTGTGACATGTTTCTCAGTAGGTCGACATTTTGGTGACGGCCAGTTTCTCTTCGCAGATTAAACATGTTGAGAAACACACGGGAGTGGAGAGAAATGTAACTGAATCTGTCTCTCCATGTTTCTCCTGAACATGTCTCTTCTTCGTCGTGTCCTTAGCTTTTAGCGAGATCGCTGCTAAGTGACCAGTCTTCTTTGGTTCGGTTCGTGTGCGATGCGAAAACTCTTCCAGAGATGGTTCGAACTTTATTTCGAACTTTATCACCAATTAAAATTCAAAAGTCAACTTGTAAAAAAGGGATGAGAGGATGGGAGGATACTGAAACGACAAGAGCGCTTCAGGTTCTACACCAGTCGCTGGTGCGCGAAGCCATTACAAAAAGCGGTGAGCCGCCAAATTCACAACACAGTGACGTCAAACGGCTGCAGCCCCGTATGTGGTGACGGCAGGACGGTCTTTAGTGCGCTCGCTAAACTGTGAACCAGAACTGGATCTGATGTAATCAGACTAACAGAGCTATGGGGCTTGGTTCGGACTTGCAGGCGTGAAAACGCTCCAATAAGACCATTTATTGTCAAAACCGTGATAGAACACACAGCAGAGCTTTACAGCCCAGAGGATCAGTTTACTATCGACCTGAAAATCTCATTCCGCTGTGGAGCCGCGAGGGGGCAGTACAAAAGCTGCATGTCGCTGACCCATATTGTCGAGGGTCTGGTGGAGGAAGTGAATTATACAGGGTGTGAGATACATTTCTGACATATGATTATTGCTTTACCGTGTGTGATGCGTCCTGATATGTCAGATTTAAGCCGGATGTTCCCTTTCTATCCTTTGTGTAGGAGCTAAGGTCATTTAATTGTTTTATGTATTTTGTTTAAACACTTATTCTGTTATTTTCTGGATGGCTATGAAAAAAAGTTACGTCAGTGTCCATTTTATTTACATCAATACTTCAGTTCCTAGGTATGGGTGCCTGAGGGACAAGTTTAAGGGGGAACCAAGAGAACATACGAGAGAGAGTAAAGCACGGTGAGGCTCCTGTTGTGTTGTACAGCCAGAGCCGGTGGGTTAAATAAACGCTTACAAACTCATTGTAACCCGACTCCCTTCCTCCGAAGACGGTAACACCGAGACACACCAAAAACGAGGGTTTCATTTGTTTTGTGAAGATGTGATACAAATGGGAAAGATCTAGAGCAGGCACTGACCACCATTTCCCCTGTGAACCACTAGAGGTCACATTGGTCCTTGTAAAACTTCAGCTGTTTCCCTGTTTACTGACACATTTTTTTCACTGGAATCAGTGAGTGTTCATGAAGTGGTTTGAACACGTCATTTAATATAAAGGGAAAAAATAAAAACCCTTAATAAAATATTTGGTGCACTGAAATGATGTTGAGCGAAACCAGAGGTAAGAGAGTAAGGCTAGAGGTTCGTTTAAATCATGTTGGTTCATATACACCATTTGTAAGTATTTTTTTGAGCACTATGGGTGTTTTTCTTTGCATTGTAATGTTTGTGTCCACATGCCTCCAGGCATCACACGGTTTATTAATTTAATTACATGTCTGACTGAGCTTAGCTTAGTGTTACATGGTAACTACCAGAAATTGCAAACCCTTATATAAAGGCTGGTAAAAACTGCACAGCACATTACTGCAGCTAATATGCAAATATATACATCTGTTGTTGTATTTTTTATTGCTGCACTGGAGATGTAGCCTGACGATGTTTCGCTATGCTGTGCAGCCCTGTATTGGTATACTGACAGTAAAATTGAATTAAATTGAACACACTGACAGAAATATAATCAATAGTAAACTGACTTTGTCTTACTGCTTTTTGTATGTATCCTAATATTAGTGTATGAGGGGGAATAAATATCCACTGCTCAGTTTAAATATAATTTTCAAAGTGTCTTAAACATTTGCACAATATCGTACCCCCCACTTCTCCTAAGTGTTTTCTGTTTACACACAGAGACTCTTTAAACTGGTCCTACTAAAACAAACTGTTATATTCTGCCTGAGAGTTATTTCAGGAATGAACGTGGTTTGTTATTGCATTAGAGACTTCCAGTGGAGCAACACTGTGGTTTACTTCTGGCTGACTATTGAAGCAGCACTGAGACCAAATCCTGTTCTCCCAACGGCCCTGCACACTACTGCAGAATCCAGTGATGGACAAATACACAAACCATGTGTTTGAGTTAAAGTAGGTAAAATAAAAGTCCCCCCCCTGTAGAGCTCCACCTAAGTAAAAGTACTTACCTTTAAATGTACTTGAGTATGTAGACTAACAGTAGCATGATTTATTATGGATCTAATGTCCTGTTATTCCTGCAGCACGACTCTTAACTCATTTCAGGTGAAGAGACTCTAGTGTCTCTCCGTCCAGCAGTCTTTAACAAAAGGTCATTAATTAGTCTGACACTGATGTCTATTCAAATGATCATAAGCACAGAACACTGAAGGAGAACAGTTTCCATTAGCTAGAACCAAGCTCTGTCCAACATGTCAAAACCCAAAGTGCCTGATTGGTGGGCTCGCTTTCTTTTTTGATTTTCTTTCTGTCTTTTTGATTTTGATATTGGTTATGCTTTAATGAACACATAAGCCAAAAGTAACAGCAGATTTTGCACAATGTAGAGGAGTAAACAGTAAGATATTTGACGTTTTCTAAAGGTTGTCCAGTACATTTAATTAGCTAACTGAACTGTTTTCAGTAGGGTTTCTCACTGGTAAAAGATGCTCAGAGGGGGTTTTAATAAAATTAAAATTAAATTGTTTGAAGGGCGCAGTAAAAGTAAATAAATGAGAAATGAAGCAGGGCAGCTAATGCTAAAGAGATGACTAGCAAAAACAGTTTAGTCCTGAGCAGCTAAATGTTATGTTTTTTGCCCACATAAGCCAAATGGAAGTACAGATGTTATAAAATGTACTGAGATAAAAAGTGAGATATTTGACTTAGAAATGAAGTGGAGTTAAAGATAGACAAAAAACAAGCTACATACAGTAACAAATGACTTTTACCTCATTACTGTCCACCACCAAATGAGTTTTTAAAACCTCAATACCTGAATTTTTTAAACATGTTACGTTTTTGATCACCATTAAACTAAGAGGCGGGACAAGTGCCTCTCCTTTAAGTTGAAGCAGACGTGCTTCATACCTTTGCTTCAGTGTTTGATTGTTGCTGGTGATACTTTTGACCCTCAGCGGCCTTGTTACACTAACACAGGATGGCAGCGAGTCTGAGCGCAGAAAGCTTCATCTCTGGTTACACCTGCTCATATCGTCCAACACTGAGCCTGCCTGAACTAACTTCTCCTTCAATCTTTAATGACCTGAGCCTGCCTGTCTTACTGTCCTGCTCTAGATGGGACAGGACCTGAGGGTGGGGTTTTTGTAGGGTAAGTGGGTACCCTCAGTATCTGCCTGGGCTGTGAGAAGGAAAGACTACACCGGCATCTTTCCACCACGGCTGTGTCCAGACGCACTAAGCAATGAGAGTGCACTGAGAGCGAAAACACTGGGCATCCCCTGCTCTCTATTTGTCCCCTTGCTGCCAAATCATACTTTTCGGACGTGCTTCCTTACACTCATGCCAAGAGAAGGAGAATAGACGGGCGCCCCGTTACGTCCCCATCTCCAGTGCCTCCAGCAAGTCCCTCCTCTCCCCTCTCTCAGCATCCCACCTCCCCTTACAGCACACCTCAGTCAGCCCACAACAGCCCAGTCAGGAGGAGGATGAGCATCAATGCCTAGTGGACATCCCACCTGTTTGGCAAGGCAAGAGCCAGGTCTGTAGAAGAGCAAAAAGAGGGAGGAGGAGAGATGCCGTTCGGAGGGCTTTCAGGGCTGAAGGAGAAGGTGCTGAAGCCAGGAAAGGAGGAGGTGAAGCACACGGTGGGCGACTCTCTGGGGAACCTGCAGAAGTAAGTATGTAAACAAGGTTGGGTGCAGACTCCCCTCTCAAAAGAAGACTGACAGAAGGCTTTTTGGCCAGTTCTGACTGTAGGGTGAGATTTTATGATTAGCTGATGCAGTTTTTTTCATTGTTTTTTTATTATTACTAGCTGAAAGTGTGGAGTGAGATGTTTCATTGGCTGAAGCGGTACAGTCAGGGATTTTTAATAAGCCAAGGCTGTCAATAGGGATTCTGATTATGTAAAGGTGGGTTTTCTGAAAGTTGTCTAGCACATTTGACTAGATAAACGGGTTGTTTTCAGTGGGGCTGTTAACAGGTAAAAGCTGTTCAGGAGGGGATTTGACATACTGAAGATGTTTGAGGGGGGCAGTAGAAGTAGCTAAAGCTGTTTAGTAGAGGACTTACCTAGCTGTCGCTGCATGTTCAGTAGGGTTGTTGATTAGCTTAAGCTGTTTGAGGGGACAGTATGAATACCCTGCTAGAGAAACATGCACCAGCATCACCAGCATATGTTGTGGTTTGGATGTTGGTATGCTGGTCACCAATAAAACCAGCATATGTTGTGGTTTGGAAGTTGGTATGCTGGTTAACCAGTATGACCGAGCTCAGTGACCATCTAAACCAGCACTGTACAAGATAAAGGCAGCACAGACCAGTTTATTCCAGCATGGAATGCATGCTGTTTTTTTTTTCAGGAGGGTAGTTAATGCTTTAAAGGGCTTCACTAGCAAAAGCAGTTTAGTACTGACCAGCTAACCTTGTTTGAGGGTGTGTAGGGTATTTAAGCTTTTGCTGGGGGTGGTGACTAGCTAAGACTGTTCAGGAAGGGGTTTTAACTAGCTGAATCTGTTCAGCAGGGCTATTTAATTCATTACCTGTTCTGTAAGGTTTGTAACCAGCTGCTGGGATTTGGTTAGCTGTTGTGCAGCAGGGTTTTTGGGTGTTCATATATATTGTGCCATGGAAGCTGTTATGCTGATCACCACCAAAACCAGTGAATCCCTGCTGTTGGGATGTAACCTCACATCTCCATTTTAAAAGTATATCCAGTTTCACTTTGACCCAAAATTACTTGTCTGGTTACACTTGTCTGTTGCAAACAGCAGCAATATCCTTGTTGTTTGCATCTCTAAACTTAACAGGAGAAAGAGAAAACATTCTATTCAACATTAAAAAGGGCCGTTTCTATTGGTCCGTTCATCATATTTCTCATCAGAATGGGAAAGTTAACTGGAATCAAAAAAAGCAAAAAATGTGACTTAAAAAACCCTCAGAAATGAAGATTGTTGCACGACAGAGATGTTGTGCTTTGAACAATGGTATGCTAAAGACCTATCTGGGTGACTTATAACAGCACCAGATCAGCATAAACCAGTTTAGATGAGCATTAAATTCATGCAGGTCTAAGCTGTTTTTTCAGCAGGGCTATTCTGTTATGTAAAAGCTTTTTACTAACAGCTGAAGCTGTTGAGGAAGGGTTTGTAGTAGCTGAAGCTGTTCAGTAAGGTTTTGACTAGCTAAGACTGGTGAGTGGAACGTTTGTCTGCGGATCAGGAAGTGCTAAGTGCCTATGTTCAGTAGTTGTTATTTTAAGTATTTCGAATGTCAGAATGAAACTCTACACAGTGTGCAGAATTATAAAACACTCCTAGACACATTCACACAGATCTCACCCCTGAAACTTAATGTACGATACCTTCCAGAAGCAACGAAGAGTTAGTGCTGTTTAGGTGAAGGTTTTACATGTAGAGCAGCTGAACTGCTTTTCAACACTTAGTGACTCTAATGATCTGAATCACTGGCATCATATCAGAAACTTATCTCATCTGCTACTTAGAAGATAATTTCCAAGCCATGTTACCTTTTTTGCATTATATATGCATTATAACTAAATCTGCTAAGAGGGGTATTTCCAGATATTAATACACAGTTCTTATCTGATACATATTCACAGGGGTATAAGAAACCTGAAAACTCCATATAAATGCAAGATCACTGTGAAAAATATGACAACTTGATAAAAGAGATAAAGTGATTAATTTCCTGTGCCTGGGTGATACTGGGTGCAGTCCTCAGGAGCAGAGAGATTGTGTGAAATGTTGTGGAGGATAATAAATATGGGTAAATATTTCACCAGGTGAACTAAAGTTTAGTTTGTATGGTACTGCAGATCTTCACAGCTGCAGTAATAATTTACAGTATGTGCAAACTGACAAGCACTGACTGTCAAGTATTAGGTATACATTATACAGAATTGTATATTGACAGTTAACTGGAACATCATAAGAACATTAGTTATTTTTGTTAACTCGTTTACTGATGGAAATGGGCAATGCATTCTTTGCGCCCTCTTGTTAGCGTTATAGTCCTATATGTTCACTGAAAAGGAGAATGTTTCAATGTCTGGTCCGCCAACTAGGATAAAAGTGTCTCTTTGACTGTGGCTGTATAAAGGGATTGGGGGTGGGAGAGTCATATTGGCTTTTGATGGCAGGCCTTCCATTGAAACCTGCAAGCACCATCTCCATTAATGACTGTGGTCTTTCAGGAGACCTGTTTTCTCTTTATTTGTAAGAGCAACACTGAAGAATGGATCATTTCAAAGCTTTGCACCACATTGCTGGAGCATCTCACCAAAGAACTGCTAACACTAAACATTTTTGCTCTTGCTGAATAAAAAGTGCTGCTGGAGAATGATGAAAAAACAGCCTTCAATTTCATGTTTTTCTTAGCGTGTGTCATTTGTGCATGAACTAGAGGATCTCGCAAGAGGAGCCCATGAGAAAACATCCAGTATCTTGGTCTTTGTAATAACCCTCATGAGCCTGAAAGCTGCAAGTTCATCTTCTTCACAAACATCAGTGAAGGAAGAGCGAGAGCTCTTGAGCATCATACAAAGAAACCTCTTTATGCAACATTCCCAGTGTTCTGTTTAACTCTCTGAGGATTCTCTCCATTCTCTGAGTCACAGGAACTCAGGTGTGCATTTGGGAGCAGACAAGATGAAAGTCATTGCCATTAGGTGGAGGATGAGAGGATAGATGTAGGTTCTGTAATGGAGCAGGTGTGCATGCGGGCGAAAGGGAGGAGGGAGTGAGTTGCAAACGCTCCATTTCATGACCTTTCTGAAGCCACCTCTTGCTGCCCTTTCTGACTGCTGTGAGGATATTCCTACTGGAAAGCAGCAAACAATCAAAAGTGGATCTACTACATATACTGAGGCAGAACACCAGTTCTACATGCAGGGATGAAATCAAGGTAGATTCTCAAACAGTAAGCTTGAGATGCTGATGAGATGTTTTAACAAGCTTTGATCAGACAGTAGACAACTTTACCACCTCGGAGTCTGATCTAAAGAGAGGAATTCACCTTACTGAGGACCTAACTTGCTGGATCAAATGTGTTTAAGCAGGAAAATCACCAAACTGTGCTGGCCCAGATATAAGTCCTGGGTATCTGCAACTGCGTGAGTTTAAGACTAGGCCCAATCCAGTTAATGACTGCTGTTAGATTTGGGTTGATAGGGAATCGTTATGGAAGGTAGACCACTGCTCTTATGTGTACCCCCTCCCTCCACCTCTCCACAGGAAGATTGATGGCACCAACGTTGATGAGGAGGATCATATAGAGCTTACAGAAGATGGCAGGCCTGTGGCAGCCCCTCAGCGCAGCCCGCCCCTGCTGGACTGCGGCTGTTTCGGCCTGCCCAAGCGTTACATCATCGCTATACTCAGCGGCCTGGGCTTCTGCATCTCATTTGGCATCCGCTGCAACTTGGGTGTGGCCATCGTCGAAATGGTCAACAACAACACAGTGTACATCAATGGGACGGCTGTCATGCAGGTGACCAAAGAAGCACTGCTGCTCTGTGTTACTCTGAATGTAAAAATATCATAAAACTGTGTATCTTAAATGAGAACTTTGCAGGAGAAGAAAAAAAAACAAAGTTGATCAAAGTAACCAGATTTTTTCTAATTTTGGTCCATTCATCATGATTTTAAAATTATGGCAAAACTGAAAAATGTGAACCAAAAGCATGTGAGCAAAACGTTCTGACGGGGCAGTGTGTATTGTTTCTGTACCATTGTTTGCCCACCTAACAAACACTCTGTGTTTGGCTAAAGAACAGCACAGACATTCCTTTGAAAGAATCATGGCTATTCGTGTCACGAAGAGGACTCAGTAATTAACCAGTTCAGCTGAGGTGATCTAACCCAAAGATAATCTGGGGTTTGATTTTAGCATAACAGCTCATCAGTGACTTTCCATGTAGTTAGCTACTGCAATTTCCTGTAATTTCCTGTGTTCTGAGGCAATGGGAGGGAAAGTATGAACGACCCCCCTCCCCCGCTTATCTCTCTCTCTCTCTCTCTCTCTCTCTCTTCTCTTCTCTTACTCTTGAGTAACACAAAGTATTGTGACAATATACATTAGAACATATTGGAATATCAGAATTTAAGTAAAAATGCAAAACAACAAAAGATAATATATGTATATATATATTTAGTTTTATTTTTTAATGATAAAATATGTCTGATGGATTGTCTCTCTTATGGAACCCAATCCTGCCAGACAGAAGAGAATAAAATGGTTCTGGGAACAGAAACAGAGTTTTTGACTTCAGTCTCAAAATAATGATCACTTCTTTCCCAATACTGTAGCTGATCCTAAAATACAGGTTGAGTACCAATACATCTACAACCTCTGGATAACCTAATTATCTGGATATTAATATGAATATATATTACCTAATTTTGTATTGTATTATGCTTTGTGTCACTAATTAAATAGCTTGACTGAGGGGCAGTTACCTGTTGGATCATATAGTAGATGCATAAGAAAATACACACTCAGTAGTCGCACCCAGAAGGAGGTGTAGGATTACAGTGCTATTCAGAAGGAAGATAAAGGTTACCAGGAAAAATAAATGATGATAAATTCAGTATCTCAGTATGGCATCGGGCCACAATATTTGCTAATGCAGTATGAAGATGTTTCAGCATGAAGTTGTAGAGGCTGATGTCTCACAGTGTCAAACCAACCCACCAAGTTTCATTCCTGTTGACTGATTCATTCTGGGAGAACAACTTTTGCAACTATTCTTTTGAGGATGAGTGTATACTTACACTTATTTACGTTTATTTACTGTATACATTAGTATTTACTATTATATCATTATTAATACAGTAAGAACGTCATTAAATGTAAAATATCTTTATTGTGCAAAATAATAATAATAATAAAAAAGGAACTAGACAACACATAGATCCCCCCATGGTGTGTACATGTAAGCACACAGAAGCTTGTCTGGTTTGGCAGAGCGGTGCTACATGCTGGTTTATATTGTAATTTCCCAAGACTTTTGTCTCATACGCGCATCTCTGTGGTTCACACTTACATCTCTGAGCGTTTGAATCTGCCAGAGTGTTGTTTTTTCTGGCTTGGTTGATGTATAGGGCTGTGTTCCCTCATTCAGGTAAGCAACTTCCTTTATCCAAATTACAAAACAAAATAACTGCATAGCACATATCAATATATGGGCTTGTTTTTCTGAGCTCTAGTATATTCTCCCAAAATACAGTATTTACTTTCTTAAAATAGAAATATCAAAAGTATAAGCTTATGTATGAAAATAATGACCTAATTCAGAATAATGAAATAACGAATTATTAAATTAAGTAAATAAGTAAAAAGATTTTACATATTGCAGCCAAAACAGAGAATATTTGATTTTCTTCTTTTCCATGGTGGGAATGAACTTCCATTCTTTACTCCATACTCTAGCTTCAGTAAACCATGATACATCTGTATTTGCATGTTAACTGCTGTAAAGAGTATGTCTCTCTCCGTCTGTACGACTAAGGCTCGTTTCCTTGTGCTGTGTCTGATTCCCCAGCCTGCTCAGTTTAACTGGGATCCTGAGACAGTAGGCTTGATACATGGCTCCTTCTTCTGGGGTTACATTGTCACTCAAATCCCCGGAGGTTTCATCTCCAACAAGCTAGCAGCTAACAGGTGAGCTAACTGCCCTCTTCACTGAATACGACTATAGTAATAAACATAAACAACTATTCAGTAATAAACGGTGTAATAGCGTATGTACCCGCTGGGCTTCACTGGGTGCATGAGTGGAGCTCCTTGTTCAAGGCTGTAAGGGTTAAAGAAGTGTGGTGTGTTGATGAGAGGTGCGATAGCAGCTCCTGTAATAAAAGCCTCACAGGAAAAGAGGACATGAGGCTGACAGAGTTAATAATGAAAGATCCTGCCGCAGATCTCTCCCTGAAACAGCAGCCTCTGGAATATTACAAGTGTCACTTACACACTGTTTTGGAAAGGAAAAAAAAGAATGGAGGGATGAAGTAAATGGTGATAAAGCGCAAGTGAATGAATCAAAAAGGCTTCGTGCTGTATGACTCATGGCACTGCAGCATCATCATGTCAAGCAGGCCATTCTTTCATTTTGTCTATTGCCAGACCATCGATTACCATGCTAGTATCTTTGTGCCAATAAAATATGTTTACTGTCTTACACTTCAGTTTCTGTGCATATGGACTTCATTGCTGCTTGATGTCTGGCTTGTTTGAACACAGATATGGGGATATTCACTGCATACGAAGTTAGTGCTGAACTGTAGGTGTCACTATTTCTCTATGAGAGACTATTGTTGGGGTAAGCCACAGTAGTTGTTAAGACAAAGATCATGTAACACTGAGATACTATATACGGAGTTATAACTGAATATTTCAGTCATGTATAGAAGAGTTTATTGTTGCTAGCCACAGATTTTATTAACTAATATAAAAAAAGAAAATATATTGTAAAATCTATAAAATCTACTTCTTTTTCCTCACTTCTCCTCAGGGTGTTTGGGGCGGCCATTTTCTTGACATCAGTGTTGAACATGTTCATCCCATCAGCTGCAAGGGTCCACTATGGCTGTGTCATGTTTGTGCGAATCCTGCAAGGGCTGGTGGAGGTCAGTGAATGTGACGTCCAAAGATGCAAATTTCTTTCATCGTTTCTCTCATACTGAGGCTCTGAATGCAGTCCTTTGGTTAGTCCCCAGTATTTTGGGGTGGGGGACCAAGAGCTGCACAGTTTGAAGATTACCCTGCTCAATGGTGCATTTACATTTCTGCCATTTGGCAGGTGCTGTTATCTGAAGAAACTGTGCTTATTTTTACATATAAGAAATGCATGATAGTGCTTAGCATGGAGATAGCATGGAGTGCTTTCCTGGCCTGTGAGCTGAACTACAGCCTTCCATATGGAGAAAAGTAGCATTTCCCATTACACTGTAAAAAAAGAAACTGTACGTTGAAATGGGCTTCCTAGTGGTGCAACCATATAGGTGTTATCCCATCATCTGGAAACTGTATTTGTTCTACAGCAGTGCTGAAGACATCCACGTCCAGGAGCATAATTGGGTAGGATGGCCCTCCCTCTCCTCTATCACCCAGCACGACGCAAGCCAACAGAGGCGTCTGTTAGCCGACATAACACAATTAGCAGTTAGCTTTGTCCTCCAAATGCATTGAGCTGTTCATTGACATTGTGTTAGCAGCAGTTGGAATGCATGAAAGCACACACTAGCCCACACACACCCACCCTGCTAGCATTGTGTGGTAGCAGGAAGGCCTAGCCAATGAGGCGGAATTGGCCACAACAAAACTGAAGAAAAAACACTGAGTAAAAAAGATGTGTGTGTTAGTGCACCGTATCATTAGCTTCTTTCTCCACAGCCTCCGATTATCTGGGTCAGGTCTGTGGGTCTCAAGGATGTGGTTGGATGTGTAGGTGTAGAAAATCTTGTCCTACTTGCCAAGTTCTGAATCTGAATATTTTGGGTTAGTAAAGCTTAAACCTCAAAATGAAACCTGGTTATTAAGATGAAAGGCCACCGGTGTATCAACACCTCGGAACACCATTAGAGAGGCCTACTTACTGACATACTTTGACTGTAAGCTGTAACCCTGACCTAGAAAATAAGTCATGTGTATGTATGCATACGTGTGTGTATCAGGGCGTCACGTATCCGGCCTGTCATGGAATGTGGAGTAAATGGGCTCCTCCTCTGGAAAGAAGCCGACTGGCCACCACCTCTTTCTGTGGTGAGTATACCTGTGAGAGATGACGCAGAACCAAAGCATGCTAATGTCAAGCAGGCTAATGACGCTCAGTCCGTCATGTAGGTGTAGCCCTTCCTGAATGTTATTTCTGCTCTCTTTCCTCTCTATGCCTCAGCAAATTCAAACTGTGAAACGAAATATAGTACTTTAGTGCTCCTGCATGGTTACCGCGGCCACTGGATCTCAGATAGCCATTAAGCAGCCTGCAGGCATGGTCAGTGTCCAGTGTTGGACAGTTGAATGCCTTGGTGAGGCTGCTTTGTTTTGCAGATGTCTGTCTACTCATTACTCCCTACCCCCCTCATCCCCCCACCACACAGATGCATTAAAATAGCCATCTTTCTCAATAAAATGGTGCCATGACAACCCATTCTTCAAGCCGCTCTTGACATCGCCTCTAAATGGAGATGATGTGCATGCAGCTTCACCTTCTGCATGTGAAGGAGCTCTCATCCTCCCCATTGATACAAATGAAGTAGCTCACTCCACTCCGGGCAGATGCCGTCCCACTCCAAACTGAAGTGTTTGTGAGCGCTTCCGGTAATGAAAAATATATGAAAACACCTTTTCATTAAAATCATATAGCTGACTAACAGCAGAGGCACACTGAATACTTCCTCACTGGGAGATGTCAGTGTACTGCGTGTCTGTGTTTGATCAGTTTTACATAAAATATCTTTCTCTGTAGCATCCAGTCGTTCACTATGCACAGTAACGTTGGCCAGATCATAGTCTGCCTATTGGCTTCTAGATGTGGGTTTTGAGTAACCAGGTTGTCTGTAATTTAGGAATAGGAATTATTTATGGTGCTCAGGTGCCCCAGAGTTTAGAGTTTAGGATGTGCTGGAATTTTTATTTTTATTTCCTTCCGAGATTTCCAAGGCACCCATGTATCACCTACCTTAACAGCTTCCTCTTTACAATGACAGGGTGAAATAATGGACCTTGTCACATTTTATATAAAATAAAAATGACTGAACTGTAATAGTGGACCACTGGCAATTTTTCAGCCATCCCTGTAACCACTGGAGGCCTGGAAATGGTGGCGTGGGAGACATGCTGTAATTGCAATTCAGATTAATTAATCTCTGTTTCTTTCCTCTCTGTGATATACTAACCCTAACTACTCCCACGTGTGTTCTGCTTGGCAGGCTCCTATGCAGGTGCAGTGATTGCTATGCCTCTGGCAGGCGTGCTGGTGCAGTATGTGGGCTGGCCCTCCGTCTTCTACATTTATGGTGAGATCACATCTCCACAGCCCACACCATCATTACACTGAGCGTACACAGTACGTATAAAGATACCTGTGTTCATTCTCTGATGAACTGACAGGAAACAAAACATGTTTCTGTGATCTGTGTTAGAGTATGTTGACAAACTCAGTGTGATGGCTTTTAGATGGCTTTTGGTCACATTCTGGGTAGATGAAAGTGTGAAACTGATGTGCACTACATGGCAGTGTGTGTTAATTATAAACTAGCCAGAATAGACTGTCGCTCTGACAAAGCGAAAAAAAAGATGAAAAACAAGACACTGTCATTGGAGTTCATTCAGGAAATTTCTCCCCTGCCAGATCGATTCTATTCAATTGTGCTGTTATTGTGAAATGGAAACATCTTGGAGAAATAGCAGCTCTGCCACAGAGTGGCAGATCATGCAACTTCACAGATCTATAAGTGCTTAGCTTATAAAATCACCTAGTCTCTGTTTCATCACTCACTATAGTTCCAAGCTGCTCCTGGAACGAATATCAGCACAAGAACTGTGCATTGGGAGCTTAAAAAATAGATGTCCATGGCCTAGCAGCTGCACACAAGCCTAGGTTCATTACGTGCAATGCCAAGTGTCAGTTAGAGTGGTGTAAAGCACACCGCCACTGGACCCTGGAACAGTGGAAGCATGTTCTCTGAAATGATGAATAATTCTTCACTGGCAGTCTGGCAGTCTGATGGACAAATCTGGGTTCGGCATCTGCCAGGAGAACACTAGCAAACACCCTTTCCTGTTCCAGCATTACTGTGCCATGCTTCCAGTTAGGTGTGAAGAAACTCCAGTGGCCTGCACAGAGACCTGAACTGAACAATGGGCACAAATTCCCTAAGACACATTCCAAATCCTTTTGGAGACCTTTCCCAGAGAAGCAGAGCCTGTTATAACCAAAAGGGTCTGGTCAACTCTATATGAATGCCCTATATTTTGGAAAAGGATATCCAGCAAGTTCATAACTCATACCTTTTTGGCAATACAGTGTATAGGGATGTACAATATGACAGCATTCATTATTATCATGATCAATTATTCCACAATAGGTTTTTCTGAGTATATGGTGCGAGTATATGGTGCGAGTATATGGTGGACCTCATCAGTACTTATAGAACACTGATCAACTTCCTGTTTTATGAAAACGGAGGCATAATATTATATTTAGCTTCATTGTCCACCCGTAATAGTGAATATATTTAATAAAACAAATTAACAAATTTACATATAACACATACCGATCCTAAATATGCATCTTCTGGAATTTTCAAACGACCACAGCCACAAATATTTGCTGATTTTTAATCAGTATTTTAATTGTTGTATTTCATTTCTGCATTTTAATTATTAATACTACCAGTCTGTTGTTGCTAGTGCCATATTCTATTCTTTTGTTTGCTGGGGCAACAGCATCAACAAAACTGCAATAAACAAACTGAACAAACTGGTCAAGAAGGCTGGGTCTGTTATAGGACTCAAACTGGACACTCTGGAGGTTGTGGCAGAAAAGCAGACTCTCAACAAACTCCTTGCAGTTATGGACAATGCCTCCCACCCCCTGCACTGTGCAGTGGAGAAACAGAGGAGCACGTTCAGCGGGAGGCTAAGACAGCTGCGCTGTGCTAAAGAGCGCCGTGTGAGATCCTTTCTCCCCACCGCGATAAGACTCTACAATGAGTCTCCTTATAGCAGGAACACCACCGATCTCCTGCTGTCTGAACTGTGTTGAGCTCCATTATATTGGTACATGCCCAGTTTTTAAACTCTACTGCACTGCTCTAATCTGGACTGTTATTTTACCTGACCTGCCAATTGTCACTTTATAGATAATCCTTACTACCTCACATCTCTAAGTGCAATATTACTTATGCTGCTCCGTTAATGTCTGTACATGCTTTTCTATTTATTATGTTATAGGCAATGTCTTATACATGCACATTTATGTATATAGACAAATCTCCTTAATTCAGCTCTATTTATTTATTCTGATTAATGTATGTACATACTTCATAGAACACTTTTATATGCACATAGACTCTTCTGTTATTTTAATTTATGTCATTTTGTAATTAATAGCTCTTCTGTAACCTCTGCCCTTTTTATTATAATAATGTATGTCTTATTTGTGCAATATGTACAGAACTGTGACACTGCAATTAACTTCGGGATCAATAAAGTGTTATCTTATCTTATCTTATCTTGATAATAATGTGCTTATTACATTGTTTCTTGTAGAATCAAGAGTTTTGGTCTGTTTGTGTTTTGCAGGATGCTTTGGAATCATATGGTATTCCTTCTGGCTCCTTCTTGCCTATGAAAGCCCAGCTGTGCACCCTACAATCAGTGAGGAGGAGCAAACATACATTGAGACCACAATTGGAGAGGGGGCCAACTTAATGAGTGCTACTGAGGTAGAGCACCAAGATCTCTCACTTCAGATCCCCCTTTTTAATAAGGCAGAGGTTAATATTTCAATTCTATGTAGAGTCGACCAGAGGATGGTATGGCTCTTTAGGGAGTATAATAATGAATTAATGCTACCTTCTATCTCCACCTTGCTACCGTCAACCTCGGCTTGTTTATTAGATACCTTGTCCTGTGTGATAAAAGCAGTTACAGTGAATAGCATATACTTGTTGACAAAAAGATAACACGCCAAGAAGTTAAAATCGAATGAAATGTGATCTGTGTGAATTTAATGATGATATAATCTGTATAAAACATCACAACATTAGAGTAAAAGGGAAAGTTTTTTGGGGAAAACTACACTGCAACTGCACATTGAGTAGTACTCGTAGGGCTGCCTCCAGCTTAGACATGGGACGAGATTGACCATTGAGGCATACATTTTCTGCATTGTATCCTGCGGTACATTTCCCACAGGTTGCCATTCCATAAATGCTTGATAGACAATAAATCAGGTGACAGATGTGGACAGAGGATGTCCTGCACATATATCTGAGCTGTTAGTGTCCCTTGTATTACTTTTAGGTGTGACCAACAATCGTATGTGATAGCTCCCCAGAACATCACACCAGCAGTTAGGGCACTGTGTCACTCCACAGCAAATTCAGGAATGGAGAGCTTGCTATGAGGTCTCTTTACGGAACCTAACCATTGTCAGATCCCAAACAGAACCTGGATTTGCTGCTGAAGATGAGACAGTTCCAGTCCGCAGCAGTTCAGGTTTCATGACACCACAGCAGATGAAGGTCACAGTGGCTAGTTGTCAATGGCAGGACACGTAATGGGTGCCTTGACACCAAATTTCCTTCTGCTAAGCATCTGGAAATGGTCTGGGCAGAAACAGGGGTGTGTACTTTAGGTGGCACCTGTGTCTGGATGGCAGACAAGGAAAGTGTGGGAGCTGCTTGTCGGTGGATCAAACGATCTGGTGGTCTGTCTTGGCCTTGTGGAGCCTGTTTGCCATGTGTGCATGCCCCCACACAACCACACCACACCTGTAATCATTTATATATCTGCCTGAGACATAACTGCATGCCAAGCAATGAGTGTATAATGTGTTCTGACACAAAATCTTTGCACTGAATCCAGTTTCAGATGGTAGATGTGGTAAAGAGGTAAATGACATCAATTCTTTACAGAAATTCAAGACTCCATGGCGACAGTTCTTCACCTCCATGCCAGTCTATGCCATCATCGTGGCCAATTTCTGCCGCAGTTGGACCTTCTACCTCCTGCTTATTAGTCAGCCTGCCTACTTTGAAGAGGTCTTTGGTTTTCCCATCAGCAAAGTGAGTTTTTTTTTTTTTTTTTTATTCCGGTAGATCCCCATCATCCACCATCATACACCAACATTTAGCCCTGTCTATAGCATGCACATAAACATACATAACACATGTTTTTTAGGTGGGCATTCTGTCAGCTGTGCCCCACATGGTGATGACCATTGTGGTGCCAATTGGGGGCCAGCTAGCTGACTTCTTGAGGAGCCGTAAAATCCTCTCGACCACAACCGTGCGCAAGATTATGAACTGTGGAGGTTTGTTCAGCATGCTAATAAAAAATTATGTGAACAAACTTGAAATATCAGCTGAGGGTGAACTAATGGACATATCCTGTGTGTGTGTGGTTCTCAGGTTTTGGGATGGAGGCCACATTGCTGCTGGTTGTAGGTTTTTCACACACACGTGGAGTAGCCATCTCATTTCTTGTACTGGCAGTAGGCTTTAGCGGCTTTGCCATATCAGGTTAGTGCCACTTAGAACCTCTTAGTGCCAGTGATCTATCAAAAGGTACTTAACATCTCTAAGCCTTTCTATTTACTCGTGTCTCTTTAATGTTTGTTTGTACAATCTCAGGTTTTAATGTGAATCACCTAGACATCGCTCCCCGCTATGCCAGTATCCTGATGGGCATCTCTAATGGAGTAGGTACACTGTCGGGTATGGTGTGTCCTCTCATTGTGGGAGCGCTGACCAAACATAAGGTAGATGCTTCTCTTCAACTTCATGTGTGTACATTCATGTAGGTTTACAGCAATTAAAATTCAAGCCACATATGTCTGACAGCAGAATCCAATACATAAGGAACTCTATTTAAATGGTCCCTACTCGTAGTGAGATCCACCGAAGTTCTTCTAGCTCCACCCTGTCCTTTCTCGTAATAGCAGTACCTCAAAAGGCGATAGTGAGTCACTGCCAGTCCAACATAAGAGGATGAAGAAGTAGCACTGCCCCAACACTGTAGTCCGATGCAAAACCTCAACATTTCCAACTACATTTAAATACATTTAAATAGTGTGCTAGCAAATGTCTGGGAACCCCACAGAAGAAACTGGCCCCTAGTTGAATATCCTGCATGTGTGTAAATACACTGGTTGGCTGCCCTGTATTGTGTTTTATTCAAAAAGCAGTCTGGGATAAAAATGTGCAAACATGTATCCTCAGGGAGGTTGTAAAAAAAGAATTTCAGCTATTTTCATTTTGTTTGATTCGTCTGAAAGGCTGTGATGATGTTGCTTCCTGCTGGCTAGTAACAGCACAACATCCTCCACTCGGCTACAAGCAGTCTGCAGTAACAACACTCCTATGTGTGACTGTAAATGGGCAGCTGAACAGCTGATTAGGTGCTCTCATATATATACGTTTGTAAATAGACCATGATTGTTTAAAATGAGCTGATTGTGTAGCTTAGTTTCCCTGTATGGACTGTATAGATCGTATAGTACATCACATTCTTTTATGTCAAAAGTACAAGGATTTATTTTTCCAACAATATGAGCCCTGTAAAATACATCTACAGAGTAATGAGACAGAGTCAGTCGTGATGCAGTCATCCTATTGTGCTGATGTTAATTCAGACACCCAAAGCTGCTATGGTTCTGACTTGCATTACATTATCTCCGACAGACCCGCCTGGAGTGGCAGAATGTCTTCGTGATCGCCTCCATGGTGCATTACTGCGGGGTCATCTTTTATGCCATCTTTGCCTCCGGAGAGAAGCAGGACTGGGCGGATCCAGAAAGCACCAGCGATGAGAAGTGTGGGATCATCGGAGAGGATGAACTGGCTCTGGAGACGGAGCCTAGCTGTGACAGTGCCCTTGCCATCAACAAGAAGAAGTCCTACGGGACCACTTCTGAGAACTCAGCTGGGGGCAAGAAGGGCTGGAAAAAGAAAAGAGGGGTGACAATGCAGGAGGACGATGACAAGGAATCATACCCTTATGAAAACGGGGACTATCAGGAGCACTATCAATGACACTTCATGGGTTCGTCACAAGCCCAGGACTGCCCTCACCTCACTCGTTTGCTTCTGAGGCGAAGACGTTCTTTTGTGTAACTGTTGACTCTCCACTCCAGCATTAGTCCATGGGACATTATCCACGTGACTGCAATATATCAAGAGGTCTTTCTTTTTTTGCAAATGATAAAATGTTCAGCTTTTTTTCGACCTACCATCCTTTCTACCTGATATTGCATAAGCAGGTTAATGAGGTTGAAGTTACACTCATCATCAAAAGAACAGCTGCGCAAATAGTTGCACCCAGAATGAATCAGCTTACAGGAGTGACACTTGGTGGGTAGGTTTGACATTGTGAGACATGTGGATAATTTAGCGGTTTCAAGCTCGGCCACACATGTGACATAGGGACGGGCCTTATTGCTGTATCTGACTGAACCAACAGGCACGACTACAGACATTCAGCGTACAGTGATGCCCCTCATAAGTCATCTTGTTAGTGCCAGCACCATTGGCAAACGACTGCACAATTGCAATGACTGCTCCTAATGTTGGCTCAGCGTCGCCAAAGACTGCAATGGTATCGTGCAGAATGGCTGTAGGCCTACTTCAGTGACGAGTAACGATTTTGGCTTGGTTAAGACAACCAAAGAATCTGTGTGAAGAGGCACCATGATCAGTGCCAAGTAAACAGTTTGTCATGTGTCACATGTGTAGAAGGCCTGGTGTCACTCCGCCTCCACCCTATGAGAAACTCAGCATATTCAAGCTGCATGGGATCACAGGACACCATTAGGAACCTCCAACTCCATGCTGAGACATCTGGCATGTTGGGTTACTGAGAGGCGCTACTTCTGTATGTGTAGCTCTGTAAATATCAGTCTAAATGTATCATCATTTATTGTTCCTGATAACATTTATCTTCCTCCTGAATCCGACACTTCCTCCTGGGTGATACGATTCTTTTGATGATGAGTGTATTCGCGGGGCATCAGTGTTTGTTGCTGTGTGATGGACTCCATGTTAAGATTATGGAGGCTTACATCTTAGCAAATGCCCTGACCTTTAACATAAATAAACATAAAAGTTTTGGAATGTGTCATTAATACACATCAGAAGTCACCATGTCATGCTGTAGAAATCATCTGGCCCCTATGGTAGGTTCTGGATAGTTTATTTTTGTTTCACTTTGTTTTGTATGCCTGTTGTTGTAAGCTATGCAATAAAAGGCAAATGCTGAAAGTGTTAAGGGATCAGAGCTACTTTTAGAAAGGTGGGATGAACATGCATGTTGCTGGGTAACCTCAGCTGACCCGCAAATCTGGAACTAAATCGCCTGCATTATTCCCTCTACCATCGCGTCATGGACTGTGTTACGATTAAACTTTGTGATCTGGATATTTACTTCAGGGGCTTAATGAGGAACGAGGAACATCGGATCCACAGGGAAGCTGGAATTTTCTGAAACGCATCAAAAACATATTCTAAAACCACAGGATCCTCCAGCGCATTCTGCTAAATCTGTTTCGCTGTTCGAAGCCAGCAACGTGCCTCTTTTTTTTAAGCACAGCTTCAACTTATTGTCAGAGTAATTTTATTGCTTATATGAATTTGATGCTATTTATTTCTGTTACTGTAGAGTTTACTGTGTGTATCAAAGTTTCATTTGAGAGGAATAAAGTAAATGTTTGCAAAAGAGGTTTCTTTTTGGAGGGGTGTGAGTGTGTGGGTGGGATAAAACTGCTGTGTGCTTTGGTCACACATTCCATCAATAATCTTCCTAGACAAAAAAAAAAAAAACATCCATTAGCATTAGAGCATTACACTATGGTCATTTTTGATCACAGCGATGTTTAGAGAAGGCCTACTTGTTTCATTAGTCAGTTTTACACTATTAATGAGCTGAGTGTGGAAAGACTGATGCCGGAGTAACTGGAGCCTCTATCTCGCAAATGCTTCACGTTATCTTGCTGTTCTGGTGGAGAGTGGCTGTGACTGTTTATGCAGACTTGCTTAAATTGGCTCACTTAGTCATTGTTAAGAACTGACAGAACCGTGCTGTTTTCTGTCATGTAGATGTAAACACCCTTCACTTTATCACTCTTCAAATGACACTGATTATTTGTATTTCCAGACTTCAAATGAGTCTGCTGTCTGAATCTGAACACTGCATTGTTAGCCATTCCGTTAGTGCCGGAGATTAAGGCTTTACTATAAAAGGGGCTCCTAGATGCCATGACAGTCTAAACATTGGTCTGATCGTCCAAAGAATGGAGTTTGATAACTTGTGATGCCACAGCCACCTGTAAGCATGATCGGTCCTGCCTTTGTACCATCACTCAGTGCGATGTTAGCCAGTGCAAGCGTCTGGCAGTTAATATAACAGAATTGGGGGTTGTAGTTTCCTTCAAGCATGCCAAGCTCTCCGCATCTGCCAATGGTGCTGGCACTAAAAGGATGACTGATGGAGGTGCATCACTGCTCCCTGGATGTCTGCAATTGTGGCTGTTGGGTCAGTCAGGTACAGAGATATGGGCCGTCCTTGCCTACGTCACATGCGCAGCTGAGTGTGGAACTTAAGTCATTTGTATGTCTCACATTGTCAAACCTATATAAGTTTCATTCCTGTCGGTTGATTCCTTCTGGGTGCAGCTATTTGTGGTCTGGATAGTGTATATTGTATCCTAATAGGATTTTAGGCACATCTATTTACACTTGGAAGTCAAATGCATCTCCGGTTAGATGAACTGAACTCCAAATGCTGTGTGGGACAGAATATGCAATCTACCTGTTCCAACCATGTTTGTTCTCTGTGATTATGTTATTGGTGATTATGTTATTGATTATGTGATGGACCGCATTCGGAGCAGTTTGAGTTGTACTGGAGGGGTTTCAGATGTCAAATTTGTCTAGATGAATATGTTTCCATTGCTAGAACATGTGGCTAAAATGTGTCTCAGACTGTCTCCCGAAGTAGCCTGACTAGAACCATTTAATTATGCTAGGCCTTATCCAGATAAAATCCTGATATTCAAGATACATGAAGTAACCAGGTGTAAAGCAGGTCACATTGCTGTGATATGCCATTGCATATGGTTGTTTCTGACAGTGTAAACAAACCTGAAATGAAGTGACTTTTAGCACCAAAAGTTATTTGTGTAGACGATAAATAGTTTCTCTCTCACGCTGGTTCAGGTTTCTGTTGACAGACTGATCAAGTTCAGGTTTCTGTTGACAGAGCCCTTCGTGCTTCAAGAACAGCAATGAGGACTCATGGAAGACAAGCGTTAATACTGCTAGTTTATGCATGGCCTGAAGTTCTCAGAACAGCAGAGTCTCTTCATTTAAACGCAGGACTGAGACTCTTCGTAAACCACTCGTGAAAGCATCGTAGCATCGTGTGGCAGATTTAAACTGAGCTGGACTTTGTCAAATGTACTACATTTAAAGTCTGGCTGCAAGTCCTCCACTGTGTGTTGTCTGAGTCTGGTGAGTTTTAGATAAACTTCCTCGACTAACTGGTATTTCAAGTTCAAGGTCATGGACCTTGTTATGTAAATGTTTAGCTCAAGAACAGCAATTTTTAGCACTGAGTTTATGCATTTTGTCTGCTACACCACTCAAAGCATCCTTGCAGATGAACGAGCTGGACTACATTTTCTGGGGTCCTCCACGGTGACGAGTTGCCTTAAACCGTTTTAAATGGAGCTGTTTGATCATTTTATCTCCTTATCGAGGACGTTTAAAGAGCTGTTTGATCATCTTATCTCGCCATCAGGCTTTTACGATTTAGTGTGGTTCTAAAACAGTTCGTTGCTAGAACCTTTTTTTCATGTATGATCAAACATCAAACCCTTTGACCTTCAGAATATTATATTACAGGCAGATTAAAAATCAGAAATCCTGTCAATGTTTAACAGAATTAGAACAAAATGCTTAAGAAATACTAACTTTCCACAGTAAGACATGGTATTAGTCACGACCACATTAGACGGGGCCTGTCTTTGGAGTTACATTACAGTGATCGAAATTCATTACAACACCACTACAGTAGCCTTTCACAGACCCATGGATGTGTCCTTCTCCCAAGGCCACCCGCAAGCCCTACCCCCAGCTCTGAGCTCCACAAACAGCAGACAGCCAATGGCAAAGGTTTTGTTTATTTCAGAATACTCTGTGTTGACTCAGAAAGAAGCACCCTGGATGGAGCAACAGCCAGTAAATGATTAAGAGTTTGTTTTTAGATTGGTTCGCAATTATAACGACACTGGCTTTCATCATGGTTCGGGTAAATCTCTCTCCCTGAAGGGGGCGTGTCTTTAAATAAATATATTCGGGTGACTCGATGAACTCAACCCAAAAAGTGGCAGGGCTACCACCAAAATGAGTCACACTGATGGGTGAATGATGTTTGTCTTTTTCATCTTGTCATTATTTTAAAGCACGTAATGGAAACATGCCACTGTTGTATCGACTCAATAAATACCTAACCTACTTACATCCAGTGAAACCAGATTAGCCTTAAGTCATACAGTCTAAGCGCTAAGTCTCCTGTGTGGGAAGTATGTGGGAATGTTTAAGCACAGAGAGGTATAGTAAACTTTCCCTCCTATTTTCATCCGGCTTTTTGCATGTATGTGTGATGGTTCCAGATCTTCCGAGACTTTCTATTGGGCTTACATGATATGTGTGTGTGTGAACATGCAGGAGCAATGATTAGCTATTGCGCTGCTCTTAAATAGAACCAGTTGACAGAAAGCATTAGACAAGTCCCGACACTGGACTAGGCTAAAACTGGACTAGGCTAAAACTGGACTAGGCTAAATCCAGGCTAAAAACTTCCTGTTTTAAACACTTTAAGCTACACAGCTAAAAGTTCATTTTTCTCAAATAATCTTTCTAATTTTGAATGTATGTTTATTTTTAGTCATGTTTAAATCTGTTTTAATCAGGTTTTACTTCTGTTCTACTTCTTTTCTATGTAAATTTGAATTATCTTTGTATTTTCTCATTTGTAAAGCACTTTGAATGGCAGCAGTGTGTGAAAAGTGCTAAATGTGCCTTGCCTTGTGTGGATAAGACCCTTATAAGCCTTATAAGATACCATATAAGCCATTAGTCTGGGCATGGAGATGCATTTGTAGTGAATATAGTTTTGTTTATTCTGTTAGTGACAAAAAGCATTGATCATAGATAACCAATTACAGTGCAAATACGGATACAATTATTAATGAAACCATGACAAGATCCCAGAGATCTATCACCTGGCAGACTTTAGTACTGAATAATAGAGTCAGTGTTTTGGTGAGTAGATCACCAGGACCAGGACTGGGCACCTCTGCTGCTATGAGTGATATCATTGCTGTCATCACTATATTTACTTTGCTATTTAACTTTTTAAACACGTGTCAGCCTAGGGACATATCGTGTCTCACTGATGCTGAAGCCTGATGGTAGATAGAGAAATATACTTAACCCAAATAATTCTGTATGTTTGTCTTTCTCCTATAATATCGTTGTACCAGGGATACACCATATGTCCAAATGTTTGTGGACACCTGCTTATTGAACATTCCTTCTGATTAGTATTAATAGGCAGTCTGTCTCCCTTTGCTGCAGTCAGCCACGAGGTTATTAGTGAGGTCGGACATTGGATTATTGGTTGTGCATCACAAATTCCAGATCTTAAGAGTTCTAGATGAAGCTCTATCACTCCAGAGAACATAGTCTCAATGCTCTACAGCCCCATTCTTGGCAGCTTTGTACCTGTCTAGCTGATACTGGGTATTGAGGATGGTGATATTATGCTCATGTGTTAATTGGCAGTGCTGTTTTATGATGACTATGCAAGTTAAAGTAGCTGATTCACTAATGGGAATTTCTGGGTACGTTTGGAGATATAGTGTAGAAGGCCTTGCATGAGGCCCAAAGACCTGATGCTAAAAACTGACATGTCTGAATGCTCCTCAAATAATGTGAGAAGCTAGCACGTAACAGTTAACATGTGATGTCAGCTGTAGCTGTATGAATGTAAATGAGCATATATGAAGTATGCACTGGGGAGTAGACTTTTCTGGTCTGATATCTCTGCAGCAGGGAGGTGATGGTGCTGTCGTATCTCTGCGGCTGTCAGCCAAAGTTTAGTTCTGATGGGAGACGCTGGGAGAGCAGCTAGGGGGAGGACTATTAGCCTACACGAAGAGAGAGTTTAATTAATAACCACTGTCCCCTTTCCCCATGACCCCATCTGCTCACTGTGTAGAGACTAGCACTTGTACGCCTTATACCCAAACACTAATGCTTCCCAATCTTGAGTTTCACAGAGAGCGTAAAGCAGTTTGGGGAGATCAACCAGAAGAGTGAGACGTAGGTAAGAAAATAACTTTTACATTTTTCATGGAAATGAATCAAAAAGGCACTGTGACTTAACAATATGGGAAAGAATTATAGATTGGAATGGCGCCACTGTTTGGCAGGGCATATTGGGAATACTGTTCAGAACCAGTGGGAAATTAAATGAGGCTGACAAACTTGTTTGTGCTGTTGAGTTATGAGGAAGTTTCCCATACGCTGCTGTGATGTGACTGTGAATCAGCATTGCTGCGGTTTGGAGCCGGGAGCCATAGCAAATTGCGGTGATGCCGTAGTGGGGTTTGCCACGGTTTAATAGAAGGAGCATTTTTCATTTAAGAGACTCAGGCTTTTAAACGTGCTTGACAAAGTGTTAATGAGTCGTATGGTATTAAAAAGCACTAAAAGCCATAAAGCATCATGTAAAAGTAGCATTTATAGCACATTTCAATGTTATAAACTGCTGTTCTTCAATATTTCTTAAATAATAGTCATGAAAATTAAATATCTCTCAATTAAATGAATAAATTAGGTAGTATGACCGTCTAAATAGACAACAAATATATTGAAATGCTACAACTGTGAATTTTGTCATGCCAAATGAGAAAATATGTCTCTGAAGGTTTCATTACTGTTTATAACATGCTGTATTAATAAAAACAGTAGCAAAAGCTCCATACCTGTGAATTGGCCTGGTGGCCTTCAGCCACTACCACTACTCTAAACTGATATGTGGTGCACAAAACACCAGTTCTCTTAAGCTCAGTCACTGATTAGTCATGGTAAGGACAGGTCCCGCAGCTTTGGCTTATTGTTAGATAGATCAATCACATCGATGTTGTTGGTACTGTGCGGCACATAGCAAGGCATTTGAACGTGTTTTGATCTGTTGCAACTTGTTCACAATAAAGAAGGGAAACTTCTGTTTTCAACGCAGTTGTATCTAAGTGAAAGGTCACTTATACTGAATTTGATTCACCCCCTTCTGGGTGCAGTCGATTGGAGGAACAGTACAATGCAATGCCGTATTTTTACCATGTTTTTAAATCATACCTGAACCTTTCTAGGACTCACCTCATTTTACAAGGTTTAAAGTCACTGATTCATTGTTCCAGGAACCCTTTAAAACCCAGAATAAATGTTCACGCCATTACACCACATTCCAATCCATCTTGGAGAAAACAGACTATTTATCACTTCTTTGATGTACCATAAACAAATTATAACCAGACACAGATAAAGAGTACTTTACCTCTTTATCACTGCCTCTAGTTCACAAATAGCTTCCAGCAATTCCTTCAGTTCTGTTATCATCACCGTGTCACCACACTGTTTCGAATAGCCATTCAAACTAGCAATACGATATTTCTTGGATAGATAGTTAATTGTGTAATAATAGAAAGTGCAGGTATTTATCTTTGGGACTGCCTAAGAAAAGTGAAATGGACGTTTTCATATATAGGAAGGAGGAACGTATATGTGATATACAAAACATCTTGTTTGTTGTTGTTATTGTTCTTTATTGGAAGGAAAGTGTAAATACTGGACCTCACTGAGGAAAGCAGTGGTTATGCAAACACATTGACAGACCTCAAAACACAATGCATATTATATTTGTTTATTTGTGTGCATTCCACTTTCAGTGTGCTATCTGCTCAGATAAATGACTTTACAGATCATTTATCTTAGATTCCTAAGACTTTAGCGTATGATATTATAGAGGCATATTTTAATATTTTTTTGCAAGTTGCACTATTTCTATATACGACATCAAGTGAGGCTAAAATCATGTGAAGACAAAAAAAAAGATAATTACATAAGTGAATTAAAAGCTAAATTACTGATACACATTTTTAAATGTTTCTTAGAAGTGTGTACTAAGTTTAACTGCCTAATAAAAGTTCTGTTTGCCTTTTTTCAGAACCATTATAACAAAAACTGATTTAGCTGAAGAAAATGTTGTAACATCCATTGAAAAATATATAACAGAGCATCGATGACAACACCTAGAAAGGCCCTCAGATAGAACCTTGTGGGACTCCAAAAGAAATGTTACCATTGTTCTATGAATGATTTCTCAGTGAAACTAAGAACTGTGTATTAATTAATTGTGCTTTAAACCATTCTAAAAACATGCCTCAGATGCTTATCCAGTATTCAAGATTAAGAATTTTAGTCACAAGTGCTAGTCACTAGAAAACCACTTGGCAGCATGTAATAATAAAAGTAATATTAATAATAAAGAAGAAATGGAGGAATTATAACATTTTTGTGTTAAGAGATACCTAATTTTTTATTGTTAGCTGGCAAAAAATATGAATGCAGTTTACTCTGAGGGGCTGATTAGGGCCCAGAGGGGCAGGGGAGTGAACTTTCTGCAGTTTTAATAAAAACAGCAGCTCAGACAGGCAGTGGTCAGTATTTGGGAACATATGCACCTTTGAGAGGGCCTGTGGTTGTAAACGTTAGCTAACATAACTACGACACATTCGTCACAGTAACATATGTTTATCTTGTTACAGTGCAACAAACATGTAAGCGTAATTCCAGTGGCAAAGCGCTAATGCTGAATAGATAACTTGCAGCAAACACAACCTAAACTGTGAAAGTGAAACTAACTCAAATAAACAAGAAACACTAACTTTATGTACACAATAAACTGCTAATGAATAAACACACAGTGCTCTGTTTCTCCAGAGCCGGAGATTGTTTTCTAGTTTTTATATAAACAATGATAAACCAGAGGTGGACTTGAGTGCGTGAGTAGAGCTCCAAGGTAAAATATTCCTCCAGTAAAAGCAGAAGTTCCTAAATTTAGACCTTCGCTTGAGTAAAAGTACAAAAGAATGTACCTTCAAATGTACAGAACAGTAGCATGATTTATTAAAACTGTAATATAATAATGTCCTGTTATCATTTCTGGAACAGTCAACTCATTTAGGTGAAGAGACTCTAGTGTCTCTCAGTCCAGCAGTCTTTAACAGAAGGTCATTAATTAGTCTGGCACTGATGTCTATTCAAATGATCGTAAGCACAGAACAGTGAAGGAGAACAGTTTCCATTAGCTAGAACCAAGCTCTGTCCAACAGGTGAAAACAAGCTCAACACAAAGTGTGCTGTATCCTGATTGTTGGGCTCACGTCACACTTCTTTCTTTAGTTTGGTTCCGTATTATGCACATATAAGCCAAAATGAAGGACAGATTAGTCATAATGTAGAGGAACAGGTTTGAAATGCAGTGGAGTTGAAGTAAAAGTGTCCCAAGATGGAAATACTTCAGTGAAGCTACACAGAAAAAATGACTTATGTACATTTACTGAGTTACTGTCCACCGCTGCCATAAACAGGTCTAACTATGGGAACACATGTTTATTATGTACTGGATGCTGTAAAAATCTGCTTCACTTGAGCCTTTCAGCAACATATATAAATACAGACATCCACGATATATGGCTATCAATATTTTGATCACAGCTAGAATTAATATACATTTTGCAAGGGTTATATTATTATCTGTTATCTAAAACAATTAGTTGACATGTATATGCATTAAAAAATCATAATTTATAGTAGGTTTTCTTTTTGACTATTTCTAAGATAATTTAAAAATATGTTTATGTATCAAGAGTATGAAAGTTACTTCTGATACACAAAGAGCACAAAGTAACAAAGTAACTGAATTTATTAAGTAGAAGGCATCTGGATACTCTTGGACGTGTAGTGTGGTTTCCTTGTTATTTTTTATTGGCCTCCACCCTGAATAATGAGAACTGAGAGAAGATTTTTTCCTAAATATTTATGTACGGATGTAAATTGTTATTTGTTGCCTTTCAGGATTGATGCCATTAGTTCTTCTTCGGACTGAAGATCTAAATTTTAATCAGGACTGGACCCTGGGGTCAAGAAACAAGCGTCTGGATGAATGAGTGGGTGGGTCCTGATGTCAATGTGGTGGGACCGTCGCAGATCCCACCCAATGATGGGTTCTCCATGCCAGAGAGCTCCCATTTTTTTGGTAAGAGTAACTAATCAAATACCTTTCTGCAACTGTGCTTTGACACATATGTGATTATGCTAATCAATTATACAGTATATGTGAATAAAGAACTTTGTGTCGGGAGACTTACACTCTTCAGTCTTGCAGTTTATCTACTGTACTGTGCAAAAGTCAGAAAGCACCCCCTTCCACTCGCACTTCAAATCAAAAAAAATTATTTTGTGTTGCTGTCCATCATGCAATGGATCTAAAACGACATGTAGCTGTCAAGAAGAGCTTACTGAGAATCAGGCAAAATCACACCAAGCTGCTGGGGCTCTCCAAAACCTGTAGTGACCGGTTCAGCAGTATTCCTGTAGAATATAATCAAAGGATCAATTTGTGGTGGTGATGAAGACACATGTATTTGTGCATGTAATATCAGAAACTTAATTCAGAGCAACTGGGTTATAATCCTATCCCCTTAAGTCAACATCAACAGACTTATTATCAGCTTTTATATCAAACTGATATCTGCATGTTCTGTCTGAATAGCATACGTGAAGGCGGCTTCACTCATTATGATCCAGCTACCTGTAATAGAGACACAGAAATGTGACTGTCAGGTTAATAAGCAACCGTACCAACCTTTGCTCCCCTTGGCACACTTGAGGGAAGATTTAAGGCATCATAGGGCGACTAGGTTTTACTAAAAGACGGATGTATTTCAGCAGTACGAAACAGGGAGTTGCTTTCAGGAACTGAGAGAATGATTGCGTATGGTCAGTGTTTGGGCCAAAAGCAAATCACTGGTATCCACTTCGGGTCCTGCTGAAATGTCCATGGGGCAGGAGAAGACTACAGGTCGGTACAAACTTGCCTTGTATAGAGTTTGAGGGAGTACTGGAAATTGATGTGCATGGTAACTGGCTTGTGTTATTGATGTAGCTCAGCTGTGGCAGTGAGCAGCTTTTTCAGGAGGTTGTTACATTCTGTGGATACTGTTACTGCAAATATTCAAGGTTATTAAAATGAACATGCTTGATAAGCTGGCATGGGCTGTTTAGGCTAAGATGACGATATTGAACAAAATGATATTTTTTAAAATGGGCTTTATGAAATAACACTGTCAAAAGAAAAGTCTTTGTTGTCGAAGGAAGTATCAGCTCAAAGTGTGTGTGGGTTAATCATTTCTGGCTTTATTTGAGGGTGTGGTGGACTCCTGTTTTGAGGTGCGGCAAAATGTAACTTACTGAAAGTCAGGCCAGCAGCTATCAACTGATAGACCACAGCTACAGTGCAGTCTGTAAGTAAGTGCTCAGTGACAGGGTTTGGCTATGTAGTAAAGCACAATAGATTTGAAATTATATAATAATGGTGCAGAGAGTTAACTTGATGTGATGGTGTTTACATCGGTATCTGTAACTGATAAAATTGGGTACTAGCTTATTAACTTTGTATTTCAGAAATAATAAAAGATAATCACTAAAGATTGGAATTTCTTGTGAGATCTGTCACTCATCACTTTTTATAAATAAGATGTTAAGTTAAAACTCCCCCATAACTCATATTCATATTAAACATTTTGGCAGTAAAAAGAGACCCATTGCTACAGAAAAGGGTGAACAGCTGGAGAGTAAACACACCTCTGGTTAACTTTTCTTAGGCATCTTTCCCAAAGATAGCTTCAGTTCTGGAGAAATGGCTGCTATCAACATATGCCACATTTGCCACATGGATGACTGAAAAAGTGATGCAGTTTATAAATGATGCACTTTTAGTAGATTACATGGTAGCTACCTTCAAGTAGATAATATGCCTTCACAGATCAACATCCATTGGTGCTCGGAAGATGTCCTAAAAGCGAATAAGGAGAACCAAATTAAACAAGTAAATATATAAGACCTGGTCCTTTATTTATTGAGGAAAATGATCCAATATTACCGATCTGAGAGTGGGAAAAACACATAAGCCTTTGCATTCAGTAACTGGTGTGACCCCCTTGTGCAGCAATGACTGACTGCAGCTAAACGTTTTCGGTAACCATTGAATATTCCTGGATATCAGCTTGCAGGAATTTTAGCCCAGTCCTCTGCACAGAGCAGTTTCAACTCTTTTATGTTTCCTTCCATGAACTACTTGCTTTAGGTCCTTCCACAACATTTCTATTGGATTAAGGTCAGGACTTTGACTTGGCTATTCCAAACATTAACTTTATTCCTCTTTACTGTTTTTTTATGTAGAACGACTTGTGTGCCTAGGGTCATTGTCTTGCTGTGTGACCCACATTCTCTTAAGATTCAGCTCACAGACAGATGTCCTGATATTTTCCTTTAGAATTTGCTGGTTTAATTCAGAATTCATTGTTCAGTGATGGCAAGCTGTCGTGGAAAACATGCCCAAACCATGATACTACCACCACTGTGTTTCACAGATGGGATTTATGCTGGAATGCAGTTTTCATTTTCCTAAACATAACACTTCTGATTTACGTAACACTTCTGATTTACACCAAAGAGATTTTCCTCGGTAAATATATGACCATGTCTAACATTTTTGCCTCGTGTGTTTAATTTTGTTCTACTTTTCGGTCTTCACCACTTTAATCTATTTTTAAATCAAACTTATGCAGAGATATAGAAAATTATAAAGGGTCTACAAATTTCAAGCACCATTGGGCCTATCAACCGGTAATATGATTGAAGTCCCATAGGCCCACCCCTGCTTTTAATCCTTGAGTTACCCTGGGATGTTTGCGGTGATGTTGTGGATATTTTCTTGACACACTAGGCAAGCATGTGTGGGATAGTAAAGAGCCGCACTCCCCTCTTATGCCAAAATCAGGCACAATGCCAGATCTCTACCCTTCCCTAGGACTTTGTAGTGTGTTTTTAATTCAAAGTTAAAATGGTGGACTTTTCAGGGGGACCTCTGGTCACTAAAAAAAACTGCACACTGCCAGTTTATTATTTCTATATTTCTATATTATTTCATATAGTTTTGGGAGTCAATTGAAGCAACAATATCACATGTCTAAAGACCATGTGTGGAACCACTGGTATAAACTGTGGTAAAGAGCTGCTACCAGCACTGTACTGTCATTTTATAAGAAATGCTTTTACACAGCACTTTTACAGTGTACTATTACACTGACTACGCCATCACTTTTTAACGCTACAGTGCTACATTCTTAAACATTTAGCGTAGAGCTCTTATGTAGAGGTTCTTTAACCTCCTGAGACCCGGACCTGCTTGGTGTGCGATTTTAATTTCTCCTATCTATTTGTGATTAGTAGGACCTAACAAGTATAAAAACTAAATGTTGTCTTTGTACAGGAAGTTGTTTTGGCAAAAAACAATGTCCTCATATGAGGCCAAAGGCTCAACGTTTTAATGGCATCATGGTGCAGAAATGTAATGTGAGTAACGCTGGAGTCTCAGTAGTTTAAAGCCTCTTCATGCTCACACGTCACTTTTCTAAAAGTGGTTCTTCAAACAGCCGTCTATCAAAAAACGTTCTGTTGCACACATGCATGACATCGCTCCAAAGAACCCTTTCTGGCCGCTTTACTGTGAGGAGTATAATAATTGTAGGGTTAATAGTGTGTCTATGGTGTGACTGAGGGTTGGGCTGGTAACAGTATTACTGTTTGTTGTAGCTTCTCTAATAGATGCTTTGGTGTAGAGGCTATAAACTCCCTGTGTCTCCAGCATCGGGTTAACTTGAGCATTCTATGACACGTGACACGGAGCTCCATGACACGTGTAAACTGACATCCTTGTCTTACTCCTACCATCTTCTTCTCCGCTTTCAGATATTCTGGCAGAGCACAGCAACCCTTTGCTTCAGGAGGTCCAGGAGATCTTGCCTTTCGCCAGCTATCCCAGCATGCAGTACTCCGCAGTGGAGCCATCCATGTCCTCTCCATCATACTACTCCAACCAAAACTACTACCCTCAGTACAGCCCGGAGGAGTGGTACACGCCATCTACTATGCTGGAGCTGAGAAAAGGCCCGCTGGAGGGGGGCTTTGACACGGAGATGGAGGAGCCTTCCCCCATTGTTCCCACTGTGTACAAAAGACCCAGACACACTGCCCACCCAGGCAGGGTCAAAGGGGAGGAACTGTGTGTGGTGTGTGGGGACAAAGCCTCGGGATACCACTACAACGCTCTCACATGTGAAGGGTGTAAAGGTGAAGGTCACTCACGTTGTAGCTTCCGCTGGACAGAACTTGGGGATTGGTGATTATACCATGGAAGGATGTGAACGATACTTTTATTAGCCAAATATAACAAAAAAGCCTCATATATATATATATGAGTCTTGTGCAACCTCACAGGTTTCAGTGTCAAAATAAACAATTTTGGTTCCCTAAAGAACCTTTTAATGGAGGGTTCTTTAAATAGCCGTTTTGTAAATAGGATGTGTAAGTGTAAAAAGCTTAGCATGGTGTTTAGGTCCTGTACCAATTAGGGGTTTTTCCTAGAGCCATACATCCAAGTCAGGAACCATATAAGAATATTTTTGAGGTTAATGGGAAGCTAAAAGGGTAATAAGAAAATAATTTAATAATTAAAATATAAATAAATTATATATAGAATGATGAATGGAGCTGCTTCTAAACTTCCTCAGTAAACCATATAGCTTTATGGCAAGTATGAGGTTGTGATTATAAGATCATATCCAGAATGTATCATATTTCAACAGTGAGAATCAACTATAAAGGGTCATAACTTGACAAAATACACTCATTGTCCAAAAAATAAAGTTGCACCGGAAAAGATGATAAACGTTACCAGTAACAATAAATCATAAAAGATTTTGACTGATATGGACAAAATACTGAACTACACTTACAGAAGTTGTTTCTCTATGTATGGCGTTGGACCGTACTAGCGCAACATGCCCGCTACTTTTTATTGAATTGTTGAGGTTCCTGGGATCCATGGGACAGATTATCCAGGTGTGATTATGGAATGATAATCCATTCCATGCAGTTTGAATATTCTCACACTGTACCTACAGATTTACCGTGACACCAGGCCGTTTAGACATGTGACACACGACAAACTGTTTTCTTGGCGCTGACCACGGTACCTCCACACATGGATTCACTGGTTGTCTCAACTAAGACAAAAGCGGGACTCGTCACTAAAGATGACCTGCTGCCATTCTGAGTCTCTCCATGACAGTCTGACATGGCACCATTGCAGTCTTATGATACGGAGGGCAGCACTGCTCGCTGAATGTGCGCAGTAAGGCCTGTCCATGCTTATGTCACATGCATGGCAGAGTGTGCAAATTGTCAAACCTACACACCATGTTTCATTCCTGTTGGCTGTTTCCTTCTGGGTGCAGTGATACGCGTATTATTTATCATTTATAAACTTCTTGTTCTCAAACACTTATATATTAGGTGAAATGCCCCAAAACACATTATGTGGTCTAGTTTAACAATGTTGCTTTATTAATATTAAATGTAATATTTTGTATACAGTATAAAAAATGACCTTACATGACAAGTGATCCAGAATTTCTGATAGAGTTTACTGTTATGGATTATTTTCGTGTGATGCTTTATGCAAGTATTTACAGAAATGTGCTGTTTTGCCTGTGGCCTTCATTATGACATTGTAATACCAAGTTCCTGCCTAGCTCAGTTCAATCTACAAAGCACTCCCTAATTTATGCCTTGTATTGAAAACAGCATCACAGCATGCCTACGCAATGTGTTTGACACGGTAACCTGGTCTTTTTAATTCCAGCGTAGTATATGACATATAAACCCACAGACCAATTTTAGCTCTTTGGAAAATCATTGGCTGAATGACTGCAAGTGTAATTCCACCTGAGTGTGGACAATGCCCAAAGGGCAGCTGCTAGGCCATGTGCTCTAAGTCTACGAGTCTTGGCCAGGCTCGATGCTCCCTCACGCCCAGTCTAGGTTTGGTTCCCTCTCAGCTTTCTGCTGAATAATGATGCAGGCAACTAGAGCCTTGTGCCGCCATGCAATGTTAATGCGTGTCATTGTGTTCATCAGCTCATGCTAGAATGTGTAATTACCTGTCCCAGAAGCATCTGCGTCCAGGTGTCTGCAGGCTGGAACCGGGGGCAGAGGGGGTTCTGTGTTACAGTGTCATGCGTAATGCACTAATGATCTAACAGCACAGCAAACCCATTTCAAGGTCTAATAGAGGCGGAGCTTACTTGTCCTTTCTAGGTAGGCTAGGTGTCCTTTATAGATGCTTTACAAACACTAGAACTTCATTTCTACCTGGCAGCATCCATAGCTCTGGTGCTAACAGCCCAAAAAGTTCTTTTAAACAGTTGTCTGTCAAAAGAGCGGTCTGGTTTTGCAAGCTGTTCAGCAAAGACGTAGCCTACATGTTTGAGGACTGACCGT
This sequence comes from Prochilodus magdalenae, assembly GCA_024036415.1. Classification (NCBI taxonomy): domain Eukaryota; kingdom Metazoa; phylum Chordata; class Actinopteri; order Characiformes; family Prochilodontidae; genus Prochilodus; species Prochilodus magdalenae. The sequence goes on from JAMWET010000950.1 coordinate 269,198, forward strand.
GTATGACTGCGGGCCAATTAATAGTGAACAAAAAGTTGTAGAATTGCAAGTCTGATAAAGGGCAAGTGGAATAGAAGCTGCCCCTTCAGATGAGCCAACACTGAAGCTAACACTTGACTCTGGAGTCATGATCTCGCACACAGGGTGTTTCTGCAAACTTAATTAACAGAATGGCATGTGTACATGTGCATCAATATATATCTGTACACTCAATATTCTCATATTAAACGTGAACGCTCTGCAACCTGGTACATCTAACTGATGTACATTATAACAATAACTGACATCCGCTAAGTTAGGGAAAGCTGTCAAGTAGCTTACAGATCTTACCATGATCTTTATACCTTCAAACAGTATTTATTTCTAGACTTCATAAATACTGTAGTACATAAAGTATAACTTAACCTAGAGCCAATATACATCTACCTGTTAGTGGATCTAATGTAGATTAACCTTTTTCAGATGAGCTACACATCAGTCGAGGGTCATTATCATTCATGAAAGACAATCAGGAGAACAGAGACAGATTCGGTCGGAGTTTTTCAGACCACGTCATATGCCTTTACATATTAAGACTTAATGTTTGCATCTCAACTGATCTCAAAAACCAACATTATAGTGGTAAAGATATGTGGACAGTAGTAGATACTTCAGTCACATACTCAAAAGTCTCATTCCTCACTAACCTTAGACTGAGCTCTCTTTTAACGCACTTGAGATTTATCTGCTTGTTGAATACAATAACCTATTGTATATAATAACAAATAAATCCCCAAACTATACATAGTGTCGCTTTTAATATCATTTGTGCTAGTGCAGAATTTTGTGAATATTTGTTGATTTGAACATATTGGGGAACAACAATGTAATAAAATTATATTTATTTTTACATAGATGATGTCATTTGTCATTTGACCCGTCCAGCGTTTGTACAGACGTGTATGTTTTGAAGCAAAGTTTGAAGAACACCCGTCGCCTGTCATGTAACTGTATAAATTTTGACGTTTCTTGCAGGATTTTTCAGAAGAAGTATAACCAAGAACGCTGTGTATAAGTGCAAGAGCGGCGGGAACTGTGAGATGGACATGTACATGCGCAGAAAGTGTCAGGAATGCAGACTCCGGAAGTGCAAGGAGATGGGCATGCTGGCGGAGTGTGAGTAACCGTCTGTTTCCACTATCATAAACCTATAAATATCCCACAGCCACTGTGTAGTGATTTTTACCTGGGCTGCACAGCTACCCTACTGCATGCAGTCCTGTGTTATTAATGAAACTTGATTGATAAGCTCAAAACTTATCCAAACTGCTTCAGAGACACAGTTTGATGTGGCATGTAAACCTTGGTAAAATGGTGCCACAGTTTGATTGTCTTGAAAGAAGCAAAGAACCTTGTGACAGGCAACAATTTCAGCAGATAGTTTGTTAATGTTTTAAACACCTATAGATAATTTGTTGGGGGTTTTCCAAAAAAAGTGGGACCCAAAATGCATGTCGTTGCTGTCCAAAAAAAAAACCAAGCATCTCTAAAATGAATGACTTTACAGGAAAAGGCCAAACGTGATTTAATTTGAAAGTAAGTCAATGGAACCAGAATATTCTCCAAGCAATTATGGGCCATTTCTAGTGATCCACTCACAATGAAATTTTCACACAGTGTAACCGGTAGTGTTCAAATGATACTTAACAGTGATAAAAATATGAACATTGTAGACAGACCTAAGGAAAAACACACAACGTCGACTCTTTCAGGCCTGTCATTCCATATTTACTATGAATTATTCAGTAACTGCCATGAAACTCATATTTCAAGCACAGCATTAGTGCTCACTTCCACCTCATAACACTGACCTGGGATAACACATAATATCACACCCTGTAATACTAACCAGCAGTCAGACTGTGGAGACTGGCTGAGATCAAGCTGATAGCATTTATTGTAGATTTGAGAGCTAATATTTGGAATGCAGCTGAGATATCATGTGTCAGGCAGAACGAATCAGAGTGCGTATATAGATCTGTTATGTGAACTGAATGCTGGTTGAGAGGCAGAGAATGGGGCTGGAAGTTGAGTTTTAATGGGTGGAGTGACTGAGTGATTATGTGTTATGTGAGCGGAGAGGATTCGTTTGATGGGTGATTTCTTATGGGCGTCCCGGTGATGAAACATAATTAATTAGCCATGCTGCCGTGCATGGAGCTGTCAGGTAAGAGCAGGCCGTATGCAGCTCCTGTTGCTCATGAATAGTACATTACCATTTATATAAATATTGCAGGAAGCAGGCATTCGGCCTGTTCCCACTGCACTTCCACTCACACGCTCCCTCAACCGACCTGGAAGAATTCCAAGGTCTGCCCTGAGTCTTTTTATTTTCAGCGGGGGGCATTTCCCCGAAGTTCACTCATGCTGTATGCCAAGCAGTGAAACTGAAACCTTGCTTGATTTGTTTCATTATATGGTTAGGTTTGTCTAGATTAAAATGTCCTTCAGTGTTGTTTTATCTGATATCGCCACTTTTTCACCATGCATGGATACTTCTACTGACCACTAGTTGGAAGATAACAATTAAGGCAGCAACAGCCACATCTGGTGGAAGTATCTGGTGGGGAAATTGCTGTAGAGGTCAAATTGGTCAGATGTTTTAGTTTGAAATATTCCAAAATGAACTACAATGATCAGATTTAAAGGTCTATGTAACGCGTTGCGGAAATATCTACTGATGTTGACATGCTAACCAGCTAGCCTCAGCCTGACCTGTCTCGTAATTCCATTATGTACTTCAACATAGAAATAGAGAGTCAACATAGAGAGTCACTGTAGCGTCAAGCCAAATTAGGTCAACATGAGAGGATGAAGAAGTAGCACTACCCCAACGCCGTTTTATAATGTCTTGTTGAAGGTGAAGGTGCTGCTCCTGGTTAGAACATCTGACTGTGAGAGTGTAACTAAAGGCACGAAGGCACAATGAAGAGTCAAACTTGCCAAGTTTATTAACCATTCAGAGTTATAACAAAAATATTTTTAAAAAATAAGTGCTTTTATAACAATTCAGCAGCAGTTGTTGGCCCAGTCTAGTGACCGACAGAGACAGACTAAAAACAATCATCACAGGACAAACAGTTCTCTTTTAACATGATGGATAAAACCACTGAGCATGCAGGGTGCATTACCATTATTATTCACTATGAAGAAATCCATTTAACTGGACCACACTATTCACATGCTGCAGCTAGCACATTAAACAGACTTTAGCTCTCATTTATTGTTTCTCAATCCAGAAAGTACGGACCATATTACCCACAATTCCCAACATGTCTATAAAGACATGTAGTAAGCCTGCACTTCCTTTAAATTAGGGTTCCCTCAAGGTCCACTAAATAATGAATCTAAAGAACTATGGCCAGAAAACTAAAATCAGCCTTTTTAAACACAACCTCTTCAAATGACAATGTGTCCAAATACATATACTTATTATACTTCATATAACACTAATCTAGGTATATATAATGTTTCCGGCACCCATCTAAGCACAGGCCCACTGACCACTAGAGAGTGCTTCATAGCCCAATGGTGGTCTATGGCCTACAGGTTAAGAAAGCCTGACCTAAATCACCACCCACTGACCCATGCTGCAGATATGGCTCCTGGGGAACAGACATTAGGGCAGTAGAACACCTATGGAAGACATTAGAACACATATGGTGATCAATAAACATGTTAACCTATACCATCCTATTGTCTGACCACTGATGTACACTGCTAGTATTGAACAGTACAGATTTAAAGGTTTGACTATTGACATGAACAAAGATTCAAAGAACTTTCTATAAACTACTGATGAACTAATAACATAGCATTCAGTGCAATCTTAGAGATCTGGAGCTGGAACACACTGTCAGTCTAAAGAATGATTGCTGAGGTTAGAAGTTTTATTAAGAACATGGTTGGATGCTAAGCATCCTCCAACCTATGTTTGTAATGCTGTGTGGGGGCTTTACTGGGCCATCACAAGGATAGGTAGCCTAAGAAAGGATCAGTAAATGCAATAATAGCTAAAGCTAGATGTCCACTCCTAACAAGAAACCATGTTCCACTCAAGCAAAAGAAAAAGAAGAGAAGAAAAACAAGAGTTAACATTGCCATGGCTGTCCTTCAGGAGACTAGTAGGGAGTGAAGAGGGAGGAGGAGGGACTGTGTATTTCTTATAATAGGGGTGGACACTATAACTTTCTGTTGATATGTTGCCCCCTATTTGTTTTGAGGATGAATTTGACAGGTTGCATCATCCTACAAATGGTTCATTTGAAGCAGAAGCATTGCCAGTATTTCAGGAGGGTTGCATCAGTTAGCAAGCATTATGTCCCAGAGAAATCAATACAGTGACGATGATGACCCCCAAATTGTCTACTTTGTTGTAGATACTATAACTAGAGAGGCGTATATCATGACAAACCAGAATATTACTGTTCCTTCACTGAAACCTTCAGATAAAAATACAACATAAATAAAATACAAACAAATGAATAAAACTAAGTAAAATAAATAGGACCTTTAAATGCCACAAACTTTTACTGACTGTACACTTAACTGTCTTATTGACCTCACCACGGCGAGTTCTCGCTAATTTACCCCAGACCTACATTTTACAGCACTAGCTGCAGACATCTGGGGTTAATGTTTGAAGAAAATCTAGTCTGCCAAAAGTTCGTGAAGGCAGGCGTTTGGCTATAGATCTGTGACATAGCTCGAAAGCTACATGGTGTGATCTGTCAGTAATGGAGCTTAACACTTACATGACACACCTTATTGTGCCAATAACATGATCAATCCTATCCTGTTTTAGTGTAGTGAAGATAAACTCCTTTACCGGCATTGATGCATTCAGGACACTGCTTCTCATGCTGTTAGCTGTAGTAAATCCAGTGAACACCTATCCCTGCACTCGTTTGGCTTGCTGTACAATACCATGTTAATATAAAAAAAGCTTGTTGCTAACATTTAAAACTCTCCACAACTCCTTTCAAACCTCCATGGGCGCTAGGCATTCAGTTGTTCCCAGACTTCCTCCATAATTTCCTTTGGGATCAATAAAGTATCTATCTATCTATCTATCTATCTATCTGTTTGACTATCTATCTATCTATATTCATCAGTTCATCAGTATATCACTATATATATATATATATAGATGCGAGTCTTAGTTCTGGCAGTGCTTAATCTCTGGTCTGGTTTGATTGTGCGTAAACAGGTTTGCTAACAGAGATTCAGTGCAAATCCAAAAGGCTAAGGAAAAACACCAAGTCCTCCCCAGAAGACGGCACAGGAGATGATACAGAGGTGGGAGACAGCGGAGATGCTAAACAGGTCACATCTACAACCAAAACTTTTAAGGTGAGTACAAGGTGTAGGCGATTTATACTGTTTATATAAAGCATATATAGCAGTAATTGGGAGGCTGGTGAAATTATGGCAAAGCCTATTAATGACTGACATTTTTCAGTACTCGGGAGTAACGGTAGGCAGCTTAGTTCAGTTTGTTAGCCTAATCATGAAGTTCTAGATCTTCAACTCATCCCAAAGGTATTGAATGGAGCTCAAAGACTTCAGAAAACACAGTTCCACTGCTTCACAGCCTAATGCTGGGTAGGGGCGGGGCTTCATACATTTTTAGCCCGCACTTGGTGTTGGGCATGATGACCTTAAGTTAAATTGTGGGTGCTCTTAAACGCCCCATTCTATTGGTCTGTGCTTTTCTATGGGGGGTATACAAGCTATATGTGTGTGTACTTGCATGGCTGTGTGTCAACCAAAAAGTAAAGTAGTTACATTTATTCATTTGAATGGTTGTCTGTATGTCCAAAAGTGGATAATATGCACCCCCAAATAAAACCACACATGTAAGTGTCCCATTCAGTTTTTATTAAGATTTCATGAGGAATGGACCGGTCTGAAAATACTTACTAACGAAATAGCTAGCCCTGCTGCTGTGTTTGTTACAGTGTATCTTCGCTAGACAAAGCACTTGTTCCAGTTACAAGCCATCAGTTTTATTGAAGTGTCATCAAAGAGGTTCAAGGACAGCTTGAGCGACTGACTTCCCCATAGCAACGAGTTCCCACTGTTGCCTGTGCTTGTTTTATAAGGGTAAATGATGTTGTAGAATGGTTGTAAAATGGATGCGTTAAGGCTTTACTGGGTCAAAAGTTTCCTTGCTATTTGGCAATAAACACCACCACACGTTAGTGGTAGTGCAAAATGTTGGGAACAGACTGCTGTGATTAACAGGAACCTATAGAAGTCTGTGTGCAGAAGCAGATGCATGAAGAAGCACTATTGATATTATGTAAATGTCATCTTTTAAAAACCTTAGGAAAAAGTGGAGCTGAGTCAAGAGCAGCAGGTTTTACTAAATTACATTCTTGATGCATACAACAAACACCGTGTCCCTCAGGATATGGCCAAGAAACTGGTAAGTGTGTATCACGTTAATTTTCCAATTATACATTTTGGCAAGATCGTTACAATAGAAGGCAAGATCTGATTCTTGATTACATGGTCCAGTCATAGATGTTAACCTATGCTACTGCTAAGCTTAGTAAATTGCAAGCCACTGTTGAATTACACTTATGCAACCTCAGTTATCAGACCTTCAGGTCATAAAACATGCACAGTAGTGAAATGCCTTTGGAGCAAAGCACTGCAGCTTTCCCTCATGTTTCCTCAGCTGCAGGAGCAGTTCAGCACAGAGGAGAATTTCCTGCTGTTGACGGAGATGGCAACGAGCCACGTGCAGGTTCTGGTAGAGTTCACTAAAAACATCCCAGGTCAGTAATACTGTAATGTAGTAGGAGGCCCATCACTTGTTTTTGAAATTGCAGGATCCCTCCATTTTTCACTATGGAGTTTTTTCTTTAGTAATGTAGATGTAATATACACGCTCTGGCTCTTTTTTATAAGTGTATTGTCCACTTTATTATGCTCCACTGACCACATAAGATCACTTTGCAGTTCTCCAGTAAACCTTTAGTCCATCTTATTCTCTGCAAACTTTATTCCACCTTGCAATGGCCAGGACCCCACAGGACCACCACAGAGCACGCTTTTCTGGGGTGGTTAATAATTCTCAGTGCTGCTGTAGTATTAAACACTGTGTCCACCCACTGTCCACTTCATTAGACACTACTACCGTGCTGAGCCACCTTGTAGATGTAGTCTGAAGTCAGAGTCAACAGCTCATCTGGAGTAGCACAGTTTGTGCTGGTCATCATCTAGTCCTTCATCAGTGGCGATAGGACGCCGTTCACAGGACTGGCAGACTGTTCTCAGTCCAGCAGCACTGCTGTGTCTGATCCACTCACACTAACAGACCACAACCACGTCCGTGTCACTCCAGTGCTGAGAATAATCCTCCACCCACATAATATTTGCTGTGGGGTCCTGATTACTAACAAACAGGGTAAACGTAGAACTGCTGTAGAGCTACAAAGTGCATCTATACAGTAAGTGGAGCTGTTAACCTTCCACTGTGTGTAGATACAAGGAGGTGACCCTAATAAAGTCCTCAATGAGTGTATGTCGATAGAAATTACAAAACTAAAACACACAACCTAACATCAAGCTGGAGCTTCTTTTTGACTCTGTGTGAGTGAGGCTTGTTTGTAAAGACGTATGTGTTTTGGGACACTCGACTTTTAAACTAGTATTTCAGACGTCAGAGGATAAATCCAGCACATAGACACACAGTGTAGCTGTTGGCAGTAATTGACGTAATACTGATGTTATTTGTATGTTGATAGTTTTTGTTTCTAGGACATTAAAAACTGAATCAAACCTTGCTAAACATTTGATGAGGTAATGCTGCAGGGCAGTAAGTGTTTTGTTGCTCTGTGAGCAGGTTTTCAGTCTCTGGACCATGAAGATCAGATCGCTCTACTTAAAGGTTCAGCTGTGGAGGCTATGTTCCTGCGTTCTGCCCAAGTCTTCACCAAGAAAAAGCCTCAGGGACAGACGGACGTGTTGGAAGAGCGCATCAGAAAGAGTGGTAGGCCTCCTTTATCCTACAAATCATTATAGGTCATGGTTATTCTAAGGACTGGTCAGCAGGTAATTATAGTACAGGGTTAGAAGTTTTAGATTAATTACAGGCTGAATAATAAGCCCAAGGAAACCAGAAAGCATGTTCCAAACCGTCACATACACTGCCTGGCTAAAACAGTGGTGGTTTGAACATAAATGAGCAAATACTCAAGCACCTTGGATTGGATAATCACTGCAGTGATCAATACTGTATGTTTCAGCTGGCAACCATTCTTTTAGCCTGAACTGATTCGATGAGTAGCTTCTCACTTGTGGGAGGGTGCATCCTGTGGTTGTAGAAAGGATATTCCTGTTTCAGAAGGGTCAAACTAAGCCGGCAAAGAAAACAGAGCTTGCTGAAACAACAGGAATTGGGTTAGGAACTATCCACTGCATTATTAAAGCCTTGAAGGATTTGACCATGATCAGAGAGATGACTCAAGAGGTTGGTGAAGTGGAATTAAACACATCAATGTTTAATAGCGAACGTAGAAGCATTTCCACATGCACTCACATAAGTCACAGGATTTGGTCTAAACAACAGTGTGTCCATAAGAAAAGGTTTGCTGGGGAGCATAAAGATTGGTCGCTGGAGCAGTAGAAAAGGCCCTATGGTCTGTTCCAGACTCAACCTGTTCCAGAGCGACCTGGGGTTGCTGCTGTTGGTCAGGTTGAGTGTCAGCAACATGAAGTGGTATTGAAATGAAATCAGCTGACTACCTGAATGTAGTGAATGTCCAGGTTATTCTATCACTTTACTTTTTCTTCCCTCGTGACACAACTGTGGCAGATATTTAACAGGCTCTAATTGTAAAATTGACAAAATTACTTTGACTTCTTTTAGTCAGCACCTTTAGATAGAAATGCTTATGGTGAAATTGATTCAGCAGCAAGTATAACTAAACCTCACCCAAAAGAATAACCTTTGACATTGTCAGGGTTTCTTCACTGGAAAAGTGGTATAAATAATACATGAGTTTGGCCTAATTAAGATCTTAGAAACTTTGCTTTGTCTTGATTGTCCAGTGGTGTGGATTACACATGTAAAGAGAAACCAGGACGTCCTGCTGTGTTTAGTTTCACAGAACTCTGAACACCACCTACTCAGCCTGCTATTATGCAACAATGCAATAGTCCTATTTGTAGATCATTACAAATACCAGGGAAGCGTTTAGGGTAGATTTGTTTTTATAGTTTATTAGAGATTATGAGCACAGCTTGTGGAATGCTCTGCATTTCCAATGTGATGTACAGTGTGCAAAACCTGATGTGACATGTGTCATGGAGCAGGGTTCCCAAGTCTAAGCTCACTGAATTCCCAAATGGGAAAAAAACCATGACCATTTGTTCCTCATAAGATACATTTCAAATAATTGTTCCTATTCCCAACACAAAAGTACACTGAACTGGCCATGTCCATGCATTTTGTATGTATAAAAACATAATAGAAATGGCATATTAATTTTTAATTGTGTTATTTAAAGTAGACATCCAATTTACAAGTACAGGCCCTCAATCAGCCCTATATAGTAAACCACAGCTTGTGTTGAGGTTACCTAGGAATGCCATTCCCCTGGGCTGCATTTGAAATCATTATGGTTTTCTCCGCCCTTTGACGGGTGATGGAGTGCTGTCAGCTCAGCGCAGTTCCATTCATATTCCCACGCAGAGCTGTGAAAGCTCAGTGGCGGGGACTGTCTGAGCACGTCATTCTCTTTCCCCCGTGAGCACTCGCAAATATCCATGGCGAAAGGCCAGCCGGAGAGAGAAGAGCCACTGACTGAAGAGGCCTTTGTTCACTATCTAAACATCGAGAGGCCTATTGTCCTTCCTGCTCGGCCTCTCCACGATCCTGACATTTCTCAGTTGTTTTTTTTTTTTTTGAGGCCTCTGTGATGCGCTAGTGCACACAGTTTTTTCACTTCTCTTCTTTTTTTGGGGAAATAGTGAGAAAGGTTATCCCTCATCTGAAAGGATTTGAATGTGAATCTGAGAGGTGCCTGCCTTCACTTCTGATTGCATCTGAGGAGAAAACTTCATCCTTCGCTAACACCCCAGCATCACAGGCCACCAGTATGGATTTTTGGAAAGGCCTGCCCTTTCACACATGACTGTTGTTTTTATTTTCCTGTCTGTAAGCACTTCACTGTAAGGGTCTGTATGTCACAGTTCTAGTAGTCTAATTTAAAGTGCAGGTGTCATGGGAGCCTCTTTGCCGGGGACTAAACGGTTCTGAGCATTGAGGGCAACTGTTTCAGTGGCATCACAACACAGACACAATTTCGTATGGAAGGCTCAGATGCCAGGCTCAGTACAGCCATTAGCTAACCATGTTCAGGGCCACAAACCTTTAGATTTCAAAACATAGGAAGGAGCTATTCACTGATCAATTCTACATTCATATCAGCATCGTGCCACAACCTCCTGTGTTATTTCAATTCTGAAAACAGTCAAATAAGTTCAGTTCACTCACAGAGATGCTAAATAAATGAAAATGGACAAGCCTTAGTCTAACAAATGTGGCTTAGTCTAAAGGTGGCTAATCTGGTTCGGTTATAAACAAGTTATCTGTTTACAAACATGATTGAGTGCATATGCAGCCAGTGGCCAAAACTGCTTTGGTAACTTACCCTGTCACAAGATTGTACTCTGATAGCAGGAGGATAGTGGATTACTGTTGGCCCACTAAAGGTAAGGCTGGCAGTCCACTGGTGTTTTGCTCAATGCTTTCTTGGCAGCCTGCCGGTGGTTAAGAAGAGAGAGTTAGACAAGATGCCACCTTTCACTGCTTGTTTTTCACCTACTGTCCAGTTTACTTATTCTTCCTTAATTTAGTTTTTAGTAGTTTATACTATTTGTCTAAGTTGCTTTTCTAAAGTTGAAGTCTGTCTACATTTAAAGTCTGTTTGAGAATATTAACAACTAGTTGGGTATGTTTGATATGGAGGACAATAATCCAGTCGGTCTGGAGAAACAGTTAGGGGGTTGCCAAGTTTATCAAGCCAGCCGACTGATGTATGCTCGCTATCTGGATAACCTTAGCCAACGTTAGCTGCTGTAATCTATGTAGGAGTCATATTGATCATAAATTATTGTAAATGCAATAATGAAATGTCATTTTGGGGTTGGATTGTCTTTTGTTTGCATATTAATATCACATTAGGGGGATTTATAAGTTGTCTGTTAGTATCGGCTAGTCAACAGATCCCTATTAAGGTTCCTCTAAGTGTGTAACACGTAAGTGTGTAAAAACTGTTTAGCTGATAGGAGCTATTCAAATCACACAAATCTTTACAACTTGCTGCCCTATGAATTTTACCCAGTTTAAAACATGATTATTTTGGGGTGCTTTGAACTGTATTCTGCTGGGCTAAGCTAATGCTAACATGCTGCCCAGCACAGTACAGACTCAGTTTCAGTAACTGATGCTCAGCCAACACCTGTTTAGAAGACAAAGAATCTGAAAGCACTTCAAGAGACTGGTGTTGGATGGAATCAAACTGTAGTGTGGGTGTGGGTGGGATATTTAGCCTGTTAGCAGTTAATCACTCTTTTGTGTGCCTTTCTTCAGCATTTTCCAACTATGGTTTAGCAGCACAGCAGATGGAACAAGAAACCGTAACCGGTGTTACAACTTCTCACTAACACGCAGGGCACAGTGAGGCTAAGGAAAGGAAAAGGAGGCTAAGGAAAACCTTACTCACTCTTTGGAAATATTAGTGTTTGATATAGTATGTCAACACTGTTAACATTTCATAGCATACCATTCCCAGACGCTACGATTCATAAAAGGAAATTCACCTGCAAAAACAAGATTTAATTTAAAATGAGATTTAATTTCAGTGTTTGTTAGATGTTACCAAACTCAATACACTTACATCTATCTGCTTATTCAGACCACAATAGTTGAGCCCACTCATTCCTGTTGAAGTAAAGTGTGAAGTAATAATGTAAGTGTTTGGACTGCTTTTGGATTAAGCCACAAACAGAGCAGCCAATCAGAACAGAACCCGCTGACATATATTAGTTGTAAGGGCACTGTAACAAAAAACTGTTTGTTTTAATTCTAAGAAATTGAGGTAGAAAATGGTCATGTAAGCACAATTATTGCTATTATTAGTACCTAAATCCACTTAAACGACGTAAGTGGCCTTCTTGGGGGGATAAAATACAGTAAAAGCTTTGGATATGGCCTCTATACACAGCACTGCTGAATGTAATTGGAATGAATTGGGTTTCACTAGATTGTGTCTGGTGACCTTTCACTGAAAGTGTCTCCTGATTGGCTGATTTGAACGAGCGAGATCACCTCGTGGCTCTTCATGCTGAATGCTTTACATCAACATCAGAAAAGAGGCCTCAGCTCTCACAGACAACAAAGAATAATAATTATATCAATGATAATGATAAAGACAAAGAGCTCACACAAAGCAGACAAGCTCTTCAAAGACACGCTCCAAACGGAAGTCCCACTGAATGTGAAAATACCCAAAGCTGTGGGACGCTAGACTGGGTCAGGTCTGCCCGGTAATAGTTGACAGTAAGGCTATGGTTCCTAATCTAATCTTGCAGGTGCAGTAAACTACACAGTGTACTGTCCTATCACCACAGCACAGGCAAAAAAGAAGAGGCAAAAAAAAGTAGAGGCAACAGTACTCTCATTTCCAAACAGAAGTAACCTACGAGCTTAATGGACTTCAGAATCTTACTAATACCTTCATGGCTGATGGCTCACAGGCTTGTGTCGTAAATGGGGCCTGAATGTGATGGAGCACACTGCCTCCCAGTGGCTCTGTTCTTTAGGGCAACTCCTAATACCAAAGCTTTGGCATACACCAGCTCTGGCATACACCAGCTCTGGCATACACCTGCTCTGGCTATTTACACGTTTAAATAAAACTGATTTATTAATATGATAATGTAATAAATTTGATAGTAATGGATATGTAAACTAATACTTGAATACACTGTAAACACATGATGTAGTTAGCTGCCTTAATATATTTAAATAAGTAAAATCAGCAGTTCAGCAGTTTGTAGAAGAAGTGTTATTGCTACTGCCAGTGTAAACTTTATATATTTCCATCCACGAGCAGGATGTTAACAGGCTTTTCAACAGACGGCATGTAAGGAAAGCCCCCTGCCTTAGTGTTTCCGTCCTTCCTAAAACACTGATCACTGTGATCAGCTAGCACCTGTTTTCACATACATCTATGTTAACAAACATCCTCAACAGATCACTGTAGCTCTGCTTCGTTTCTACATGTTTCAAAGCCTCCACCATCATTCCAGTCTTTGAAGGAACATTACTGACTATAGGACAGTCATCCTGACCTCATAGCTATGGAAATATCTAACATGTTTCTCTCACAAGGTCTCTTTAATGCCTGGTCTTAGCCAACCAGAATGCCATCACAAACTATCTTTTGGACTGAGGATTTCCTGACAAACAGACCTCTGGACGCCCTCAATACTGGAGTACCACAAGGTTGTGTCCTCTTACCTCTTCATTCTCTAAACCAATGAAGTGTCTCCAAGGACCCACCTGTGAAGATCCTAAGTTCTGCAGAAGACGCCACCGTGGTGGGCTTCATATACAACAGTGATGAGCCTACAGACATCTCTAATGTTCTGGTTTGGTAATAATGAGCCATACTCCAGAGCATAATCAGACAGCAGAGCGATCACTAGATGTAATTTGGTGTAACGGGTGACTCACTCCAGGCCGGTTCAACCCAGATCTGCCACGTGAAGCCCAACGTAAACTGAGTGAGCCACCGGCAAGCTTGAGAGGAACCCAAGTGCAGAGCAGAAAGGGAGCAGACAGCCGGTAACCTGGAGAGCCCAGGTTACCAGCTGAGTCAAAACAAAGACTGAGCAACGCTGGTCTGGAGCACTGCTCTTAAGTAGAGTGTCCCACAGGTGTATTTAATCTGTCTTAATGGGGCCTGCTCCTGCGTTGCCCCCTAGTGGCTGGTGCAGGACAAGTCCCAGAACCTGCCATTACATCTGGCAACACTTCAGGATCTGTATAACAGCAGGGTGATGAAATGCACTGGTGGAAGACTCTGGGCCATCAAAACCAGTGCAACCAGTCCTGTCATCATAACTAGAGCACTGATTAACCACAACAGACACCTTGCAGTTTAAATTTCAACTCAAACTGAGCCAACCTTAATGTGCGTTACTGTATTACAGTATTACAGAATTCACACATTCATCTCTTCATCCTCTTTCCATGGCTTTTTGTTATTCTTATTCTTTACACTGTTTAATATTATATCTGTCAGCAGTCAGTTTGCTTGCCGGTTGTGTACAGTCTGTTACATGTCATTCGTGTGTGACTCACCAAGACAAATTCCTTGTATGAGTAACTTACTTGGCGAACACGGTTGTTCTAAATCTGATTCCAATATGACTAATATGGAAGGTGTCAGATTCGCAAACCCCACAAGCAGAATGCATTTCGTTCAATAGATATATTTTAGTGTAACTTTAGTAACACTGGTGTTCATAGTGTACCTTTGATTTACAGCCTTGACTAACGGTTTATTATTTTATTAATTTTTCCTTCTTATAGTAAAGCAGGAAAACCACCTGATCTTTTTGAAGTTGGAAGTATGTCTTGACTAATGATCAATACAGTTTTACTGCTGCCTCAGGCTTTGATTCAATATTGTCATATGTGTGTTTTGCTCTGTTGGCTTGGAGATGGAGAAATGTCCTTATCTGCTCGTCTACATCAAAGCCATGTAGTTCTGTGGAATAAAACAAAGTTCAAGGTATTTTCCGAAACATACGAAAAGAACAAGTTCCTTGATGGACCACATGATATCAGAATTTACATATGGAAACTGCATACGGGCTTCACTGCGCTATGCTACTGTTCCTCTGATTGAAGAGCACTAAAGAGCTCTAAAATAAAACAAACTACAAACGGTCCCTTTACATTCACATTCCCATCAAACTGTTTCTTCCTAAATCAAGAGCATTAATATGACGTTTCTCCCCACTTTGCTGCAGTACCCTTTAACACCAGACAGTGAAACATTTAAATGAGGGTATGACTGCGTTTAGCCACAAGAACATTAGTGAGGTCAGATACTGATGATCAGTTCAGATTGGATGATCAGTTCCAGATCATGAGGAGCACTCCTACTCATTACAAGGGTATTAGACAGAGCTTCATCACTTCAGAGGACACAGTTCCACTGCTTCACAGCCAAGCCCTACACACTTCTAGCTGATGCTTGGCATTGGGCATAGTGATCCTAGGCTCATGTGTGGCTGCATCACATTAAATTATCAGTACTTTCCTACGGAGGTTATGAAAGCTGTGTTGGCGCAGTTAAACATGTGTGTACAACAGTGTGTGCAGCCTAATGCAGATGGTGTTGAATATAGCGTGAGATGAAATTTGTATGCTTTAAAACACATGGAAAAAGGTTTCGACTCTTGTGTATCATTGTTTAGTGTGGGCCATCAATAACCGCATAAAAACCATCTGATGAAAATTTCACTTTTGCACTTAAAGAAGCTGAATTCACTAATTAGACAAAAGTGCATTTGAACATACCGTGTGGTATTGAAGATCTTTAGCATATTGGTTACATCATTAGTTGTTCTGGAAAAGGACAGTGTAAAATACGATAAATGGTTGCCAGGCAAAACCTGTTTATTAACTGGTATGTTTTTTCTATGATGGTAAAAATCTGTAAAATCACAGTGGTTTAATTTCTACATGCATTATTTTTACATTAAAATTAATATTGTTAACTTCATTACTTATTTTCACTCATTTAACCTTTGTTTTAACCTATTTTTAAATACATTAAATTATGAATATTACATTTTATTGAGCTCTGAGAGTAAAATCAGTGGTAAAAAATCATGACCTTTAAAATAAAGCCAAACTATGAACAGTTCTATCTATCTACATTTCTAGTATAACATTGCTGTCCAAAGAAAAACATGTATCTCCATTTTTGTTGATTTTTACTTTTATGCCTCATTTGATCACATGACCTGCTATATACACTGTGTGGAAATTTCATGAAGAATGGACCAACTGAAATTGCCCAAAACTTCTTGGTTCCCTTGACTTCCATTCAAAATACATGAGGTTTTTGGCCTCTCCTGTAATGTTGCCATTTTGGAGATACCTGTTTTTCTTTGGACAGCAACGATGACTATAACGGATTACACGATTAAACACCATCCTCAGTATTTCATCAGTGACGGCCTGTTTACAGTAAAGCTACGGGTGATCCTAATCTTATCGTCTCCTTTCTCCACAGGCATATCAGAAGAGTTTATCACCCCTATGTTCAACTTCTATAAGAGTATTGGAGAGCTGCAGATGATGCAAGAGGAGCATGCGCTTCTCACAGCCATCACCATCCTGTCCCCAGGTCAGCACACAATCACACACTGTGAGCCAAGTGCCTTTCTGAAGCCACTGTTTGGCCTGTTGCTTGCCTGGTGAAGGGGTTTCTATACATAATCTATGGCGCTTTATACGCTTGCCTGAAAGCTCCCTCTGATTGTTTAGGTGCAGATGATCTAAAACAAAATGGAATGTGTTCTGTACTGTATGGTGTTCAGTGAGGTTAAATATTATCAAACTGCTTTTTTTGAATAGTTAATGATAAGTGAAATGATTAATCCACGAGGCAGGATTCAAAATATTTCCCTTTTCCTTATTATCTGTTCTTTAACCTAAGGTTGACTTATGCAACATAACCTCATCTGTTTGATGTTATTGTACTGATGACCTCAAGTCCACTTGATTTTACATAATCCTTTCAGCTCAGTGACTAATGTACGAACCAAATTATCGTACAGCATGAAACACATTTGTATTTCTCTCAGAACTGAGTCTAAGGCTCATGATATGGCTAAGGCCAGCGGTGCGAGACAAGTTGTTACACCGATGCAGCGCTAATGAAATCAGATCAGAACGTGAAAACCATGCAATATGCCATCTATAACGAGGGCTAGTGTACCACCACATGATGCTGTACTGTTGTATACGACTCTAAGCTTTTTTGTGTGCCTGTAGCTTCCACCAGGTCCAGGAGTCCCTCTGCTCTGCACAGCTGAATGCTGTTCTTGCTGTAATACACCACTTTTAACTGGTCTCTGGATAATCAGGGGCCTTTACTGATTACATTAAGATGTTAACATGAATCGTTTTTCAGAAGTGAGCCCCAAAAAACACATTTTGTGAAAATAATTTGATGTCGGGTCAACTTAAAATGATGAGGTTATTGATCTCACAGTTAACTCAGCTTAGCTCTGTCAAGGGGTCTTGGATTTTTAGTACTGCATCTCAGTCAACAATACAAGTTTGTGTTAAATACAAAATGCATCTTACCTCAAACAGCCTTCGTGTGCTACCTTATTTTACCTCCTCCTGCCTGTAGGTTAGACAGACAGTGCTCTCTTTCTCTCTAGACTTGTGCCCACTTATCTGGACATCCTGAGTTAGAATCCTGGGGATCTCCCAGCCCATTTTCAGGAGTCTTGAGAGTAAGATGTGCTAATGGCCTCCCAGCCATGAGACAAAAAACTGGTTGGTCGTAACTTATAACCTACAGAGTAAGCAATGCAGTGGATGAGGGAAATATACAGATCCAAAAATGAATAAATAAATAAATAAAAATAAGCTCAACTTAAATTCAGTCTGTTCTAGAATAGTTTCCCCAACCAAGTAACTGCTCTAGGATGTTCAAGAATGTGTACCATACACACCGGTGCTAGATCAGTATGTACCAGCCGCTAAAAGAGAATGTTGGTGTTTTCTGGAAAACCCTGAGTGATGTGCTCTAGGCTGTACGTCAGGTAGCCCCTTATACTGTTACAACGCAGTGCTTTTTTTCCCTTGTAGACCGGCCGTATGTGAAGGACCAGCAGGCGGTGGAACAACTGCAGGAGCCCATGCTGGAGGTGTTGTGGAAGTTCTGCAAGCTGCAGCACCCTCAGGAACCCCAGCAATTCGCTCGGCTGCTTGGCCGTCTGACCGAGCTGCGCACCCTCAATCATCACCATGCCGAAATGCTGGAGTCATGGCGTACAAGCGACCACAAGTTCAACCCCCTGCTCTGTGAAATCTGGGATGTACAGTGACATTACAGGGAGAGATCCCAAAGACTTGTTCAGTGCTTATTCCTAACACAGATTACTTGCTGAGATTGAACATATGGCTCTAATTCAGAGTCTGCACATTGTTGAGCTAGAACGGTACAGCAGCGACTGTAGTGAAGATTGAATGGTCATCACCGGATGTCACCCAACAGTTAGAAGAATGAGATTTGTCAGACTTAATCATGAAATAAATGCCATTATTGAGGTTTGTGTGAACTAGAGACTGAAGGATGTCATATATTTCATGGTTTATTTTAAATGTTTTAATTCAGTCAAAAGATCAAGGGCATCATAACTTATAGTGCCATTTTTGTGCCAGCTGAATTCAGTGTCAAATGAATACATAAATACGAGTAGGCATTTTTCATAAATGCGATGAATTATTATTACTCTTTAATTATTATAGTATTTTGATGCTGTTGAATCAAACTATTGTTTTGCCAGAATGGTAACTTCTATTCTAAAGCATTACTATTGATCCATTCATTATGACTGGCTGGCACTATGTAAAGAGCTACCTTACTTTTCATAAAGTGTAAAATATAGAACGCTGAAATAAGGTACAAGGATTTGGTATAGCATGTCAGCTTACAAGGATATGTGTCCAGTTTCCGGTTCCATGAAAACTTTTTGGCCACCGATCCTTCCCTACAACACCTGAATCACAGGTGGGATTATGGGCAGCCAGACATGCCCATTCACCTCCTTCAGAAACAGCAGGGAATACCTGCGCGCACCATCAAACTACACATGCCCCAACAACACTGCACCACAGCCTGCAGTTACTAAATGCTCACTCTCTGAGCGCTGCTCTCTTTTTCATACACCACCAAAATACAGAAGTATAAGCTTACTGAATATATAGTTAAATTTAAAAGCTCATGTCAAGGGCATTCCCATGCTCTATGACATGATAAAAAAAATTAAAATTAAAAAAATAAAAAATAAATAAATAAATAATAATAATAATAATAATGTTTTAATTAAAGAAATCTCTTTTTTTAAACCTACACCTTCATTTTATTAAATTAATCTGAAACTAAAATTTATGACCCAAGATAACCAAATTACTAGGGCTGTAAGAATAATCAGGATATGATGTTATGTAATTGTGGTTTGTATTGATTCTCAAAAACACATTATTGAATTTTAGTCAATATTTTACATACAAAGATTGGTGGCAGACCGTGGTGTGTTCTGTGCTGTTTAATCCTCTGACCACTAGAGAGCAGTGTTGTAACCCATTTTCACTCTTGACAAACACACACGAGCAGTGTAAGGGCACATCGTTAATGTTAGTAAACCTATGTTCATTGCGGTGTGCTCTTTATACTTACACGGTTTTTCCAAATTAACTTTAAAAAGCTAGGGAATATATAGCCCTGCATGCAGTATCACTATATACACTATACTGCCAAAAGTATTCACTGACCCATCCAAATGTATACAACCAGGCACCTAGGCGTGCTTCATGTGGCCTTCAGATTAGCTCAGGAACAGAGAGCTTCATAAGGTTCCAAGGCTGAGCAGCCTTACATCACCAAGCGCAATGCAAAGCTTCGAATGCAGTGGTGTAAAGCACCGCCGCCACTGGACTCTAGAGTGATGAATCATGCTTCTCCATCTGGTAGCAATCTGATAGACGAGTCTGTGTTTGCAGGTTGCCAGGAAAACAGTACCTGTCTGACTGCATTGTGCCGAGTGTAAAGTTTGGTGGAGGGGGGATTATGGTGCGGGGTAGTTTTTCAGGAGTTGGGCTCGGTTCCTCAGTTCCAGTGAAAGAAATTCCTAATGCTTCAGCATTCTGAGATTTTTGACAATTCATGTTCCCTACCTTGTGGGAACAGTTTGGGGATGGCCCCATTCGGTTCCAACATGACTGTACACCAGAAACAAAACAAGATCCATAAAGACCAGAATAAGCGAGTCTGGTGTGGAAGAACCTGACTAGCATGCACCCAAACCCGATAGAACACCTTTGGGCTTCTGAAAGAATGGCCAAAAATTCCCATGTATACATTCCTAAACCCTGTGGAAAAACCCTGGGGAAACCCAGAAGAGTTGAAGCTGTTATAACTGCAAAGGGTGGCCTGACATATTAAACACTATGGACACCACATTAAACCCCATGGGTTAAGAATGGGATGTCACTCAAGTTCATATGCGTGTGAAGACAGACGAGCGAATACTTTAGGCGATACAGTGTATTGACTCATAATCCCTGTATCATGATACTCACTGTGTCACCAGGTTCTTGCCAATACAGATCCCTACAAACCACTAGTGCAGCCTACTTATTAGGAAACAATAAATATAACAACATTCACCTGCCTATTAACACAAATAACCTTCAATATCAAGTAACCAGATATTTAATGGACACTTTCACTTGCTTTTGCCATCTGTCAAAGAAAATCCACCTCAATCTTTCATAAAGTGTCTTTTTGATAGTCTTGGCAGTCCTGGCAGCTGAACCGAGTACAAAAGTCCATATACTTGTGTGTCTTTATCCAGCTGCAGTGGGAAACCTCTGTACAGCTGGGTGAGCTCACTGCTTCAAAGTCCAAGATGCTTCAGATCATCCACATCATCTTCACTCATTAGATGATTGTCCAGCATTTATGATCGTCAGACTGTTGCCTGGGCATCAAACAAAGGACACACCAGAATGTTTTTCCTCAAAGAGTCAGCAAAAAATCTAGTAGTGTTCTTACAGAACCAAACACTTCTGAAACCCTAAATGCTGATTTCAGTTGTAACAGTACAAGTCATTAGTTCATAGCATTAAACCTCCACCACAAGCTCTGTTTTACTACCGTATATACAGAGTGGCCAGATCCTTGAACCCACACTCACTGCCATTTATCAGCCACACCTTGTACAGATGCACCTTGTAGGTTTACAGTTACTGTAGTCCATGTGTTGCTTCATAATTTACCCTGACTTGATAGAGACAACCTATGGGACTACTGCTCATCAATGTTTCTCAGCACTGGAGTTAAAAATCAATGGTAGTGGCACTGTAGTGGTTGCTGCAATGAGTACATTACTAGTAGCAGCATCAATGTAAAGTTGTTCTAGATATGGGAACAAACGAAACCGCCCGGGTGTTGAGTCAGGACTGAGTCAGGACTGACTCAACACTCTAGCTCTATCTTCATTAGTAGTAATTTTCTAATTCAGAGATTATTCAGAGATGCTCCTGACTGATAAAGAACAATATAGAACATACAGATGTTCATAATGCAATGTCACAACAGCCTGTAGTGAACTTTAATTAAAATGTATTATTGCCAAAAAATATAATTATGTGACACAGCCATGACTAGCTGTGATTCAGACCTACTGAAATACTTCTGAGAGGACTTCTTGCCCTGAATAAGCCTCGGATGTACAAAGAAATGACATCCTCAAATTTAATTGAGTCTCAGGCTCAACAAAAACAAATACATGCTAATCATCAAAGAACTACTTCGAGTAAAACGTCTTCACTTACATCTGCGCATAGAAGAAGACACATGAAGACACTTCCTTTAGGTGAATGACAGTGACAACTAGATAAACGTGTAAAGAACCAACCAGAAGACAAACTAATAAAAAGAACTGCATTCTTTTCATGTCAACAACAAACAGCTGTATAGATTACCTTTACTCAGACTGTCTGAGCTAGTGCTGCTAGCATACCTCTGTGTGCAGTAATCCTTTGCAAACATAACAGATATGTAAGGAACTAGCTTTGTTTATTTGTTTTGGTTATGTATTAGCCATTCAGTTTAAATTTAATTCACTAAAAACTCCATTCAAGACCACAGTAAACTCAAACCAGGCTTGTACTGTACCTATCTAAGTATACTTAATACAGCCTAGACAAAAGGAAGTGTGCAGGTCACTTCCCAGAAACATCCGTTTTCATGCAGTGATTAATTAATAAAGTAATAAACACATTTTATATGGATTATCATATTCAATTGTGAGATATGACATCAGGACCTGGATTAGGGTGCATGGTAGGAATCGAGCTTTCTTAAACGGCAAACGCCCAGTGGCAGGAAGCGAGACTAAGAAAAATCCCTAATCTCTGCCATAATAAAATAATCTTCTCATCCAGCGCTCAATCTCTTTTCTAGCCTGGTAGTTCTACAGGAATCCTTTAACAAAGCAAATTCTGAAAATCCATGTTCAATTCTATTGATCAAACAGTGTTAAGATTTAGAAACTGTTTTACTAGGAATTCATTTAAAAATGAAGATCATTGATCACTGAAAACTGTATTTGCATCATCATACACAAATAATGAGAGTTCAGTACTTATAGTATAGTATACCATAAACCTCAAACAGTGTCGTCTCACCCCTCAAATACAAATCCTGTGTTTGTAAAAGACAAAGTAACAGCGATGTCGGATTACACATACAGAAATCTGCCTTCTAAAACTGTGAAGGCGATGTCGGAACTTTTCATACCCTTCACAAGAACCTGGACTATCAGTGGGCATGGTTGATGTTCATCTTTAAATAAGGCTGAAGCTGGTTTCCAACGTGCCAACTTCCTCACTAAATGTACTGCTCCACCTTAAATTCTACAGCTTGTATACACACAGGCAAACAGTGCAGAAATGTACTTTTTCCAAGCAATAAAGATGATGGCGATGCTTTTCATACCTTTCCCAATGTACGGTTCTGGTTGATATCCATCTTTCAGTTGGGCGAAAGTTAGCTTCCTATTTGCCAGCTTCTAAATAGAATCCAAAGACAATGATCCTGGACAACTTTACTTCCAAGTTTTTGAAACCTTGGACAATACTGAAGCTGTGCGCAGTAAAGAGAGAGGAAATGACATGGGGTTTCACCTTAACTACAATCACATCTCCAACAGCAACCTACAGGCTTTAGCCATGCTGTGTGATTTTTCCCACTGTTGGATGGCTGAAGAATAGTTTCATAGTGAGTAACTTTAATTTACTTTGTGTTGCTGTTGAGGTGGGGTTAAATTATACTTCTTACAGGTGGTTGTTGCAGTTGTAAAGGTATTTAAGGTGGAAATGGGGATCTTCTCCTGCTACATTCTGGAGTCAAATGTGCAGAGCAAACTAACAACTCTGAATTACAGTTGTCCGGGATCATACATATATTAGCCGCATTATTATTGCTAACAGCTATTCCCAAATAAGGTAGTGCTCATTAGCTATTGGTACCAGCTAGCTAACATGGAGCAGTTAATGTGTGAAAGTTATAGCATGTTAGCAAGAGAGGGAAACACTGAGTAAGCACAAAGTGTCAATACTTCGCAGAGAGCAGTATATATACAAACAGACTCAATTAACAACAGGTGTGATCAATACTCAGGAGACTCTGATCTAGAAAACGAAACGGGATTGGGAGATGGCAAACATGTGAAAATGACGTCATCGGGCGGTGGGTTATGGGAAATGCAGTCCAGGAGATCGGGGATGGGAGCCAGCAGGAATGACACTGAAATATGCTAGGCGTTCCCTAAAAGAGAAGTTGTCTGGACGGGAGCATATGTTGTTCTAAAACCTCTAAACACTGTTCATCATTGATAGTGCCTTTCCAGATGTGTAAGGTGCCCATGCCACAGGCACTAATGCAATTCCATGCCATTGTGTTTGAACTGCGCACTGATAACTGATAAGCTGAATGGTCCCTTACTTCTCGAGACTGCAGGAAATTGGCGAACTGTGTTCATAGACAATGATTTCCGGGTGTTTCTGAGCCCATGCAGTGATGCAGTGCAGTACAGAATCATGCCTGTTTTTAATGCAGTGCCGCCTGAGGGCCCAAAGATCCAGTACACAGGGGTTTCTCCAGATTCTCTGAATCTTTTGATTGCATGTACTGTAGATGTTTTACAGTTTCTAAACTGTTGCACAGTTTTTTGCCCATCTTTGCTTCTAAAAACTCTGCCTCTCTAAAACACTCTGTTTATACCCAGGCATGTGATTTAGCTGCAAACTGTCTCTGCATCTGTTTTTTATTAATACCACTTACTTTTCCAGCCTTTTGTTTCCCCTGAACCAATTTGTGTTGAGAGATGTGTTGTTGCCATGAAGTTTGAAATGAGTTAATCATTTTCATGAAATCTGATATGTGTCCTATGTTCTGTAGTGGCTAATATATGGCTTTATCAGGTTTGCAAATCATTGCATTGTTTTTATTTACATTTAATAGCATACATTACACAGTGCCCCTACTTTTTTGGAATTGGAGTTGTAGAAAAACCCATACAGAGGTTAAACAGCTGCTCCATACATACAGCAAGTTAGCTCTTGTTTAAAGCTGAATCGGCTTTATCCACTTCAATGGTACACTATAATAACATGCTGATATTGTTTCTGCTGTAGTAATATTGGGATTAAGTACGTTTCACCCTGATATCACTTTAAGGAAGTAAATGCCATGTTTTGGGAAAAGGTCCCGTGGCTGCCCAACCCTTCACCTATGTGGTGATTTTTGTTTGTTTTTACAGACTAAAGTAAGTCATACTGTAACTTCACTACTCCAAACGGCCTGTCTACACAAATGAAAATCTGGGTGTGTTTTGCACGTGCTGAGAGACTGCAGCGTCTGGCAGCGATGTTTGCATACACATTTACAGTTTTTATCTGACACTCTTATAAAAGTACTTATCCACTCAGAGAACAGTTCCACTACGGAGTTAAGAGTCCAAACTACCCTCAAACAAGAGACAGAAGTCGCTAGAGAAGCAGACACCAGATGGCAAACATGTCTTGCCTGATTCCTTCACTCCTCTCCCTTCAGTTCTTACCAGTCTAAAAGAATTCAGCTTCAAACTTCATCCCTTTACTCAGCAAGCGTGTGTCCAGTGGTGGAATGCAACACCAGTGTTAACTCTTGTCATCTGTAAGAGTCCTTGCATCATTCTATACTATTAGCTAAAGCACTGTGCAAGAATAGTAAGCCAGTGTGTTTTTATCAGTAGTATTCACAAAACAGCATGCAAAAGCCCCTGGATGATGTACCACACCCAGAAAGATCTTAAAGTATATGAGCACAGCACACTGTCCTATCCAGTGGAGCTGAAGAGCTGTTTGAAGTGTAAGGATATCATTACAAAGCAGCTGATCAGAGAAGATGGCTGTGTACAAGTGTAAATAGCATTAGCTGCAAACAAACCACCACTGTGTACTGTTTAGCAGTGCTGAGGTGTTAAAGGTGTATGAGTGTGTTGACTTGTAAACAGAGTCTTTTATTAGTGTATATTTCAGTGTTTCCCAATAGGCAGCCCCCAAGGGTCAAACTGTTCGCCCGCCACCGCACACCTATGCCTGCACATTTACCTTACTGGCTACTAAAACACGAGAGCAGAACAGTATAGCGGACGGCTGACGAGCCAGCTACCTCTGTGGAACACAGCATATGCAAGTCCTGCTTGCACAAAAACCATAGCCAGTGCTAAAAAAACGAAATGTTGATAACGAAAACAGACAGTTCAGTTCATTTTTTTCTATTTTACCAGACCATGCCAATGCTAAGCCAACTGGCTTGCTATGCTCTTAAACTGTAGCCGCCTGCAAGGTGGCTATCATAAACCGGCACTTGGAAACACGCCACAGCCATTTCTATGACAATTTCCCAGTAAAATCAGACTCAAAGACAAAAGACTGCGAGTTTTATTGCTGCCTACAATCATTCTGTTACTTCCGTCCACAAGGCAACATCTCTACAAGAAAACGCAACAACGGCATCTCTGCGTGGAACTTAGCAAAGGCTATAAAACCTTTCACAGATGTCGAGTTGATAAAGGCGTGTGTGACTGATATGGTGATGTAGACTTGTTGAAGCAAGTACCATTATCGGACAACACTGCAGTGAGAGGAGTGGAGGTTTTAGCGAAGGACTGCTTGTGTGCCCTGCTCTCATGTCTCATTGACACGTCCTGTGTTAGGACAGACACAGAGCAGATGTCAGTGTTCATGCGGTTTTTTGATGAGAAAGCTTTTCGAGAAGCACTGCTTTGTTTGCTGCCACTACACTGGCCCTCAATGGGCGAACCATTCAGTTCTTTGAAAAAAATGTTCTGGACATGAGCAAATTTCACCGCATCATTCACAAATCAGAGCTGTGCGCAAAAATCCACTTTTTATTGCATCAGTCGTTTTCTGCTTCTGAAGATGGCTAGTGGGCTGCTGAGGCCAAATGGCTAATTCCATCTCTGGATGAAGCATCTCTTTAGATGGAGATATTGGAAATGTCAAAATCAGATTTGCTCAAATAGCAGCACCAGGATGTTAATGTGACTGGCTTTTGGAAAAACATGCTTCTCCAGTTCAGCCAGGTGAGACGGACTGCAATGCAGCTTCTCTCAGTATTTCCCTCCACTTATCTCTGTGAGTCATAATTTTCCTCAATAAACATTATCAACAGCCAAGACAGAAACACTCTCCGGTGCACACCTAGATCATTGTCTTCGCATTGCCAACGCACCACCCCAACTTCAGGTCTCTTGTTTCAAATGATGAAACATTATGTGACTAATGCACTGGCCCTTGCTTTTATGGTGTTGGCTGAATGAGGCCCTTAAAATGTAACCTGGGACCCCTGGTATATTTGATTAATGTTAGGAGTATGCGGTGTTAAAGGTTATGTTTCAGTAAGTGGTAATGGTTAACTCGGCTCAGTGAAAGAAGACTGTTGTACTTGAAAGTGAAAGTCGAGGCTTTTACTATGTTTTTAAAACTTGCAGGAGCATTTGTGTCTGCCTCTAGTATGCTGAACAGTGACACTGGACCTTCACCACCCTCAGGGTAGAGAGTGTGGATCTCCATTTAGGGAACAGCAGAGCAGAGATGAGGTTTTAGCAGCTGGTGAGACAGACAGAGATCAAGGGGTGAGAATATAACAGAGAAGGACAGTGAAGCATAAAGAGAGGAGAGATGATGGAGATAGATTTAGGAGAAAAGCAAAGAGTAAGAAGGTCCTGATGGGGCCAAAAGAGAAATAAGCAGGAGGTGAGAATGAGAGAGGGGAACTAGAGGCACAGAGAGCATATAGACTGAGCTGAAAAGGCTGCTTCGTCTGTTACTGCTTACACAGTTAAATGAAATACAAAGTCCACAGTGATTATTATATTTTGTTGGAGAAGTAAATGCTTCTTTTTCCAATATTCCAACACTGGGAATCTGATGTTTGGACAATAACAGTGCACTCTAGTTTATACACTATGCAAACACAGTATTGGGACACAAGACTTAATCATTGAATTCAAGAGTTTCATTTAGTCCCTTTGCCACAGCTCAATGGAGTGCTGTATAATGCTTCTCTTTCTGGCAGTCTGATGACAAGTCTGGGTTAGGTGAATGCAAGGAGGGCATTATCTGCCTAACTGCATTGTGCTGACTGTAAAATTCTCTGGAGGAGGGATAATGCAGTGGGGTTGTTTTTCAGGAGTTGGCCTAGAGCCCTTAGTTCAGGTGAAGGGAAATTTTAATTCTTCGGCCTACCAAGAGATTTTGGACAACTGTGTGCTTCCAACTAAACAAAGGCTGGGAAAGGCTGTTTTCTGTTGTAGCATGACTGCTCCCTCCATGACTGTGCACAACACATAACGACATGGTTGAATGAGTTTGGTGTGGAAGAACTTGCCTGGCCCGCACGCAGCTTTGACATAAACTGCTTCAAACACGCTTGGTCCTCTTGTCCAACATCAGTGGACATCAGACCTCACAAATACTCCTCAGGATGAATGGGCAAAACACACAGACATTCTGCATACCTTATAGAAAGCCTTCCCAAAAGAGAGGAAGCGATTAGCTGCAAAGAGGGGAACCACTTCATATTACCCATAAATAATGGTTGTAAAATGGGATGTCATAAAAACTACTGTAGGTTTAAATGTATAGGTGTCCAAATACTTTTGTCTGTAAGAACAATGTAATATGTCAGGACTGCAATGAAACTAAACTAGAAAGGGAAACAGCTAAGCAATCTCTACTGAAAACAAGTGGACTAAACAATAATATGTTGAGTGTAAACAAAAAAGCAGGGACTGATGAAAAAGAGAGTATTTATTCATATGCAAAAGATGAGAAAACATTTCCTAAAATATTAGGTGTGTGTATATGCATTGTTACAGCCCACCAGCCAAAATAATACAAACTTATAATAAATAAATATAATTTATATAAACCACATTTATGGAATTCATAGAATAAGAGTGATATGCTTTATGTTTATTGTTACTTTGTTTACAGTGGATGTTTATTTCTAAATGGTTAAATGACATTATTGCTGATAATGTTAATCTTAAACTGGAATTAATTTTATTGGTGCTGTAAGTGTTTGGCAGTAATGCTGATAGAGAGCAGGCACTCTGTACACGCTCCTATCTAGCCTCGTCATCGAGATTGCTGTTCTTTATTTCACCTTTTTTTTATTTATCTTTCCAAATGTTTATTAAAAACGTGACAGGTCTATAAAAGCACAGGTGTGTACGTGCCAACCACCACAGCGCAGAAGGAAGCTCTTTCAGGCGAGTAAAGCTCTTTAAACTTTGGCCTGTTGATGAGACATCACAGAAACTGAAATCAAACTGAAATCTACATCAATAAATGCCATCTACATCAAACGCACATACCATTTACATTAATTACTTATAGGAAAATGTTTCTTGTGGTCAAAGTAGACTTCTCAATTTTTATAGGTTGCATACACACATTAGAAACAAAAACAATCTTACTTAAAAAATACCTCAGCAAGTAATGGGTGAGGGGGCCTGTCTTAGGCTATGTCTGGAAGATGGCCGCCATCTAGAAAGCTTTGAAAGCTGCCATATTGGCTCATGGGTGGTCATGTAGCAAATCAATGAAGACCAGACTTTTCTTAGGAATCAACTGCTGAAATGAGATTTGTGTACATTTAGATAAGCCTGTGAAATACTGGGAGAATATAGTCCGGTCAGATGAGACCAAAATTACACTCTTTGGATACACACCATGTTTGGATCATGTATCACAGTTTGGAGGTTAACATCACATCACGATGTGGGGCTGTTGTTTAGCGTACAGCACTGGCACGCTTCTTTTAACCTTCTGGATAAAAATCTGCTTCCGTCCACCAGGATGATGAAGATGAAACAAGGATGGACATTTCAGTAAGACAATGATCCCAAACACACGGCCAATTGAAAATCTATGGAAGGAACTAAAGCTCATAGAGTTCATAAAAGGAGCCCACCGAACTTTCTGGATTTGAAAAGTGTTTGTCTGGAAGAATGAGCCAGAATCACACCTGAGCAACACATGTGAGTAGTTTCTCCATACAGGAGAAGCTGGAGCTGTCATCACCAACAAAGGCTTTAGTACAAAGTATGAAATCAATTTCAGTAAGTGTGTTCAATATTTCTTCCCTGTGTCATTTGTCATTATTACACATAACTTAATTTATGGACATCTATGGTTTGATTTCTTTGCATGTATGGATACATATTGTATATATCCTTATATGCAAATACATACATACATACATTGTATGTATATATATATATATATATACATATATATTATATATATATACATTGCGTCTATTCACTATTCACTTTATTAGACACTCCATGACACCTTGTAGAAGTCAGTGACAATAGCTAATACTTCACTGCCCCGAGAGAGTGTGTGTGTGTGTGTGTGTGTGTGTGTGTGTGTGTGTGCAGCGCAGTGCTTCAACCCAATATAAACTTCCTGTTCACCTTCCTTAACTTTTTACATTAAGTGTGCAGTTCATGAACTAGACTTGCCAGTGTCCATGCAGTGATCTTAGTCACCTACACATTTTATAGGGATGATCATATCTAATTCAGGTTTCTTAAATAGTGACCGCCCTGTAGATGGAAACCGGGCTGAGAAAAACCCTAATGTAGAGATAACGAAAAGGTTTCTTTGTTTCCGCATCCATTCATCAGAGCTGTCACTGCCTTTCTAGGTAGGTAGCGCTCTGCAGATATTTTTTAGAAGGCAAGGTTTGAAAAGAGGTGGTCATGTTTAAATGAATAGATCAAATGGTACTGAGATTGCCTGAGGAAAATCCAAAACATCCGGATGGACTGTAGCCACCCAGCACACTACCTGTTCACCACATCAGGTTCCTGAACAAGCTGTGAGCTAACCAATACCACGGACATGTTATTTTATATATATAGATGAAATGAGCCGCCCAGAACTGGCTCATTTCATCTTCATCTTTTCTTTTTTCCCCATTGTGGAAATGAGGGCTTCAGCCTTTTTTGACATATTGGCTGACAGCTGCTGTGTTGTTGGCTAGTCTTTGCGTTTACCATTAATCATGTTATCCCTCGCTCACTCCCCCAAGTCCTCACCCCAGACCCACAGGCAGGTGAGTCTACCTCGAGCCTGAAGAGGGGCTGATGTGTCGGGGGTGCACGCGTCACATACAATAAACGGGTTTATATAAAGGTAGGATGTTGTGGGCTGTTTTGTACTGTTTAGATATAATAGTAAACAAAACAGCAAAAGTTACAATTAATTGTTTCCCCACGGTGGACTACCCGGCGCTCCTGTGAATGTATTCGCCTGTACCTCCTGGGCCACGGTCCGGCTCTGGCTCTTCTATATGCATGTATAATAATAATGAGTGTGTTCGAGGAAGAGCCTGGCGATGCGATATGCATCATGATACAGCGGCTGCTATTCAGTATATTGATATCATATTCTGTAGGAAAGGCAATATATGATTATCTTAAATCTAATTTTAGGAAAATTGTTATAATATGAAAACAGACGACCATTTGCATGGGTTTTCTAGCGTTAGCAGTGAGCTACAGTGAGGATAATAAGTATTTGAACACACTGCGACTTTGCAAGTTCTTCCACTTAGAAATCATGGAGGGGTCTGAAATTTTAATCTTAGGTGCATGTCCTCTGTGAGAGACATAATCTAAAAAAAAATCCTATGTATGATTTTTTAATAATTTATTTGTGTGTTACTGCTGCAAATAAGTTTTTGAACACCTGTAAAAATCAATGTTAATATCCGGTACAGTAGCCTTTGTTTGCAATTACAGAGGTCCTGTAGTTTTTCACCAGGTGTGCACACACTGCAGCAGGGATTCTGGCCCATTCCTCCACACAGATCTTCTCCAGATCAGCCAGGTTTCTGGGCTGTCGCTGAGAAACACAGAGTTTGAGCTCCCTCCAAAGATTTTCTATAGGGTTTAGGTCTGGAGACTGGCTAGGCCCCTCCAGAACCTTGATATGCTTCTTACGGAGCCACTCCTTGGTTATCCTGGCTGTGTGCTTTGGGTCATTGTCATGTTGGAAGACCCAGCCACGACCCATCTTCAATGCTCTAAATGAGGGAAGTTCGCAAAATTTCGCAATACATGGCCCCGGTCATCCTCTCCTTAATACAGTGCAGTCGTCCTGTCCCATGTACAGAAAAGAACCCCCAGAGCGTGATGCTTCCACCCCCATGCTTCACAGTAGGGATGGTGTTTTTGGGATGGTACTCATCATCCTTCGTCCTCCAAACACGGCGAGTGGAATTAAGACCATCTGACCACAGAACTTTCTCCCATGACTCCTTTGGATCATCCAAATGGTCATGGGCAAACTTAAGACAGGCCTGGACGTGTGCTGATTTAAGCAGGGGAACCTTCCGTGCCATGCATGACTTTAAACTATGACGTCTTAGTGTATTACCCAACCTTTGAAACAGTGGTGCCAGCTCTCTTCAGGTCATTGACCAGCTCCTCCCGTGTAGTTCTGGGCTGATTCCTCACCTTCCTTAGGATCATTGATACGCCACAAGGTGAGATCTTGCGTGGAGCCCCAGTCCGAGGGAGATTGACAGTCATGTTTAGCTTCTTCCATTTTCTAATAATTGCTCCAACAATTGCCCCGTAGCCCTTTCCAGCCTTGTGGAGGTCAACAATTTTGTCTCTGGTGTCTTTGGACAGCTTTTTGGTCTTAGCCATGTTAGTAGTTGGAGTCTTCCTGATTGTGTGGGGTGGACAGGTGTCTTTATGCAGCTAACGACCTCAAACAGGTGCTTCTAATTTAGAATAATAAGTGGAATTTTTGCTGATTGGCAGGTGTTCAAATACTTATTTGCAGCAGTAACACACAAATAAATTATTAAAAAATCATACGTAGTGATTTCCAGGTTTTTTTTTTAGATTATGTCTCTCACAGTGGACATGCACCTAAGATGAAAATTTCAGGCCCCTCTATGATTTCTAAGTGGGAGAACTTGCAAAGTCGCAGGGTGTTCAAATACTTATTTTCCTCACTGTAGCTCTATGCTACTTGTATAGACTACAACTGTAACGACATGTGAGGGAGATGGATGCAGATGGATATAGGGTACAGACAGGAACTGTGAGTACTAGAAGGTCCATGATAAATGGACAACACAACAAGATACTAAAATAACAAAACCCAAAAACGAAAAACACAGAGCGTGTGTACAAGAGGAGGAGTCTTACATTCACACATTCATCACCATGTCAGATCAAGATTAAACGGAGAACTCCGGGTAGGGGGAGGGGCCAAAAACTAAAGACAGTTGAGGGGCGTGGCAAAAGAGCAGATACAGTAAGGAACTACATCTCCAATAAATAAAAGCACATTTATTGGTCACGAGTGACAGAAAAACAAAGGCAGAAACAGTAAAACAAAGGAGAGAGGCTGGGCAAGGTGTGATGTTGTTTTTACAGCACTGTTTACCTGGAAGTAACGTGAGCTGTTATTTCAGGTCTATCTTATTTCTTTATGGTTGGAGTGTGTGGGTGGCATGGGGAGGTGATCTGTAACTGGCTCTGCAGCCACCAGCTATGTAGGGACAGATTAGCCCTAGGCTTACTTAACAATGCAACAAGCACTGTAATACCCACAGTACTGTAATACTTGTGTTTTAAATACAAGCATGCTTCTGAGATGGTGGTGTGGTGGGTAGTGCTGTCGCCTTACAGCAAAAAGGGCCTGGGTTTGATTCCCGGCTGGGGCGTCCAGAGTTCTTTCTGTGTGGAGTTTGCATATTCTCCCTGTGTCTGTGTGGGTTTCCTCCTATAGTGCAAATCAGTCAAGTGAAATGGAGATGCTAAATTGCCCCTAGATGTGTGTATGTCAGTCTGTCTGGTCTGTGATGGATTGGTGGCCTGTTCAGGATGTTTTTTGGCTTCTGCCCTATGAGTGCTGGGACAGGCTCCAGCACCCACCACACCCAGAAGGCTGAAGCGTTTTAGAAGTTGAGTGACTGAAAATGAACTAAAAATGACAGAGATGCACTTTTCAATATTTTAATATAATGTGGCCCAATATAATGAACAGAGGTGAACACGGGTCTTTTAGATCTTTAGAGAAGGCCTAATGATGCCTTCTCTGAAGACCTGAAGGACCCATGTTCACCTCTGTTCATTATATTGTGCCTCATGCCGGATATCAAACTTTTGATCAAGGCATGAAATTATGTCATGTGAGGGACACCTGCATTCTTCCTATTCTTTTACATTGTTTCCTTGTTGGTTTCCTACATATTCAGTAAATCATATGCCTGGAATAATTTCCTCTGCAAACAAATACCCTTTATCCCTAAAAATGTAGTGGCCTGTAATTTAGTGGAGGCATAAATGCACGTATGCGTGTTATGTTGCTCCTGCAGGCAATAAGAAGACTTACCAGGAAAAACCTATTAAGCTACTGTATGCACGTTTAATAGCTTCTCGCTGATCTTAGGTATCGGTTAACATTAGTTTTGAGGGGATTTACATCATAACATTACTCTTTCCTTCTTCCTCCTCTGTCCTTATCTGTAGTGTGAGACCATAAAACTAATCCCTATAAAAGGGAGCCGTATTAAAGGAGGAGGGATGGACAACAGTCTCATCGGCACATACCAAAAACTATTCTCCCTCATCTACAAGCTCAGATTTTGGCTGCTGATGATTCAAGAATCAGTTTTTACTATTTCGTAGGGCATCACTATGGACAGTGAATACAGGTACCTGATCATTTTTATCTCTTTTCTGGTTTTCAAACAGCATTTCTAGAGAACAGAGGAATGCACAGTCATTTGATAAATAATTTGTTATATTATTGTTATTATTTTTCATACACATTAAATATATGAAAAATAATAACCATAATATAATTGTATTTTTTGTCATAATTTTAGTTTACAGAAAAAAGTTGTATCTTTTATTTGATTTCTTAAAAAGCTGTCACAGAACTGATTCAGCTCTTTTAAAGATGACCTTACACTGAGTCTGGTGATTGTTCTGTCCTGGTTCTGCGAGACTTACGTGCTGCTTCTGTCACTGTGGATCATGATATTTTGACTTATGCTTGGAACATTGTGTGGGAGTTTGTGGGTGTGTATGTGTGTGTGTGTCTGTGTGTGTGTGTGTGTGTCTGTGTGTGTGTGTGTGCTAGAACGCATAATTTTTAAGCATAACTTTTATTTTTATAGTTGACCAGATAATTTGTTGCTGTAGTTGAAAGTTACAAAATGTGTATTCAAGGCTCCAAAAAAAATCCAGAAAATGGTGGAAGCTCTTGAACACTTTTCATTAAAACAGTCAATTAAAGTAAAAATGGTTTTATACCGTATCTATTTCGGAATTTGTTATTCATGTCTGTTACATCCCAATTGGATTACCGTAACATGCAGTACCTTGGGACCAGTGAGGCATCTTTTGCTAGTTTCCTAATATTTCATAATGCTGCCAGGGATTATTAACTGCTCCAAAGAAAAGAGACCACTTAGCATCTCTATGTTGGCTCCTGGTTCATCACAGAATACACATATTACAGACAGGCTCCATCATGATCTTCTTAATTTTATGCCATTGAGGCATTGCTGTTGCTGTGGCAAGACTGGTAAAATCTATCAACTGACATCAGACAGATACATATTTATAAATCCTGTTAAACTGTGAATGTGTATTATGTGTAAATGAGAAGTGATTGTGGTGAGACAAGTGGTGAGCAGGTGGTTTGTTGGTAGAAAAAAGCAACTGAAAGCTGACTTTCCCATCCTCAGCTGGGCTTCTGTAGTACCAACAGACTGCTGTTTGAGGGATGAGGGACGTTATGGAAATTGAGATTTCTGTAATAAGTAACTCATAGGTAGTTTAGATAATGTTTAACTTTCCCAGACAAAGAGCCTAAATACAGTAGTACATCTTTATATATATATATATATACAGGTATATATATTTACACAACAGTATAATGCCACATATTCAAATAAAGATTCAGCAGACCTGTAGCTATAACTGAATTTAATCTGAGTATCAAGGAAGCAACATGATTCTTGTTATAGTTATGTCAATAGGAAGCTGAAGCAAATTAATGTGGAGCCAAGAAGTGAGCTTTGCGAGAGCCAACCCAATTCTGCAATGGCTATAGTAAAATCTTTTTTTTTCTTTTGACTGCAATTCATATAATAAAAGCTATGTGATCTGTCTGTATAAGATCAATAGTTCATAAACAGGAAATCATGTTTTTTGAATCCACTGAGTGGTGAGAAAATCACCAATCCTTAGCCAATTTTAGCAAATATGTAATAGATAACAAAAATTAAAGTTCCTTGGTATGGCAAGGGTTAATCAGTCTGGACCAAAAGTATTTTGGTTTGTTTTTGTGATTTTCAGTCACTCTACTGGTCACACTTTGTGGTCATTAATATCTCTTATAATACATTAAAGTCTGACATTCCTCTTCTTCATTATTTTACTATTATTATTCAACAGACAGTCATGGGATGCTTGCAGAGAAGTTCCAGTCATTCAGAATGAACAAAAACCCAAAAAGCGACTGCTGTTTATGAGATGGTTATGCTGTAGCATTGTGGGTGCACTCGTGTTCTTTCTGGCACTGCTCAGCAAGGTGAGCTGTGTTAATTGTCAGTGGCATGTGGCATTAGATGGTTTTCAAATTTTGATAGCTTAACCATTAAACAATCATGTTAATGTTTCATTCTGTTTGTGCAGACATCCTTTCTGCTTTTGGTAACACTTGGGAGCAACAGCACTACTGCTATCCCTAAACAGAACAAAACAAGTGCTCTCCTGGGTATCGGTTGTGTGCTTGTTGGTCCCAATGTTCTGCTTCTGCTGAAGAGTATATGGAAGTTCATTTTCAAAAGTGCAGTGAAACCATCCAAGAAAACAGTTCTATGGGTAAGTGGCTTTATTCTGGGATGTAGCCAGAAAGTGGGACTGCTGGGAAAAATACAGCAGCAGTTCTTAACACTGTGTATATTTGGCACATAAGGACAGGAAATGATGATGGATTGAGTTTATATAATAGAATCTGAATATAATTGTTCACTAGCATGCTTCTCAGTAGGTGGACCTGACCCCTCCTTGGCTATGCCCCCCTGGATGCTTTTATTAGGACACATATGGTCTTCTCTAGCCTTTTAAGGGCCATAACCAGGGCTTTGTTAGAAGAGAGCTATCTCTCTTGCTGATGCATTATAACATCAGAGGCTGCTATTACCAACGACAACCACAAGATGTCTAAACTATACACATTTAGAATTGATAAATCCTTGTTTGGGGTTCTGATCTGGTTCACAGTTTAAATTACAGATAACCTCTTAGCTTTTTATTCCAGGGGTCTGTCTTGTGACACACTCATGATTACCCAGCTTACTTTAAGCTTGAAACTGCTTTGTTAAGCCGCTTTTCTACAACATGGTACTGGCTCGACTCAACTCTTTTCACCTTTTAGTTTTTCCATTAGACAACACTGATACCTGGTGCTATTTTTCATATCACCTTCGTTGATGTTCCGAACAATATCAAAAGGAGACATTAAAATTTTTCAGACTACTGACTGGTCAGGTAATTACTATCACCCATGGTTATCATGTTAGTGTAGCCTCTTGCGTCGCTCTTGAGCAACCAGAATTGCTATATTGCCTGAACCAATGTAGCAAAGTCTCCTGTCTTTTCAGCAGTCTTTATCTTGCTGCCATCAGCATCGTATGAACATAAATTTGTCTCCTTCACATAAAGGCACATTTATGCGGCATCGCTATGAAGCGGATTCACTGCTTCTAGCTGTCCAACCACAAACCAAATGGCATTACATGAATACCAAAATGAGCACTATTTGTTAGAGAACACCCTGGTGGCCAAAGGGCCCTAAACAGATGCCTATGCCTCTTATTAAGTAGTAGGTAAAAACATAGTTTAAACTGTGCTCTGTGTTTGACCTTTAATTGACCTTGATTTGTAAACTGTCCAGACAAAAAGTCTCTATAACAGATCTGTTTATTTGTATTCTAGGTGCTGATTGTGGAGTCCGTGGTGGGATTTGGAGAGGTGCTTCTCGCAGTTTTGGCAATGCCACATTTTGACATTATCACTAACGTGATGATCTTGAACAGCGTGAGCATCATGTCAGCAGTGTTACAGATAGTGGCTGAGTGCCTCGCGAAGGAGAGGAAGAGGTTCATAATTATACCTGTCAGCGCTATCTTCTTCATTATTCTAGGCTACGTCCTCTTTGTAGTTAGCTATGTGGTGATTGAGGGCTCTCAATCACCACAAGTGACGGTGTTTGTCGGGTTGGCCATTGTTGGAACCCTCTGCGTTTCTTTGAACTGGTGGGAAAACTACATCACTCTCTTTAAAACCCCATTTCTGGAAGAGATCTCCAAAGACATCGTCAGATCCCGCAACGTGGTCAGTATTTTGTCTGCTTTGGTGAAAGTTCTCATCACTGCAGTTGTGCTTGGAGCTAGTGTTCCTCCACAAAGCTGGCTCTCCCTAAAATCTATTCCAGTGCAAGTGAGCACCACGGTCTTTGGCTTGGTGGCCGTCCAGATTGTGTCCTCTGCAATGTGCCGCTGGTTTGTAGTGGTGGCATGCAAGATGCATGCCCTGCGACGCTGTTTTCTTGTGCCCATGTATGTGGCTTCGGTGGTTGTTCTGCTCGTGTTTTTGATTCCATTTGACACTTTCTACCAGAAATCTGGTTTAAATGATACCTTTTGTGAGAGCGGTATTAAATCAGCCCACAATTCCACCACACTTTCCACCACTCTGTGGCTTTCGACACTGATCGCTAATGTCAGAAACACCCTTTGTGCCCGGTCCTTTGTGTCAAAACCAAATACTGTAGGGTTAGTGGTCTTGGGGATATATTCCCTGAGTTGGTGGCTGGGACTCATGCTGAGCACAGTGTACATCTGGTCTCTGAAGATCCAGCGCATTGAGAGGACTCAGGATCTGTTCACAAAGCAGATGTTTGAAGGAGCATTTCTGGAACAGTCTATGCTGCTCAACACCCATTTTGAGATCAGGAAGAAGAGCAAAGAAGCACAGTAAATACAACTTTATTATAGAAAATGAGTAAATAATTGAGATTTTATGTATTTGAAGAAATTATGCAGTGTAAATTGATCATTCAGCTTATGCCCATATCCTTGCCATTTGTTTCCTCAGAGCAAAAGAAACTGTGACAGTCTACTTATGCGCAACGATGTGGCATGAAACGTATGATGAAATGATGAAAATAATCATCTCAATGTTCAGGTAACTTCTACATATATGAGTTTGTATGATGTGTCCCTGTCGTCACTGAACTCAAAATAACAGCAAGGTCTGTTTTACCAGGCTCGACAAATACCGACCTAAAGGAAACAACAGAAAAGACGCCATCTTCGAATTTCATATTTACTTTGATGATGCCTTCACGAATGTGCGCAGTGATGTGCGACATGTAAACGAATATGCTGAGACCCTGGTGGCAGTAATCAAAGAAGTCTACACGTAAGCATTACTGTATGAATTCTCAGTCCGGGGCTATAATGAAATTACAGATGGGCAAAAACCAAGCAGCTACAGCATTTGCTTTGCTCCTATATTAGGATCTTTAGTGAGGACGATCCATGTATTTTCAAAAAGAAGCCACATCTCCCTCAGCAGAAGATTATCAGCACCCCGTATGGCGGCCGTCTGGAGTATACACTTCCCAAAGGCAACACGATGATGGTTCACTTTAAGGACAAAACGCTTATTCGTCACAAAAAGAGATGGTCCCAGGTGAGTTCAGGAATTGTTAACCCAATGATAATTTAAGACACTTAAAGCTGTCCAGAATGCAGTGATTTTAATCCATACACTGTTTCATTTTAACAGATAATGTACTTATACTATCTGCTTGGCTGGAGACTCAACAGAAAGTACTTTAAGTTCTTTGAAGATGGTGACGATGTGAACACCCTGAAGGAGAAACTGACGGTGGGAGACTTTTAACATACTGCATACATAATGTAGATTCGTCATGTGGAATGTGTTCAAAGATGGAATAGCTACCAATGTCTCCAGGAGTCACATACTTGTCGATCTTTACCAATTCAGAAAACAGTTTAGACAACATTTGGTCATCTGGCTTTAGCAGACTTATAAAAACCACTGACAACAGCACCACCTATAGGACAAACACTGGGCTTCTTTAATGCAGTTAAGATGATGGTTTGATTGTCAAATGTTGCTGATTATCCAAGACATGTTTGGTTTGCTTCTCTCCCGGGCCTCTAAGTTATTGGAAGCTTTCAGTTAGCATTCTGTTAGAATTCCTAGATTTTTCAGCGATCCTAAATCATCACACTTCTGCCTCAACTGTGTTAGAAAAGACCTGTCTATGGGCTTTCTGACGCTGTATAACAATGGACAGTGGATTTTTGCATAGCTAAAACAGTAGCTCCCAGGACTTTACATGACCTCAACTCATGATACCACATATCTTAATCTGACACATTACAGAAACATGCTGCTGTCAGAGAAAACAGTAGTGTTTTAAATTATAACAGAAAGAATATACTTTACTTTAGTTGCCAGTAAACAGATTTTTCCTCCAGTTTATGCCATTTATTTTGTTCAGCTCATAATGAAATTTGCACACAATAAGAGGGGCGACAGGTGGTTTCAAATTTCCTCATCAACTGAAAAAAAAAATAGAGATTTTCTCCAGGGTTTTGTTTACATCTGATATGAAAGAGTTCCTCAGGTTATAATTGGGGTTCTGGGGTCACCTTAGGTCATACAATACATGGGAACAATGAGATAAAGATCTCTGAATGCACTTCCCCCTCGCTAGACCAACCACTAGGCCTTTTTCCACAATGCAGTATGATATACTACAGTTTACTCACGAATCCAGTCTCGTAACTAAAAGTACTGGAAGTAGTTCCCAGCACAGAACCGTGACAGTGGGCAGAATTCTCTGCAGCTTCTGGTCATATGATTTCTCTCACAACTCAGTAAACACAAAAAATAACAGTATCAGCAACAGGAGTGCCTCAGGATCCATTCCTTCATTCTGGCTTCTTAAACAGGATATTTAGTTTAAGTACAAGTACAAACTTAGATCAGCTCCCTTGGAAGCGGACTTACTGCTCTGCTTGCTCAAAACTGTTTTTGAGAAGTCAGAATGTCAGTGAATTATTGGCAAGTCAACATTCATGACTCAATTCTTCACCTCGCCAAGGAGACACTTGAGCTAACATAGTAAAGGAATTACCCTCAAGGTGGCATTCGGGATTTCCCCTACGTGGAAGGGAAGAGGGCAGATTAAGGGCATGGGTGTGATAAAAACAGTACTGGAATGGAAAGTAGATGTTTTACTTGAAGATGTCCTCAAAGATTCTATTGTTAGCATGAACCCAAAGAAGTTTACAGTGTTGTTAATATTGTGAAGAAAGACATCCAAGAAATGAACAGATTCACTTTAATGTTCCCTAAAATGTACAGCATAATATGTGTTAATAAGGGAATCTGGTTCACTGAAGTTCAGATTCACACATAACGTCAGAATATAGATGTTTGTAAATATATATCATAGGTGTGGATGGTATTTTTCATGAAACATAATAGATGCAGCTTGAGGCTAAAACACAAGGTCATGGGAACACAAGAAGGCTGTTTCCTAGAAGACTTCAATGAAGGAACTAGGGAAGGGAAGGGAAGGAAAGGGAATATGAGGCTGTTTCATAACCATTTCAATGAGCAAATATCGGGCACTAGGAACAAAAGAACAACCCTAACAGGAGTTTTGAGGCTTATATAGTTAACATGTATTGAAAGCTTTCAGTTAGCATTCTGTTAGAATGCTAAAACAGTAGTAGCAGCTGCCATCTTGAAGCTTGAATTTTGGCTTTTCAGTGTTAGCATTAGTTTGCGTACTCCAGAAGAACACTGGACATGGACAGGGAAAAGAAGAGGGATTGTCTTCTTATTCGGGATCTACAGGTTCTTAACTTATCTACCTAATGTATCTACAGAAAGAGAAGGAGAATACATACATCCTAGCCCTGGATGGAGACACAGATTTCCAGCCCTCTGCCGTGATGTTACTGATTGACAGACTGAAGCTCTATCCAGAAGTGGGTGCTGCCTGTGGCAGGATTCACCCCACCGGCCTAGGTAGGATGCGTAATCTGCTACTGGTGCAAATTCAAACCTGCTTTTTTATCTCTCAGCTCAATAAAAGTGCCATGCACAAAATCGAATGTGTTTAATCCAAATGAAAGATGAGTAAATGTTTCACAGCTGAGATCACTAAGTGACTGTGTAAGAGAGAGACTCAACAATGAGAGAAGGAAAAAAAGCTGATGAACTGGCTGACCCTTTACTTCTTGGTTTAACTGTGCACATAAAGGGCCCATGGTGTGGTATCAGAAATTTGAGTATGCGGTAGGCCACTGGCTGCAGAAGACAGCAGAGCATGTATTCGGCTGTGTGCTCTGCAGCCCCGGGTGCTTCAGTCTCTTCAGAGGTGCTGCCCTCATGGATGACAATGTTATGAAGAGATACACCACCAAACCAACGGAAGCCAGCCACTATGTACAGTATGATCAAGGTATTAACTAATTCATCAATAAACAATAATATTTTATAATATTTCATTTTTAATTACCATTTCCCAAACTCTGTTTGTCTTTTAATA
The DNA here is from genome assembly GCA_024036415.1 of Prochilodus magdalenae. NCBI lineage: Eukaryota > Metazoa > Chordata > Actinopteri > Characiformes > Prochilodontidae > Prochilodus > Prochilodus magdalenae. The sequence goes on from JAMWET010000950.1 coordinate 311,373, forward strand.
TTAAACAGCCTGGTTTTGATATATATATATCAATTATCAATATATATATCGATTATCCATATATATATCGGATAATCATATATATATCGTTTATATATATATGTGTGTGTTGTGTGTATGTATATATGGATAAAGCCAGCCACTATGCACATCAATATCAATATATATATCATATATAATATATAATATCGATTATCCCAAAACTCATGTTTTGTCTTTTATATACATACACACACACATATATATACAGTACAGTATATATATATATATATATATATATATATATATATATATACATACTGTACTGTATATATATGTGTGTGTGTATGTATATATGGATAATCGATATATATATATATATATTGATAATTGATGACCTATATTGTGCCTCATTAAAAAAGCAGCCCAGGTTGAAACATTACTTAGGCTGTGTTCAGACAGCAGAGATTATTCTGCCAAAAAATCCACATATGAACCAGAAGGAATCAGCCTATAGGGAATAATATTTTGTCTTTGAGTGGAATATTTTTTAAACGCAATGCAGGCAAAACATCCATACTGAACAGGGCTGTGTGTGCTGTCCGGTTCAGTTTTGCCCACTAGCTTTTTGATTAGTTTCCCCCTTAAAAGGTACAGATGGAACACATTCACTGAAATATATTCCACTGTCTGAGCACAGCCTTAACTCTTAGGTGTAAATGGGAATGTGCTGTTCTAAAAAGGTGGCCGGGGTGGCCAGTGCTCTTCATAAAATCTTATTGGCTACTCTAGATGCCAACCCCAAATTTCTGCCACCTCATTGGCTCTAGCCTGGCTGTGAGGCAGGTGTTTATGGCTGTAAGAGAAAAGAGAGTTGCTTTACTTTCAGGCCAAAGAAACGTAGATGTTTACTATTGTTCACTGTTTAATTGCAGGAGAGGATCGCTGGTTGTGCACCCTCTTACTACAGCAAGGCTGGAGGGTGGAGTATAATGCTGCCTCGGATGCCTACACCAATGCCCCACAGGACTTTAAAGAGTTCTACAACCAGCGACGGCGATGGGGGCCCTCCACCATGGCCAACACCATCGACCTGCTGAGCTCAGGAAGTCTGACCTCTGAAAAGAACAGCTCCATCTCCAAACCCTACATTGTGTACCAGGTCATCAGCATGGGTGCCTCCATCTTGGGCCCTGCCACCATCTGCCTGATGATAGCAGGTGGGGAACTTGTACAGTTTCAGACATTAGTAACATCTAAATGTTTTCACCCTCAGTTTTTTGCAACTACTGCGTGAAACCTTGGGCAGTGGGTCAGCCTGTCCCCCCCTTATTTTCTAGTACCAGATGATTAAAAAAATAGCACTAGCATGCTACTTCTTAGCCAGTTTGCTGCGAAATTATTTTTGCACCTGGGCCCTGAAGGGTCCTCGGGGGACCCCACAGCCTTCATCCTGGTCAATACTGCGTTTTTAACCCTATGTTGATCCCACAGTGGGGAAATTTAGTCTCCGCATTTAACCCATCAGTGAAGTGAAACACCCACGGGCAGTGAGCACACTTACTCGGAGCGGTGGGCAGCCCTATCCACGGCGCCCAGGGAGCAGCTGGGGGTTAGGTGCCTTGCTCAAGGGCACCTTAGTTGTTACTATTCGTTCAGGGAATTGAACCGGCAACCCTCCGGTCACAAGGCTGGTTCCCTAACCTCCAGCCCACGACTGCCCCATATTTCTTTCTTTTATATGACAAGGGCTTTAATTAATCTCTTGCAGGAAGCTTTACATTCCTTCTGGGTGTAGAAGAGAAGCTGGCTCTTGTTGTAGCCACAGTGCCTCCCACGATCTACCTGATATTATGCTTCAAACTGAAGTCAGACTTGCAGATCCAGATAGCAGCGATCATGAGCATTCTGTATGCGTTCCTCATGACTGGCACGATCCTCTCCATCATTGGTACAGTTTGTTTTATTAAGTTACAGCATTCATTTTTAAAAGAAGCATTTTTGAGCAAATGTTCAGGAAGTTTACCAGCAGAACTGAAATCGAACTTGTTTTTACCTTTCTCTTTTTAGGTGACATGGTGAAGCAGCAGACATTCCTGACCCCCAGTGGCCTGTTCCTCATTAGCATGGCCCTGTTGAACATTATTACTGCAGCTCTTCACCCTCAGGAGTTCTCCCTGATCATCTATGGGATCTTGTACTTCCTTTGTATTCCTAGTGGCTATCTCCTGCTGTCCATTTACTCCATTGTTAATATGAACAATGTCACATGGGGCACCAGAGAGACTGGTGGCAAACCTAAGACTAGAGCAGTGAGCGCCTTCAAGAGGCAGTTCATGCAGGCTACATGTTGTAGGTGGAACAGCGATAATAACCCCGCTTTGAGTGACAAGGAGAAGGAGCCATTGCTGGAATCTGAGGAACCTGATGTTAAAATCCCTGTGGATCCTGAAGAGACTGGGAGGTAAATGTTATGTAAATGGAGTAAATAAGTATTTTTGTATTGGTAGTAATTGGAAAACTTTATGTGAACATATACATAATATGGCTTATAGTTACAGGGCCATTCATGTTATACAATTTATATCGTCATCACACATTTCATTTTAAGATTTTACTATTTTATCTTTTTGTCACACCAGGTCACATGAATCCCTCAGCCTAGAGACCCCTAAAAGTGAGTATTGTGCTTTACTACTTAGATGTTTCCTTCAATTAATACAGTATATTTAGGATTATAATGATCATTTATTTGCAGTGCCGTATGCAAATATGTTTACCGTTTATATATTTTTCTCATATCTAAAGGCTGGATTAAAGAACTGCAAACAAAATCTAAAGGCTTCCCACTAGATGAGGCCGCACTCTCAAAGGTAGAACTTTTAAAGGGCTTTAAGAATTTGAAATCTTAGACCAGTTTGCTGTATTTTAACTTTACTTTTATTTTCAGGAAGAAACTGAGTTTTGGAAAGAGCTTCAGGATAAATATTTACAGCCTCATATAGAGAATCCAGAACAGCAAAAAAAGATTGCAAAGGATCTCAAAGAACTCAGAAACAAGGTGAGTTCAATAAATGCACAGTATTCAATATACAACTTTTTAAAATAAAGAGTCCTTCCCTCATTTGTGCCAGATCTGCCAATATGTGAATTGTGGGCTGTTGCCAATATCCAACAGTTTTCAATCATGCCAGAACCAAAGTCTGTACGTGAAAATGTTTTGATTTCTTCGGTTCAGTTTGGGTCAAAAGTGTCAAAACCTTTCCAAGCTCTCCATCTCTAATGACTAATTAAAACCTGGTTAGACTACTGCACGTACTCACAGCCAGGACCTTATCTAGAACTTCCAGTAGGCCTAGAGTGACAGTATCTTAGGGTTACGCCCTTTGTAAATCAAAACAGTCTTTCACTTGTCACTTCCTAATTATGTTGGTAGTTAATCTACTGTGTAAAGCAGTTCAGCTCCAAGCTCCAATCAGTTGGAGAGCTCACTTGGTTGTTACTACCCTGAAACCATGGAGAAGAAAACTTTTTTTCTTAAAGAATTTAACCCACTTGTTTCCCACCAAAATAATGGAAGGATAGTATTATATATACCACCATTCACTACAATACCGAATGCAGAGTTTAAATACAACAAGCAGGGTAATTAATTATTTTTTAATTTCACAGAAATCATTAAGCCTTCTCTAAAGGCCTAGAATGCCCTAATGGCTCCCCCCTGATGAAACGCACAAATGTACCTGCGTTACAGAGATAACATTTACTTGTCTGTATAAAATGCAGATATTTTAGCACAGCTGCCCAGCATCAGCTGAATGTTCTGTTCTTCCAAAGTACAATAAATATGTCATCATTAGATTAGATTAGATTCAACTTTGTCACTGTGAGTACAGGTACAAAGAGTACAGGTACAGAGCCAATGAAATGCAGTTAGCATCTAACCAGAAGCACAAGTACAGTATTATTTACATACTTGCACTTCTGGTTAGATGCTAACTGCATTTCATTGGCTGTGTACCTGTCGTCATCATCACCAGACTGAAACATTAACCCGTCTGGTGGCCTTTTTTAAATCTAGTATATTATATGATACTAAATTTGCTGCTTCCCATTCTCTGGTTGCTAGAATGGAAACTGATTGGATTCTGTTTTAACACAGGTCACGTTTGCCTTCTTCATCTGCAATGCCCTTTGGTTGGTGGCCACCCTGTTCCTTCAAACCATAGGCAGTGCCGTCAGTATATCTTTTCCGAAAATCTTCCCGAATGGAACTGTGGTTCGGGAGGAATTATTTCACGTGGATCCAGTATCGCTGATGTTTCTCCTGAGCTTCGCATTACTGCTGGTAATGCAGTTTATAGCGATGCTTTACCACAGGTAACTAAATGTACTGTCCAAGTTTCAGTATAAGATGAATAATACTGATGTGTATTGTTCTTGCAACATGTGTAAAATATCACTACACAAAACATATAGCATGTTATGACCTCGACTGTGTTATGCTGTGTGTCATGGAAGTAACATTTCTAACAACTACATTTCTTTTTGTTTCAGGATTTACACACTAATCCATTTTGTGGCCTACATTGACACAGAGACTAAAAGAAAACACTCACATGAGGTGAGTCCTGAATGTGACCACAACATATTCTTTCAGATCAACAAAGATTAGCAGAACTATTTTACCATTGTAAGCAGGAAGGTCACTGATTTTTCTGCTGTTCTGTCTCTCTAGATTCCTAAAGATTTGGAAAACAACCCCAGTATGGTGCAAAACTTGACAAATCTTCATGCATAGCGAACCTGTCTGCTGAACAAACTGCATCAGCAGTACAACACTGAAGCAACGCTTACCTCAAATAATGTGCACTGTGGACATTTGTATTACTCATTTTAGATACTTGGGGGCAGAAGAAGTTTTACGTGGTATATCAGTGAAATGACACATACTCAACCTACTGTATTTATTTGAATCAGTTACATACCACTTTAATGATTACTCAGTATTTTCATTTTTTATCTGTTAAATTATGCTTTGTTTACATAATAATGATGAATTATTTATAAACTGGGACAATTATTTAAAATAAAAGTAACATGTATACAAAATGCAGTGGTTCTTTTTCTCAAAACCTACAGAAAACAAAAACCCATAAAATTTTACAATATTTACACAATATTTTTAAAAAAGGTGGTAACCCATTAAAAACGATTGTTCAGTAAGTCTAAAGTTATTTGTCATTAGTTTGTACTATTAAATAGATACACAGTAGTGTTAATGCTTAAAAGTGGGCCGCTGGGGTTGGGCCAAGCCTTAGGCTTAGTGAAAAGTTCTATCCGTACTCATGAAATCGAGCTCAGGGTAGACGAGGAATCCGGTGAAGGTTGTGTAGCGTCCCTGGTTGCTGTAGACAGCGTAGCGCTCATCCTGCTGACTGTACAACCAGACAACATCTCCTGTCTTCAGAGGCAACAGCAGACTCTGGCTTTGCATCTCTCTCTTGCGTGACATGTCCTCATCAAATACCATGGCTTGCACCTCACCCCTGCCTGTCATCAGCTTCACCGACACAGCCCTCCTGGGGTGCTTCCCTACCGTGAAGGCAAAGAAGTACACCCCTGGGATGTAGCATGTAAACTGGCCCGAAGACTTGTTGAAATGGCCACCGATGTTAACATACTCTACGTCAAAAGTTAGTGCTTCTCTCTTGTGGTGCCTCCTGCTTTCTCCCAGGATGGAGAATGTTCTAGCTACCGAAAATGCAGACCTAAGCTTCTCAGTGGCTTCCCTATCTCTCCAGCTGTAGCTGGGATCTGCAGGGGGAGGGCAGTCAGACCGAATTCCTGGTGGGGTCAAGTGATTATTGAGGTAGCCCATAGAGGACGTGGATTCTGGGTACACCAAATACCCAGTGAAAGTGATGTAAGGCCCGGCGTTGCTGTAAAGGGCATAATCTGGACTTTCCTGTACCAGCAGCCACACTGTATCCATGGGTTTCAGGCTAATCATGGCACTCTGGCTCTGCACTTTTCGGCCTTGTTTTTTGAACTCATTGTAAGCCATGGCTTGCACCTCCTGTCCATTCTTCACCAACATGACAGACAGCAGCTTCTTAGGGTACTTGCCCACCGTGAACGCGAAGTAGTATGCACCGGGGACCCGGCAGCGGAAGCGGCCTGTGTCTGGATTGAAGTCATTGCCCACGTTAACAAGTAGGCGGTCAAAGGTCACAGCTCGCTGAGAACCACCCAGCACGCTGTTGCTACGCGTGGCGGAGAAGGCCGAACTGAAGCCTGGCATCACGGGACCGATCTGGAAGGGAGTGATGCTGACCAGGCAGGTGAGCAGAACTGTGAGAAAGAACACACCTCCGGATGAGCTCCAGAAGGCCACACCTAAGGATGGGGATATAATCAGCCTGTAGAGTTATCCATAGCTAACAAGGTTTTTCATGAATAAGTGACCTTTTATTATTAAAAACAGAAAGCAACAGCAATCAGTATTTATAATATAATAATATATATGATAATATTAATAAATAATATTAAATAGGATAGCTATGTTCAGCAATTTAGAAACGCAGAAACCAGAAGCATTAAAAAGACAACACTTTGGGTTTATGGGGTCAAAGTTACTGATGATTCTGGTCCTATGTCATAAATCTTTTTCTACTAAATGTTACAAAAGGCTTTATCAGCTTTAGCATAACTGCCAGCAGTCGACTTTATTCAAGGGTTCAAGGAAACCAGAATTTGTAGTATGAAGAACGTGATGAAGCATGAACCCGTTTTTGAAGCTCAAAACACATTCTGTTTTCTCTCAGTCCATATGGAGTTCATATATATGATAATTGTTTTACATTGATTTATATTGCAGTTATAAGGAGTGTTTCAGACTGGACTTCTTTTTGAATGAGGCACAGTACAGCCAATCAGAGAGAACTCTATACATACATACTGTTTATCACTGACCAATCAAACAAGAGCCATTTAAATAGCTTAACTAATGTAGTTAGTGTTTTCTCCAAATTCTACACAAAACAACACCTTTAATGGCTACTGCAGCCTCAGAGTCTTTCACCCCCCTGAATAGAATCCCACCTAAGACCACACAAATCTCGTCAACAAGCTTCATAACTGCATCAGGTTAGAATATGGTAAAGAGTTGTTCAAGAAATAAGAGAAGAGAGCATTGCTTTGCACAAACAAAGATACCAATGAAGATTTCTACAAATGCAACTGGAAGAGGGTTCACAAGTTGATGGAACACTGGCTGCACTATCCGGATGGGGCAGAAAGAGAAAGTCATCAGCAGCTACCACCAGATGCCTGGGGAGGCAGGTAAGCAATAATCCTTGAGTGACTGCAAAAAAACCTGCAGCAAGATTTGGGGGCAGCAAGCACTAAGGTTTCAGTTTGCACAGTAATACGCATACTACACACCGTAGCCAACCTCCCTGGACGTGGCTGCAAGAAGGAATTGATATCAAATTGAGCAGACAAATAACACGCATGCTAACCGAAGAGCCGAGAACAACTTCCAAAGAGATTAGAGGTGATGCCAAGGTCAAGGAACATCAGTGTCAGATCGCACCATCCATCACTGTCTTAGCCAAAGTGGACTTATTGCAGATGACCGAGGAGGAAACCCTTGGTGAATGCAAGTCATAAGAAAGCGAGACTGGAATTTGCCAAAATACATGTTGATAAGCCACAAAGCTTCTGGGAGACTGTCCTTTGGACAGATGGAGCTTTTTGGCAAGTCAGATCAGCTCTATGTTCACAGACGCAAAAATGAACCCTAACCCTAACCCATACAAAGATAAGACGATTGTACTGACTGTGAAAACATGAAGGAGGCCCAGTTATGTTTTGGGGCTGCTTTGCTGCATCTGGCACAGGGTGTTTTGAATTTGTGCAGGGTACAATGAAATCTCAAGACTATCAAGACATAGTGGAGTGAAATATGCTACCCAGTGTCAGAAAGCTTTGTCTCAGTCACAGGTCATGGGTCCTCCAACAGGACACTCAGCTACAAACATCCAAAAATGGCTAAGAGAAAAGCACTGGGCTAGGCAGTCTGGAGAAGGCACCCTTCAAACCTGAGACAGCTGGAGCAGTTTGCTCACAAAGAGAGGGTCAAAAAACCTGTGGACAGGTGCAGAAGTCTCATTGAGAGTTAAAGAAATTGCTTGATTGCAGTGATTGCTTCAAAAGGTTGTGCAACAAAATATTAAAGGTACCATCATGTTTGTCTAGGCCAGTGTCATTAGGTTGTGTTTTAAAATGATTCTGTTTAACCACAATTTAAAAGCAGTGTCAGATTTCCATGAGTTACTTTTCCGTACATTTTTTTAAATTATTAATTTTGTCAGTTTCAAATTATTTCAGTGACCATTGTGGGGTTTTGAGTACCAACAGTTTTGTCCATGTGTGCACAGTCGATAAACCACACTTTGTGTTGTTAGTAGTGGGCTTTGATTCCCTGCCTGGACAAACAATTGGTATGAATATTATATAAGCATAAATATCATGATGTTACTGTAAACACAAAATCATACCATTTACACTAACTGTACATACCAACATCATTCTGTTTGCACTTAGTGTAAATAGAATATGCTACATACGTTGTGGGCTCTTCAGTGTCACAATTTTTAATGCATAAAATAATAAATGATATATATTTTTTTATTAAATAATACATTAATTTAATATCTGTCCCTTGGCCAGGCATAATGAGCTGGTTGAAATGCCATACTAACAGGTTAGGAAGTCTGGTTTAGCCTTGTCAGAATGCATTCTGCCTTTCATATCAAGTGCTCACTGGAAGCAGTAACCCCTCTAATTCAGCTGGTATTGTCTGTTCATTCTGTGCACTGGGAGAAGGCAATAGATTAGGCCCTGGTTCATCTACTCCTGTGTCCTGGAACAATGGCATATTTGGGAGCGGATGAGGTGCGGCATGAAAGGGCCAGGGAATAAATTTGGGGTATTTTTTTATGTTAAGCAAAGACCCTGTCTGAAAGCAGTCCATGAAGGGTTAAGGTAAAGACACAAGATGATTTACTGTGCGTCAATTTAGGGAAAAGATTGTTCTTTCTGAATGAGTGGAACGAATGTTTCTGCATTAATGAATCAAATTACACAGGCGTGATTTATTGCTCTCTCTATATTGCATTTAATGATTAAGGGAGCTAATAGCCACATCAGTCATTTAGTGGGTAAATGTAATTACATGTACATCAGAGAGGATCCTAACATCTGCAGTTTGCAAAATGTATTATTTCAGTTTATTATTTAGCTAATTAATTGTGAGTAAATTAACCGAGCAGGGACTGATATTACATGGTGAATCATATAGGTTAGTATCGATTCTCCTCTCCCTTCACTATTACACATTGCCCAGCACAGTGCGGTTTAAGACAGACCTGTTTGGTTAGGATCTAACAGAAACTCTATTCTGTTTTGAGCAATAAACCTCAGACATCACTTAAATAAACCTAATTAAAAACACTGGTTCTGCAACAAAACTAATTATCTGACAGCAGCTTGTGCTGAAACGAGTACACATTGATCTTCTTAGTGCTGATACCTGTTTTACGTACCTGTTCCGAGCTGATGCAGAGAGTTCATGTCTCTCATGAGATGTGTTCTTCTCTTCATGTGAGCCTCCCAGACACTCAGCCACTGGATTGGTGAACAGCTATTCAAATACTCCTCTGCAGCATCAGCTCGCCCAATGTCCACTGCCCCACCCTCCAGTAGATTTCACTTTTCATGCACTCTCAAACATACACAAAGAGGAAGTGAAAGACAGATGCAGTCTTTTCATATCGACTGGAATAAAATTTTTGAAGTACAAAGAGTTTTGTCCGGAAGCAGGTTCAGTATTAATCAGGGCCAAACCAAAGTGTCATTTCAACACTGCCAACACTGTTGTGTAGTTTCTTCGCAGCCTTCTACAGATATGCATCCTAAATGAATTTGCACATTTGCTCCATTAATAAACACAAGCTCAGCAATCCCACCATAAAAACAACTGCCCCAGCTTTGGTTAAAATGCTTGGAATTGGTTTCTATTTGGATTCTGGAATTTGGTTTCCTTACACAGAGTCTACAATAAGCTGGATCTTTTATAATTTAATGAAGTGACTTAAAGAACTTAATTAAAGAAGCAATATGTAAGATTATGCAATCTCTCCAATTCATAGTCCTCTTCCTTCTTCACTCCTCCCATTTACTTACCAGTCTAGAAGAAACATAGTTCAGCATCAAACTTCCTCACTTTACTTACCAAGAGTGTCTCCAGTGATGGACAGCAACACCAATGTTAACTCTTGTTTTGCTCCTACATTTGTTGCTTGTTTTTTGCTTCCGAGCGAGCATCTTTCTTCTTCATCCCCTCATGTGGGGTGTGAAGGCAGATTCTATACTATAGTACAGTTACTCACCATCACAGCTTTTGGTACAAAGTGGTATGCTGCCTTCAAATTCTCCTTGGAGTTGTAAATGCGACTTTATTTGAGTTCCAGTGGTTTTGGTTGGAAAGAATATGGGCACCCCGAAAATCCTGCTTTTGTTATACGTACATGAGCGACGCTGTTGTCTACCCTAAGGTGCTTATACACGTGCTTAGTGCCGTGGATTTTTGCGGCGTAACTGAAACACAGAGTTTCTCAGCGACTATTGCTGCTGTTTTAGTTAATACGCCCCCAACTTCTAAACTTAAGGTCAAAGCAACATCAGAGTTTTACACTATTAAATCCCATACTGTGGTGATATTTCTGAGACAACATGAAGGCAGCAGTATCACGAGACAGGACAGACTGGGATTGGCTGAGTAGCATCCTAACTTCAGTAGATACTAGTGCAGCGTGCAGGTGCTCAGTGGAAGTTTGTCTATATTAGTCTATGTTAAGCTTGTTAATACACCTGCATTTCAATCGGTGCTTGTTCATTGATACACCCACCACGCGGAAAAGAGAAAGTATGGAGGTATGGCGTATGCAGTCCTGCTTGTTTAGCCAAGTTTAAAAGCACACAGATGTAACAAAAGCACACCAGGTACATCTGTTTGTAAAATGCATTCGTTATAAATACGACTTTATGATTAAATGTAATTTACAATAATTACAAGTGGAACATTTGCTATTCCCCAGTTTCCATCACAGCATAAACATATCAATAGACACCCAAGCTTTTATTAATACACACTTAAAACGTAGTTAATGGCGGAATATTTGAAGCTAAAAGAGCTTACATATCGATTGCATCATCTTTTATATTGCTCCTTTAAATGGTCACTGACAGCCTATTCAGCATAAGTACTTACACCAGTAATGACCTACATCCTAAAACTATCAAAACAGAACAACAACGGCAGCTGCTTTAAAGAGGGTCACACACCAAAGTGTGCTGCTGTTAATTCTGCAGTTTGAGAGAAAAGAGCCAAATGGCGTTTGAAGGTATTTAAACTACATGTTCCAGACTGAGCTCTGCGCGCTGGAGTGGCGGAGAGTGACGCAGCGCCGGGAGGCGTGTTCACTGCGTCTCTGAGAGGAAGAGGCACCGAGAGACGAAGCTAAAAACCCGCATTCAAGACAAGATGGCAGGATTGCCCCGCAGGATCATCAAGGTAACTGTGAAGCAAACTCCCTTCGCATAACACGCTCCTACGTCCCGAATTAGCGAGTCGGGCGAGTCTAGACCGTCGCTGAAGCGCTACGCGGGAGGACAGAAAGTGGCTGGCGTTTTTTCCTGCGCCTGCTAGTGTTTGTTAGCCAGTCACTTCCGTTCAGCTCTTCGTTTCTTAACCCGAATATGGGTGGGTTAAAAATACATGCTCGTTGGGCTAGGAGCCGCAAAAATGGCGGAAGGCCCGTCTCTTGTGCACAAATGCTTGGAAATGTCAATGAAAGGAAACGATAAACGGCAAACACCCGCGTGAAGTACACCAGTAAATGCTGACGGACAGGCTAACTCGCGCGCTGGCTAATCACAGGCTGCTGCCATTCATCGATTGAAGCCTAGCCGCGGCTAACAGCAGACAGACAGCGAATTAATCGTAGTCCTTATTTGGGAGATCGCGATTTCTGTTAGTGCGTTTATTGTAAGTGAACGTAACATGGTTTAATCACACCTTCATAATTAAAAGCAACAGAGCTAATAACTGAGTTATAAAGCCCCGCGTCATGTTCCGCCCGCTCGGCTAGCTAGCTTAGCCAGTTTCAGCAGCTCGCCTCGCCTGTGCTGCAGCTATTTTCCGTGCTAGGCCTGACAAGCAGCTAAAACTATCCGTATGTCATCCACGGCCACGTGGTAATGTACACAAACGGACCAAAAACACTAAACATCAATGTATGTATTCTTTTTGTGCAGGCTAGGAAACAACGCTATCATTTCAATGAAAATAAGTGGCTAGCCTGCTAGTTAGCTGGGCTGCTAGTTAGCTAGCGGCTAGTAACCGCACAGCGAGCCTGTGCAGTCAGTCAAATGGCTGGTTTAAAAAAAACTTGAGATGTGCTTCAGATTTGTAGCCTGCTGACCTTTTAGATCGTAGTCTGTTTTCATACCCATAGGAAGACGTCCCTGGTGCCACAACTGGATTGAATCATGTAGAGTTTTGGGGGGCATTTTCTGAAGGTTGTAATGAAAAAGGCGTAGCCTGAAGCTGGTATCGCCTGGGTCCTCACACCCATGAGCTCAGTATCAGTAGGCCTGATGTTTCTGTATGCCGCACCTTCATCGCCCCCCCAACAGGCTTTCTCATTGAATTTCTTTTCATTTCTTTAAAATACACACTCTGCTACTACAGCAGCAGAAAATGGTTATTTGTGTGCTGGTCAGTTGGGTTACATGTGAAATAGACATGAAAATAAATAAGATCATAAAGCCCTTTTATATTTGTGCTCCCAGGACTCATCACCTCATGCTCCATGATGAAGCTTATGTATTTACCAGCAATTTAATTAATCCCTCGCATCTATCACAGGAAACAGAGTATTGTGTATGCGCTGAGCATCACTGTGCTGTGTTGGGGTGTGGGAGGGCTGGGAACACATGGCCGAGAGCAGCCCTTAAGCGTGAGACTGGGATTGAGAGCCCCTCTCTCGTCTGTGTTTTCTCTGCATGGTTTGTTCATGGACTATCTGAAATATGTCAGGAATCTTGCTCTCTGAAAGATATTTTGAATAAGGGGAGAGAGCTCTCTGCCTACCACATGCTTTTATCCGTTAGTGGCTGTGGTGGTAATTTGGGCAGTGTGGCTGTGTGATTAAGTGAGGGTTTTAATAAAGAAGGCAATGGCTTCCTAAATTTTTAAGCAAAAGATGCTCTCTAGTGTTGGATATTTGGATGGGTGAACCCCCACCCTAGCCCTGCTTCTATCTGTTGTAGTGCACTTCACTTGTAATGCTAAACACTTGGAGTGTGTTTACATGATCATTGATCTCTTTATTATTTGATTTCAGTGGTCATGCAGTCTTCTGCCATGTAAACAGTATATTGGGATTTCTTCTATTGGATATTTCTTTTTAAACTGTGTTTTAGTTCAGGTTATTTGGTGAATGTATACCACTAGATGGATGTCTTTAATTTTTCTATGTTTGTGCATTATGAATTATCAGATCATCATGGCCGATAGCTGAGCTGTTCATTTTCTGAGGATTTAATGAAGAGGTTGTTGCACATGGAGTCGTTGAGGTCTCAAAATAACTCCAGTATTACATAAATGAACTAAATTGACTGAGGGCCACTTTATAGCAGTTGATCTTTAGGAATGCAGAGGTGTTCATCTTGTTGTGGGCCGGTTACACAATAGAACACTGGAGAGCAGTTAATCGAGCTGTGCGCCTCTCAGATGTGTCTCGTCTACAGACTTGTGCATTCCACAGGTGATATCAGATACGCTCTCTCATTACTCATGTGGGTATGTGGTTCCACAAGGCCTGAAGGTTACACTGGGATCACTCTTCTAATAATGGCTACTGTCCCCGTTACGGTAGTGACAGCCTGGATTGTAACGTTTGCAGGTAGCGTTGTGTGGGTTGACTTCGTACCTGTGGGCTGTTGAAAGCTATATAAAGCCTTTTAGCTGTGAAATATGTGGGAAGGGGAGAAACAGCATAAACGTCGTATTTCTTCCCTTTCCTTATAAATATGTCAATGCCAGTCAAATTTATATATTAACCCATTGTATGCACTTTCTAAATAATATGGCACAAGAACTGGGTAAACTGAGATTGTCAGAGTAGATATGCACAGTAGGTACATCAGAAATGGATTATTGACCGTATCTGTCTTTCCAGTCATCAGCCAGTAAAGCATAGATCATGTAGCAGCAGAGAGCGGTGTACATGAACATGTTCTGTTTCAATCTTGTAACAGACATTAATAATTTTACACTGTTGGACTTTTGTGGTTAAGATGTCTCTTGCGTCTGACTGAAAGCTCATGGTTTTCCAGCTGCTGGTAATCATGCTGATGCTTATAGGACTTTCAGAAGGTCTAGACTGATGTTATTGGTTTTAAAATTAGTCATTCGATTTCAAAATCAGCTTGATTGCTTCCGCTTTCACTTTGTAATTATCTTGCTGGTTAATCTGCTGCATTGACTGTTAATCTGCTTGACACCATGGTTAAAAAAAGCTTGATTATCTCGGTCAATATTCCATTAGACAATTCAGCATTTTAGCTCTTTTGTTTCCACAAGATTTAAAAAAAAATAAAATAAAATGAGTATTACTATAATACTTGCAGAAAATTCCAAGTCCCAGTAATCATTAGGACTTTCTGAGGTCCTAGGTTTGTGTGTTTGTCCTGTAGAAAGCCAAGCTGCTTAATTGCAAATGGCACAAAATGTGAGGACTTTGGAGAGATGTGTTGTGGAAGGGGGTATAAGGAAATTATCAATACCTTTGACAGTTGCACTGTTATGTTTTGTGATATTGGATCGATTCTGAACACGGTATTTACTCTACTAATATTTAGATAAATTAATAGTTATATAATAATACATTCGAAAATTCCTGGCAGACTGGATAATGTTTTGTTGTTTAAAACTCTGCCCACTAGATTGCAGGGCTGTAGTGTATCTTCAGTCATTGGACTCTCTCACCCCAACATAAACAAGTAGCGGAATGTTTTTATAAATGATTTTCACATAATCTAGCTCAGCGTGTTGAATTATGACCCCCGTGTCATGACGACCTTCTTGCCTTGATGATTTTTACAATATGTGGCCCTGCTCCCAGTCATACACTGAACCCTGATACAGCTCTTTAGACTGTTCGTGTTGCTTCACATGGCAAAAACAGTAGTCATGTGTGACAAGGGCACCAACAAGTGTTAATACTAGAAACTATATTCCAAAAAGAGGAAAAATGTGTCTTGCATCGCGGTGCTTGATGAAGATTTATAACAGTGTTACCTGCAACACATTACTTCAAATAACTGCCAGTCTGTGTCTTCAGGACAGGATACATGCTCAGTGATGTGGCTTTTTATCTCTTCTCACGTATATGAGCAGGTTTGTGCTTCTTCCAGTGGAACAGTAATTACAGACATAAATTTATGCTGAGTTTTGCATGACCTCCCAAACGGTACGAGAATTGTTTGTGTGAAATTCGGTAGGTCCATGATGGTATGTACATAACCCTCAGTGGCCGATCAGAACTTTACCATAGATGGGGTTTAAACCCCTCACCTGCAAGCTTAGACTATGTGATGTAAACAGGAGTTGCTGTTTTAATATCTGCATGTTGGCCTATTGCAGTGATGGCTGACAGCTTTGACTGAATTAAAGCAGGGTTGAACTGTAGCAGTTTTAAATAGCTGAATTGACTTTAAAAGCACCCGTGTTTCAGTCTTGAGACAAATGAAATGATAAAGGCCTTTGTCTTGTCAAATAATTTCATAATAGACGTTTATTACACAACCACTTTGAGCATCTATTTTTAGCATTAGTTAGCAAAAAGAAGAAGCAGCCTTTGGCCGTATTTTCCAGCCTTTCTGTACCTCATGGCTGCTTCGTGATGATGCCTAATCATGATGTATTTCAGCTTTAAGAATATGTGGAGGTATCTCTGATGTGTGTAGCTATTCAGTGAATCATCCCAAGTCATTTTTGAGAGGGAAACATATTCATTTTGCAAATGCTGCCCACCTCTTTAAAAAAAAAAACTGCAGTGGAAGACAAAATTCATGTTGTTTTTCCGCTGTGTCAGGCCTGTAGGGGGGAAATAAGCAAATGCATGTGTGAAGCACGTTTTTGTTTTTTAACTATGCTGAATTTATAGACAGGTTCGGATTAAATGTTGTATTTTCTAATTAAATATACTGCAGCTGGCTAGGACATTTTACAGGACTCTCGTTCCTGAATACATCTCTAAACCACCCGGTCATAATAACCATAAATGTTTATTACTGCTGTTCACATATTTCCAGTATGTGGCAACTGTGTTTTGACAGAAGAGATACTCCCTGGTTATGCTGGGCTCATGTCTTACTGTCGAAGTTCAAGCACTTGTGTGTATGTTTTATAATGTGTATTAAGCTTATCACTTTTACTTCCTAAAGTGAACTACCATATAGTTTGTTTGTTTGTTTGTTTTTTGCGTGTGTGAAAATAAGTACACATTCTCTACCTGGACATTTTAAATCAACAAAAAAATAGAGAGAAATAGAAAATGAACAAACATTTCTTGTATTTTGTCCAGTATGGAAAACATGAAGAATAAATATAAATGCTGATTTAAAGTTGCATGTTTAGGTGTTTTCTGTGTTCACTTATTTTCACATAATGACCAAAGCGTCTCATTTGACCATAGACTACTGACGCGGGTTAAAAATTATGATTGGGAATTTGCCATGATAAACAGATCTACTATTTTTAAAACGTGTTTAATTACAAAAAAGAGAACAAAGAACTGTGGGGCTGTAGATGGTCATCATTGGGTGTCAAGTCTGAGTATTATTTTTATTAACATTGATGGCTTGGATAGCAACTTTAGTGACAGAACTTAATCACTTTGTGTATGTGATGTAAATGTACAAAACTGTAACTTCTGGCACAAACTAGACTTGTCTTATCAGTAGAGAGGTAAAAAATGGGCAGCCATATGTAGTTTTATTTAGCCCATGTTTGTTCCTGTTTATTGAAGATTACATCCTGTCATGTAACCTAGTACATGCCAGTACATAATCCCTGCTCCCTGTGATGAGTAGTATTTGGTTTATTTGCTAATTATTTAATAAAGTAAATTGTGCATTAATTCATTCATTTCATTTTAAGAAAGTCATGAACTGAATTTAGACTAAAAGAACAGTTAGATGAAGTAATTCAAATCCCAGTATTTTGTTTTTAATTATTTAAAAAATCTCCATTTATTTATTTATTTTTTAATTTGCTCCCTTAAATTTAGGTTAGGAATAAGTGTCCTACAAAAGCTAAGTCATTTAAAGTGAATTTTGTTTATTCTGTAATTTGGTGGCTCTGTACCTGTATCTGCCACCGTCCGTGTCTCAGTTTTTCTTCGGTGTGCAGTTAAACAGCAATATGGAACTAACTTTGATTTAGGACTAGCTGTACTACAGAATGCTGGTAGTGCCACCAACCACCCGTCCCCACCCCCAAATTCCACTACTTTTTTTAATTTAAGCGTACATTTAGCACAGCCGCGCTGACTCTTTACCGTGTATAGACGAGTATATGTAGTGCCTGTAGTTATTTTTCATAATTGTTCCTTTACACCAGTAAAGCCAAATAATTCAGTTGAGCTGATTTCAGTTTAGTGGTCTAATGCTTGGCTTTTCCTCATTGTGGCTTTTCCCCAAAATGCCTTGATCACAATTTGGCCGTTATAAATTAATTATGTAACATACCTGCTGTGTACCTCCTCAAAGCACAGAGAAGCTTTGTAATGATTCGCGTTGCTGCTCACAAGCAAGAAGCTCGAGTCCCTATAAACGAGGAACAGTGCTGCTTTCCTGACAGGAACAAGGCAGCAGGAAGAGATATGAGAATCTGCAGCACCAGGACGAATGAGTCTTGTACAGATTATTACTTCAAGTGCCTGTTCATGTGGCATGTGTGCTGTAGATACAAACCCCATATATAAGCATGTGTTTTACTGCATTAACATCTGGGCAGGCAACCCCATTGCCTCTTGAGTCAGTGTCGTAGTTAGGTGAGTTAGCTAGTGAGCTAAACTACCAACCTGTCTCACTGCTCCCTTCCATGTTGTGTGTGTCTGTTTGTGTAGGAAACTCAGCGTTTGTTGGCAGAGCCAGTGCCGGGCATAAAAGCAGAGCCGGATGAGGGGAATGCTCGCTACTTTCATGTGGTCATCGCTGGACCTCAGGACTCCCCCTTTGAGGGAGGGACTTTTAAACTTGAACTCTTTCTTCCTGAAGAATACCCCATGGCAGCTCCTAAAGTACGCTTCATGACCAAAATATATCACCCCAACGTAGACAAGCTGGGAAGAATATGTCTAGACATTTTGAAAGGTAAGGAACATTAAAATTTTGGCAATTTTTTTAAAAATAGTAAAGACTTTAAACAAATGTTACATTCAAAAGGTCAGATTCTGTAATGTCTTGATGGTTTTTTTTTTTTTTTAATTGAGCTCTTCTGACTGCTTTACATTGCATTGATATGCCTATGAAGCCACTGCAGTGTGGGCACATTCGTACTGTGGCAGAAATGCTGTGACCCTTAGTACCTGAAGCAGCTTTGATGGATGCGCGTTAACTGCCATGTAAATGAACTGCCAGGTTCAGAATGCAAGCACTCGGGTGCAACCTCAGTCCTTGCATTCTGTGATTTAATACCTGTGATTTAATTATTAATTGATTTAATTGATTGTGATTTTTTTTTTTTTTCCCCTCCCCCCCTCTTTTTTATAATCAGTACATCAGTGTTTTCAGGCTTGAGTCTTGTGTGTGTGTTTTTCTCTTCGGAAGTGTGGTTAAATGTTGTGCAAGGTCATTGTTGTGTAAGGCTAATGTATTAAAGGGCAGTAACAGTTTTTGACTGTCATAAGCGGGTCTTAGGATAGTAGCCATATCTTCTGTATTCACTGCTCTTCAAACCTACATCCCAGGGTTCCCCTCCCTCTCCACTACCGAGGGAAAAACCTGACACAGATGAGTGATTTAGGTTTTCCTTTTGATGTGACTCAGTGCAGTGCTAGATCATTGCGAGTGCCTGGGGTGGGAAAGTGAGTCAAAGGCTCTTCGTGTTTGTATTTAGGGATGTTATTTTTTTCCCCCCTTTTTGTCATGGTTGACCTCAGAACGCAGCGAGGGATTTGCCTTAATAACCTCTCTCAAAAGATGAAGAGCCTGTCACACTTTTGACCTCACAGAAAGCGATAGACCTCCACCACAGTGCTCATTCTGTCTCCCAGACATTTAAAACATGCCTCCCTATACTGTCCTGAGAAAAGACAGCTGGCTGTCACTTTCCCCTCATCAACTCTCTGCCTTTCTCTCCCTCTCTCTCTGTGCCATAAAATATTTTACAGATAAGTGGTCCCCAGCCTTGCAGATCCGTACAGTCCTGCTATCAATCCAGGCATTACTAAGTGCTCCCAACCCTGATGATCCTCTAGCAAACGATGTTGCAGAGCAGTGGAAGACCAACGAAGCTCAAGCCATAGAAACAGGTGGGTGTATTATGTCATGTTTTGTGCTACCCGTTTTTGAACCATAGGAACATTGTTTCAGTGAATATTTCTGTATAGTTTGTCTAGTAACGTCCTCATTCATGAACAGAAATAATCTGACTGCACAGTGACAAATGTGCTTGACAGAACTGCTGGCAAGAGGTCGGTTTTATTATAAAAGCAGATATGGAAACATTATGTAAATCCAGAAGTTTCTCTGGCCTGCCCTCTAGTGGGAGCCTCCAGTAACATGTGTAGCATGTTAACCCTAATCCATGTGCACATATGCAAGTATGTGAACAGTAACGTTCACGATGAAGCTGGTTTTCTATGCATAAGTGTATCTGTAGCCTTATTTGAATTGTATAAATGGAATGTGTTCAGAATTCAATGACTGAGAAATGGTGTAGCTGTTCCTCAGGTGACTAAGAAAGAACAGTCAGTCCTGTTATTAATCATGTGTGTGTGCGTGTGCGCGATGTTTAGCTGGTATTCTCAGGGGCTCGGATGTGTGACTGCTTATCTTTCATTTCATGACTGGAAGGCATTTACATCAGTCTTGTGTTGATTCAGATTTGTTTTCACATGGCAGTCTTTCACATGCTTTTGTCTCTGCTCTGATGGCACTTCATTAGCTGATGAGCAGCATGGATGCACTGGAACACTAACATTCATACTACAAATGTTTTGTGGTCATGTGTCCCAGGTCAGACCAGTTAGGTTGCATCTCCTCTGTATTGAATGGCATTTGCACCTGTTCTTGGCACTGTGAACTTATGATCAGATTGCTCAAGATGAATGAAAGTGACAGATGTGAATGGGTGTGGTGGAACAGGATATTATAGTGAGGGTTCTGTGCTTTTGTTTCTCATTACTGGACAAATGCACAAAAAGCATCTGATTTACAAGAGGGACAGAAATTGTCCTGATTCTTCAGATAAACCAAAAAGTGGGGGAGTGTGTGTGGAACACGCCAAGACAAGAAATACAGGACTAAATGCATATCCCCTAAAATGAAGGGGCTCTGTGGCTTTGTTGCTATAGTAGGGGGAATGTTTCTGGCATGGTCTGGGTCCAGATAGAAGCCTGATAACACCCTCATGAAAATGATGAATCATGTGCAGTGATCTCCGGTCCAGTGTATTGAGGGAACGTGTCTGTATGTGCGTTCATGAAATATTGCTGATGTGGTATGCAGTTATGCATACATATTCAGACTGTAACTGGATAATAGTAATAACCTGATTAAAAGGCTTTTATCTTTGTTTTATGTGAGATGGAGTGAGTAATAGAGTATTGGACCTGTCGGAATGTGTTTTAAGTGGTCTAGTGCTAAAGAAGTGCTCTAGCATGCTTTTTGTTTTTAAGTAAACCTTTTAAGTAAACAGTAAATTGAATCAGTTGCTCAGTGACTTCTACAGACTGTTATAGTCCCAATAGTTTGCAGTATTACTGCTTCCCAATTTTCCTACAAGAATTCTGTAGAAGGTGCCAAGCAGACTTCAGTGATTCAAGCAAGCACAGTTCTTCAATATGCCTCTTTTCATTTGCATTTTAGAAAGATATTTTAACACCACATCCAGAGGAGTGAGTTCTGTTACAGTGATGCCTCTGGTTAATTCTGCGGAGGAATAACCTTTTAAAGCTTTTTGTAGTCATTCTGATTTATAAATAAAGAGCCCCATACTTCACTTATTCAGTCTGATTTTATTCAGTTATCTGAGTCTTATTCTTTCCGAGGCCTTACATGACTTGGCTCTGCCCATGATTAAGGATTTCAGTAAGAAGTTTGGGAAATGAATTGAAGCATGACTCCCTAATTGGGTTCATCTTTCTAACACCGCATCCTGTTGCATAGAGAAGTGTCACATTACATTCGTGTTCTAAATCCAGTCAGTGTGTGAATGTGAGGAGTGTTTTAACGCCTCTTCTGTTTCTGTTTCAGCCCGGACATGGACCAGGCTTTACGCTGGGAACAATATTGAAGTCTAGAGAAAGAGGGGGGAAAAGAGGAAAAAGAAAAAGTGGAAGTCATGTGTGAACACAACTCCTCATGTTCTGCCAAGACCTGTTCATTTGCATTTAAAGGACACAGTCTTAGGGAAACAAATGTTATAAGAAACAACTGTCAAAGAATATATTAAAGAAAAGAGAAAAAAAATAAAGGATGACAATTGCATACAATTTGTGATTTAAAGGCACATTAGCAGAAAAAAAAAAGAAAAAAAATGTCTTTGTCCTGATTCACTACTGTTAAAATGCATGGGCAGAGGATTTAGATCTACTCACGTGGCTTTCTTTTTCCATTGATCTGGGAGGCTGTAGGAGACCTCTGCTGTAAAGAGCGTGTAGTTTAAAAGATAAAGAAGAAAAAAAAAAGCAACTGGCTGTCATTCGCTTGTCCCTTGATATGGAGGCGAGGGTGGGGGAGGGTGGCGGGTAACTTTTTACATTTTTTCTTTTAACCTCAGTTTTGTTTTGTTGTTCCTCTCATTATGCTGTTTGTCTGCGAGAAGCAGCTGATTAGCCCCCCTAATTAGACAAACCCTTTCTGGCAAACTACAAACTCCTCCCCTTTTAGAAGGCCTAGAAGGAAAAAAAAAAAAAAAAAGGAACATCGCTGTTGCTTTTTTAAAACCGTAAAACCAGTTACTACACATGACGCAAAAATGGTTGACTTGGGCAATGGTTAGACTAAATAAACATGAAAAAGCCTTCCACCATCACATTAACTGTTGTGACCGCTGATCGTGTAGACTCTAACATAGGCTTTTACTCACTCTCTCTCTCTCTTTCTTTTTCTTTCTATTTTGACCGCAGATGAGAAGCGAGATTGTACCATGAGTTTTAGTTTAACAAATCTGTTATTGTATTCGGTGTTAGTATTTTATTTTTATCTTTCTTGCCATCGCTGTACTAATTGCACTCTCTAAACTCCATCTTTGGTGTGCGCTATCTCCTGTGTCACAGTCCGGTGCATCAAGATTCATTTGCCTGTTTGTTCCCTTTAGCCTTTATTTTTGCAAAACGTAGGTTAAGTTGGGACTGGGGGTGTGCAGACTATGAGGTCTTTTTTGGGGAGGGGGGGGTTGGGGTGTGCAGGAGCAGACTGCGATCAATGAATGCTTTATCTCCATTTCCATGATTGGTCTTTGGTTGAAATGTCTCAATTCACTGTATGTAAGTTCCTTCTTTCTAAAGGGGAGAATGATTTCCTGCTTTCTGGATGACATGAAAACAGTCCACATACTTTTGTTCTTTCTGTAAATAAAATCTGTTGATTAATAAGACTCGTGGTGGTGTTTGTCAGCCTGTTTGTGTGTAGTAGAGTTGACTCTGTGGCGTTTAGTCATGATTCCAGAAACACAATGTTTTTCTGTTAGTATGGAATGGGCAGAGTAGTCTAAGCCTGTACTCAGGTAAAGCATTAGAAATAACTTGGGCAGAAACGGAAATGTATTGGATTATAAAACTGTATATTCTGAGTGGCAGAGAAACTTTTTTGGTACATATAGCACTGATTAGCACAGAACCCAAAGTTGTTCTTGTCTTGTTGATGTGGTTATTGGCCAAACGAAAATAATTCTCTGAAGGTAACCAAACCCAATCTTAAAACTCAATTAACACAAAAAGGAAGTAAGCAAGTAAAACTTCAGGGCTAAACTGTTACTACAGGTAAAAGAGGGTAGATCCTCTTATAAACCTAGTATTAGCGGTTAAAAAGCTCTTAGAGAAATTCAAATCCATTGTTTTATTGTGTCACATGTATACACATATAGCTAGTTATTACCCACTTCTTCTTCTACTACTAATAATAATAATTTCATTTTTAAATGGTGGCTTCTAAAAACTTATGGTGCCCTGTATCCAGGAGGGCAGTGTTTCTCAACCCTGTGTGCTGAAGGCCCACTATCCATCATATTTTAGTGTTGTCCAGCCACTCAGTATTGAGCTGATCTGGTGCGATGGCCACTGCAAACACATTAAAGCTTGGATTGAATCCGGAACGCCACCTTGTTTGACCTACTAGGCTCACTTTTATTTGTTCACCATCTAAATATCCTAGACAGGTTACTGATCCGTCACAGGACTCATTCACATACACCTAGGTGCACATGCCTTTAGACTGTAGGAGGAAACCCACATGGACACAGGGAGAGCTCCACACTGAAAGGACGCTGGTCAGTCAGGGAATTAAACCCTAAACCTTTTTGTCATGAGGTGACTGTGTCACCATGTTCATGTTCAGTCTGTGATTGTATGTTTGGGGTCTACTAGAAGAGATTTACATACTTCAGGGAAAAAAACTGTTTGGATTCACTCATTTGTAACAGCACAGGCTGGGAATGCCTCGGTAGGGTCCTGGTAGGCAGTCACAGGTATCTGGAGCCGTGCTGGAGGATCCGCAAAGTGAACATGATGATAGAGGTGGTCCCACAGATGCTCAGTCGGGTTCAGGTCTGAGGAATTAGGGGCCAGGGTAGTACTTAGAAGTCTTGGTCATGTTCTTCCATCCAATGTCGGGCGTTTCTAGCTGTGACGTGTTGCATTGTCTTGTTGGAAGACCTCATCAGCCCCAGGGAACCAAGAGCTGCTGCTGCCGCCATTGAATATTATGGTCACGTTGTGACTCAGTTGTGTATAACAGTGTTGGTTTTTGAGTCAGAGTCTGATCCTGAGAGTCAGGTGCAACGATTTGATCCACTAATCCACCTTCAGCTGGACTGGAGCAGGACGTTTCAGAGTGGTAAATATTTTATCTTTTTAAACTGTGTGTTGTCTAAGGGTGTGTCAAGCTTGCTGCTAGGCAAGGATGGTAAGGATGGTGTTGACATCTCAATGCTTTTGATCCTGGAGCTTACCTTTAAGTATCAATTCTGGCACAAACATACCGATATCATATGTATATTTATTTAGGGGGGATGAAGTGCATCTCTCAAACAAGTCAATGATGGTGTATTAAAGCAACCACTTTTCCTCTTTATGTACATGGACATTAAATAGACATTTAGTTACTGAATTTTAGTTAAATACTGGTTTAATTAAACACAGTTTGAAAATTATTGAACACTGAACACTGATCTTAAGTGGCGTCATTACAAATAATCATTAATAATAATGAAATGTTTGCGTTTCTGTTTACATTGACTATCAGGCATTGTTGAGAATCACAGACTTTACTGATCGGTCCTGAGGTGCCTCCTCTCTGTACAGGTCACTGTGAGTGTAGTGTCCTGTTCGGCCGCTAGATATCGCCCCAGCAGCGCGGCGATGCTGAACAGTGCCGCGTGTCCGCGCGGGCTCAATTCACTGTAGGCAGATCCTGAGGCCCTTCTGTGGAGGTAAAGAAGAAGAAGGGAGAAAAAGGAGGCGTGCTCCCATTTTTCAGCCTTTCCTCCTCCCTCCGACGACCGCTCGCGCATCCTGGTGCAGACGCCTCTCACGTTCTTGTGCTGAGGCTCGTGTCCACGGCTGTGCTGCGCTCCAGCGGAGGCTGCGCACTGCTGAAGTCCGCGGAGAGGGAGAGGGAGAGAGAGAGCGCGAGCGAGAGAGAGAGAAAACAGAGAGAGAGAGGAGTCATGGGGGGGAAGAGGGAGCCGGCACACCAACACCACACTAAAGCTTCAAAATAAACCAGCAGAGAGAGAAACCGCGAGGAGAACTGGGGGGCGAGTCACGGCCTGACGGAGGGGCAGCGAGTGTGCAAACCCCCACAGCGCAGTCCGGGTGTGAGAAGCACTTTCTACTCCTCACCTGTGTCTGTGGAGAGCCGCAAAAATCTGGAATACATGATGAAATTTAAGCCAAACCAGACAAGGACGTACGACGGCGAGGGCTTCAAGAAGCGGGCCGCATGTCTGTGTTTCAAGAACGAGCGCGAGGACGAGGTGAGCTGTGTTCAGCACTCCTGATGTCGTTTCCTTCCTCACTTTATATTTCACGACTCTAGGCTCGGTGAATGTCTGTTTGTGTCACGGCCTGTAAGACTCCCAAAACTCCGGACCTCATGCTGACTAACTTTCGGCTGGGTCAGAGAAGCAACACGCATATTTACACATCAGCTCGAGCGGCCTAATCAGGGTTTTAACAGCAGTCTGTCACTTTTATAGACGCGTGTCAGGCATTGGTCAGGCTGGTTTGGCAGAGCAGTCCTGCCACTGGAATCCCATTCACTGCTGAACCTTTACCAACATGTGCAGGAGTGAACGGAGCCTGACGGAGGTCGGTAGGCTCTGTTAGCTCACAGGGCATCTCTGTCTCTGTCTGTCTTCCTAAAGTACTGAGATGACCTTAACTTCAGCACAAAGCAAGGCTGTCAGCCACAGGGTCAGACAGTAGGGTGACCTGAAGGTGCAGACCGGTTCCTTCCTGTCCAGCTTTCATTTCACCTACTAAAGGCTGTCCTCACTGTACTTGTTTGCTTGTTTGTCATCCCCACACTGGCTTTCAGTGCTGATCACTAGCATCACATTCTTAAAGGGGAAGGATACTCACTTTTCTAAATGTCTGCAGAGTTCAGTGGTGGAAATGTAAGCCCAGTCCTTCAGAGTGGTGATTTCTGGTGAATGGTTCACTTGTGGAGAAACCGGTCATTGGTCCATCACAGGGCAGACACACAGACGCATTCACATACACACAGGTGCAATTTACTATCTTTATTGCGCCTGTCCACATGTCTGTAGACTGTGGGAGTAAACCCACATGCACACAGGAGAAGATGCATACTGCACACAGAAAGGCCCTGGTCACCCCGTCAGGGAATCAAACCCAGACCTTTTTGTCTTGCTCATGCTCATAATAGTATGTTTGGGCTCAACTAGAAGAGATTTACATGCTTCAGTTTTCCAAAAACCCAGACTCTGATCTCGTTACAGTGACTGTGATGGGAACCAGGGGTCCTGATGCTTATGATGCAGACATAGCCATTTAGTTTACAAGCCAATACCACCAGAGAAGCTACACAAGCTACACATAGTTTTGTATGTGATGTTGATGATGGTAAAATCTGGGGGAACTAGTTTTCTTTTAGGACTGTTTTGCCTTACTAGACCCCTCCTGCATCCCTCCACCATGCACTGTGTAAAATTAACGGGATTGCCTTTTAAGCTTAAACTGTTTCCTTTAAAAAGGTTTTAGTGAAAAAAGGGAATGTGTGTTCATTAACTACGACTTTAACTCAGTTTCAGTTTAAACTTTTGATTTTGTTTGAGTTTTGTCTGTGGACAGCACTACTGTTGTCCACTTGTCATTTTGTTTTAGACTAAAAAGACCCGGAAAGGAGAAGAACCGTGCCCAACAGGTCTCTGTCTTTGTATTAACAGGTGCTGAAAGTCCCACTGCGCTGCTGTAGGGAACTCAGAAGGTCTTTTTTACCTGATTACTTGTGATGGCTTTAGTTCTCCTCAGGTCATGATCTCATTGAATGAACAGCTGTCACTGAATTAAAAGCTTTGACTTGAGAATAGTTTAAAGCTGCTGCCCAATTCTCACTTTTGTCAGCCAAACAACTGCAGGTTTGTTGCATAGCAGTGCAAAACTGTAAACCATCCGAATCAGTCACTCAAACTGTTTCAGGTCAACTACATCAGGCCCCTCTGTCCTGCTCATATCGGGCTGTCCCACTTTTAATCAAACTAAGGGCTTCATGCCCACAGTTTTCTTCTTTAGTGGCAGTGGGTCAGAGTTTATGACCTTTTACGCCATGAAAAAGGGGGCTGTGGGTTTTGGGAGGGGAGGGGTCACACTGTTGTAGGCTCCAATGTCTCCAGTCTCCCTTTTGAGCTGTGCACCTCTGAGGAGGGCACTTGTCCCAGTTCACACCATGATGCCACAGAATTGGGCTCAACACCATGTCTTGGTGGGTTTTTTTTTGTGCCCAGTTATTGCTCTACTTGATTTCAGGGGTGGGGGCAAAAGGTACAGAGAAGCTGTATTTAAGAGAAAGCGTGGGTGCTGTGTCAAATTCTCCGACTAAAAACAGAGCCACAAAATATACACAAGACACATACAGTAAAGATCAAACAGTGTCTACACTTAGAAATACAGAGTATATGAAAGTAAATAGGGAAAGCTTTCCTGTTTATTGGAGATGTGTGATGCCAGAGCTAGTGGGCATTATTAGCATAGTTGTGGGGAATTTTATTTTAGGCTGATATAAAGTGCCACATTTTAAAGGGGACCTATTATGCTTTTCTGGTTTTCCAACTTTCTTGAAGTGTGTTATGTAGCTTTCTGTGCAGTCTGGAAATTTATAAAACTCAAAGTCTCTCCCACAGAAACCACTTTTCTCAGCTGTCTTGTTGGTTGTTGGTATACCAGTTATTTTCTGTTACAAGGTGACATCATCTTGTAACACAGTCCTCATTGGTTGCAATACAACTGACTGACATGAGATGAACAGACTGAACACTATTTCTCATTGGGTAAAACAGCGGGCAGCTTTCCTTTTGGGACAAAAATTGTGATTGGAAAAAAAGAAGATTGCAGTAAACTGCCATAAACAGCATTGCAGGAGATACCAGTAACATCGAATCATGATAATATCGTATTTTGCGATTCTCAACCCCACTTAATTCATGTAAACAGGACTAACTATACTCTCTTTGTAATTAAACATGCTGTTAAACATGATGTTTAAATACTGAACACAACATGCTCAGTAAAAAAAAAAAATCACATTGTTATATAACTATACATATTGTCATATTGCCCTGCTCAGTGCTGATATGACTTTTAATTGGACGTTTTAATAAGAATTAAATTGAATTAATTAATTAAATGCAAGAAAACTTGAACGATGGGTCAGACACAAATAGGATATAATATTCAAATGAATGACTAGATGCAAAAGGGAAGAGTTTAAAAAAATGGGTGTTCTTTCTTTGAAAATGAAGCTGCTTAAGCATTTACGTGTTTTCTTTTAATACTGCTGGTGATTGGTGAAAGCACCAATCCTCTAAAACAGTATTTAAGTGTAGTTTAATACAGTTTGGTTTTCTGTTGAGGCACAGCCACATGCCAACCCGCAGTTTCCTCCAAGGGTGGTGACACTGTGGCTCAAATGATGACGCATTACTACAGGAAACGGGCAAGCGGAGAGTGGAATGGGCAGATTTTTCGATTGAGCTTCGACCCTGTCTTACTTGGCCTATTAACAGCAGAACAGCCATGCAACGAGCACATCTACTCATTTACTTCGCAGTTAATGTGTGAGATGAGTAAACGAGCAATGTTAGCATATTGCTCAGCAGTGTTGTACCGTGGTTGAATTTTAATAAAGTTGTGATCGTAAACGGAAATGAGCAATAAACACTATAATAATATAATGATAAACCTGAGGGTGTCTGAAGAGCGGTTTGAAAATCACTGACGTTTTATCAGGTAAGATATGAATAAGATTTATTGTAGCCTCACCCACATGGAAGAAACCATGAAGTGAGCTCTCCCTAATATCTCTGCCGTTTATCCTAGATAACTCAAAGACAAAGAAGACTCTTCCTTAAGCCTTCTGCTCCTTAAGTGTTTCTCCCACATACGTCTCCTCCTGAGTTTATTCTAGAGAACACACATCGCGTTCACATTAGCCCACATAATATCACTCATCTTTATCTGCAACTGACCTCCTATCTCTTCTTTATCTCTTCTGAATCTTGTTTCCCAGTGTCATATATATATATATATATATATATATATATATATATAATATTAAATGCTATTACAACATTCCTTAATCCATGTAGACTTAAAGAATAGTTGCACACAGAGGAAGTGTCGGATTGAAATGATTTTAGGAAGAAAGATAAAGGTTACCAGAAACAATAAACGATGACACATTTAGACTGATACTGGCAATATATACTGAGCTACACCCACAGAGGTAGTGTCTCTCAGTATGACATTGGGTCACCATGTTTGGCAACATGCCCAACATCTCAACATGGAGTTGTAGATGTTCCTAAAGGTGTCCTGTGATACACCGTCCCATGCAGCTTATATCCTCACACAGTTCCTGCAGAGTCCGTGGTAGGGGTGGAGGTGGAGTGATGCAAAGGCCTTCTGGATGTGTGATGCATCACGAATCGTTGATCTTGGTGCTGACCAACATCTCCACCAAGACAAAGAAGTGGGACTCATCACTGAAGATGACCCATTACCATCGAGTCACTTCATGGCCGTCTGACACTATATCATTGCAGTCTTTGGCGACGTCAGCGTGCATGTAGTCCTGCATCGTGCAGTCATCTGGCACTAACAGGATGACACACGGAGGACATCACTGTTGCTGAAGGGGCTGTTGGGTCAGTCAGGTACAGCGATAAGGCCCATTTTTGCTTATGTCACGTGTGGCAGAATCATTCCCATTGAATCATTCCCATATCTCACAATGTTAAACCTACCCACCGAGTTTCATTCCTGTCAGCTGTTTCTGGGTGCAGCTATTTGTTTGACAGTGAGGGTACACTAAGTCGGTATACTTTGTTTCCCAGTTCCATTTGTCTGTATTTGATGCAATTATCACATCACTAGAAAGCAATTATTGGATTCAATGACTTTAGCCCATATCAATGTGTAAAATACCACTACAGCATCTTCACAAATGCTTTCATCTCTGAGCTCCGTCAAGTGTTAGAAGATGAAGTGTGTTTAAACCCCAGGAGGAGCGTTTTCCCCTATGTTTGGAAACATGAAATCATGCTCATGGAAAGCGGTGAGTAATCATCCCGCAGTTGCTGAAAAGGGTGTTTACAGTACAGTGCTCAGTACAGTGCTCGCAGCCGCATGTTCTGTTGTGTTGTCGTACAAGGTCAGTTCAGATTTTACGCTGTGGAAGCCGAGACCTACTGTAATAAGGGTCACGTTAGCTGAAGTTATGAAATCATGCAGTTGTTCGGCTTTATTGGTAAACATTCTGCAGTGTCTCGTTACAGAAGTAAACCTTGACTGTGGCAGACTCAAGGGGGCTTCTGGTGGCATGGGAGCCTTGGAGCCTGAATGTTTGGCATAGCTAAAGGGTACAATCCTTCAGGTCTCCTCCATGTGATTGGGACAGAGAGAGGGGGCAGTGGGGGAAGCAAGTTACACTATGTGCTGAAGTACCAAGTGACCTATCAGCAGCAATTTATAGACATGGAATGAAGCCACTGGCTGTCCCCTGACAGATTCCCCTTTCCACCTTGTGTCGGTCTTCTCATCATCTGGTGTCTTCTCGCTAATTCTCCTCTCAGGTCTTCTCTTTTCGTCTGGCGGTCTTCTCTTTATGCCTCTTTTCCACCTTTCTGTTTGTGTGTAGCATCTTTCTGTTTCTCTTTTTTATCTCCTTTCTTTTCATCTACATTCCTCTTATTGCTCTTCCTCGTCTTGTGTTGTCTTCTCATTATTTATCTTCTCTTCTATTTTTTTGTGTCTTCTGTTTTTGTCTGGTATTCAAAACTCCTTCTCTCATCCCCATATCTTTGTGTCCCTTCTCTTCCTGTCTCCTCTCTTTTTTTCTTTTTCTCTTCATCTTTTGTCTCTTCTAGGTCTTTTTCCCTTCTCATCCCTTTACAAATCATTCTGTCTCTTCTCATACCTTCTCTTGCATGTTTTCAGCCTTTGTCTTCATGTCTCATTTAGTCCTTTTCATCTGGTCTCTTCTGGTCTTTTCTCTTCTCATCTTTTGCTGTCCCTTCTGTTCTCATGTTTTCTCTTCTTGTCACTTCTGAGGGCACTCTTATTCTCTCACTTCACACTCGCCATTCTTTCTCACGTAGACACCTACTTTCTTACGTCACCTGTTACTGATAATATGGAGAGCCGTGTCTAATAGAAGCACTGTTTGTACGTCATAACATTCCTGTCATGTACACGTTGAACGTGTTGCAGATCCCTTTTGAAATGGATTCAGTACATTCAATTCAATTAGTCAATTTAATTCCAAGTTCCCTTTCTTCCGCTGTTTGGCCATTCATGATAAATTGACCTTCTGAAACTGTGCCATTTGACTAGAAGGGATGTAACCAGAGTAAGGTACCCTGCACCAGACCACAGATTTCCCTATGACATGTCTTATCAGAATTCTGCACATTGACAGTTGTGAGAGAAAACCTGCCAGCAGATAACATGTATTAGGTTAAAAGTGACAGCACCGGCAAAAGGGCATAGTTCCTGCACAGCAGGATCATGTACCTGTTTATTCACTGTTTTCACAGGTTATTATGGCGCCTATTACCATTAACAACCTCTTGAGATTTAATTAAAGGCTGGAAATCTGGCTGATCAGGCCAGTTACAGGTTTAGAATACCCCATGCACCTCAACTGTCAGGTTTCAAATATATTTTCAGCCGTCGTTTGATCCGTTGTCATTTACGCTGGAAGTGATTAAGAGATAATGCTGAAGGATCACACTGCAGACCTATACAAACTGTGCTCACGGGAAAGCTTGCATTAAATTCCCTTGTTTACTATCCAGTCAGAGCGTACGTGCTCAGCCCCACAGTGCAGTTAAGCTTTCTGTTCTCATACAGAAAGACAACTGCTGATCCCGTGCTTTTGTAGACCACGTGTGCGTGTGGTTTGACACTGGGCTGGGACTCTGTTGTTCCTCAGCTCATTGGTCCAGACAAGACAGCCTTCCCTGCCAGATTTCTCTCATTGCACTGTACCAGTGTTGGGCACCGTAAAACGCCTTGATGAAATTATAGTATCTGGGCTACTGTCATCCTGATGGTGATATTCACATCTGTTGTAATATACCTCCAGTGGATTTATCCACTTAATGTAGGTTTATGCACAGGCAGTATATTAAATAACTAAAGCAGGCTGTGTAAAGGCTTATTTCCCCACTCAACCAGGGCGAAATTCAAATAATTGGAGCATTTAATGTGGCGTTGCTCACTAAAATGCAGTATTGTTGTTTTAACAAAACTTGAACACCTTCTACAAGTTAAAAGTTTAAAAGCCGTTCTCTCCCAGCTGGACATTATGTGTTCTAAAAATGTTCTGAGAATAACAGTGTAATCTTCCATTAATGTTTTTAGCAGGAAGGTCTAAAGGATCTTCATTTTTCTAAAGCATCACATTATCTGGTCATTGAGATGTAAGCATATTCATTCAAAGTGGTTTGCTGTAAAATAATAAATTGTAGAGAAATTAACTGACTTTTAATCCTGTATGATCCTCCATGTACCTTTCTGACATGAATGGATTAAAAATATATTTTTATTTTTAAAATATATATACCTTCATGGTAAACAGTACTTTTTTAGATCACTCTAAATGACGTTTATTTTTTAGGACATTTTGACAGTTCAATGAAGTTCAGAGAGGATTTCTTACATGTAATGCTTTACACACCTTGTGACTCAACAAACTTGTTCAGTAACAGTCATGACACAGCAGTTGTACTCATAACAGTGACCCTGCTGAGTAGATCAAACCTGAACATTAGGCCTTAATACAGAAAACAACAACGTAACAACAACTGAAGTTTCGCAACACAAGGCCTGAAATAACATTGATCTAAATGAATAACTGTCTGAAGTTAGTGAAGTCAGAGTTTTAAGCAAACAGATCTGTGTGAAGCAGAAGAGGAGTTGGAAAGGTGCTTGGGGGTGTAATATTTGCTGGGTTATTTACTGTAAAGTGCTCTAAACCCAGAGGAATTCTGGGTATGTCTGTGGGTGTTGTAGCTTGTTGTGGCCACATCCCTGCTGTTATCTAGTTCAGTTTTCTGTGACGTAAAGCTTTGCTTAAGCTCTGTTCAATGCAGTAGGGCTAGTTTCAGTGTCACTATGTGTCCAGCACGGCTGTTTCAGAGAGAATGTCTCACTCGGATACATGCCCCTCCAACATTTATCCCCCTGACCCCATGCCATAAACACTTTCTCCTTTTGAGCCTTTGAGTTGTAATTGTATAACTCGCTAATGCAGGGAAACAGTTCTCCAAGCTCAGGAAAGGTGCAGGGTAGCTCAGTTACGTGTTGACTTGCAGTCAGATGTATTTACTGAGCAAGTTTGTTGTTAATTTATTGTTCAAGGTGGTTCGGTGGAACCTAATGATTCATTGCAGCTCCCTGTGGAAACGTAAATGCCACAGTGTTAATGAAATGCATAAGGCCTGAGCAGTGGCACATTTGGCATGGAGATCTCTGAATAGGGTCAGTGTTACAGGAGATGTATCACTGGCAGGGTTTTTTGTTCTCATTAACTTTCCACTTTTCATCTAGGGTCAGAACAGTTGTTTTCATTTCACTGCTCACCATTTTAAAACATCACCACTCTGCTAAAGCAACAGCAGCAGTGTTCGGTAAGATGGCTAAGAATGATGAGTCCAAAGTTCTGAGAATGTACAACCAGGGGTGATGCGGCAGAGGCGGGTAGATTAACCTAAAGCTAGGCATACCCTCCATACTGTTCTTTGGGGACAGCTCACAATGCACCTTTAAATAGACCATTGTATGCAGACAAACTCATATACACACAGTATGTAGATACACTCATCATCAAAAGAATAGTTGCATCCTGAAGGAAGTGTCTATTTTCAGTGCTATTGGGAAGGAGGATAAAGGTTACCAGGAACAATAAATTATGATGAATTTAGACTGATATGGGCCATATTTACTGAGCTACACATACAGAAGTAGTGTCTCTTAGTATGCTGTCAGGCTGCCATGTAATAATTCATCCCGTGTAGCTTGAATATTTTCACTGCAGTTCAATCTGAGTTCCTGCAGATTTGGTTGAAGGGGTGGAGGTGGAGTGACACTAGGCTTTCTGGGCCTGTGATGCATGACAACAAAGTGTTCTTGGTGCCGACTGGCAGGCTGACACATGGTTTTCACACATACAACACAGAATATACAGACTGCCATGTCTATGGACAATTTCCAATAGATTTTCATTTATAATACAGCTAACACCACCAACATTGCATATTTAGCAGACCCACTTACCGAGGTATTAGTTCTGTGTGAGTCGGCCACTCGTTGTTCGCCTGTCTGTATTTTTACTTCCAGGAATATTCTGCATGTTTCCTCCAGGTTTGCGCAGCAGCCACAGTAAGAGTTAGGCTGATGCTAGCTTGGTTATACTTAGGAGCCCAAACCAGTGATTAGGCTGACAGTCAAGGAAGGTTGAATGATATTGCATAAGGCATAATGATTACGCATAAGGCATAATGATTACGCTGATTAATGAAAACTATATAAAATTGTGAATTCTGTGAACTGATGAGGCTACGGGATAAAGCGCTACAGAATATAACCAGTGTTTATCTAGAGTGCTCTTTGTAGTACTTATAAAACCATACAGAACATTTTGGGTTTATCTACCATCTGACAGCAGAATAAGTGTGTTAGGCTTTTGCTCAGGGAGGTTCATATGCATGTTTTTAGTATGTTTGTACTTACATGCATGTAACTGAGTAACTTTACCTATGTACTGTTCAGTGCTGCTACAGCAAGGCAGAACTGCCTAGATAAGGCATGTCAGATGGCCACGCTTTGCGGTGTACTGGTCATTGAGCCCTCATTGAGCCCAAGCTGGACTGAAGGATTACCACCGTTTTTCATTTGGCCTGGATGGTTTAAATGAATTCTCTGAATCTCTCACTTTGCCTTCCATTGGGCTGTGCTTTGGTTGTTTTTAGCTTCATTAGCTTGCAGTGGAACTGAGTTATATTAAGTGATTTCACTGGTACAGAGAATTTCGCAGTATTCAGTTCAATTCCAGTAGTTCTCGGTTTCTCCCCGTTAGTGCAGTGATCAGCCACATGTCGAGAGATGAGAATAGAACCCTGACATACGTCATATTTAGATACTTGAAAGACAGTGCAACTGCTTGATTTTATTGAGGACGGAGGTTGGTGGGAGGCTGTCCAGAGGTCATAGCGATGTATGAAATCAGAGAATCGCTGATTAAGCTGACTCAGTGATTAAAGAGAAGAGATTTGTCAGCTGTGCATACATGTATTTCCACTTTGGAGCAGTTGCTTTTGAAAGTCAGCAGTGGTAAATGCACTGTGCGAAATGAAAACACAAATCTCGAAGTTAACCACACATCTCAATTTAAGATCCGTAGTCTTAATGTTCTCTTTTCGTTGATGACTCCAAAAGAATTTGCCAAAGAAAACCAAGACACCCTCATTAATCAACTCGGCCATTATCTCCTTACCCATGCGGGAATAAGTAACTAATAAATGAATTGAAAAAATAAGGAACTAAGTAATTTGGATCACGTGTTTAGTCTTTACTCCAGTGATATTACACATAGAGCAAAGTTAATACATACATAAAGTAATCTTTCATCGGTGCAGAGATCACTTAGAATGCACATTTGCATGAACCATGAAGGTGTTATTTGGCTGTCAGGGTTTGTGACATGCGCCTTATCTGATCTTCTTAAAGGACGTTTTGTTGGTTAAGCTAGATGGACTGTTGCATAATGCAGAATTAGGCAAAGATGCTCAGTCAGACTGCCTGAGTGAGGCGTGGAGAAAAACACTGTGGGATCAAATCAGGTTATGCTCAGTTTGCTACATAGCAAAACCTAAAACTGCACAGTGATTGAAAGCAAACTATCTCCTAGTGCCTGTATGCAAACTGTGCTTACTGCTGCACGGTTATGTGGAAGAGGCATGCAAATACAAATAGAACTTATAAATCTGAATGGTTAAGTCAAATGAGCAAAGTGTGCCTCACCATAACCACGTTTTTTTTATATATGATTATCATAACTGTGTAATGTAAATTGAATGCATAGCAAAACAACAATAATAGCTCTAGACTTCTAAAGGTTAATACTCCATCACCATTCTAATTGTACTCATTTGACTCATGTCCGGTTCTGACCGCAGCTGGGTGAACGTGTGTCTTTGCTGCTAGCATAGTCCGGGTGCCATCCGTTACATAACTAAGATATGGTGATAAGCTGGTTATCATGGTGGGTTTGGCTGCTTGCTGACTGAGCTTTTCCTCTGTGTGTGTGTGTGTGTGTGTTATTTGTTGGGGGGTGGTTGTGGGCAGGTGCTGCTTGTAAGCAGCAGTCGGCACCCGGATCAGTGGATCGTTCCGGGAGGGGGAATGGAGCCGGAGGAGGAGCCATGTGGAGCTGCTGTAAGAGAAGTCTATGAAGAGGTGAGCTTAGCCCACATACAAACTTTGTCTCTCTCTCCTTTCTCTAAATAATGTTTTACTTCCGTTGTTCATTCCAAATTAATTGCAAGAGGAACCGCTTGGCCCTTGTCTTATTCCAAAAGTATATCTAATATGGCGGAGTACTCATGGTCCACTTCGGGAGGGTTGAAGAATCGTATTCCCAGTGTGTATTGTGTACTGATTCTATGTCACATGCATGCTGGCAACTTGGTACTGTCAGCTTTCTTGAGGGTGCTTTATGTAAGAGAACACTACAACACACTGACCGCAGCCATCAAAACTACTCTGAGCTAAGTTTATTGCATGCCTTCTCTGCAAAGCTGCATTCCTGTGAACACCTTCAGAGCTGTTTTAGACCCTTTAGGCATGAGAGTCATGCTTATATGATCCCTCCACAGTACTATAGGTTCACAAGCCACCAGTAATCATCAACAACCAATGGTTATGACCTTAACTTCTGACCTTCCACTTTGTGCCTCTACGCTCATCATGTCTGGGACGTTACAGTGCTAATGGTTTTGTGGTTGATTAACAAGGGCAGGCTGTAGTTGTCATGGTGTTGGAAGAGCCTGGGGGTAAGGCTGCCCCAGGGGATCAACTGTTGACAACTGTGAGACATGGCAGTGACATTTGGAGGCAGTCTCCTGTTACCATTGGCCTCCTCCATTTGGAAAAAGGCATGTCCCTGAATGAGTCTGAAGGAGTCACTTCCAATGTCTGGAAACTCCTGAGTGCCACAGTTTGAGTGCTGTATCTTCAGTAAGCTCAGGGAAACCGGCAAGCCTTTCCTGTCTGGTGAATTAGTCTTCGATATTTGATG
This sequence comes from Prochilodus magdalenae, assembly GCA_024036415.1. Lineage (NCBI taxonomy): Eukaryota > Metazoa > Chordata > Actinopteri > Characiformes > Prochilodontidae > Prochilodus > Prochilodus magdalenae. The sequence goes on from JAMWET010000950.1 coordinate 348,978, forward strand.
GGTTCAATTGCTGCTGAAGGTCCTCCTTCTCACTTAGTTAATCTACAGAGGTCCTGTTACACATGACTAATGGCTTTCAAAGTAAGGCTAGACATGGGACATATTTGGCTATATAAAGAAATGACATGTCTGTCCTGCTGATGAAAGCTGTAGATGTCACACTTGATAAGACAGTTAGTGCAATTAGGACAGATGACATGAGTCTCTACATCTCTTTTAACAGTAATATACCCTATCTGGTGGCAGTATAGCTAAAGGTTAGGAATCACGTACCACCATGTGTAAGCTAATATCACAGCAGTCAGTCCAATGCCTGAAAGTGTAGAAGTCCATATAGGGCTAAAAGATTAATCGTTTTCATATTGGTATCACAAAGTGAGAGTGAGGTTTAAGGAGCTGACAATTTAAATAACCTGTATTAGCAACAGCAGTGTCTAAATAAATAAAACAGAGCGTGTGACCTATAAATGAATTTGACCAATCAGAAGCAACTAAACTACCATGTACTGTCTAAATGACATCACAACCACAACTTACTGGCATTCTGGCACACTTTGTTCAGTGTTCAAACCTCAAACCAGAAAAGTGGATGCTCTGGTCTTCTTGGCCAAGATAACAGCCATGTTACAGAAACATCTTAACTCGGAAATCCTATCTGTTTAGTCACCATGACTACTTCAGTTAGGGCTGAATTAGGACAGTAACTATTACAGAACAGCAGTTCTTAACTTCACGATGGTCCACATTGACTACAGAACACAAACTTCCTAACTAGACAAAATTTTCAAAATACATAATTTTTAAAATCTAACACACTGCAGATAATCCCAACCGCTCCGTCTTGTTACCTTTGAGTGTTATAAAATAGTACAGCGATGTGTGTCTGTCAATTAGAAGGAAGGAAATAGTGTTTAAAGTGTTTGGGGAAAGTAAACTGCAACTGGGACAGAAACGGCTCTCACTATATTCATAACTTCCAGTTTAATGGGACTTTAGTTCTGACGTTTTTAGATCTGTAGCGGTTTGCATAAAAACTATTTAACATTACATTGATGTATTAATGTTTCAGCTGTGCCTGTATCGTCGATTACTTAGTAAGAATCATGGCAGTACAGAAAATATTCATAATTAGTATAGATAAATGTGGAAATTAAATTAAATGCTTTTATGAACAGCCAAAACTGAACTGTCTACTAAATGTACCTGTGTGGCAACTACCACATTCAGGAGATTTTCTGCCCTACTAATTATCTCACTATGTTCTCCAGGATGCCTAATCCAGGGTACATTTCAAAGCAGATGTAAATGGATTTATACATACTGTATGATTCATACATACTGTATACACTGTTTACTATTCAGGGATTCAGACAGCCTGAGTAATGTTTGCTTGCAATTTCTAGGAATCTGCTTGTCTTGTGATGCATGAAAAGCTGTAACCTAACCTGTGTTGGAGACCCTGAGAAATCCAGGAGCAGCCTATAAACCTGCTTGCAAATAGCAGCATTCTGCCAGGCATGGCAAGTCTCAAGGGGTCCATGCTAACTCCTGGAGCCTTGCCAGAGGTGTAATGTCCTAGGGCAGTGAGCTTCTATAATATCCCACCACCGAAGAAACACTTTATTAGTTTTTGATTTGATTTCAGTGTATTATCTCCAGGGCTTGATTTAGGGCAGATTACTGTATCATGTAAGGACAGAGGTGTAGTGTTTGAAAGCCCTGATCAAAAAAAGCTTCTCTGAATTTTGAGCTCATGCCAGCAATGCTCTTTACGGTGATGGTGTCTGACAGAATACTATTGTTGCTCATAGCGCCTCGCCAGCACCAGAGGTCTGGTGAGGTTGACTGCTTTGTCTGGCACATTTTTATTGAACAGCAAAGAAGTGTCACAAAAGGACACTGGCAGGGAACGGAAACCGACACTGAGTTTCTGCGAAGTAACATTTGTACGGTCAGTGCAGCTTACATAACAAATCATGCTATACCAGAGCACCAGCTTTAATAATGAGTTGTCCTGCGAGTCTGTCAGTCAGCTAAGCCGCAGGCTGACTGACACAGTGGGAGAGGACCTCCGTAGACAGGGTAACCAGAGACTGGTCGGGTTATTTCGCAGTATTCCAGGGCTGACATGCTGTTCTTATGCAAGCATGCTGGAATCTGGTCTCTGTGTTATGGAAATATCCAGCTCAGGCTTCTCAGATCGGCTTCGGCTCTGAGTGTGTCAGGAGGCTGGCACGGCTCCAGCACCCCCGTGGGCCCATCCTCTTTTTTTTTTTTTTAAGGCGCTGTGATCAGACACCTCCGCTTGACGGCCCAACTTCTTATGTCATAGCCAAACCTGTAAATCTCTTTTTATGATACAAGTAGAGTAACCTGGGCCTAAAGGTCAGATCCTTTCCCATGGGGTCATGTATTTCACCCACTTTAGTCTCATTCAAATGTGGATGTGCGTATGGACCATTGTTTTTGTGGTTGTCTGTATGCATAGTCATACAATCTGCTTTGGGCTTAAATATGAATAATTAATATTAAAACCTGATAGATCTAAAATGGTCAGCATTGCAGAGATAGGCCAGTAGACATAAAGTCATGAAAATGCAGTACCTTGTTGCTAGTGAAGAATGCAGATGTTGTTTTTTCCTCTTTCTGAGGATGTACCACACTTATTTTTCCCCCCTGTCTATTCCTGACCGAACAGGCTGGTGTAAAGGGCACCCTTGGCAGGCTGCTGGGGGTTTTTGAGGTAAGACGCCAAGCTGGATTGCATAAATTCAGATGTTGCAGTAGGAACTGCTAGCATGCAGCACTGAAAATTCACAAAGAGACTTAAATATTCCACCCTGCATTTTGTCAAGCCTCACTGTATGACAGCTGTGCACCTAGTAATTTTGCATGATGAATTTTCAGTGGTTTACATTGTGAAATGCGTCATAGTATTAGTGGCTGTGTGTTTGTACAGCATGTTATTGTAGTAACTATCAGAAACATTTTTTTTTTCCCATTCACGCAGCAGAACCAGGACAGCAAGCATCGAACGTACGTGTATGTGCTTACCGTCACAGAGACGCTGGAGGACTGGGAGGACTCTGTTAACATTGGTAGGTTCATGTAGGTCTTGAAGTTGCTTTATTTGTTCAATTTCTAGTCAAAATGGAAATTAAAGGCAATCAGCAGAATTTTTTGGTTTAAAATATTCGCATATTAGCTAAAATTGCCAACAGAATGTAAAGAGATTAGAATTCTGATGGTATATCCAAGATGTCTATGCCTCATGTTGCAGAGACACTGTATCTCTTGAATTGAGCCCCAGCTAACCCTGGCCTGCCTGTCTTGTAATGCCACTTTGTACCACAGGAGAACCTAATGAGTCACTGTAGCGGCAAATTTGCCATTAGTCCCCACAGAAAAGGCAAGTCCACAAAGAACTTGTGCTGCAAGTATAGGGCTTTTGCTGTTTTTCCATTTTTTCATTGTCGGAAAAAAGTTGGAAACATGCAGATACTGGAAAAATACACATAAGCCTCTAACACTTCCACCCTTTAAACTGAAAGACTACAGGGTTTTTACAGCAAAAGACATTCCCAAAGCTGTCACTGACATTAAGGTCCCCTTTAAAGATTAGCACATTTAAATAAACCCAAACACACCTTAGACACCTTCACCTTAGCTCTGATGGACTAACTGGGGCTCCTGACACCTGTGCAAGACCCATCAGACCCTGAAAACCGCCACAACCTTATTAACTTCTAAAGTCTTTGTGTCTTTTGCTTGTATTTGTGAGTATGTACTCTCATCATCATAAGAATAGTTACAGAAGGGTGCAACTTGTGAGACATGCAAATGATCCAAGTTTCACGCTCCCCCACTCATGTAACGTAAGCATAGACTAGTCTTATCTCTGTAACTGACTAACGCAACAGCCATGTTTCAGCAAACAGTGATTCCCTCCATTAGTCATCCTCTTAGTGCCAGCACCTTAGGAAGACAGCAGCACCACGCAGGACTACATGGCCTTTACGCTGTCTGCCCTTAAGACCACGTTAATGTCGCCATAGAGTCGCCACACAGAATCCGTATGTGGAGGCACCGTGGTCAGATTGACAATTAAAAATCGAAAATGCCTGGTGTCACTCCACCCCCACCGCTGGAGGAACTGTGTGAGAATATTCAAACTGCATGGTATGGATTATCGCAGGACACTGTTAGCAACATCTACAACTCCATGCTGAGACACGGTGGGCTAACGTCATACTGGGAGACACTACTTCTGTACGTGTGGTAATAAATACTGCACGTATAAGTCTTCCTGGTAAACTTTATCTTCCTTCCCAATAGCATGGCAATCTGACACTTCCTTTAGGTTGCAACTATTTCTTTGATGATGAGTGTATATTACACTTTGCCACCCTGAGACACAAGTGCCTAAATATGATGTTGTCTTTGTGGAGAAATAATGAAAATATATTTCCCTGACAAACTAGTACCTAGTCTGCTGAGGACATTCCCAGCACCCCATATTTTACCAGTAAGCAGTAGTTTTAGCTCACATCTGAAGAGGCAGCCTACCAATTTCCCTCTGCTTTTTGTTGATTAATAAAACATTTTCATTTGAAGTCAGCTTTCTCTAAAATTAATGCTGCTGCTTTTTTAACCGTGCTGTCACCAAAAAGTCTTCAGCTCCAGCCTACACAAGTTAGAAAGTATTTAGCTACCTGTATTAGCTCATTTTTGTGTTTTTTCCTAACTTGTGGATAACCGGATATCTTTTCATTAACATGTATATGCCTGAATATATAAAAAAATTAGTTAGGATGCACATCCTCAGCGTGAAAGCTGCTGAATCAGTGGGTGTACAATACTTTTAATACATTACACAAAATCCTTTGGAAAACCTTTTAGTGGAAAATAATTCTTCCTACAGCAAGATAATGACCTTAATCCTGCTGACAAGATCAAGATGTACTTAACAAGCAAAGAAGCTGCTGGTATTCTCAAAACAACTGGCTTGGCCATACCAGAGCCCAGACATCAACATCAATGAATGTGTTTGGTATTACTTGGACTGTGAAAAGCAGAAACCTCACGGACACACTTAAAAAAGGTGATGTTGTCATTTTATATTAAATATGTTTGGCACATTCCTGACACTGAAAGGTGAATAAGTCGTACTGAATGGACATTTGACATGTATAAATCTAAAAATAAAACCCAGTCATTGCTTTGGGTTTTTAGATCTTCTGAAAGGCTGATGATCCATTTGCTTCCTGACTACCTTCCAATCCATTAGTTCAAATTGTCTGCAGCATGAGAGGGTGGTAAAACTGCTATAGGCTGAATAGGTGCTTATATGTAAATATCATCATGTTATGACATCAAGATGATAAATAAATGAATAACAGGCTGTTTATATATATTTGTAGTGGTTATGACATATACAGTGTGTTTTGAAGAATCAGTTCTCAGTGTAAAGGAGCATTTAAGGGTTTTTTGTACAAAAAAATATTTTTTTCTAAACAGAAGAAATCTTGTCCAACCAAGTCTCCAAAACTATTGTAGAATTAATAATTATGGTCTCCTCTGTGTCCTTCCTCTGCTATGTAACAATAGCTGATATCCTGCTAGCTTTAAGGAAATGGGGCCCTGATCTTTTCATTTCCCATTTGGATTTTTTCACTGTGCCAACCAGCAATTCCAGTGGACAAGGATCACATTCCTTTAACCATATATGGAGTGAGCCATATCAGAAAAGAAAGATTTCACCTTGCTTGGTAAAAGTTTTAGTTCATCATGTCTCTGCCAGAAACAACTGAGAAGTTGTGACTGAATCCGTAACATAGTCAGGTAGCAGTAAAGCCCCTACCACCCCCTATTTGATCCACTGCTTGGCCCGTTGAGAAGTCGCCGTTTTTGGAAGGGCTATGTTGTGTAGTAAACTGAAAGATTCGGGTCATCTGCATATCATCTATACCACATCTAATTACTAACAGTTTGAAACTTCAGACTTAGAAAAAGTGAGAGTGGACCCCACATTTTACTCGCAGTAAACTCCCTGACCACCTGCAGTGAGCGGGGGCTTTATTAGCCCACAAAGGACGTGTCCTGCAAATAAAGGGCTTTGCTGATTTGGAAGCTTGGAACTTGCTGTCTGGTCTGAACCAGTAGGACATGCTCTCTGCTCTGGGCACAACTGGATAGCTGTTTGAGCAAGGATAGCTTTTCTATGCTGTTTAAGGCCTTTCACAACCACATAGTTCAGCCCTAGAAATCTTTTCACATGCTGCATTTTTGCTATCGTAGTGACACCATAAAAATAACTGTTTGCACACAGACCGTGTAATTCAAAACTTGAACTATTTGTAGATGGTGTGGAAAGAGAAAACCTGGTAATCCTTCGCTCGCTTGCTGCTGTATAAATAGCCCAGAGTTTGTTTGCTGGGAGGCGTGCCACAGTTGTTTTCCAGTCAGCGTCATTGCACTCCACTTTCCTCACTCCCTCTCCCTGGCCTCTCTCGCTCACACTCTCTGCCTGGACTTATGGCTGCCAAATAGGGCATCATAACCTCAATACACTCAGAGAGGCACTCACACGGAGGAAGGACGAGGGTGTATGTGTGCGCGAGACGTTCAGGATTTAAAATATACAGTGCGGTCTCTAAGTAACCGGACAGTCACATAATTCTTGTTGTATGTTTGTATTGGAGATTAACAGTGAGGTCAAAGCGCAGAATGGCAGATATAATTTTAGCGTGTTTACACATATTTAGGATCACAGCCCTCTATATAGTTTTCCATTTCAGAAGACCATAATAAGCAATTTAACAGCTGCCGCCCAGTTGTTGTTGGGTTTTTCGTTTGTCCCCCAGTGTGTTGGTAAATTTAGTTCTTATACGAGAGAGCTAACGGTAAGTCTAGAGCAGTTTTCAGATTTGAATTTGAGTGTTAAACTTCACAGTGGTGAGGATGGGATCCAGACTTCGAAGAAGGTTTAACGCTTCCTAAAGCTGTCTCACAGAAAAACATTACACAAAATGGTTACAGATGCAATGCCTCATGCTTGAGCTACCTTTGTATTTAGATAGATAGGTAGGTAGGTAGAAATCCCACTGGAGCTCACACATAAAATAAATGCAAAAATATAATAGAATATAAAATATAAAAGAATCAAATATAAGTATGTAAGTATGCAGGCGTAAAACAGTATCTAACGAAACCATATATTTTTTGGAAAATTATTTTCGCATTATCAGCAAAACATAATAGGCTTGTGAAAGTTCACACGTGTTTATGGTTGTATGTGCATTGTAGATATTGCAGCCACTGGTTCCGTTCACTGCCACTTACAAGTTTCTTGACTCTGAAGTACATTCTTTACATATTAACTGATTTCTTTGAAAAAACTGTTTTTTTAAACCAACAAACTTATTATGGTAAGTACATTTGAAGGGTTTCATACTGAAATGCATTATAGGCCACTTTCAGTAATTTCATTTTTCATGATATCATTTGTCAGAGTCGACTTTATGCCTACAAGAAATATCAATGCTATAGTGATTATGATTTAATACCACCTAAATCTCTATATGCTAATAAAAAAACCCTCCTCAGAAATTCCTCTGTGTTTACATGGTAAGGTTTAGTCATGATGCCGGCTTGGCTGGTTATCAGATTATTTGTAAATAAACAGGATGACCCGTGTGGTTACAGTAGTAATGGATATATAACTCATAACAGCAGCTCTGCAGAACAGTAATTTATGTCCTCACCTGAAATACTAGCTTATGCTGTGGTTTTAAATATTTCTTCAGGTCGCAAGAGAAAGTGGTTTAAGATTGACGAGGCTATCCGGGTGCTGCAGTGCCATAAGCCAGTCCACGCCGAGTACCTCCGCAGACTCACCCCTTGCTGTGGCCCCAACAACGGCAACAGTCAGGAGCCCACAACTCTGGACAATAAGGCACCCCTCCATCAAAGCACCTCACATGACTGTGGGCTGCCGCGCTTACACAGATAGAACTACCAGAAGGGGGCAGCTGTGTGCCACACAAAGGAAAATCACCTTGGACTAGAAAAGACTACTTTTTGCATGTATCATTTCCATGTTTACTATTTGAGAGATGTTTTTTAAACTGTTGAGAAACCAAAGGCTGGTGGAGAGCCTGCCTTTGACTCACGGGTCAAGCTTGTAGTGTGTATAGATGTTTTTTTTTTCCTTCCCTTTGCAAACGGTTTGCTACAGCCAGACAAGGTTATGTTGGAACTGAGAAGGAGGTGAAGACTACCGTGGGACTAGTGGACGTTTTGGAGTGTGAACTATGGCTGTGTGCTTTTGATGGAAATGCGAAGAGGTGAAGGAGAGCAGACGGACAGCTGCTGGATTTGTAGTGGTATTTATTCATGGTTTTAGTGGTGGTTTAAAGAAAGTTGAAAATGAATCTAAAGCTTCTTTAGATATTAACAGGCTCATAAGGCTGTGCAAAAAGTACTTGATGTAAAAATTCACAATCAAATTGCGAAAAAGGATTGTTTTCCTGAACGTGTCAACCTCCAACCACCTGATTTGAAATGAAGGAGCTGGGTGCCTTTGAGGAAGACTCTGAAGCATTCTTAAGTTCAGTGATTTCGATTGCTTTGGATGACTAACGTTATCTAATGCCTATACTGTAGGTCTAACATGCTGTGAACTTTTGAGTTGATTTCACAGCTTGGTCTTAAATGTGAACTCAACTTAGTAAACAGTATATGCTCATGTAGATATGCTTCAGATAAGTCTGTTTCCCAATGTAGCTTTAACCTATTTCAAAAACAGTTTAGTTCACATGAACAAACCATGTTCAAACCTTTGGTGATTTTGTCTCTGCCTGTACTCTGCTCTGCTGAAAAAAGCCGTGGCTGTCCTGCTGGGATGGTAAAAGATGGAAACAAGTTTTTTGGAGCCAAACTTTGAGTCAGATATGCAATACATAACAGGTATTAAAGGTGCCATAGAATGCATTTATGAAGTATTATAATTGTTCTGTATAAAAGCAGGTGAATAGAAAGCCACCTTCCAGTTTCAGAGATGATCCACCATGCCCTTTCACAGATCAGATCCTTGGAAAGGGTGTGAAAAGTACCGATGTCCCCTTCACGGCCTGGAGCAGTAGATTTCTCCACAGAGTCTGCTGTTGCTCTGTTGTTGTTGCATCTTCTGGGCTAGAATGTGAGCTGGTATGTGTACATTTCTCCGGCATCCCTTTGGGTGGAGTTAGGACTGTTACGTAACAGGTTAGGGTTTTTTTTACTGCCATAATTTACAAATGCATCATTTGTATTTGAAGGAGGAGACAACGATGTTTAAGGTTCACACTATGCCAGTTGTATGTACCGAACTCTCATTATTCAGCCTTGACAATATGATTACAGTGTTGCTTTTTACGGCACCTTTAACCACAGTGGCACCATCAGGCAAGAGAACAAGCCCACTTTTAACTGATGGTTCATTTTTTTGTGCCGCTGTGTTTCTCCTTGTGAGTCCCATCATGTAGACTGAGTATTGCTTTGGAATTGAGAAAACATGAGGGCACAAAGTTACTACAATTATGTGAGACACAGATGCGAGCGTAAACTGTCTTTACCAAATTCACTAAAACAATGGAGAAATTTGTTTTGTTTACAGTTTTTATTATTATTATTTTGTTTTATTGCTCTGCCATACCTGTGGCAGCAGACTGGGCCCTGTAACTTCTTTGTTCATTACGAGATCCAGGTGAAGCAGAGGCGGGTAAGGAGATGGATTTGTTCTCTGCTCAGCGTTGGTCTATAGTAAGACTTTTACCTCTGCTGAAGTGTGTAAGTAAATAAAGAAGTCTACCTTTTATCCTTTTTACCCACCATCAGAAGCTGTGGGCTCAGGGGCAGAGGGTCTCTGACCCAGCTCTCTCAAACTACTGAACCTCTAAGAAAAATCTCAGTGTTGGGCTGGTGGCTAACCTTGATACTGTATCTAGAGGCTAACAGATCCACATCCTCCGTGTAATTGTGGAGAAAAGCCGGGTTGTATTTCAGTTTCACTGCGTGATAAATCAGCGGAACTGAACGCTGTCAGCAGCTGTAATTTCACTGTTTCCACAGAAAGCCTCCTCCTCCCTCCGGGCCGGTAGGTGGTGGACATCTGCCGTCCGGTATTCGTGGAACATACCGTCATGTCTGAAGATGAGCGACCACAAAACAATTCGGTGTAACAGTGAACAGAGGACGGCTATAGAAAGCAGCTGATTTAGAGAAAGTCGTTCGTATGTCAGTGTTGGAGGTGTCGAGCTGCCATGGCTTGAAATATAGCTTTATTAAAACACTGCCCGAAATCCGGCTAGTCCCTCCCCGCCGCTCCACAGACCCGCCTTCCCGCTCATGTGTTGCTGCTGCTGGCTGGACGCTGCGCTGCGGGCAGGTGGCAACAACATCAGAGAAAACCATTAGACACCAGCGAGGACAAAAACTCTCTGATTGCTGACTGATTAAGCTAAAGAGAAAACAAACGAGGAAAATGTTCAGACGAATATTACAAATGGTAAGACAAATGGAGAAAGCTGTTAACGTTGCTCCAGTTTCAGTGGGGTAGCTAAGCTAGCAGCCTGGCTAGCTCGCTAGCTAACCAGAGGTGGACGGCTAACGTTCATTCCCGTCAGAGGAGGAGGCTTGTTCGGAGGCCTGCGCTGGGAGTCAAGCCTGGCTGCGGACTATAGAAATGAGATGAAGGCCCGGCTGTTGGCCATGCTTCTAAACTAAACATTTTATACATGAACCTGTCAGAGTAAAACTACACGCCTAACTGGCGTGACAATAGAAGTGTTTATCGCAGCGGCTCGCCGTCTGAGTGAACACAGCTAGCTAGCTAGGTTAGCTAGTCCAGTGACTAGCCGCTTAGCCGTATTGAGCTAGCGGACGCTAGCCAGCTGATGTGAACATGCCCAGAACATGTTTGGACATTAACTAAAATACAGAGATGGGAGAGAAGAAAGCTTTGCGTGGAACAGCAGTTGTTATTATCGTGTGTTTTCCATTCAGTCCAGCAGACGTGGTCTTCTGTCATAGGATTCTCTGCCACTGGTCTGTGGGTGACTACAGGTCATCATCTACTCAACATGTTGTGTTTGTAATGGGCCTTTCTTGTAAATACAGTAAAATAAAGAACCACATAGGACCATTTAAAACGGCTCCTTAAAGAGGGTCTCCTCCATTTATTGACATTTCTATATAATGTAAACAGACTCATTCTGAGTGGTTTGTTGTGAAATGATCAGTTGTATGTGAATTTACAGAGGTTTATTTACAGTGCTGGTGATGTGAACTGGGGTCCCGATGTCTACAACACAGATATAGCCATTTTATTTGGTTATCCAAAACCACCATGACACAGACCACAAGTCCCTCGACTAGTTTTTACCTCATGTGTAATGTTGTTGATGATAAAATGGACACAAATAAATAAATAAATAAATAATCTTTTAAAGTGTTTTAACATACAAGGACCTCTGCCATGAATAGATTTAAGTAAACAGATAAAGTACATTTTAAGCCAAAACTTTATGAAAACGTACATATATATATATGTACAGAGGCATTAAACTCTTCAGACACCAGATTCCCATCACCACCACTGTGAACATAATTTGCTGTTAAAAAGGTGATTCATCATAATAAATGTTGTACTGCAAAGCAGATCACAAAAGTATTGTATTGTGAATATTGGGGTAATATGGTAAACCAATACCATGGTTTCCACCCCAGTATTCCACTAAAATAACCTAGGATTATGGAATACTGTTGCAGGGCCCTTTGTCTGGTTTCCTGGAGGAAAACTGCAGTCATAGCCAGTATGGCCAAACTTGTGAGTTAGTAAGGATGGACCAGCAGTACTGGTGTCAGCTTCATAGTCCTCCATTATTTCACACAGATAAAGGCATTTAATTGGCCTTACAGAGGCTGCCTCTTCCTGTTCGAAATATGGGTTGAGAAAAACTGACTTCAAGAGTATCAGTTTATTATTATTATTATTATTATTATTATTATTATTATTATATAATTCTTTAGGTTAAAATATATTAACACAGCCCCTGTGGAAAATTGGTAGATATTGCAGAAATCTAAAACACTGTAGTAACATACTGTAATAATAGTGATGCTCCCAGGGTTAATATAATAGATGACACCCTTTTGACTTAGAGGTTAATGAGTCATTGGCTCTGGAAGAACAACTGGCCTGCAGTTTCGGTGTTATTTTAACACGACTTCCTATTACTTCCCTTACTCTGATTTAACATACTTGGAAAATGTGAGTGATGTGCCACGGGGTGTCATGTAGTATTGTTTGAATCAGTGCTGCCTGCTGTTTTCTGGTTGCTAGGCTTAGTGTTTGGTAGGGGAAATGTTTGCCGCTTCTCTATACCAGCGTTATGTTTCACTCTTGTGTATGTCCTCAAATGAACCTGAACGATAGCCTTGCCACATACAGCCTGATGAGTGGACACCTCCCGTCGCCATTCTGTCACATTGTTCCTTAGAATTTCTTCATTCAAGATGTAACTAAGACTTGATGGTGAATGGTTTTCATCCATCTGAATCCTCTAATAAACAGCCAGCACGGGGTCTAATACTGGATATTACGATTTGGTAATAGCTGTCCACACCTTGATGATACTTCACAGTGATTTATTTTTAAAAGTAGGGAATAGCAGAAAGCTGGATGGACACCAGTTAATTCTGGTGGTTCCTAGTGTGTGGAATGTAACAGTCTGGCCAGCACAAATGCTCAGCCGCTGGCCCCGTGCACACACGTTCAGCTGTGCCAAGGCAACAAAGTGGTGCATGTGATAGAGATGTCTAACCCAACCTTACCCCCCTCTCTCATTCTCTCATCTCCTTTTCTCTCTCCCTCTGCCATTCTTCCTTACATTTTGTCTGTCCCAAATAGACTCCTGGGAAGGGAGGCTCCCAGACATCTGAGTCTGAACAGCCATCTGCTGATATGAACAACGAGACTTCAGAGGTAACATGTATAAAGTTGAACTTATAACTGATATTAAGCATTTACTGTAAGGCTGTGTTCAGCCTGCAGGTGAATCTCATGTATTTGTAAAATCCAAACATTTGAGGCAACTTTCTTTACTGTTATTTGCAAGCGATCAGGTCGAATTTGTGTGTCCAGACATCACCAGCCTATATACATGCACTGCTGTGGTAACGATGTTGACATCAGTAACTGCGTTGCAAATCCCAGCACCTATGTCACTCTGCGTGACATAGCGTGACACAAAAACACCTCGAAATTCAATTTTAATGGCCAGAGCATGCGAGACGTGTCAGGAAAACAAATCCAATTAGTATTGCGTTTCAGATTCAGCTAGAAACATTTAAATTTAGTGTTTCATTTACAAAGTGCATTAATCATGTTGGATCTTTCATTTGATAGACCGTTTGTGTTTGTTTGTTCAGGGCTTTATTTGTCCACAATGTATGAAGTCCCATAACTCTGCTGAGGAGCTTTTCAAACATTATGAAGTTTACCATGAGTCCCAGGAGCAGCCCTCTCATCTCGGGCCTGCCAGGTAAGAGACTATGCCTCTAGTCCTGTTTTCACATTGATTGTGACAGCTGTGATCTTGTTTGATTGCTGATGTTTAGTCTTGGCGCAAGCCTAAGCTAAACACCCATGATCTCCGATCCTTCAGACAGCACAGCAACGAAAACCATCATTCAACAATAGCTGATATAACCACATGGGTAGGGATTACTTTGGCAAAACTTTTGTTAAGCACTACAAGACAGAGTTACATTCACAAATTCCACTGTTCTGTGCAAAACAGAAGTCTTATGTTACCATCTCCAGAAGCAGCATCGACCTTATCTGGGATGAACCATTACCCAGTGGAAACATGTATTGTGGTCAGACGAATTGGTATTCCAGGTCTGTTTTTGAAGCAGTCAATGCCATGTACTCTGGACCAAAGGCAAAAAAGACTATACAGACTGTTACCAGCATCAAGTCCAAAAGCTAGGGTCTGTCATGGTATGGGGCCAGTGTGTCAGCCATTGGCAAAGGTAATTCACACTTCTGTACTTTGTGATCTTGGAGCAAAAAAACTGGCGTCAAGAAGACATCTTTACCAGGGACGTCTGCATTTCTCAACAACACAATGCAAAACCACATGCTGCACACATTGCAAAGGCATGATTGTGGAAGAAGAGGGTATGGCTACTGGACTGGCCTGCCCGCAGTCCTGATTGTCCGAAAAAGAGAATGTGACATGACTCAGTATGAAATAATTAGCAAATAAGTAACATTGGTGTGTTTGTACTTCACCCCTCTCTGTCAAATAGCGAACTAGCAAAAGCAGTTAAACAGTTTGGTGCTTTTGTAGTTAAGGTGATATTTCCTTTTTGTTTTCTCTTCACAACATTTAATGCTTACTTAAGTTGAATGACTTGACACGATCAAAACACTGGCCAGCTGAAGTTGCTTTTAAGTCCTGTTAAATAAATGTCGGAAATAGAAATAAATAGTTATAAAAGTTGTCTTTTTTTAGGGAGGACCTAAACCTTTTGAGGCAAGAGGTGCAGGATTTACAGGCTTCTTTGAAGGTACATGGTTCCCTTCAACTTCAGAAAACATCAAATATTAGCATTTCTATAGCTTATTTGTTTCTCTGTGGTTTTATTAACATTTCATTTGTCTTTACCTGGGACTCTCCAACTCTTGCTTGTAAATGTTACAGGAAGAACGGTGGTTTTCAGGGGAACTGAAAAAAGAACTAGACAAAGTACAAGGACAACTGAAGCAAGTAATTTCTTTCAAATACTAATCAGATGATGTTTGCCTTGCTCACTGAGATGAAGCTGCTATGGTCTATGCTAAAGGGTCTTTTGCAACCAAATATGGAAAACATTTTACGGTGATTCAGTGATTTATTTTGTGCTTGTTATTTTCTGTACCAGGCACCGCAGAATGACGGCCAGGCAGGCATGGAGGAATCTGGTGAGTTCTCTCTAGTTCTCTTTCCTTACTGTTTGGTGCAGATAAATCAACATGCAGAGGTTTGTGAATGTTCTTAATGACAAATCTTTGAAATGGAAATTCATGGTTCAAACCTCTTGTGTATGTTCTCAGAGTTGGAGATGAAGCTGCATGAGGCTGAGACAGAGAAATTCAACATCAAACAGATGAAAGACCTCTTTGAACAGAAGGCTGCCCAGCTGGCCACAGAGATAGTAGGTAAGTGAAAACTTAGAGTCCATCATCGTTTAAAGTTGTAAGTCAAATGAGATTGTTTGAAGTGGATTTGGGCCATTTAATCTTTGTGTGTCTTGTTCTCCTCCCTTGATGTTTGTATTGTGATCATGTGTGTTTAATCCCAGACATCAAGTCTCGCTATGACGAAGAGAAGAGTCTCAGAGAGGTGGCAGAGCAGACTGTGGCTAGACTGCAGCAAGACCTTCAGAGAGAGAGGCAGGAGAAAGACAAATTAGCCACAGAGCTGGTAATGCATATCTGTCATGCACAAACCCTCATTTTATTTTACCTTGTTTGTTAATAAGCTGTCTCAAATCGATTATCTCTGTTGTGTAGTAATGTGTGTGTTTAGTGTGCATACTGGGAAATGAAACTAAATGTGGTGTACTGGTAATACCCAGTGATATGTACAATTAACACACTAAAAATGAAGCATGGAACATTACAGTGTTTGTAATCATTGGCTGCAGACTTACATATGTAACAGAAGTGAAGGAGCCCTTCTAAAGACCTGCATCAAAATGGCAGACGTATATAGATATCCCAGTATACCTTGTTGAATCAGCTGTGAGGAAGTGGAAGCGGCATCATACCACCCAGACCCTGCCAAGAAGATGTCACTAAGATGTGGAAGAAGGCTTGGCAAAAGTGTTAAATTCTTTATACATCTAACACTTCTTATTTACCAACAAATACCATCCCAACAGTGATGTGTGCGGTGACGTTTTCAGATTGTGGGGATGCTTTTTCTTAATGGGAGCTGTGCATATTGTAAAACTGAAGGACATATGGATGATATCAAACACAAGGCAAAAGCAACACAGGAGTGGTTGAACTTCATGAATGTGAATATTTGACACTGGTCTGGTCAGGATCTCAGGATTTGTGGCAGTATTTGTAATCTGAACAACCTGGAGCAAGCCAAGGAGTGCCAAGGAGAACAGACTCAAAGCTGTTATTGCAGCAACAGGTGTTTTTGCATAGTACTGTAGCAGCATGTTCTATGTTTTTTCAGGGTTTGCTGACAAATAATAAATACTTTTAGTTCAGACAGATCTCATGATGCTTAAAAGAGAGCTTAAGTCCCAGTACGCTGTGTGTGAAGCTGTAATGTGACCCGTAGGGTAGTGTCTATTCAGACACAAGTGATAAATGCAATCTGTCTTGTGGCAATTTGTTGTTAATGGGTAGTGCAAAATGTTGGTCTTAGTGACTGAAGTTCATATTCCCCTTACAAAAGTTCAGTTACTAGAAGGTGAGTATAGTGCCCAGTACCTGATCTGTGGGATACAGGGAAGAGGTCCACAGAAGTCCACTGAAAGGCTTGTATAAAACGCTGTCTTGTGCTGATGTACTGATTGTTGTTCCCCACTGTAGCTTCAGAGACCCGGAGTGGAGGATGTGGAGGTGTTGAAAAGGGAGCTGGTGCAGGTGCAGACACTGATGGACAACATGACGCGTGAGAGAGAAGAGGAATCAGAACGGCTCAAGAACCAGTACGAACAGCTGCAGGCTAATTTCACTACCTCGGAGGTAAGCATCATACTCTGAGATAACAAACACAGGACACCCATTGGTGTACTACATCATGTATTTCCGAACTGTAGGCAGTGTGCTTTAAAGATCACTACTTGCAACTTTGCCCACTGTTCCCTAAGGTGAACTAGGATTTATGGCTATAAGATATGACACTTTGATACAATGTAAGGTAGTCAAGGTACAACCATTAATGTCTAAACTGCTCGCAACAACAGTGAGTACTCCCCTAAGTGAAAATGACTAAATGGTCAGTGTCATGTGACTCAAGTGTCACAAGGTCTCAGGTGTGTTAAATTTGGTGTTATCGCTCTCACACTGTCTTATACTGGTCACTGGAAGTTCAACATGGCACCACATGGCAAATAACTGGGATCTGAAAAAACACTGTTGCTCTACATAAAGATGACCTAGGCTACAAGAAGACTGCCAACACCCTGAAACTGAGCTGCATCACGGGGGCCAGGATCATACAGTGGTTTAACTTCCGCCCAGGAACATTCGCCTCAGAACAGGCCTCACCTTGGTGGACCAAAGAAGTTGAGTGCACATGCTCAGCATCATTTCCAGAGGTTGTCTTTTAGTAGTTAAATAGACGTAGGAGTTCTGCAAACATTGCTGCAGAGGTGAAAGGGGTGGGGGAATCAGCATATCAGTGCTCAAAAATCACACGTCGTACACTGTATCAAATTGGTCTGCTTGGCTGTTGTCCCAGAAGGAAGCGCCTTCCAAAGATGATGCACAAGAAAGCCCAAAAACAGTTAGCTGAAGACGAGCAGACTGAGAACATGGATTACTGGAACAATGTCCGGTGGTCTGATGAGACCAAGATAAACTTACGTGGTTTAGATGGTGTCAAGCATGTGTGGTGCCAACCAGGTGAGGAGTGCGTCTTGCCTGCGGTCAAGCATGGTGGTAGGAGTGTCATGGGCTGCATGAGGTCTGTCGGCTGTGGGGAGCTACAGTTCATTAAGGGGACCATGAACATGTACTGTGGCATACTGAAGCAGAGCATGATCCCCTCCCTACATGATAACGATCCCAAACACACCTCCAAGACGACCACTGCCTTGCTGAAGAAATTGAGGGTAAAGGTTCTGGACTCGCCAAACATGTGTCCAGACCTAAACCATACTGAGCATCTGTGGGGCATCCTCAAATCGAAGGTGGATGAGGGCAAGGTCTCTAACATCCACCAGGTCTGTGATGTTGTCATGGAGGAGTGGAAGAGGATTCCAGTGGCAACCTGTGATGCTGTAGTGAACTCGGTCCCCAAGAGTGTTAAGGCAGATGGAGAATAATGGTGGCCACACAAAATATTGACACTTTTTCACTTAAGGTGTACTCGCTTTTGTTGGCAGTGCTTTAGATATAAATGGCTGTGTGTTTAGTTATTCTGAGGGCACAGCATATTTACACTGTTATACAAGTACACAGACTTCTTTACATTGTATCAAAGTGTACTATCTTCAGTGATGTCCCATGAAAAGAGAGAATAAAATATTTACAAAAATGTGAGGGGTGTACTCACTTTTCTGAGATACTGTATGTAGCAGTCAGTCTGAGGCTAAGACTGAACGCTGAATGTATTATGTATCTACTCTTCCAGAAAAGTCTGAGTGAGTAATAAAATACACAAGTAATGTTCATCATGATTTTTTCCTCTAGTATTGTATTCATGCTCATGTTGAACGATTTAAGCAACATTTTTCTTCGTGAGAATTTGTAGGTCACTAACAGCTATATTCGGTGTCCTCTGAGCCTGACTCCTAGGGTTAACCATTAGCTGGCTGCTTGCAGCTCTTCCACTGTTGCGTTTCCTGTAAACATGCTTGTAATCACCTTCTGCTAAAACCTTTGCACCACCTGATCTCAGTTTAGATTATGTGAAAACTTCCAGAGTAAAGTTATGGATCCCTTGACTGCACACAGACATGCTTTTCATTCCTCTTTTTAACCTTGGTTGCAGGTGACCCTTTGTTACTTCAGTGCATGGCCTGCCCTCTACTGGCTGAGTGTGGAATTGTTTGAGTGTTGAGCATAGACCACTTTTAAAGGAGAATTTGTCTAGTATGACTAATTTCTGTCAGCATAACTCAAATGTTGAGATGTAAATATTATGCAGTGGGGTTTGATGTGAATTGGTGTAAAGTAAAGTAGAGTAGAAAAACAGCCGTTTTATTTATCATCCTAAATGACTAGTGAATGAACTCGCCAGAGTTTTCATAGGTAATGTTGATGGTGTAATGAAGGTCATTTTTATGGAGTCTATTTCAGATATTCATTTTTGGTCAAAATTGTCTTAAAGCTTTCATAAAACAATTTCTTAGCCGTAAGATAATGTATTTTGGATTAAATCATATAAAAAACATTTTTGTGAGGTAGGTTTTTAAGCTTTGCACATCTTGCATGTTATATAGGCCTAAGACAGATGTCCTATTCCATTCTAGTTGCTGTCACCACCATTGTTAACAGTTCAAACGTAGTATGTTTCTCTAGAACAGAGTGCTTCACATCAAACCACTCTGAATTGACTTGTTTACATCCTGTTTGTTAAAGTTTGTGGAAATAAAAAGTATAATTATTGTAATATTACTGTAGAGGTATTATTCTGTCAGAAATTGTGCTGTGTGGTTCCATGTGGGTATGTTAAAGAATTTGAGAAGCCTTTTAAACTGCATGCCTATTCTCTGAAGGATACACTCTGAAGGATGTTGGGCTGTGTGTTGTGTATTGCACTTACCTGTGTGCTGTGTTTGTCTGTCCTTCTCCTTCCCTCTCTATGTCTTTCCCCTCACTCCTACTCTACCCGCTTTGCTCTGTATTGGAGATTCGTAAACTGGAGGTAATGATATCTACTTTCACCTCAGAATTGATGTAACCTCTCCAACATTTTTAATATAAGCAGTTATAAAGCGCAAAATGAAAACCTTCCTCATCCTTGTTTATTTTTCTCCTGCATGTCTGGCAGCTTTTCAAGGAAGTCTGCATGCTTGCTATCCATGGGCAGTTGTACTTCACTTTTAAGAGTTGTGACATTTTGATTCTTTCTCTGCAGACGACAATCTCCCAGCTGAAGGCCGAACTGGAAAAAGGTCCCCAAGAAGCTGCTGTGTACACACAACAAATCCACCACCTACAAAGCAACCTGAACACCCTCCAGCAACAGAGCCAGGTATGTTACACCTCCCACAGAGTAAAGGAATGTTTAAGGAAATGGGTTGGTGAAAAATGTAATGTACACACTTATCCCAGCTGTAGTCGATCAGGCAAGACATGTTTGGTGTCTAGGTGTCTGCTTCATTATTTTACCGCTAGAGCTTTGAGTCTAATATAGCTAACACACAACCAAATCTTTTCCATGAATACATTCCCAAAATCAACTTGCTCAAAACCTGCATCCAGGTCTTCATCTAGGTTATCTTCAGATACACGGTTTTGTTCATCTTTAAGGTAAACCACATTGCAAAGTCCATGTGACTCTACAGAAGATTTAGATACAGTTTGTAGAATTGGAAAATCAAAGAAACTAAATGTGGGTGATTTTTGACTTCTATTCTTTGTTAGTAAAATTTGTAGCATTTTTTAAATTAAAGAAACAACCAAAACAACTACCAAACATGTCTTGACTGATCAGCTACATTGTGGTAAGAGCTACTGTGTAAATTTGATTGTTGATTTAAATCCTAAGAGGTATATTATATTTGCATTTGAATTATGTTTTTTTTATCGACAGCATTGAATGTGCTTTCTGTCTAAATGGCAAAGTGTCAATTTTTCCTTTTCTGCTGGGACACAAGATTCAGACAGATTGAAGCATTAGAATGGACACTTTTGACAAAATTCCTCCACTTGTTTCATTGAGCAGCAAATAAGAGATAATGCCATGTGGGAGGTGCTGTAAGCTGTATTCATCATGGAGACCTATGACAAGTAATAGTACAGTGCTATATTTTAGTGACCTGGTTTATGACCCCATAAGCTCCACATGCTATAACCAGTTGTGATGAGAGCTTGCAGGCCGCAATCACCCTGTCCTTGGAAGCAGCATCCAAATTTAAATGTACTGTACTAGTGTTAGCATGTACTGTCTGCTCCCTTTCAGGTAGCACATGACACGGTTTTACTGGAAGCCCCTTTTTGCTGCTGGTCCGGCATGAGCGGTGACCCCCTAACCTTGTCAGCATGTTGCATTTTCTGTCGGCCTTCAGTGTGTGCTGACACATTTGCTTCAGAGTGTCTATAATTAAACCAGCAGGGGGTGATGTGTACAGTGCCAGAATGGTTCTTTAGGGTGATATGCAGGGTCATGTAATGATCCTGAATGGCTGCCATTTTTGTGCATGTTCTCTAGGGGGATTAAAATGTTTGATTTTAGAGACCGAGGGCCTCTAGGAAATTCCAGCTGTTTTTCTGAAGTAGGCCATTGACAAAACATACCATTAATCAGTACTTTAAGTCTAAATAGTTAAGGCTAGATTAGCTGGTACATATATATGCATAAGTGCCATAGCAGTGGGAACCAAGCAAAATCTAGATTAACCTGCTCTTTTGTTTGTTGTGCTGTAACCGTTTAAATAATAAAATGAAATAGCTTAAAGCTTACTTTTTAGTGAGTACCTCAACCCTCTGTTTGGTCACAGCAGGTGAACAAGCTGCTAGTATGCGCTCAGAATGATGAATGGACTCTAAATAGAGATGATTCTAAAATGACATGAATGCCCCATGCAGACAGTTACAGGACTGCCCTTAACACCATGTCAGCATTGCCAAAGACTGCAATGGAAAAATAGTCCCGCTTGTGTCTTGGTGGAGAAGACCAACCAATCTGTGTGTGGAGACACCGTGGTCAGCGCCAAAAGTGGTTGTCGCGCGTCACATGTCCAGGGGGTGTCACTCCACCTTCACCCCTACTTTAAAATCTGTAGGAACAGCGTACGAATATTTAAACTGCATGTGATGGATTATGTCCAATGTGGGTACCGTTCTTTATTCCATTGTGCACATTTTAGAAACATGTTTTAAATAACTTCAGAAGAACCCTAAAGCTCTTCCCTGAAACCTACACCTCAATTTAAATAGGCCTGATGAGCCATCTGTAGCATTATTATTGGATAATGGAGAACAAGAACCTCTGAGGGTGGAACGTGTACAATAAGGGTAATGGAGAACATGTGTGAAAGGAATAGTCCTGTACAATAAGTAATTGCAGCAGATGAACAAAAGGTACGACTGCCAAAGAGGACAGCGAAAAGATGAAAGGAAGAGCTTGTCATAAACACAATCCCAGCTGTCTCCTGCGTAAATAGCATGAGGAAAACCTCGGTCAGTGATGGAGGATAGCACTGTCACCACGCCCTATTAGCACAGCCATGTCGTTATCAGCTCTGGCTTTATGGCGGTTGTAGTGCAGGACAGCACACCCTTCAGCTGGCAACTGCCCAGTTGGATCATCATAAAACTGCCCACTCTTTAATGTCACTCCACAGCTGCATCGGAAGAGGAGACTGTAATCTCTTAGGCTTGATTTTGGTTCTGTTTTTTACCCTACAGATTTGTGGGTTTGAAATGTATTATTTCCAACTTATCAGATTTTTTTTTGTGTGTTTGTATCTCTGCAACAACCAGTGCAATATCTCCTTATAACTCTAATCCAGGTCAATTTAGTCTTAGTTTCTCCATTTTATAAATGTTTGTGAACCGGCATCTTCAGATGTGTACATAAATAATCTTAAATATCAGCCCACAGTTCCTTGTTGCATCCATGCTTCTACACATAGAACAAGCCTTCTTTTTATCACCATGCAAAATGTATTTTAATGTCATGAGTACTTCTGGATTAGTTTTTTGGGGAGAAATTTTAAGCAGGGAGTGTGCTATCACCAATTACATCCATTTAATTAAGTAACAGGCAGTGGCTGTCGATGTCATTCGTGATAATGCACTTATTTGTAATCATCTAAAATGTAGCATCTGTTTGCAACTTGGGATTTAAACAAATTTTAATGTGGTTTAGCAAAAAAAAAATTAAATAAATAAACATAGTGAAACAGTTGTTGACAAAAAATGTAGAATACTTCTTAAACAGTTTATTGCTTTTGCATTTACATATACAATTACTTTTGCTTAGTATACCAATCGCAATAACAACAAATTAAGACAACTAATGTTGTTGTTGTTGTTGTTGTTGTTGTTGTTGTTTTTCTTCAGCTGCTGACAGATAAGCTGACCCGTAAAGAAAAGGAGAACCAAGAGCTGGAGGAGCGGCTGGTGCAGGAGCAGGCCTCGAAGAAGAATCTGCAAGCCAGTCTGCACCAGAGAGAGCTGGAGCTGCAGGAGGTCCAAGCACGGGCATCCGCAGGGGAAAATTCACTTGGCCGGACTCAGGCTGAGCTAGCTGAGCGTGGAGAAGAGGCAGCTCGCCTTAGGCGGGAGCTAGCAGAGCTGGAGAAGAGCCACCAGGAGCTGAAGGCTGAACGCAAGCAGCTGCAGCAGCAGGGGGAAGAGAGAGAGCGCCAGGGTCTGCAGCAGCAGAGTGAGATGAGTCAGGTGAGCCATGCATGCAGGCAACCACTCATTTTCTTTTGATTGACTATGTAGATTATGTTGCAGCTCACTGCTCTGTCCTGTGCCTTGCAGCTGCATGCCAAGCTGCTGGAGGCAGAGCGGCAGCTCGGAGAGGTGCAGGGCCGGCTGAAGGAGCAAAGGCAGCTGTCTGGAGAGAAACTTAAGGACCGCGAGCAACAAGTTGCTGACCTGCAACTCAAACTTTCCCGCTTGGAAGAGCAGGTGAACTTGACAGACTGAGAAAATATGTAAATTTATTATTTGACTGTATTACACACATCCAGCAAACTGTTATTTTCCTAAAATACTTTTGAATTTGTTATTCTACAAAAGAAAGATTAATTTTTGAATTAATTCTGAAGAGACACCACATTCTTGTCATTGACTAAGTCATTAGTGGAGAGTATTAGTGGAGTATGAAAACATTCTAGCAAACATAACGTTATTGTGATATGGGTTTTTGTCTTGGTCATATGTATTTACTCCTGTATATTGTTTTGCAGCTGAAGGAGAACACCACCAAGTTTACAGACCTACAGCACCAGCTAGACAAATCCAAACAACAACACCAAGAGCTACAAGCTTTCCAGCAGAGCACCAATAGCAAGCTGCGAGAAGCACAGGTGACTCAACTTTTCCCAAACCTTACACTTGAGCAGCTGGCATCAGTTGCAAATGTGTACATTTGTGTGCTGAGATGCTGTACTAAATGATTAGTTAACACTTTGCTAAACTTAATCCTAACACTAACCTTGCACCTACTCCTGAGCCTAACTCTGTGCCTGATGTTGTTGAACATTTTTGAGTATCACCAGAAAAGTTTAAGAATTAGTTTCTGTGGATCCATCACTGAATATCAAAATAAAGTGTCACCCAAAATTGTAACTCAGCACTTGATAAGACATTGTTGAGTTAAGTGTGATATGATTAAATTTGTTTTTAACTTAGGAGGTTAATAGAGAGGGAGAATCAGGAGCTGGAGGAGTGTCTGAAAATGACAATCGAATGGTGTTTATTATAATGTTCTGATCTAGGTCTTATACATGGGTCTGTACTATGCCTGGACCATTACTAGTGATGACCATTAGTTAACAGTCTCATTAGTCTCATTAATTGCAAGAAGTTTTTCTTCAAGTCTTTGCTCATCTCAGCTGTCATCTGTATGGTAGAATGACTTGGAGCAGGTGCTTCGTCAAATTGGAGACAAAGACCAGAAGATTCAGAATCTGGAGGCCCTCCTGCAAAAGGGCAAAGCCAGCCTGAGCCAACTTGAAGCTGAAAGAGAGGATCTCTGTGCCAAGATTCAGGCAGGAGAGGGAGAAGCAGCCTTACTCAACCAGCTCCAGGAGAAGAACCACCAACTGCAGGAACAGGTGCAGGAAGCAAAAAGAAATTTAGTTTGGTAAATGTAGGATGCAAACATAGACAGATATGTTGAACAGACAATGTCTTAATTGCTGCATTAGAACTGTCTTTTTTCACACATAAAACTGTTCCATGTAGCTCACTGACCACTTTTTGTCCACCTACAGATAACTCAGTTGACAGACAAGTTGAAAAACCAGTCGGAGAGTCATAAGCAGGCCCAAGAGAATCTCCATGAGCAGCTGCAAGAGCAGAAGACCCAGCTGCGCTCAGCACAGGACCGCAGCCAGGGCTTGCAGAGCACTGTAACCGATTTGACTGCTCAGCTTACCCAGAGTAAAGAGAGAGTGGCTCAACTTGACACCCAGGTACTTTAGAAGTGTTTATATGATTGTGGAAAACACTTGAAACATCAAAGCTGAAAAGCAGGTCACATAAGATGTATCCATCTTGGTTCTGATGCAAGACAAATAATTCTACAATTTATTCAAAGATTGTGCATATTTTTGTTACAGCTGAAAGCTAAGACAGAAATGCTGTTGTCTGCTGAAGCTGCAAAGACTGCCCAGAGAGCTGACCTTGAGAACCATCTTGAAACTGCCCAACATGCACTGCAGGATAAGCAGCAGGTATGTACATAATTATAGGCGCAAGCTCTTTCTTGTTTTTGCCTTTCCTTCAGTTTTTGGAGGATCAAATCTGGAAAAAGTAAATACCTCAATGACTTGGTGTATTCTCATGAACATCGTTCATGTAGTGTATTATGTATAGTTAAAAGAAATAAAATAAAAATAAAAATATTGTCTTGCATTCTCAGATAATAGGTTTATATCTCTTTGTCTGTGTAGGAGGTAAGTAAAGTCCAGGCACAGCTGGAGGAGCAGGGCCATAGACTGAAGGAGAAGCAGGAGCAGTGCTCTCAGCTAGAGGCCAGTCTGAAGGAGAGCAGGGACAGGCTTCTGGCTGCAGAGCAGAGGACTGACACCCTGGAGAGCCAGGCCAAGGTCAGCAGCATTTGCCTCATGAGCCATGCCTCACTTTTCTGCTGAGTCACATCACATCCATCCAGCTGCAAACTGTCACGTGGTCCATTAGGACTGAGAATTCAAATATTACTTTCAGTTCTCTACTGTTTGCCTCGTGGAAGGGCTTTGTGTTCACATTTTGAGCAGACATGTTCTGAAAAGCCTGTATGCTGTGTGTGTAAATGAATGGGTGTGTATGTGTGGCAGAAAGCAGAGGCTGAGTTGACAGAGCTGCGCTCAGGGAGGGAACAGGCACAGAAGGAGCAGCAGAGACAGCAGCAGCACATCAGCCAGCTGGAGAAAAAGAACAAGGAGCTCAGCCACCTGCTGGACACTGAAAAACAGGGGTAGGCCTGAACGTTTTTGCATTAAGGCTGCTGGATATTATTATAGTATAGACTTTTGCAATGTGTGGCATAAGACTGCAGTATGCAAATGAGCATGTTAATGAATCACACTTTTATTTAGTGCTGGGGCATCCTGAACAGCAGAATGTTCCAGATGAGTTTTCTGTGGATGGTGTGATGCATTATGTGATCCAGCAGTAGTAAATAATTATTATTATATCTATGGTTTTAGACATTGTGAGGCATATTGCAATTACAATATGTAGTAATGTAATCATTATATGGTATATATTGTCCATATCATGCAGACCTATTGCACAATCCCACCTTTGATTACTTATTCTGCTATGTGATGGTTAAGAGTCTATTTCAGGTATTGACTAGAAATTAAGTTTCCAGAAACATTTAATAGGGGATTTCTGAAAGATTAGGGTTTGAGTCTTTGTTTAACCTCTTATAATCGCTGTCCTTCCCTCAGGGCTGCAGCACTGCAGGAGGAAGTTCAGAAGAAAAGCTCAGCTTTGGCAGACACACAAAAGCACCTGGAAAAGATGGCAAAAGAGCAGAGTGACCTGCAGACCCATCTGGACCAACTCACCAAAGATGGGCAGGCAAGACAGGTTGAGTTGGAGAAGAAGCTCCAGGGGCTGAGTGTGGAGCTCCAGAAGGCCCAGAATGAGAGAGACACACAGGCTAAAGAGCTAACTTCAGTGAAAGATGCTCTGAGCAAGGCCTCCACAGCTCTAAAAGAGAACCAAACCCAGCTGCAGAAGGAGAAAAAGAGCAGCACAGCAGCCCTGGAGGAAAAGGTAGGTGCTTGGAGACTGGGAACATTTGCTTTTTGTGTAGCTTGTCTGTAATGTCATCTTAAATAACTCGAGTGTTAATGTAGAATTAAGTAAGTAGGATGTGTGAATATTGTTTTTTGTTATGTTTATTCTCTTGTTGAAAGAAAGTTTTTAACAGAAAAGAAATCGTGGAAAGGTTTATATTTGTTTAACCAAAGATTGTAAGCTTGCATTTTGTTTGAGCACAGAACTACTTCACAGAAAGTTCAGTGTTCTGTCTTGCTCTGTAACCACTCCCATTTTTACTCCATCCTGTGAATCGACCATTCCTTAATGCTCGCTGACTAACTACCTGAGAGCTTACATATGTACATATGCATAAACAGAGACTCAGCTTGAATTTCTTAGCTGCACAAATGTCTAGGGTTTAACCCTGCATATGCATGATTTGTAATCTGATTCCTTGCAACCCTGCCATGAGTGATGGAGCAAAAAGGCTAATTAATGGTGCAATATTTCTAGTATATTGAGTAAAAAAAAAGGCACTGATATAAGGCAACCAATATATAAAGTCTACATCCTGAATGTTTTTTTGTGAAACATTACTGGGACATCTTGTCAGCATATCATGGCTAATCCCTTAAATGTACTTACTGCGCTTATTGAATGTAAACAAATAATAGGATGAGTATAATGAAATTCTAAGCTTTATGAAATAAGAATAGAATCATATAAAATGCTTTTCACTTTCATTCTTTCAGGAGAAAGCTCACAAAAAGGCCCAACAGGAGCTTCAGAAGAATGTAGAAGCTACATCTAAAGAGCTAACCACTGCTAAATCTCAGCTGGAGAAACTGGCAGAGGTGAGAACTGCAAAGAGTGTGGTTAAGTGTTTAATAAAGGTGTAGCCAAATTTTGAATGATTTGTTAATTGGAATGGTATTGGGTTTAGGTAGAGAAAGGGCTTCAGGCCCAGGTGGCATCTGCGAATGCCCAGCTGAAACAGACTCAGGATGCACTGAAAGAGAAGGAAAAGGAGATACAACAGCTACAGGCCCAGCTGAAGACAGCCCAGGGATCCTTTAACCAAGAGACTAAGAAACTGCAGGCTCAAGTGGCAGACCTGCAAACTGCCCAAACGCAAAAGGTTTGTGCTTGATATGTCTATAGAGAATTGCAGAGTTTGTCAAATTAGTCTATCCCATCTGTATTATGAGGTCAAGTAGACATGCAGAATCAATCTTGTACTGCATGTCACCTTTTAATTCTATAATCCAGTGTGTCTTTATGCTTTAGGTGGAAGAGATGATTAAGCTGAATGAGCAGATGGCAGGGCTGTCTAAAGAACTTGGCTCAGAAAAAGGTCACAGTGCTGAAGTACAGAAGATCTGTGACAGTACCAAAGAGAGTCTGGCCAAACTGCAGTCTGACTTCTACGGCAAAGAGTCTGAGGTCTCTGCCCTCCGTCAGGACCTAAAGGTGCGTTTGTGGACGGGACATTTCACAGCATAATGGAATGTGTGTTTGTGTGTGTGTGTGTGTGTGTGTGTGTGTGTGTGTGTGTGTGTGTGTGTGTGTGCGCGCGTGTGTGCGTGCATGCGTTTTCTATAAATGTTATTAACAAAGGATTGTAACAGAGCATTAGTGAGAACATATCTTTTTTTTGCAGCCCAGCTGAGCACACTCTTTGTTTTTATGTTTCATAGGTGTGTGAGGATAAACTAGCCTTGGCTCAGGAGGAGCTTGTCGCCAGCACCAACCAGGTGAACAACCGTGAAGCCGAGATCCAGGACCTGAAAGCACGCCATGCCGCTCTGGAGAAGGACCTGAGCAAGAGGGATGAGAAACTCAAGCAGCAGGAAGAGGCACTTAGACAGCTCCAGAAACAACAGGTACTGGAGTCTAACTGTATTTAGGACTACTTTTCTTTAATCCCAAGCAGAGTTTTAAAACATTTGCTGGTAATATTTGTATCTTGTTTTCGGTGGTCCTTATCGCTACTTTCAGCTTCATAGGCCTCAACCTCAGTGTGCTACATGAAAGTTTTGTGCATCAAGCTAAAAACTTCACAAACTGCACTTCACAATATCATGTCTTTGCATGTTGTTATTTCAAGGTAAACAAGCAGAGCAATAATATGTCCTCAGTTGAGTACACATGGGCATTTTGCTTATCAGTTTTTATTGTAGCCTCAGAATCGATCAAATTTCCCTTTTCTTTTAATGTATGTGCTTCATTGCCATGTTGAGCAACAAAGCCTACCAGCAGCAGTTACAAGTCTGGCTTGAGAGTAGGGATGTACCGAATATTCAACTAAAATGGCCCAAAAAAAAAAAAAAACACTTTTGGTGTTCAAGTGAAAAGACCTTTTCTTGTTCCCAGATGTAGACCTGGCTCCAGGGTTAGAGACAGCTCTCTCTCTCTCTCTCACATTGCATGGTTGTAAAATTTGAGGTTTGTGTTTCTTAAAGAAGGATGCAAGCACATGCTCCTTTACTTTCGCTTAAGCATGTGCCCACATCCTTCTTAAAGTAACACAAACCTCAAATTTTAAAACAACACAATAAAACCACTGTTAATGTGGAGTGAGACGCACTTTGTGGCTGCAGCGAACTTGTCGGCAGGGGTGTTTTTGTTTTTTTTGTCTTATTTTAAGTCATATTGTGCTTGTAGGTTGGTATGTTGGTATGCGTGTGCGTGGTATGTAGTAAGTGTTCTGTATTCAACCATTAGCTTTCGGCTAAATATATGGTTTTCAGTTTCAGTTTTGTCCAGAAATTTTCATTTTGATGCATCCCTATTTGAGAGACCTCTTCATGAATGACTTGGTTTGTTGTTGTGGGTGTGCAGGAGTTGACACAGGAGGAACTAAAAAAGGAGCGTTCTCAGGTGGAGGAGGTGCTGGAGTCTCGTACTGCTCTAGAGAAAGACCGCAGCAAGCTCAGTGCTGAACTTAAAGCTCTGGCAGACAAAAGTGAGAAGGTAAGCATTCTACTCTGAACCTAGAGTTCTTTCTTTGTCTAAGGCATCTTGTGCTGTATGGTGGTTTCATGGTAATGTAGGGTTGATGAGTCGTCATCTTTTTTTGTCAACATTATGTATTGTTGTTTGTAAGGTTGTCATTCTTTATTGTGAACTGAATGTTATGAGAACTG
Organism: Prochilodus magdalenae; assembly: GCA_024036415.1. Taxonomy (NCBI): domain Eukaryota; kingdom Metazoa; phylum Chordata; class Actinopteri; order Characiformes; family Prochilodontidae; genus Prochilodus; species Prochilodus magdalenae. Next base: position 379,026 of record JAMWET010000950.1, read on the forward strand.
CATGTTTGTTTGATTATGTGTGTTGGTTCTGTGTGCATGTGTGTAGGAAGTAAAAGAGCTACAGGCAGCCAAGCAACTGTTGCTTCAGCAAAAGGTGGATCTACAGGGCAAAGTGGAAGCCACACAGGCAGGCCTGGAGAAGGAGCAGAGGGAGCACCAAACCACCCGTGACTCAATCACACAGACGCAGCAACAGCACAAAGCAGAAATCGACAAACTGCATAAACAACTGGTACTCACAACATGCAGAGACACACATTCTGTGTTTACTTGAAATGAACTGCCACTCTTTGAAATACATGTCTTTTCTAAATATGTAAAGGGGCATTTGTACACTGAGTGGGAGTAGTTACATGCATAATATAAGGTGGACCTACTCGACACCATTATTCCAGCATCCATGTTGTTCTCCCTCTAGGCATTGGAGGTGAAAGCCAAAGAAGAGGCGGAGAAGCGGAAAGAAGAATCTGAGACTAAGCTGTCAATGCAGGTGTCTGCGCTGAATGAGAATGTAGCCACACTCAAGCGAGAGTGGCAAGGCAGCCAGCGGCGTGTGGGTGAGCTGGAGAAGCAAACAGATGAACTGCGCGGAGAGATTGCTGTGCTAGAGGCCACTGTGCAGAACAACCAAGACGAGAGGCGTGCCCTTCTGGAGAGGTGTGGAAAAGCATGACCTCTGTTCCTTCCTCTTTTAGTTTTGCCTTAATTACCATTTTGCCTGATCACATATATGCACACTGTTTTATGATCCTGTGCTGTGTGTCCTCTAGATGTGTGAAGGGCGAGGGTGAGATTGAGAAGTTGCAGGGTAAAGTGGTGGAGATGAGAAGGAAACTGGATGACACCACGGCTGCCATGCAGGAACTGGGCAGAGAGAACCAGTCTTTACAGGTCCACATATAAACACACTAACAGCATCTGCAGATAGACATTAAGTGGAGTTTTGTGCATGAGCCACTACACTAGGGCTGAAATAACAACTATTTCTGTAAATGATTCACAACTAGACTGCTATTCAGTTAACCAGCTAATATTACCCTCTTTCGTTCAGCATCTGTCAGTTCCAGCAACAATGAATTTACAGTCATCATATAGTCACTATGTGGCCCACAGTGTTTCCTATTGTGTATTGCAAACTGTCAGGGTGAGCGCATCAGGGTGAGCGCATTAGCTATGTAAACCACTTTTCTGACATCATAAACCCACTGTTCAAACTTTCATTGTTTCATTTAGTTTGTGAGATGTAAACAAGGTTCAAGTGGTTTGATGTGAAATTCTTTGTTTAAAAACTAAAAAACTGCTGTTATTATGGTAGTATTTGGAACCAGAGCTACTACAATCTACATTGAAAATGTAGTTATTACCATCCAAAATAACCAGTGAACAACTAAATAATGATAAAAGTAACTTATGTTTTGGGACACATTCACCATGCCACACGTGTACCTCTCCACCATCTTTAAACATTTTTCAAACACTAAAGCCTCATTTTAAATCTGTGCATTGTGCATTGTATTTGTTCTCATTTTTTTTTGGTATACCTTTCCGTGATGTGGCCTCTAGGACACTTTTTTAATAACCCTGGTCCTCAAGATTTACCTTCCTGCAGAGGCTAGCTCCACCACAGTCTGAAAGACCTTCTCTAGTTACTTAATGTCTTCGAGTTGGGTAAAGAGAGGCGGCACGTTTGATGCAGGCTGGGACTAAACTGTGTAGTAAAGTATATCTGCAGGTCCAGATCCACCGTTCTAGAGGCATAAAATACTTTAGATGTCGGCTTCTTATGAGCACAGCTGTGAATAATTCGGACACAAAGTTTCTCTAAAGTGGATCATTGTTTTTCCTTCCAGTACCTCATCTGGCCTTTTCTGCTGTTTTTAGCCCAGTGCTGTTGTTCTTAATTAGGGCTGTTCCATATTTATAAAATAAATCATATAGTATGATGTGTGTGTGTGTGTGTGTATGTATGTGTGTGTATATATATATATATATATATGTGTGTATGTGACTGTGTATGTGTATGTGTGTGTGTGTGTGTGTGTGTGTGTGTGTATATTTATTTATTTATTGTTAATTAATATAATCAGGGTTTTGATAATTATTGCTGCCTAACAAAGCGTTTTTCTTTCCACACTCTTTATAGCGTAAACTAGTGAGGTGCACACCTCACGTCTTTTGTAAAGGCTGACTTTGCTACATTATCAGTAGTGCTTCTCATTACAATTGGACTGGTTGTCATGCTGTACTGTGTCTGTTGGTGCAGATAAAGCAGTCACAGTCGCTCACACGGAAGTGGACAGAGGATCATGAGGTGCAGAACTGCATGGCCTGTGGGAAAGGTTTCTCTGTAACCATTCGGAAGGTGACTTTTATATTCTTTCCTCATTTCTTTCTCTCTTTCTCCATCCTGCCTCCCTGCTGTTATTGTGCTCTCTTTCCTCTACCCATTTTCTCTCTCTATCTCTATCTCTCTTTCAAGCACATGGACAGAGTGACTCCCATGTTTGATGGAGCCGCTTGTCCTAAGCATCAAAGCACCAAATCAATACTATGTTAATGGTCTACCACAGGGACCCACTTCTATACAGAACCCATTCAAAGTCCTCTGTTTTTTTGTTGCCTGTGAACAGCCAGTATTGTGTAGAAACACTTTAATCTCCAGTGAAAGCACTGCTATTGTGTTTGCAGCAATCCAGTGGTGGTAGAGCATTGTGCCTTAAGAGTACCATGATTTAATCAGTCAAATGTTTGAAAACACTAAATTGTTTGGTTGCCGCAGTATCGATTACAAGCAGCACAGACATCTCAGCTGAAATCAGTAGTGTTTGTGGGATAGTACCCAGCTAGTCTGAATTATTACAACAAAACGTTTATAATTCACTTGGAATACAGTTTTAAATGCAGCTAACAGCCCACAGCCTGTTTAACACAGTCCTTTGATCGTTCTACATTTCACTAGGTAGATCTCAAAAGGAGCTTTATCTCTATAGCATTTGAAATGAATTAATCAGTGTCCTCTGTAGAACTATAAATATGGTTTGCCTGGCTAAAAAGGTCCATTGTTTGAATGAGGAACCTGACTGAAACCTCAGAGCAGAGCACAGTGAAAAGCCCTTTATGTAACTTTTAGACATAACATAACCACTGGCTAGTCACCTATTGCTGGATCACATAGTCTGTTGCTCACCATATCAGGTCCTTCTGTTCACATTAATGTTTAAAAGTTTGGAGTCACATAATAATAGTCAGTTGATTTAACAGCTGATGTAGTGTAAAGGATAAGGTGAAGAAATCTATCTACTGAAGTTAGCATGCTAACCCAGCTAGCCTGAGACCGTCCTGTCACGTGATACCATTTTATGCCTTCAGTTGCGATAGTAAGTCACTGCAGTGTTGACTTCATCGTCGACTTGCCTCTTATTGTTTAGAGAATAAACGTTGCAGGTTGCGTCAAATACAAATACATGCCTCTTTAAAAAACAAACCCTTAACTTGCTGCTTGGGTTTTTACAGTTGAAATGACAGTTTCTTCTGCTTATTGAGAATAATACATTTTACAAGCACTTTATTTTCATGTTTCATATAGCCCTGGAAGGAATTTGTTTGTGCTTTATTTTGTATAAGTTATGAAGTAATGCGCCTTAATTATGTCCTTGTTTCTTGTCAGGTTATGTTATGCTTTCCAATATACATCATTCTGGATATTAACCTTATTCTTATTGTTCTCTGCTTTCTCTGCTAACATTTTGGACTCATATAAAGGCATACTCACACTAGGTGATCTGTATCATACTGGAGCATGTTTGATCCCCAAATTCCTGTTCATTTGACTAATGTGCTCGCTCTGTACCATGCAGGTCGCCAGAGAAATTTATCCACAAATTCATTTAATTTGAGTTCCAGCAGAAAGCATGTCTAAAATGAATGAACAGTCCAACTCAGTAAGCCTAAAGCCTTGTTGTTCGCTGTCTGTTTTGTCTCTTACAGCACCACTGTCGCCACTGCGGAAACATCTTTTGCGCCGAGTGCTCGTCTAGGAATGCCCTAACGCCATCTTCCAAGAAGGCTGTGAGGGTGTGTGAGGCGTGTTACGAGGAGTTGCAGGGCTGACCACTGTCCACCTCCCTGCCCCTCCAGCCTGCTTCTCCTTCAGCATCTCCTCCATTCTGACTCTTCCTGAGCTTTTCTCAGCCCCACAGGCAGGGGTCAGAGGTGCGGTGGGGCAGCAGGGCTGCAGGGAGTGTTGTAAAAAGCTGCCTGCTTTGATCTGCTGATTGGGCTTGAGGTGGCCTCTCCGTTCTGCCAGAGAGGGACTTGAGAAAGCGCAGAATCAAAATCAGAGCAACAGTCCTGATCTGAACAGTGCCTTGGTTTCTTCTGGGGCCCGTTTGAGGCTCAGGAGAATTAAAAAGGGATAAATGCAGCAGTGTTGTCTGTTTTTGGCCCTTTTCAGTGTTCATTTGTGATGTTCGGTTGTTTTAAATGTTTTAACGGGTTCTGTCCACTGCGTGCCAAGACTGGGAGATTTCTGCTGCAAGCTTCAGCACAGCAGTGGTGAATGTTTTAAGTGTGGCAGTTCAGGCAAGCTTTTTTTTTTTTAATGTCATAAGGTTATAAGCCGAATGGGGCTGAAATGGTGAGGCGTGAGTGAAGAAGACTTGAGCTTGATCAGATACAGCAGGCTCTACACTTAGTGATTATCTTAGGGAATCTGGTCAGAACCAAAGGCTATGTACAGCATCCATTTGACAGATCAAGGTTAGTGGCAGTTATTTACATAGATGGGCTGTGAAACGTCAGTGGCTTGTCGATGTCTTTATTTAAACTTGGCTGCAATCTTATCAAAGATGTATCCTTTTTACAGAGATGTGTTGTTTTTTTTTTTTTTTTAAATAATGTCCATGGGAAATACATGCTTGCTATGCTGCTCATATCTTTGTTAATACCACACGTTGTTTTTAAGAAGTTTTGCCTTCATTATAAGTTCCTTGGATGTTCATAATTTAGCATAATAGCTCATAATAGTTCATAATAATATCATCCAATTGATTTTTTAAGCATGCTGGTTCTCCCAGGTAAGGATTACACATGTTTCTTGAGAGAGCTTCTGTCCTTTCCTAGCACACCCTTCCACTAACATTGTGTTCGTAGTGTCCGAGTTGAACAGTATAAACAGGCTCGCGTTGTAGGACGGCAGCCGCAGGGTGTCTGTATTTGACTGGTTCACTTGGACAGTTTAACTGACCAGCAGGTGAAAAATCTGAAATTCGAGTCCTTAGGTGAGACTGCGAATGCGACATCCTGTGTAACATGATTCAAAAGTAAGTTGCTCTGAATCAGGGCAGCTGGCTAATGCATGAATGTAAGTGTGCACCCAGTGTGCAGAAGAGGGGCTGTAGAATGGATAGGAACTCAAGAGACCGGTCCAATCCTTGCCTGACATGAGACACACGGCCAAGCCTTAGAGAATAATGATCATTTTGAGTTTTTGTCCAGTGAGCTTATCGTTGTTTTCTGACTGGTGCATTTGACAGTATGTATGCAGATTTCACTAAAAATTAACTGACTATGATTTATCACCAAATTTATTATTTGCACAGGCATGTGCCCTGCTACTAAGCAATAACTGTGGTGCTGTGGCTGTGGCTGTATGTGTGTGGACATGTGTATGCGAGACGAAGTGTGGTGTAGATGCTGTACAGTTTGCCTAAGGTATATTGATTGTACATTGTGTAACATAAGAAGCGTCCTCTTCAGTGTTCCTGAGGCTTTCCTTTTTTTAGACCTCAGCCATCACTCTTTCCTGCATCTTATCACGTCATCTCGCACTTGCAGCCAGCGCGAGGATCGTGGCGAATTGCATATGAGGAAAATTACCTCTAATAAAGACCAAGGTGCAATCACTATCTGCTTAACCTGTGCACTGGACTGCGTCGACATCCAGCTACTGGTTGGAAGCCACCAGGATGGACTGAATCCATGACGGTTGCACATTAGAACTTTTAGCATGCAAAGACTGTTTGCACAGGTGTTCCTGCTGCACAGTTCTCTTCAGCACCGTATTGGCTGTTGTATAGCTAATCCACAGTCTGTTGCTCCACAGGCAGAGGCAGAGGCCTCAGCATTGAGCTGGGGTGGTACCACCTTTGAAGTGCATGCTTACACTCTTACACGCTGCAGTGTCTTGTATTCTCTCTAACACACACACACACAGAAACATTAAGATGCAACAGGATCGGCACGTATGTTGGTTTGGTATGTTCACCAGTGTAGACTTGAAATTCAGTTTGTGCTCCCCCCACCTACCTCTGGATTGTATGTTCCCCGGTATCATCTTTACTTAATGCCATGAGCTTAATGTTCGTGCCACAGCCTTGGTGACACTATACGCTTTAAGTCTTTGTAAGAGAAAGTGTTAAAGATTTACTAGCTGTATTTGAATGTTATTTACATTGATTACAGATCTCTCACCATCATGGTGCCACTGACTACCTGGTCTCACACCTCACCATCATTGCTGGGGACTAAAGCAATGCTGTAATTATATCTGCAAAATATTGTATTACATTCAGGAAAAAAAATATTAATGTTGGTTAAACCTGCTTGGGGAGGCAAAATAAATCGATGTCATTCATTACGTAGATCATCACTAATGTCCATTCTAGGAGTAACACTACACTGTAGTAGACTCTGTTATCATGTGCGTAATTGAGCATGAGCTGTGAACTGGCTTACTGTTGCATTTCTCATCTGAATAGCAGGGTGTTACTGTGTGTCCTCACGTGCGTGTGCCTTAAGTCGTGCTTTCTTATCATCACATCTGCTCTCCATCACATGGTTCGAGTTGGCAGCCTGTATGCTCAGAGGTTGCCGCTAACTGCTGGTATGGGGAGACTACCTGGATGTTTAGGAGTTGTTAGAACGGATTATGAACATAATTTATGTCAGAAGATATTGTTTTCTAATTTTTCATCAATATGTTCAAGAGTAAATAAACTAGGTGTTTCTATTTTCACTTGCTGTGTAATGTTTGACTGAATCAAACCTGCTGTAAGTAATTACTGAAGATGCAGTCACGGTGAAAAGTATAAATGACCCCAGACATATGACACGTTTCTAACATTTCTAGTAAAAATAGATAAAGCCCTTTACAGTGAGCAAACTTTAATAAGCCAGTTTCTAGTTTTTAGTGCAGAAATATTTATTATAACTTGTATACATGACATTAGCGTCTAGCAAACCGCAAGAAACTAACAAACAAACAATTAATATAAGATGCCTTATATATAATCTTTGTTTACACTAAGGTTCATTATTTTTACCTGTGTGTTTATTTAGACGCTGTGTCTATAGAATCATTGTGGTGTGTCGCAGCAAAACACAGAAGAGCTTAATTATTCTTAAGCTTATTTTAAAATTTACCAGGAAAACTTTTAATAAAAATAATTTCACTCTCAAGTGAGTTTATAGAGCTCCACATGGACGTGCAAAACCTGTTTCAGTCTTTTTCCTCTGTAAACATCAGAACAGTTTGACCTGTAAACTCACCAAACACTCAGAAAGCAGGACACAGAGGTTACAAGTTTCAAAAGAAACTTTAATTAAAAAACACATACCACAAACTGTATGATCTACACTTTAATACAGTAGAGTCCATTTTGGCTGCCTTTAGTGCTTTGCTTGCCAAAATATTCCACTTCTGTGGCACATTTAATCTACAGTGAGTGAAACGCCACAGCAAGACCACTTCTGACCTCAAGCTACTTTGCGCTTACGCTGCTGCTGAGCCTGAATGAGCTTTGTGGGAATTAAAACGGTCAGTGGCACCAGCGCCACACACAGGTAGCTACAGTTAGGACCTCAGTGTCAGAAAAGCACGACTGTGTCGCAATGCTCTGACCCTGCAGCCCGTGTTAGTCACTAGAGTTAAGTGGAATGGTGTCAGACAATAGTAGAGTGAACACTGTCCTATGGTGGTGATGGTACAGAGAGTTTGTGAAGCTGCCGGTTAGATCTGTGGAGACTCCAGATAGAGAGAGGAGTTCTTTACCCGAGGCTGCTGAGAGTCACGCTTCAGCACAGCACTGACCGCCTCCTCAATTTCCGACAACCACACTTTCTGTAACACAAACCAAGACAAATCCCAAATTTACAGTTCAGCTAAACATCGGATTTACAGTCTTCCCTCACGTGAAGGTATGTTTAAAGCAGGGCAGCACCAGTGTCAGTCAGTCATTGGTGTGTGTGTGTTAGTGTGTGTGTGATCTTTTTTTTTTTTTTTTTTTTTTTTTTAAAGCAGAAACTGGGACTGATTAGCATTACAGACACTGATCAGTTCTAAGTACACACACAGTACAAATAAAGCCCACCAGCCTGACATCATTTAAACATTCTCCTTTTCTAGAGTATAATAAATGTGTCAACAAAATACTAAATTAAAATAATAGTCCAATAATGGTACAAATCTTTATTCGTCTAACAAAGACCAATTAAAGAGCTTACTATGCAAGTTCTGACCTCATAAGGCTTCACAGCCTACTGAACACTGACAAAGTATGGGACTCCATATTGGTATCAGTCGGTACTGGCCAAAAGCACAAGCAAGGATCAGATATTAGAAATTTAATAAGAAACCTATAATCTGTTAATCCTGCACCATCCTGGCCTCTTGCTACATCATCCCAAATTACCATGGGAAGAAGAGGGGGTTTGTTTGAGTGATTAGAACTGACTATGTTGGAGAGATTATTTTGCGCCTCCTTCCCTCAAGACTGCTAATCAGCTGTGTGCTATACTACATCCTGGTCATCTCCCTTTTTCAGCCTGGCAAGATCCTCCAAGTACACCCCAGCGTTACCTGAGACATTGATTTCACCCCTCTTGTACAAACTTGGGTGTTTTGGGGCTGTATAAATGTAATATTACTGGGAACAGTTTGGGTCACATGAACAATATGATACCTAAGACATGAGCACAGATGCTACGAGGACGTTAATACCAACTTTAATTCATCTCCCTTATTTAGTTTTGAGTCACTGTGGATCCTGATTGCTGGGCAACCTTACAACACCAAGCTAATTTATAGGCTGCATGGAAACTGGCAGGCATGCTCTTGTATGTTCTTAATGTCAATAAAAACTGCGTATGAAGCCAAACATGTCTAGGCTGGTGGACTACTTTCGGGGCAAGGGGAATATCCCGTACATTTGATCTTTGCTGATCTGTTCTTTAAGACAGCTTTTTCTGGGACATTGGGTTTTGTTTGTGGACGTGACATTAAAAGTAAGTTACTTGATCTGGACACAAACACTGCTGCTGACGCAGACCTACTGTTAAAAGGCCTGATTGAGTGAGGCTGGAGTCGGGTGGCGTGAGCTGGGTTGAGAGGCAGTGGAGAGTGTAATTACAGCAGGAAGCCATGCTCCTCACCTTAGCAGACTCTGTCTGTGCCTGCAGAACAAAGACTCCGATGCACTGCTGGTAACGGTTCTGATGCATTACAATGAAGGAACAGGGAAAGCCAGATGCTAGAGTTTGGGGGAAAAAAAAAAAAACAACGGTCACTTCAACACTGAGGCATTACTGGCGGCTCGAGTTGGAAAATAATGCTTTGCCGGTACTTCAGCTGTCGTCAGCTATCCAGTAACAGTAATCACAGCTCCTCAGAGATCATGTTAAGAGGGATTCTCTCGGCTAGGCGTTAACCTGTAGCGTTGAGCTGGTCTATGTTCCTGAGTTGCAGACGGTCCAGTGAGATGGGCTGGTCCAGCACAGTGAAGCTACAGCCCTCCTGCAGCAACTGCTCCAGCTCCTGGCCACCTGCAGGACGGAGAGGGTATGTGTCCGCCCCGACGGACCTCTGCTGCACAACACAATACAATACGTTACAATGCAACACAAGACAGGCTGCGACTTGCACGTACGTTAAGAGCACATTACTATTTATCAAATCATCCAGAACTAGAGTGACCTAATATCGAAGGTCATCTAACTTTAACACTGTTGTTTTACCTGCTCATTTTTAGATCTTTGCTACAGTCTGTCTACGTCCTGTCTGTCTATGTCCTGCAGGACAGCATTTTACATGAATGCTCCACATTTCTATTTATTTTATTACATATTTATTGGTTAAGATGGAAAAACAAATCATTCAGAGTGGTTTTACCCAAAAAATGAAATTTAGAGTCAGAAAGGTTAACATTGGTGTCTGAAGATTTAGATCAGACAGCACATAAAAATATAATAAACAGACTTTTAACCCCCCGGGGTCCCTGAACACCCAGAGAGTGAGATACACGTCAACAGCTACTGAAGTTGCTGTAGCGGTTTCTCATTGTAAAGAGTTAGGACTGTTCTGAACATCTCAAATGTGGATGTTTGGTACATTTTGGATACAGAAATGGCTACATGTGTGCTGTGGACACTGAGAAGAAACGTGCATCAGTATTTCTCACACTAAACCACTCTGAATGATTTTGTCTGTGTTTCAATTAAATTGTTCTGAATTTAGGAAAAGCTCTGGAGTTCTACAAGCCCCAGTTTAACCACTGCAGTATTTCTTAGCACTTGACACCACACTCACAAATCTTATCTGCAAAGTGCAGGTAAACTGCATGGAATTCTTAAAATGCTGTACCTTTTTACTTCGTTTGATCTTGGTAATCAGGAGGAATTCATCAAAAAGAAACAGGTAAACTTCATGCAGCTTTGCATTCTCTGTTCACACAGAAGCAAAACATTCGCATTGACATGAGCAAGCAGCTGGAGCTTCCTACACATTTTATATATTTATTATTTAGAACAGTTGGAAATAACTACTATGATTTATGAAATAAGATAAAGCAACAAAAACCAAAGTCATTGTTTACAAGGCTTAGTGCATGAGGAGGCACTGTGTTCATTCCTCACCTGTCAGTATGAGCTTCCCCTCGTACAAGAGAACGCGATTGGAGACCAGGTTTTCCAGAGTCACTGCTTTTAACAAGTGCTTTAGACTCTGTGAGAAATGACAACAAACTATCACTGGCTGTTTACAAGGACTGACAATGGAATGTGTAAACCGCTCATTTCAAATGAGGTATCCTGTACTGTGTCAGTCATGTGACATTTTCAACTTTACATTCTCGTGAATATTACAAATGATGTCACTTTTTGGAAGCACCTCATTGCTTTTCTAAAACACTGCATGTCCAAAAACGTGTTTATCCAACTTTGTCTTGAGCTCTGTCACTTGAGGAAATGGAGTTCCACTGCTCCACAGCCCAAGTGACCACAGTGCTGGTTGATTCAATTAGCAGTACTTGCACCTTAAAGCAGCTGGGTTTACTAAGCATAAGAGATACAGTCTGGGTACTGTTTGACACAGTCTGTGGATATACACTATAGACCAAAAGTACGCGGACACCTGACCATTGCATCGACTTATCTAACATCCCATTCCAAAGTCGGGGGTCTCTTCCCTCTTCTGGGAAGCTTTTCCACATGATTTTGAGGTGTGTCCAGAATTTGTGGGCATTCAGTTAAAAAGTCACTAAAGTCATACAAGCGACACTTTTGAAGTCTCTGAGCTCTTCAGTGTGACCCATTCTACTGCCAATGAGCATCAAAACGTGTGCAATGAGCGTGGCTGAAACTTCTGAACTCAGTGATTAAACATAATGTTGGCCATACAGAGATACCAGGTACAACATCTGGGAAATATTTATACTTGGACTAATTATATGCTCAGTGTTAACTCAATTGGTTTCCGGGAGAAAAGGCTTATATATAAGATGTTTTTATTAAATTAACCTCAGGAACGTGCGACCTCTTTTCTCTCTCCCACACTGGGAGCCACACCAAGACCTCCTTCAGCTGTTTGACTTTCTGATAATTATCCAGCCATTTAACTTTCCCCTCCAGATCATCTAGAGAAAGAGAGAATAAAAGAGATGGAGAATAAGAGAGAGAATAAGAGAGCTCAATCATGTATGATTATGTACGTTATACGCATTTCAAACAGGCCTTTCAGTGCAGTCAGTGAATCCACACCTTCCAAACTAACGTAATTGTCTCCGTGCTTCAGTGAGATCCAGTTTTCAGGTGTTCCCTTATTAACAATGGACTATTTTCATTTCACATTACTCTGTAACTGTTGGTTGCAAAAGATCTTTAATCATTCTGTGACACGGGAGCCTGAGATAACAGTCTGACAGACCACACCCAGTGGAGGATTGACTTGTCCTGGTCAAATGCACAGATATTACCTGCAGTCACATCACAGCTAAACACACTAATGCAGACACACCCTCACATCGTTTACGGAAGAAAGAACCGTGTTGAAAAATGCTGTTCCTTTTTCCGTAATGCTTTGCACCTGACCCAGGACCAATTACTTTCACTTCATGTTAGGCCCATTTGTCAAACCCTGCCTGTCTTGTTCAAGCACAAACAGTTCTACAAGTCAAGGCATGCTGGTAGAGTCTGGCAAAACATCACAGCGTGTACAGGTCAAATGCTTTGCCAAACAAACATCTGAAATCTATTGCTAGTGTATAATTTCACAATCAAAACACACAGACTGCAGTGCGTAAACCAAGGCAACACAGTCACTACACAAAGACAACGGCAGCATTCGTAAACCCCCTCAACCCCCAGGGGGCTATTGTGCCTTCAAGTAGCTGACTTCAACTGCTATGAACTATTCAGCCATTACTAGATGTCATGAGAGTGAAAGTGAAGTGCAGTGCTACATTCAAGACATTCATGTTGGATCAACAGAGCAAAGGAAGAAACACATCTTAATTCCAAAACTGTCTTTTAAGACAGAAACCCAGTTTAAGCCTAATGTTTTTTTCTTCACTGGTGAAGCAGCACTGACGACGAGTCCAAGACTTAATCCATGCCCACCAGAAAACAGTGTAACAGTTTATTTACACAGAAGCTGCTTGTTCCAAAATGTTGAATGAGTTAGGCGTTGGCTTTTTCCAGGTAATCTAATCTTGGTGCTGACACTTGAACCCTGTGAACAGCTTTCCAGTAACAACGTTTTCATATTGGGCAAAGTCTTCTCTGATGTAAAAAAAAAAATTGCTTGGTTTGACGAGCTCTGTGAGTAAGAGCTGCTGTCTGAGCAAATCTTTTCTCAATATAGACCAGCCTGGTCAAACTAAGCACAAGCTTGTTTTTTATACATCCTGACAACGTTACTGATGTTACGATGTTATGATGGCACTTAAACAGGAAAAGTGAGCTGTCACTTAACAGTTCTTGTTTGTAATTTCTCTGACACGAGTGCCTTACTCTGACAAGATCTGAGTGTTCCTGAATAATGCAAGATTATCAGCTGCGATAAACATACTGGATGTAAGACTGGTCCAAAGCTTGTGCCTCATATTACAGCGCTGTAAGAGTTTCCCAATGCTGGATTAGCCCTTCACTGTATATGTGGGTATCTTTTCTTCTCTAACACATACACTTTAAACTGACGTGACGATTAGCTAGGAATATAAATTCCAGAATTAAGATCAGGAAACACTCATGCAAAACAAATAAAACTGAAGATAAAGAGGCTATGACTTCAACAGATAAGCAAATTAATGGAGCAATCATAGCTGTGAGCTGTTAGTCTACTTCTCTAAAACAAGCACACATCTCAGAGGATCCTAAATTTATACATTCTGCATTAATAAAACTACAATGTGACTGGACTAGGGGGCTTACATATGGCTCTGTCCACCATCTCCACCACACTCTGCAGTGCACTCTCCTCTGGTTTACTGCAGCTTCTCCTCTCAATGTTCTTCAGGAGCAGAGGGTAGCGAGTGAACCTCTGCAGAGGAACCACCAGCAGATCCCTCAATTGCAGCCTGCGGCACTGCTCCTTCCTCTCACACCACTCCCAGAAAAAGAGAAAGAGATCACCTTAGAAATCACCCTTATTCAGCAATACCCATTAGACACTACTGTCTTTGCGAGTGATTAGCTTAGCATTGGTATTGTACTGGACTTATGGATGCACTACACACATGTTACTAATTGGTAATTACACAGCCCCCCACAATATAATCAAAATCTAAAATTATTTGCTTAGTTTATGAGATGATAGTGGGGTTATGAGCTACACCGGGCCTGAGCAAATGCAGAATGTACGGGCATGTTTTGACCTGTCTTGAAGTGCACTTTTCTCTGACACCTGCCCTGTGCCCCTGGGCTGCCCCAGAGCTCAGGTCAAGGCCTGCTTAACCGGCTCACAGCACACTGGCCTAGCGTACCTTCACATAGGAGCCAAAGTCCTCTCTGGCCTTTAGGCTGTCCAGATAAAGAATGGCTGTAGTGTAGTTTAGACAGTACTTCTGCAGACAGTGACAAATGCTCTCTCCAAACGCCTGCAAAGTCATTAGGAGAAAGGTGTCAGAACAAAACTCCGCAAACCTCAACTCAGGAAGGACTGCTGATACACCTATATAGGACAATGACCTCAGTTTATGTCCAGTTGGAGCAGAAATGGTTTATTTTGGAAGGTCTTGATTTACTGTGAATGAACAAGGATGAAAAAGGGCCCTGATATGTTGTGCTTTGTATGTCTGTGGGAAAGATACGCAAGAAATCAAGAAGCCACTCGTGCAGTGCAGGAGTACCCGTAACTCGCATCCAATTTAAAATGCATGACGTATCGGGGAAAACAAAGATTAGCATTTAAATTCCATCATTCTATCCTAACACATATTCAGAACTGTAAACGACACAGAATGCCCCTCATTTATTTCACTTGCAAATAAAATTCATATAATGGTAGTTTTAAATGCAAGTTATTAATCTTGTAGCTGAAATTCAACAGAAACTTCAACAAATAAACACATTTAAATCACATTTTTTCTGTATGTAAAGTTTCTACCCTTTGCCTTCAATTCTTTTGGGAGGCTGCTTTCAGTTTTTCTTACATGACGACTGCACTTTCTGCTTCTGTTAGAAGTCTGAATCATTTTTGTACTCTAGTCCTGAAAATCCTTTTTTCCTACTGGTTCCTCAAGTGCTTTACCTTACATGCAGGTTCTCTCATAACTAATCTCCTCAGAAATATCTCCTGAAAATGAATAACTTGCACTTAATAGCTATACTGATGTGTTATGTATTATCCTATGTATTATCCTATCTATTAACTAAACCATTACTTCTACTGTGGCTAAATACTGCCATGCCTACTCCATCTCATCAAGGTGCTCAGAAATAAACCATTTAGAATCAGAATTATGTGAAGATATCATTGTAAGGAGATCAAACACCAATTCCACCATGTTCAACCTCAAAATCATGTCATCAAATCTTCAGTGAAAACAGCATCAAGGCTAATTATCTGGCTTTGTGGAGTGGCAAAATTTATTTTGTAAACAGGATATTCATGACACAAACCCATGCTCACCTTGTTCAGAAGTGCTAGGAGGGTCTGTGTGACGTCTGTTTCTGGAGTTGACCACAACTCTTTAATCACACGCAGCAGACTGGTCAGGAAGCCAAAGCTAACCTGCAGTCAACCCACAATGTAAACAGATATTGTGATCTGTGCTTTATTCTACTAACAGGAAGACACAACACACTGTGAGAACACGTATAAAAGTTTTATAGACATATGTTTTTCCATCATACCAAGCAGAGTTCATTAAGGTTGGCAAACAGCCTCCAGGAGTCTATGTCTTGTAAACACTCTTGCAACTGCAGGTCTGACAGAGGGGTTAGAAAAACCTGCACACAATTCAAAAGTAAATAATGCTCAGAACAACAGTGTAATCATTTACAGGTCCGATCAGTTTCATTTCAGTGAATTTCAGCCATACTGTTCGGGTACTACTGTTTAAAAATAGTGCTAGTCTCTTGTAACTGTACTGTTTTCACTGTGGGACCCTCATCAGCACCAGTCTATAGTAAAACACTTCAGCACATTTGTAGCACGTCTACCACCGCTAGTGCTTCATGTTATGGTCTTTCATCAAGTCATATAATTAATCGCTAATATTCATATTCATAAAATTCATACCTCCTTCAGCACCATCAGCTGATCAAAGAAGTAAACACACTCGCTGGTGAAGAGCTCCCAGATGGCCTCCTGTTTCTTGTGGGCTTGTGGGTCCTCCTCCACCCCTAGCTGGGGATTGTCTTTCAGAAATTCCTCCAGAGTCAGGTCCTAAGAGGAGAGGAGAATAAAAAAAATCATTCACCACAACATGTTATTACAGACTTACAAGTTCAGCCTCCATTTATTTCATTTCCAGTAACAATGACCATGAATCACAAACCCAGTTCTAAGAACAACAGCAGCTTGATCTTCTATTTTATTGTCCATTTTCTTTTCTTAGTAATTTCTTTACAGCTACACGTCCTTTCAGACACACAGAGCTAAGTTGCCTTCTAACAGTGAAAAGGTAGACACTTGTGGAATGTTTCATATCTGTGGAGCTTGTATACAGTCACACACCCAAAAAGTAATCTATGCTGAATAATAAATCATTAAATATCTGCATGTCTTATTATGTTCAAGAAGCTACTAAAATGTCACATGAGCACAGCTAACCCTAATCAATCATTAAGAAAGAGTCTGAACCTAAATGAACCAGTGCTGCGATGAAACTGTTGCATGCTACTGCAGCAACACGCTACTTGCTACTAGAACAGTCCCTGTCATCACTGAAAGTCATTAGAGGCTACATGAAGCCAGCACCCAAGCCCCAAAGACAAACAAGAGACCAATAAAACAGTACATATGACCCGCAATCAACGGCCTGATATGGCCTTCCGGACCTTGGCTCGTGTCTGGTGGTACGACTGCGGGAACACACGCTTGACACAGACACACACACACACACACACAGATAGACAGACACACACACATAGACAGACAGACAGACAGACAGACATACACAGATAGACAGACACCCACACATAGACAGACAGACAGACACACACACACACACACACACACACACACACAGACAGACAGACAGACAGACAGACAGACAGACAGACAGACAGACAGACAGACAGACAGACAGACAGACAGACAGACACAGCTTCTTGTGTATGTAGATGGCCTAAAAAGTTATGAAGCCCAATGTACACACCAGAGGGAGAAAGACTCTTCCACTGTCACCACTTGTTTCAGCGACCTGAAATGGCTCACTGAAACTTCCAACCCTTTTTCCTGTTACAATGTGATGTCATGTTGAAACACAATCCTTAGTGCCCCTGTGCCAGCAAGAATCACATGCAATGCAATCTCTAGCAATAACAAGGGCTGCTCTGGCAGTCTACCATTTATAACAGAGTGGGTGAGCTGACCATTTAGAGGATGCTGCTTGGAGCTCAAACAGGAGTGTTTCTGAAGGGGGATAGGGATGTTCAGGATGAGAAAAATACGTTTTAAAAAATAAAATGTATTCTAGTAGACCCAATAAATACAATTTAAATACACAGTAAGAAACATTGTTATTTTGTGAACCAGTTTTGAATACATATGGTCTTCCATGTTGTATTAACTGAAGAATTAAACATGAAGGGTCTTTGATTTTACCCAGTACCTGATTTTTGTTATGAATTAACTAATAGAAATTGTCATTAAAAGTCATGCTAACATTAAATGTGTAATTTCAACATGTTATTTATACAGCAGTATCCCCCTGTGATGCAGTGGAAAATCACATGCAGTACCTCATGTTACACTAGCTCCTGGAGCCAAGTTCCACACTGTAACCAAGAAGTACCACACTGTAACAGTGATATGACAGGTGAGCTGGTCTGTTTAGTGGAGATGTTCAGGGCATGTGTTCTGTCAGTAATGGCTAAGATGCTGGTGTGACCAAAACATCAGAATTCAGCAACTCTTAAAAAGCGCTCCTCTAATAGAGAAACTGGCATAGAAAGGGCTCCTGTTTTGTTTGGAGTAAAAATAATTGAAGCAGATGTATTATTATAGGTGGCAGACCTTGTAAAAGTGTGCGTAATCTCTCAAACAGACTGTCTGAAAAACAGAGTAAGCATATGGTCGCAGCTTACAACAGCCAGCACTGCTGTTGTTTATTATGGTACATGTGATCATCAACAACAAGCAACTCAAATACTCTGCAGCTCCAGCGGTACAGCAGTAATCTAAAGCAGAACTACATTTACTCCAAATAACAAACCCCATCTTCCAAATACATCTTTAGTAAACGCTGTACATACACCAGCCAATGCATGGAGGTCTGTACCGTGTACTGCTGGAAGTCTGTGTCTCTCCAGTCCTGGATCTGAATGGATGTCAGGCATTTCTCGATGTCAGCAGAAGAGCGCACCTTGGCTTTAGTCTAATGGAAAACAACATGGAAGTGTTTAACACCACAACAATGTCCATCCGCCTGTCAGATAACATCATCCAGTACTTACAGTACTGCTCTAGGTTTAAAACCACCAGCCATCACTGCAATTTGTGTTATTTATGTGCAATAGCCACTTACACAATGTGCATTTAAAAGGTATTTTACACTAGTGCTTCTAAGTTCATGAATTTAGAATTTTGCATAAATTTCACCTAAAATGATCAGATTTTCCCTAAAAGTAGATATGCAGATCCAAATTCGGTTTTTAAGCCACATTTTTGCAGATATATAGAAAATTCTAAAGGGCTCACAAGGTGTCAAGCACCACTGCGAATGCTTTATTCAACACATCAAAATTCTGCCAACAACTGGCTTTATATTATTAAAAAACATGATTCCAAATTTTTAAACAATAGTACACAAGCCAAACGCACGTGACTCTGCCAAGGATTCAGGGTGAATCAGCTACAATGAGAAAATTAATTTAAAATTATTTTGAAGTGCTTCAGAGGCAGGCTCACCTAAAAGTTGATTTACTTAATTTAGAGACAAACAATTCACCAAAATACACCAAATACCCATTCCTGCTGTCATAGTCTGCACAACCCAAGCTGAGAAAGGTCATTTCTGCAGTAGGGTTTAATTCATGCGAGTGCTCAGATTCAAATTGCCTTAGCTTAGGTTACAGCCATATGTGCAATATCAGTTTTAGCCAACTAATTTTTCTTGGTTGAAGTTGCACTATATAATGCAGATATGTGCCATCTATGTAGGTAAAGTCCATGTCCATGGCTGTACGTCTGACAGCACTGCATCCTCACTGGGAGGAAGTTTTGACATTAAATGTTTGGGCCAATCAGATTTTAGTATAACCAAAAATGTTTAAAAAACAGTAACCATAGCACATTACACAGAAACATGTAAATCTTCTTGATTCTCATTAAAAGACATACCTGATGCATTTTTAACAGAGACAACTGACCAGGAGTCTACCAGTATGTAAAAATGTTAGCCTGTTGCATTTGCTGCTTGCATCCTGGTTTGTGTTATGAAGGCTGGCAGAGAGAGAGAAGGAATAGGGGGACATGCAAATCTGCTTCAGCTCTAAGTGGGTCAGTGAACAATGTGCATTCGACCTCAGCTGAGCCGGCCAAAGTATTGGCAAAGTTTTTCCAAGAATGCAGAAAACAGTGATGTGGACGTGCCAACAGAAAACACAGTTAGGTAGACCACGCTCCATGAGGCTGTACCCTTAAAGTGTGAAACGTCTAGCATTTCACTTACCGTGCTACGTCTAGAAAACGGCCACTTGGACTTCTTAGTATCTGCAGGGGGCACGGAAATAAACAAGGAAGGTTTATTTTGAAGGCACTGTTTCTGTGCAGAGCAGCTGCTCATAAAATGTGTATATGCATAATATTCAGACAAAGCGGTGATATTCAGTGCGGATACACACGCTACACAATTACAACTATTTGTGTGAACATGACTAGGTACATTTATATCACACGAGAGTAACCACTTTATGGTGTTATTATATTAACAATTTCTGAGCTCATATCAAGATTACCATGACGCAACTAACCTAAAAATGTGGATCGGTTTAAAATATCTGCAGCACCATTGGAAACAAACAGATCACCAGGAGAAACATCCAATCCAGGAAGAGTCACCACTACAGAGCTTCGTCTCCGCTCCTGCAGCCTGTCGGGAACAAGGGGTGTGGCATGTAAAAGGGAGTACTAACGGGAAAAACAGAGAACAGTCTGGTCCTAAAGGCTACTAGTCAATGACAGAGGTGTTCGTGACAGGATTTGTTTCCCTCCAGCATGGTCAATTTTAAATCTGTGGTTAAAAACACACAAGGCTATGATGACACCATTTTATTAAACATTGTGTACAATACTGTAAAAAAACATCAGAGACCACATTTTACTTTTTCACTTCCAGTTAAAACAGCCAAATACATTATTTGGGTGGTAGATCATTACAATTACACTGGTACAAGTGGATCAGACACAGCAGTGCTGTTGGAGGTTTTACATACCTCAGTTGGGCTGAAAATAGTTCATCAACCAAAACTAACCAGCCTACAGTACCCTGTGGGCAGCATTCTGTGACCTGTGAGTCTGTGGAGGGTGACCAACACAAACTGTACAGCAAAATACAAACCTCTGACTTCACATTTAGCCAGTACGGTAGGTGTGTCTAATAGAGTGGACAGTGAGTGGACACACTCAAGCAGCACTGCTGTGTCTGATCCACTCACACCAGCACAACACACACAGATCATCTCAACGTCAGTGTCACTGCAGTGCCGAGAATGATCCACCAAAAAAATACCGCTCCTTTGGTGGTCCTGTGCGGGACCTTACCACTGAAGAACAGGGTGGAAGGAGAGTATGCAGAGAAACACATGGACTACAGCTACAACTGTGAAGTGCATCTAATAGGCAAGCAGAGCTGATAAAATGGACAATGGGTACAGAAACAAGGAGGTCTCCCTAATAAACTAGGCCTTACTGAGAAACTATGCCTTACTAGCAAACCAAACAAAGAGGATTGAGACTGCTTCAAGAGAAGCAGTAAATGAAAGCATGGGTTTAGGTTTGCATATAGATGATAGGACCATGTCCCTATAGAATTGTCCGTATCAATGTTTAAGTGAATCTGTTTACATTATATTCGGTGATGTCATATTAGTTCTCTGATGTGCCTCCTAGAGGCTATATTTTCAATGCAACATTTAGGTATGCTAGAATTTGACTGGCTGACGGGGAATATCTGAAGACTCAGTGTCAAATCTGAAGGCTATCAAACTTACTGCCAGGCATGAAGGAGGCAAGAGCAAACCGGTGTGGACAAAAGCAAATGATCAGGTCTGACGGTCCATAACTGAAAACTGAGTCTTTAGATGACTTGCTTCTCTATTGGAATTCTCATAAATGATATTTTGTCCATGCCAATGCGTTTTGTATTTTGTATGTATCATGCCACCAAAAAAAGAAAAGGGACATCAGGAGTTTTTTCATCATAGAGTGTACATAACAGGTAGTAAACTAACTGACAAGTAGCCACACTGATTGAGATAAATACATGTTTCTGGTGGAAACAATAAATAAATAAATAAATAAATAAATAAACACATAAAACGAGTGGATATTACAAACTAAATTGAATTAAATTGAAAACAAATTAAATTTTAGTTTGGAAAATGTCACCATTAATGAACTGGTTTGAATGCACTGCATGAAATAGCAGTAAACTAGAAGGTCTGAATTAGGAATTACAGAGCATTTTAAAGAGGCCTTAGCATTACAGTGTACAGAGTTAGCCTAAAGATATTCAGCAAATATAACATTTAAAAGTCAAAATATTTGGACATTCTGCCATGCATATTTTTTTGGGGGAGTTACCGTCACTAAATGTATCTTTTTTATATATATAACGCAATATTTTATAAGTAGCTGTTGTGGATTAAGTGTGACTTAAATGTGTTCTGTGTTTTTTTTGGACACTAAAAACGTATCTACTCTAAAAAAGCTCGGCTTAACGGCTATTCTGACTGAAAATGAACTAAATGAAGGCTGACATTTCGCCCAGAGTACTTCAACTACAAATATTACTTTCCAGTGTCTAATGACAATAAAAGAAAGTAAGAAAAAGAAATTCCTGAGCGACACGTGAGCATGTCTGGAATGCTTTTATGACAGGAACAGAGTGTCTTACTAAAGCTGAAGAGCTGAAATCTTTTCTTCCTTCTGTATGTGTGACAACTGCAAAAATGCATTACTCTACATGGAAGTTTATATTTAGCAAGTAGCTTAACAATACAAAATATAGAAAGTACTTTCATGACGTTTGGAACTAGTAGAGAGACCAGAGAGGCAAGACAGGAAAATCAACGCTGTACAGCCTGCGGCAGTGGGAGGCCAGCACAATACTGCTAGTCAAAAAGCAGTGTTTGTTTTTGGCCTCCTTTGCTTTTGTTAAGGGTACACACGCACACACACACACACACACACACACGCACGCACACAGGTGAATTTATGATGTAAATAATCACTGGAAAATGCAATTCATGGGCTGTCAGCATGGCACACCAATAAAGCTTCTGCCAAAGAAGCTTCAGGTATACTTTTTAAACATAGCAGCAGCATATTTAACTAAACTTGTGTCTCTTATATTGATTACACTTCCTCTGTATTATGTTCAGTTCAGCCTTAGTTCCCCATTAACCTTGCACAGTGTTGCAGAGAACTGGAAAATCATTTATTGTAAATGGTGGCAGAAATGTTTCTAACAACTTGACAGGCTGGTTTCAGACTTCCTCCCTCAGCTTTGAGTCTGCTCCCTTATGGGAGGCTAAGAAGTGGCAGTCATGTGTGATGCTCCATATATACAATCCTATGCAACACTGTGAACACGCCCACTCAGATTAGGTTCTGTTAAATTCCTGTAAAAATAAATTCCGTTACATCAAACAGAAAAATGGAATTTTCACTCTCGCTCTGTGTACAATTTCTCGTTCCCTCAAGTTTACATATCAGAGCATCAGACTCTGCTGGAGTTTAGTAAACATCACTAATGTTCATGGTGTCAGCATCAGCGACTTTTCATGGCCTGGTTGAGGCACAGGCATGTGGGACTCCTCTGCTGAATTACACAGCTGACTGATGGAGGTTGACACACTATCACGGACAGTAGGTTCCTATGCTAGCAAAGACTAGACAACGTGCACTAACATCAACTCTGTAAGTGACTAAACTCTATTGTGCCAGTACTGGCACCCAATCCCAAAACAGTATCAGTACAAAACTATTATTTTCTACTAAAATAATATTATTACTACAGTACTGATGTAAAGTACGAGTGATGAAGCTGTACTCCAGCACAAGTGACAGCTGTGTAACACTGAGAATTAAAAAAATAACATGCAGTTAAGAGATTTATACAAATAGGACATTAAGTAATTACCATATATAGCTGATCACATCTTACTACCCAAATTATTAACCATATCATTAAAAGCACCCTAAAAACAAATAATATTTTAAAAGCACTGAGAAAATCTATATTATTTTTAAAATGACACAAAACCTCTGTGTTTTATGTTTTATGAATTTAATTGTGTTTTCATAAATTTTAAGTTGTTCCAGAAAAGCTGGGACAGCAGCATGTTTACCTGTGTTGCATCTTTCCCTTTTAATAGCACTGATCCACTTTTGAAAGCAGATTTGTTTTTTCTTTTTTTTGAGATATGTTTTCAGCTGTGGAACCGTAATGTGACCTTTGTTGTTGTATTTTGTACATAGTGTCAGCGGAAGACAGGTTTGGACAGCATACAGGCTAGCCCAGCACTCACGCTCTCAGATTACACACACATGCTATTGTGGCACATGCAGACTGTAGCTCAGTGTTGTCATTGTAAAATAAGCACAGGCATCCCTGAAAAAGACCTAGAAGGCAACATATGCAGCTCTAAAACGTGTTCGGTATAAATAGTGCCTTCATAGACGTCTATGATACACACTACTACACCCACCATACCATGAACAGAGTCTTGATTTTGAACTTTATCCTGGTAACTGATTAGTCCTTCATATTTTGGATCTGTAGAATTTGGTCTCTACTACTTCCATAAATAATCCCAAAAGCTGATTCATCAACCACAAAACACGTTTCCACTGCAGATCCGTCCATTTCAGTGGAGCATTAAATAACAAGAATCGTTGTAGGTGTTGTTTGCTAACTAACGTATTCTTAAACTCTTGAACTTTTTGTGGATGCACGTTTGGTAAAGTGGTAAACCTCAACATCCTAGTTTATGAAGGACTAGGTTTTATCTGGAAGCTCATTTTACACCCAAACCTGACCTGTATAAGATGCTTTATGAACATGTCATAATGTTTTTAGTCCTAAATTGCTCCTGCCCAAAGTGTTGTAGGCATCCATTTATGATTTTGCCTTTGTCCTGTTTTCATCCAAAAAACTGGTCAGAGTGGATTAATAATCTGTTTTTATAAGTTATTACTAAATAAAATAACATACATTAATGAGACAAGTGATTCCGAACTCTATAGAGGCAGCGTTAAGACTCTTCACTGTCTGTATTATGCATCCCAAGGCAGTGACACCACACACCGCATCTACATGCAAAAATAAGCTGAACAGCCAACATGGTAAAGAAGTTGAATCAAGAGCAAGTCAGCGTGGGCAACTTTGCTATCAGCCTTTCTGTGTTAGTCAGCACCTGACCATAGGACCACACACAGATAAACACATGTGTCATATATGCAGTTGCTATGAGACACACATTCTTGAGACTTATAAAAGCAACACCCAGTCTCACAGAGTCTACCGTGATGAAGCCTTCAAAATGACTTCATGTTCATTCTGAACATCTCCCCTATATACGACTCAGCCTGTCTGCCAATTGCTAGACACAAAGGGACAATGTCCTTGAAGTAACAGCCAGCTAGTTCATATTCCTACCACACACAGAGATCAGAGCTACAAGGCCCAGCACGAAAAACGCTGTTCAGTCTCCTTCCTAATCAGAAAAAATAAAATGGGGATGAGAACTGGCTTAAGATCTATAAAAGAAAACAGGTCATTGCTAATTGCAGTCCATTACAAAGCACTTCCATGATGCCATCCCAATGCATTGAGGCAGGCCAGAAAGCCCCCTCTGTACAGATTCCCCAGCCACTGTGCTGCTACGAAGAAGGGAGCTTTGTCCTCGCACCTCTACCAAATAATGATGCCCATAGCAAACCGTCTCGTCCAATCCCAGTCCCGGGACATGTTCTGCCATTGGACAGTGCCACACTGTAATTAAGGCCACAATAGCTGTCTAATTATCCAGAGCTCATCGTTCAGGACGTTAGCAGAGCGGGCCCATTGGGGGATAACAGCTCTAATGAGAGTTTGTCTAGTCCAACACAGAACCATGGGACTCTAATAACGCTCCTTACTGAGTTCATGTGCTTTTAACAAAGCGGCAGCACAATGAACAATGGGCCTTCCTCTGCCCAGCTACCCGCTCTCTATCAGGGCTACTCTCTGCTGAGAAATGTGCCGTTTTGGCCATTGACGACGGTGTGTTTCCATACAAACAAATTCCAGGTTTAATGAAACAGCTTTTCAAATTAGAGATGTTGAACAGCAAGTCAAGGAACACCTATTTTACAGAACGAGGAACTGTTGGTTTTGGCTGGAAGTGAAATGTCAGGCCTGTTAGTAATTTGGTAGACTCAAAGGCAGAAGGAAATTTTGCATGTACTATGACCTCTACTTTTAGTATTTGCTTTATATGGAAAGACAATGTGGCTCTCATGCAAATCTAACTAGCAAGGCCATAGTTCATGCAAATCTATGGAGACAGCTGAGCAACGCACCTACCTTTTATGACTGGGTTCCTTCACCTGCAATTAAAAACAGATATGATGTAAGTGCGAGCAGTAATGAGGAAAGATCAGCTTCTGTGGAAGCAATGCACTTTCTGAACTGGTTTAACATAAGTAAAGAATGGCTGCACTGCACCAGACACACCACACTGTACATCAGCGTGATATCAGTTTCACAGGCACTCATCCCTGAATCGCCATTTTCAAGTAATTGTGTGGGTTTAAGACCCCTTAAAGCCCTCACATCTGCTGGGATGTCCCGGCTGTATAGCCGACGTGCCTGGCTGAATACGTAAACTGGGGGAATGGGGTTTCCCTTTTATTCTTTGGATTGTTCACTGACCCCTCCATTATTCAGTGACTGCTGACGGGGGTGAAAGGGGGCCCGACAGAGGAACCTTCTCAAGGAGTTTGGAGATGTGGGCTCAGCCAAAGCTGTCAGTGCACGTAACTGCTGATTCATTTGCTGTCAAAAGCCTTCATTGTGAATAGCCACCCCAGGAGGCAGTGCAGAATGGGAGGAGAGGTTTCATGTGAAAAGAATGCAGAGGCTTTTTACATGATTTATTACCCACAAATAAGGAGATACACTTATTAAGTCCAGATTAACTGCAGTTTAGTAGGTAAAGTCTATTAAAACGACTGCTTATTGTCATTGCCACATGCCGTAGCGTACCTTCACCCAAAGTTAAACAGACAGCAGTGGCTTCCGATTCTGGTCCCCTGCTTTTCCACATTTTAGTTATTCCTGTTCCCTGCTGCACTATTTTTAACTCAGGACAGGCTTGCTTATAAGCTGCTATGTTGGAACAAGTTCATTAGTGCATGAAAAACATGGCAAAATACGCAAGACATACTTTTAAGGTGCCAAAACCACTGTAGATTTGCTAAAGAAACTTTCAACGGATGAACTAAGACCTGTTTTTTGTAAACGAGATATTTGAACTGTATTTCAGGAACCTCCACACACCCTTATTATTCAGTCTTTCTAGTGACCTTTATTTTTGTGCAGAAGTACCAGAGGACTCTAAACCACTAGCATATATTAGACCATTTCTTATTCATTTGTTTGGATACTTTACCTGTTCGCTATCGTCGGTTGTGCTGTCAGAGTCAATGCTCTCATTCAGACTAAGAAACTCCTGCCCTGTGCAAATGCCACTCCCATCAATTGTCTTTGATCTATGTGATATGAGTTTGTCAGTGGCCACTGAAGTGTCTGAGTGACCATCCTGGTGACCCTCCCCGTTGGACTGGGTCGAAGTGGTGGCGAGAGGAGACTTTTGCCTATAAACGGGTGACAAAGGACTCCTTGGTGAAGTTCTGTCACAGGTCCCTGATTCCTCCTGGGGGCTGTCCATCCTCCCTGGCTCCCGCGAAGGAAGTCTCGTACTCCTCATCCTCCTCAGGGTGGGAGATGTAGAGATTCGGGCTGGTGCTTGTCTATCAAATTGAAACAGTGGAGTGGGCATGCCGTCCATCTCTTTTACAGACCCGTACCTCAGTCTCGAGGGAACCCTCGTCAAGTCTATTCGCGTTATGACAGGATTACTTGTCTGTGTCTCTTTGTCCACTGAGGTTCCATGATCAGTCTGAGTATGGGCATCAGTGCTTTTGGCCTCATCTTCACCCCGGTGCCACTCAATGTAGTCCCAGTCCAGTGTTTTACCCACATCCGTACAGTCTTCATTGATATGAGCATAATTTACCTCAGTCATGTTGGGCAAAACAGCATTATACTGACACAGAGAAGGTGAGGCCGGTCAGGTGAGGATATCCATAGCAGTGGATGACAGAGCTTCTGAAAGGTAAAGAAGTATTGGAGAGCGTGGTCAGCAGATGAGCTGTGCTTCAGATGACAACCCTAAGTACTCGGACAGAGGCCTTACAGCGGAAACATTATCACGACTAAACCGAAAGCGTTCTTAGGCTCTGTAGACACAATTCTACACACTTAAAAAGATGGTTCTATAATTATACCTTAAGAAATAAAATGAAACAGCCCTTTATGGTACGATACAGACACTTTTACAGAAGGTTCTGTAAGATATACCTACATATTGCAACTTCGGCCTATCTGAAAAACACTTTCAGGTGCTACACCGAAGCCTTTCAGGGTTCTTTACAGAACCATCTACATCTGAAGAACCATCACACGAAGCAAAGAACCCTATAATCATGAAGGAGTCTAGACTCTATACAGAACCATTTTCTTTACTAACGACCCACCTTTCTCTAGTGTGTACGTCCTCCCTGAGGGTCGTGTTAACAATAGCAGCAGCTAGCTGGCTGTATCACTCACAGTGGAAGAGACATTTCACTACATCATCCTGAAAATACATACGAATACTAATAAAGATAAACCTGCTGAATACGAGCGGAGCGGAGCTGAATACCACAGCCAGGCAGCACATCGTGGGAAACAAAGGCGAGCATGAGAACCGGCTGAGACTTCAGGCACCTGATCCCAAACACTGCCAACTGAGCCCAACGCCAAGTAGCTACCAAACTCTGGAAGAAGGAACGATAACCTCCAGGTTTAAACCTCGAATAGTCGAATATAATGACTGTAACACACCCCAGCTACACGAATTTGGGTCCTTTTCTCGCTGTTTTTCGCCTGTGTTTCTCGGTGTAAGCTGCGTCGAGCGGCTGTTAGCAGGTGTACAGCAGCCTGAGAGAGCTGGGCGAAGCCTGGTGTACTCACGGTAGCGGCTCCTCTCCACGCGGCTGCTCGATGCTGAGTGAGGGCGAAGGGTTTTCTGAGGGAATGAGGTGAGAGAGAGAGACACGGTCCTATCAGCACTCGGCTCTCTTCCCTCTCACCACACAAGTCATTAGTCCTCTAGTCGGCAAAGGGCTGCTGAAGAAACGTGTCCAGGCGCTCTGGAGTGCTGATGGATAAATAAATATAGTGCAGCAGGAAAGAGTCCACAGGTCTGTCGGCTACCGGCCTGTTACACACCGCTTGTGTTGTTGACTGTAGCTGAGGAGAATAAGAGGGCGGGGCGATCACCTTTTCTCGTCCGTGTGCAGAGAAGTGTAATTTTAGCACAGACACCCTATACATCGCCTCCCTGTGACCTCCTGGTGGTGATAGTACTCTGAGGATGTGAACATAACAAGCAGAAATGTACCAAACTGATCCACCCTGTAAGACTACAGGACTTCTATGGTACTAGATATTAGAATCAGGTAGAGTTTCACCTCAGGTGCTCCCTGCAAGAAGAAACCGAACACCAGCAAACCCACCATATGCTGTGTTCTGGATGCTGGTAAGCTGCAATGAAAAGTTGATAAACTGGAACCACCAAAACCAGCATATCACTCCTCACAGACTAATAAAACCCCATATCTCCAAAATGATAACTTTACAGGAGGAGAAAATGTACTTTACTTTAAATGTAAATAAACAGATCCAGACCACTTATTTTGGACCACTGTAAATTCATCATGAAATGTACACACAAAGTGCAACTTTCAAATTAGATTAAAAATATTACAATAAATATTGTCAACCAGCATCAGACCAGTACTATACCAGCTTAAACCAGCATCAGACCAGTACTATACCAGCTTAAACCAGCATCAGACCAGTAGTATACCATCTTAAACCAACATCAGACCACTATACCGTCTTAAACCAACATCAGACCAGCACTATACCAACTTAAACCAACATCAGACCAGCACTATACCAACTTAAACCAACATCAGACCAGTACTATACCATCTCAAACACACATCAGACCACTACACCATCTCAAACCAACATCAGACCACTATACCATCTTAAACCAACATCAGACCAGCACTATACCAACTTAACCAATATCAGACCAGTACTATACCATCTTAAACCAGCATCAGACCAGCAATATACCAGTTTAAACCAGCATTAGACCAGCACTATACCATCTTAAACCAACATCAGACCAGCACTACCACCTCAAACCAACATCAGACCACTATACCATCTTAAACCAACATCAGACCAGCACTATACCAGTTTAAACCAGCATTAGACCAGTACTATACCGACTTAAACCCACATCAGACCACTACACCATCTTAAACCAACATCAGACCAGCACTATACCATCTTAAACCAACATCGGACCAGCACTATACCACCTCAAACCAACATCAGACCACTATACCATCTTTAACCAACATCAGACCAGCACTATACCATCTCAAACCAACATCAGACCACTATACCATCTTAAACCAACATCAGACCAGTACTATACCATCTTAAACCAACATCAGACCAGTACTATACCATCTTAAACCAACATCAGACCAGCACTATACCATCTTAAACCAACATCAGACCAGCACTGTACCATCATAAACCCACATTAGACCAGCACTATACCATCTTAAACCAGCATCAAATCAGCATACTATTCCAATTTAAAACAGCAATGCATGCTGGTCTGAGCAGTATTTTTCAGTTGTCTTATTTAAAGTAATCTAAAATTCAGAGTAATAACAAATCAAAATCAAATCAAATCACTTTTATTGTCACATCACATTTTCACAGGTGTGAAGGTGAGTGAAAAACTTCAGTACTTCAATACAAACATATAAATTAGACAATAAATATATACAATAGTAAGCACTAAAATCTCTGTTTATACTATTTTACAATTATGAATAAAAGTTATGAATAAAAACTATGATATATGCAGATGTACACATTATCATTTAGCACTATGGTAAGGCTGAGGTAGATGAGAGATGCAGGGTATATACAGGGCATATATATATATAGCTAATGATAAAAAAGAACTGTACGCATTATCCCAGTAAATAACCAGGAACCTTATCGCTCCTATGTTTTTTTTTCCCATTGACCATTTAGATTAAAAGAGCATATAGTAGTCTGAAGTCCTTATTTCTGAGTTGTTACATTGTCAACACAGCTTTCTTTTACTGAATTGACACATTCACTAGTAATTCAGACAGCAGTATTTGCCAGACCAAATTATTAGTATTAAAATTGGACAATATAAAATCTAATTTTAAACATTCAAGAATACATACCAATTAGAACTGATTGTTAAAGCGATCATAGTCCATAAACTAACACTGAGATACAAAAATAACTGTAGTATAATATAATGCTGAGGTTTCTCTCATTATTATCGGCATGTGATTTTAACCCTATGACAGCATAACACCTTTTATGAGTGTTTCAATGAGCAGGACACGTACTAAATGTTTTTTTTCGTACTGCATCAAGCTGAGTTCACTGTCTAAGTCATTTAAGGTGGCACCTGAGCACAGGAACCATGCTGGAGAATTAAAGAGAAAATGTCTGCGTCATCATGAAACCACGTGGCTCCTGTAGAGGTTGTTTTATTGAGCACTAGATGGCAGTATGAGCATGTGTTTCGGAGGGACCGAGAGTGAACCAGACAGAGTGACATCACAAATGTCTTTAAGTTAACGGAGAGGGTTTATACGGATTAGTTAGATGAATACAAATGAATGTAAAAATCTTCCCGCATATTTTAATGTTTATTTCTAAAACACCATTCATGTAAATTCACGTAACTCACACTGAGAAGTCTCGGTTTTCTGGGTTTTGTGATCAGTGAAATGCCAACTCTGGTCTTAAACTATAGGCTTTCTTTACCTTGAGGTCTGTAAACGCTGGTTAACAGTTCAGGAGGCCATGCAGACAGACCACACACTAATCGAACCCAGTGTCAGTAACCTGAGCATACAGGCTTTGCAGTTTTTGCTGTTTATTTACCCAGGGAGGGATAGAAAAGATTTATCCTATAGACCTATCCCTCGAGACATTTAAAAGGAGCTGTCCTGGATGAATGAATGGATGGATGTTTTACACAGTGGAGCCGAAATAAACAAACTCTTTATAAACTGGAATAGCTGTTATTTACCCAACAACCCTCACTTTACACACACGCTCACTCCCTCGGCTCTCCCTAACTTTACGCCCACACTGGTCAGCAGCCAACATGGCTGTTACTCGTGTATTCCTTGCCTGTGAATCCAGCAGGCTATCTGTGTTACTCTGGTCGTTGTAGTCACCCTGCACCCTCAGCCGAAGTTCAGGCTTGTTCACTGCACTCACATACCACAGACAGGCAGACCAGCCTCATCACTTCCTTCATTTCACGCAGAGGCTGTTCTACCCTGAAAGACAGTCTCCTCCCCCACCGGGCTGCTGTACTGGGGAGAAAAGAGCCCTGTTTGTCTCACAGGAAGAACTTTCAAACATGAAGAAAAGCGTCAGTTGAGAAACCGCCAGTGAACACCTTCTGTACTGCTCTGACTTGCCGACTGAGGCTTGCTATGCTTTCCTGTCAGACAGCCGCCGCAGCAGCAGCACACGTCCACCTTCTACCAGATGGACTGAGCCTTTGAACCGAAGCTTTCAGAGGGTCCTGGGAGCTGGAGGTGCCCCTCAAGCACTTAACCCCAGCCTGCTCTGCTCCGGTCTCCTGTCTTTCTCAGGATTACACTTTTAGACTCGAACTTCTGGAGCAATGTCAGAACACAGGTCGAGTTTCCTTCACATTGGGGACGTCGTGTCTCTGTACGCGGAGGGCACTGTCAATGGATTTATCAGCACACTGGGGTACGTTATTAGCTCTCACCCACACTCACCTATACCTTTCTTTACTGGGCACATTTCCCGAAATGACCTGTACCATGCCGAGATTTCCACGGACATGTCTGGAAGTCGTAGGCAGGCCAGCGCCTCAGGCGTGTCAGAGAAAGTTTATAGCATCTAGCACTGAATAAGGAAGTAAGTGGGCCCGAGGCGCGAGCGAGCAGGGGGAGTGGGCAGTGGAGCATTGAAGAGCATTCAAATCACATAACAGGAATGCAAAGCTGGCTATTTGTTTACACACGTTGCTCTTGAATCACTTTATGGCCTCCAGATCGTGTCTGCTGGCGCATATCTCGTGGTCAGCTCGCCTGTTTAAATGCTAATAGCTACAACATTTATTTGTTGATCTTATTCCTGAAGACTCCTGTTTGTTTTAGTTGGCTGTAGATGGACGTCTGTGTGTTCTGTGTTTGTGTCGTGTGTTTATGTGGCCAGTTTAAATAGTTTGAAGTTGATTTCATTCAGTCTAGGTCAACATTGGATCAGTTGATATTTAGTCCATATGGTATACACTTTAAAAGGATGGCTCTTCAGGGGGTTCCTAATAGAGAAACTGTTTATATAAAGATCCATGATTAAAAGATCCTTCGCACTGTGAAAGTGTTCTTCAGATGCTAGGAAAATGCCCTGTAGACGTAGCAATAAAAAGGGTAAGGGTTCCTACAAGCTGGGTATTGTAACGACTAAAGAACACTTTTTAAAGCTATAAGGAACCTTTTCACACTTTTCATCTATCTGAAGAACCTGTCATGATGTAAATAAGTTTTAAAATTTACATTTTAATAGTCAGGATATATCTGAGGGGTCTTTCACACAGCAGGATTACCCAAATAAATGTCCAACACAAATATGCCCCAGCTCTTTTGACAGACTTGACTTTGGGCTTATCTGGCTAAATTAACGAAATCCTGCTTAGTGAAATACCCTGCAGCGTATTTTCACTATTTTTATGATACTCCATACTAGCTGTGCACGATACCAGAAAAAGGTATTTCCCTGCAATATTCTCTGTGTACCTGCGAATCCATGAATCAGAGCCGTGGAAAGGTGCAGGCTTTTCTCCTGTATCAAGCAGCAGAAGAGTTGTAGCATGGCATTGACACTGGTCATTCATTCGTCTTGCCTTACTAGACATTGCAGGTGCTGTGATGTGATTATTGGACACTTGCGCATTAAGATGGCGCCCCCGAAACTATGTATCGTGCAGCCCTACTGCATATGCATCACAACATTTAGGATTCCTGAAGTAGGATGAGATTAAACAAAAAAAGAGCCATTAGTGTCGCATTAAAAACACAAAAAATATCAGTACAGTCATTTCATTGGCTGGGCCACGTGCTGTGCTGCACTACATACAGTTAAACAGGACTGAATGTTTGGGGCTGATTTTAATTTTGTTACCTGTGCTTTATTTCACCTGAAACTCTGGCAGTGTAGACTAAATAACACATTGAACACAATATATATAACAGTATTTGTGAATAGGCCAAAATCAGTTATCTGTTTGTATCCTGTATAACATATTCCTGGCTGTGATTCCAATTAGCGCAGCGCTACTATTTCACTCTTTGTGTAATGAAGACTGCAGATGTTTAGCTACTCACACTGTCCTCTATATGCTCAGAAAAGCACACTGTGAAGTCATATATAATAATAGCAATGAGTATTTTCATATTGCCCACCTCACACGTATTTCCTGTAGTACAAGACTTTGTTGTCAGCTACAGTGAGAATTTTAGTAGCTCAGGTAAATCACTTGTACGATTACTCAGCGTGCAGAATTTTCGGAAGTACATATGGATCCAGCTGAGTGTTTTTTCAGGTGAAGTCATTCGTTTAGTGTTACGCTTTGTGTGGAAAATCCTGCCTAAATGTTGTAGGTGTTTGTTTGAACTGTGCCATGACTCATACTTCAGATGAGATGCTTCAGTTATGGATTTTGCAGGTTGCAGCATGACTGCACCAGTTGCGTTAGCTGCCCTGTAGCTTCAAAAATAAGCAGTTTAAACACCTAAGCTGTGCACTGTGGCCTCTGGAAAGGTACCGGATGGCTTGGGTTGTTGTTAATGAATCAATGACCAGGGAGTTAGTTTGAATCTTGAAAAAAGCCATTTTAATGTAAAGTAGGCACAGTCCTTTGTATGGCCCTACAGATTGCGGTACATGTTTGCATGTTGGCCGCTGCAACCAAAGCACTGCTAATGAATGGCCCAGAGCAGACTAGGATGCCGGAAAAGGCCCGGATTTGGAGAACTGCCATCAGTTCACCTCTATAGGAACACAGCATTCTGTGGCAGATTGTTCTGCAGTAGATATTCATAATGAGAGCCAGATTTGCTGTGCAGATGCACTGATATCAGTTTGAGCTTAGGGCTTCCAGAGAACTTGTGGTATGATCTTAGAAACTTTCATTATGGGACAGAAGAGAAAGTGCTACGGATGCCTGTCTAATCTGATTGAAATGCTCATGATCACTCACTCTGTTTTGTCATTGTTTTGTCACTCAGCTGTTTGTCTTTGTTTTTGTTCTAATGCTCATATGACTACAAACCATGATCTGGTTTTATAGAATGGACCAATACGAGTTCTGCGTAGTACTAAGCTCCTTCACATGTAAGATGGCATTCTTACCTAAACAGCGTCTGTCTATTTTTTACCCCATCATCAAGTAAATGGAGCTGTAATGAGCATGTTTGTGAACCACAACTGGGCCACATTTAGTTCATATTTAACCTGTTCAGGTAGGCCGTGTCTCTTAAAGTACAACTAGTGTTGTGTGTACAATGACGTGTTTCACCACCTCACCGCTTTAAGTGTGAGAGGAAACCGTTAGTCTTTTATGAGCACATGAAGTGAGTCTATTAATGCTTTCCTGTTTTTCTATCCAGCACTAAATAACATATCCTATTGCCATCTTTTGTCTCCATTTAAGCTCCTAGCTCAGATATGAAGAAGTGGAGGAAGTTAGGAGGATGTTAGCAGGAGAACGTTAGCACTCATTCAAGAAAATGACTTTGGCAACGTTGATGTGGTGTTAAGAGCAGTTGTCTCCATGTATATAGTCCTGCATTGTGCAGCCGTCTGACAATGGTGCTGACACTAACAGGATGACTCATCAAGGGCATCACTATGTGCTGAACTTTTGCAGTTACAGCTGTTGGGTCAGTCAGGTACACAGATAAGGCTTGTCCTTGCTTATGTCACATGTGCAGCCGAGCGTGAAACTTAAATCATTTGCATGTCAAACCTACCCACCAAGTTGCATTCCTGTCTGTCAATTCCTTCTGTCTAATGTTTGTGCAACAGTGATGATGAGTGTATTAGCATGTTTAGCATATAGTTATATAGAATTTGTATTTGTATTTTTTTGGCCCTGAATGGACAGCATAACACCATAGTAAGTTTATTTTTAGAGACCCCCTGGAATTTAGATTTTGAGACTTTCAGCAGATCTAAGAGGTCAATTAATGGCCTGGACCCACCCAGGACCCCCTTTATTTCACACCTTGGTCCTGTTTATATGGGTTAAACATAGCGCCTTATGTGAAATGTTCAAAATCATTGTATTCATAGTTTTTGATTATTGTTTTCAAGTGTGGCATTATTTTTATTTCTCAGACCAAAACAAATTCTCATAATTCTTAACTTGCACTGTAAATATTTTGCCATCTCTGGTGTATAGAGCAGTAGCAGATAAAGTCAAGGGTGATGACTGAAGCCAGTGGTAGATAAAGGTCAATAGTAGATGACTGAGATCAGTAGTAGATGAAGGTCAATAGTAGATGACTGAAGTCAATAGTAGATGAAGGTCAATAGTAGATGACTGAAGTCAGTAGTAGATGAAGGTCAATAGTAGATGACTGAAGTCAATAGTAGATGAAGGTCAATAGTAGATGACTGAAGTCAGTAGTAGATGAAGGTTAATAGTAGATGACTGAAGTCAGTAGTAGATGAAGGTTAATAGTAGATGACTGAAGTCGGTAGTAGGTAAAGGACAATAGTAGACGACTGATGTCAGTAGTAGATGAAGGTCAATAGTAGATGACTGAAGTCAGTAGTAGATGAAGGTCAATAGTAGATGACTGAAGTCAGTAGTAGATGAAGGTCAATAGTAGATGACTGAAGTCAGTAGTAGATGAAGGTCAATAGTAGATGACTGAAGTCAGTAGTAGATGACTGAAGTCAGTAGTAGATGAAGGTCAATAGTAGATGACTGAAGTCAGTAGTAGATGACTGAAGTCGGTAGTAGGTAAAGGACAATAGACGACTGAAGTCAGTAGTAGATGACTGAAGTCAGTAGTAGATGAAGGTCAATAGTAGATGACTGAAGTCAGTAGTAGATGAAGGTCAATAGTAGATGACTGAAGTCAGTAGTAGATGAAGGTCAATAGTAGATGACTGAAGTCAGTAGTAGATGAAGGTCAATAGTAGATGACTGAAGTCAGTAGTAGATGACTGAAGTCAGTAGTAGATGAAGGTCAATAGTAGATGACTGAAGTCAGTAGTAGATGAAGGTCAATAGTAGATGACTGAAGTCAGTAGTAGATGACTGAAGTCGGAAGTAGGTAAAGGACAACAGTAGACGACTGAAGTCAGTAGTAGATGACTGATGTCAGTAGTAGATGAAGGTCAATAGAAATTGACTGATGTCAGTAGTAGATGAAGGTCAATAGAAATTGACTGAAGTCAGTAGTAGATGAAGTTTAATAGTAGAAGATTGAAGTCAATAGCAGATGAAAGTCTGTAGTAAATAACTGAAGTCAATAGTAGATGAAGGTCAATAAGATAAGATAAGCTTTTATTATCCCACATGGGGAAAATTTCATTGTTACAGCAGAACAATAGCAGCAGAACAGATACAGAACAAGAGGTTGACTAAAGTGCAGATTTACAGAATGCAGAATAAGAAACTACAGAAAATAAATTAATCTCTATTGTTCGGTTAAAAATAAAATAAAATACAGTAAGAAACTGTACAAATTTGCTTTGTAGATGACTGAAGTCAGTAGTAGAGGGCGGTCAATACTAGATGGCTGAAGATGACAGAGCAGTTTAGAGTAAGTGGTGTTCCAAAGTAAACATTAGTCAAGGGTATACAGCGCTCTTAAGTGCTGTATGTGAGCAGACTGTTAGGGATGTAGAAAATGTGTCTACTTTGTTTTGACCCACTTTAGAATTAGAGTTGTACTTCTCACTTTGATTATCAGCATTTTAGTGCCATTTGCATATTGTGCTCTTTTTTGTTGACCCATTACTCCTCGTTGGTGTGCTGTGCTATCTTCCTGCTTTGCTGCTGGTGGTGTTGTAAGCGGCTCTGGTGGGCTGAGTCACATGATGCTGTAGAGAGGCTGGGTTACCTCAACCAGGGTAGGAGTAGGTGACCACTAATGCAAACAGGTGCACTGGCATTTGTCTAAAACAGGAACGCAATGATTAATAAATCTTGGAAAGAAATCAAGAACAAAAGTAATGATAGACGTGCTGTTGGTGTGACGTGGTGATGAGGAAAAAGCTCTGCTTATTAAAGGCGCATTGTTACACACTTGACACTAACTGATTCCTCAAGAAACAAACTAGATGGGAAAGTTCATTATTCAGATTCTTTACTTTGTGAGCTTTTGTCTTTAATATTCTTAACCAGTTAGTGACGTAGCATTGATTTGCCCTTGGTGACAAACCATTCACCTTGGTGCTGACCACGGTGCCTCCACACACAGTTGGACAAAAGTGGGACTCGTCACTGAAGATGACCTGTTGCCATTCTGAGTCACTCCATGACAGTCTGGTACAACACCATTGCAGTCTTTGGCGACGTTTAGGTGGTGTTAAAGACAGTCATCGTAACAATCTGCAGGCATGTAGTCCTGCGTCCGCCAATAGCGCGGCCACTAACAGGATGACTAGTAAGTTTTTTGGTCTGATGTGACCTCAGTCAGTTCAGTTTAGTCATGTCTTATAGTTATCTTCTTCTCATGTCAGACACATACAGTTTCTGTATGTCTGTCTGGAGATCCTGTTGCCAGTTGTTCTTTGGCCAGTTTCTCTTTCTCTTCCTTTGAGGACCCCATGACGTGCGTAGTGTGAACTCAGTCACCTCAGTATGTGTAAATACATCAGTTTTCATCTCCATAAACTAGTGATTAACACCATCAGGAATCATCAGCATGGTCAGATGAAACGTCACTCTTTGTTCAGTTTGTGTTATTGCAATGCATTTATGTCTGGTTTGCCTTAGAACATGGAAGTTTGGTATTAATCAGTATTAAAAACAATATAAACAAAATAGAGGGACTCCATAATGGGCTTGTTCAGAATAGTGTGAAATCTAAATATGATGTGTCTGATGTAGTTAACACAAGTCAAGTTATAAAGTGAATAAATGTCAAATTTCATAAAACTGTTTTAATAAATATACTACAGTAAATACCTAAAGAAATAAAGAACAATAAAGAAAACTTAGTATATATGGGCTAAATGCAGTTCAGTCTATTGCAGCCATAATACTGACTAAACACGACCAAAACCAGGACCTTTAATAAGTCATACATTTCACACCCAGTACTTGTAACAATGCTGTCCTACAATGATATTTAAAGAGAAAGCGTATTGGTTTTGCTCTGCTGTAGTACAAAAATAGGCCAAACACTGAGGGACAGCCCTAAGGCCTTTATTCCATCAGTTATGAGCCCTGTGACTTCATGATTTGAGATAATAACATAACCAACTTGTATCTGACATCCTCTTCCTAATTTTAGAGGCATGTGCTTTGTGCTTTGAGTTCATTCAAGTGTGGCAGCACCATCGCTGAGGCAAGAGGTGCTGCTTGAGCTGATGGGGTGGTCAATGTTAATCTCCTTTGCTTTATCGGGCCTTAACAGAAGCAAGCTATTTCCCGTGGTGTATATAGAAGAGGTCTGTGCTGTACTGTCTCAGACAGCAAGGCCTGAGTGTATGGGGTGATTAGACGGTGCACTGTCACCATCTGTCTGCTCTGCTGGCTCTAGACATGTAGGTAGTGATATTTTGGGGTAGTGTTTTCCTCCCTGTGCTCCGATATGTTGGTGGTATCAAGGGGGCAAACAAAGGAGCTTTATATAAGCGGTAAAACAACTATGTATTGAGGATTATTGAAATGCTCACATAGTCTTGGCACCCAGAAGCTGGATATGTAGGCAGGGGCTGAGATGCCTTTGTGACTTTGTTGTACGAAGAACTGTGTATGACAGTACTGAGAAGACCTTTATGAGCTTCTTGTGGAAAATACAGGATTATAATCATTTATTATGAGGAAATGATGAGTGTTATTATGAGGGAATGATGAGTGATGAGTCTCTCTATTAGGTCTAATTAGCAGATTTTGGTATCTGATAGAGCTAAAGGCTATTGCTGTGGGGCGATTCCCTTTGGTGTCCTGTTTCTGCTGTGTGCTCAATAGATAAATGATACTTTTAGCAATACCCGGTCTTAAAACCAAAATGGGTGTGACTCAAAAGAAAAAGAGTAGGAGTTGGAGGAAATGGGCAATGGGTTGCAGATTACTTGAGAAGAACTGATGTCTATAACATGTTTCCAGGTTGCGTTTTACACTGCCTGGCTTTCCAGGTTTTTCTTTTGGAACAGGCATGCCTCTTGGCTCACTGATGCTAAGACTTGGTATTAAATGACAGATCTGTTCAGTATTTGGTATTTTTTAATGTAATGCAGAAATGCTGAAACTTAATACTCAACCTGAATCTCAATGCAACGGGTCCGAATTCATTTTAATATTTAAGGATCATAAGTGTTAATGAACAGATATTTGGTTAGTTGTGGATTTATTTAGTGACCAAGGAGAATGGTTTAAGTCGTAGTCAAAAATGGCAGGCAAGTTTTAGGTTTTCATGGTGGTTACATGACCTACAGACTGCCTTCGATGTGCTTACGAGCTAAAACTTCACACTACCTCAGTAGTAGAGGTCCGTCTCCAAGACAAGGTTATGAGCCCGGCCACTGTAACAGCTGAATACAGAGTATTCAGTAATAGTATTTAAACTGAAACCAAGCCAGTCTTTAGGGGCTAGCTGTCATATATATCTGTTTTATAACCATTGTAAGCTTTGAGGTTAGTTGAAGCTCTTGGAGCATCAGTGAAGATGGGAATCACTCTTTAAGCATTACCTGTATTGTTCCTACAGGCTGGTGGATGATAGGTGCGTGGTGCAGCCAGAAGCTGGAGATCTGGCAAATCCACCGAAGAAGTTCAGAGGTAAGTCCCTCAGAAAGTCTTAAAGGAGCAACTTTGTTTTAGCTTCATTTTATCAACCTGTTTTCTCTTAATTACTTTAAAAAAATCAAGCCTAACAGCCTGGTCACATTATATGTTTGTTAATTTTTTCAAAATGGCTTTCTCAATATTTACCCAGCCTCAAAATAATTTGCAAGGTATAAGGGAATATGAATTGTACGTGATCTAATATAGCAAACTTCTGCAGCCACTAAAGCAGGGTCTCTCATCCTGTGGGCGGCAGACTACCAGTGGGCCATGAAGCACCCTCTAGTGGTCTGTGGGCCTGTTGGTGGAGGCTGTACCTTGTAGCGGGCCAGAAACAGTTTAAGACAGACATAGCCACTGGCCACCCACTGATAGAGAGGTTTCTTGTGCTTTCACAGCTCCCTTGTTTAAATTTGGTTTGTCTTGCAGAAACTGTATTTGTATTAGTTGATTTTAGTGCTCTGGTGGGCTGCTATGCTATGTAGTTATCAGGTTTCCTTTGGGGCAGAAAGGTTGAAAACCCCTGCACTAAAACGAGGCCTGTGATGAATGTTGTAACTCCTGATTGTAATTACAACATGCTAGTTTTGGGCTTGCTCATGTAAAGCACTGTTGATTTCAGAAAGCTTCATGATCTTCTTCCATGTCTCTCAGATTGCCTGTTCAAGGTGTGTCCTATGAACCGCTACTCAGCACAGAAACAATTTTGGAAAGCCAAACAGGGAAAACAAGGAAGCAATACAGAGGGGGACCTCTTCAAGAAACTGCAGGTGCTCTTTTAAATACTGCATTTGTGATGTGCAAAGTGCAAATTTGCAAGTTTGAAACTATTAGCATTAAAATATCAAATAGTCATAGCTGTTTCTTTTGTTCTTGAGTTTAATTAAATCTCCACCACAGCCCTTTAGTGCAGCCCATTACACTTTTTCATTTCCATTCAGAATAAATTCATATATATCCTCAGAGCCACCATAATTTGTGTACGCCTTGGTGGCTGTAGTACATCTTCGTGGCTGATTTTCTTCTCTCATACATTTCCCAGCATGCAGCAGAACTGGAACAGAAGCAGAATGAGACGGAGAACAAGAAGCTGCTTGGCGAGGTGGTCAAATACAGCCAAGTCATACAGGTGCAGCCCGCAGTCCAGCCATCACGCTTATCAACCCACTATTCTGTTCTTTTGAGCATGCTAGAACATTCTGTTTGTTTGGGCTCTGCAGCCAAGGCTGCCAGCGGACAATGAGAGAGAGAAAGAAAGAGAGAGAGAAGGACAGGGTGAAATAGTTCTTCGACAGTT
This sequence comes from Prochilodus magdalenae, assembly GCA_024036415.1. Taxonomy (NCBI): domain Eukaryota; kingdom Metazoa; phylum Chordata; class Actinopteri; order Characiformes; family Prochilodontidae; genus Prochilodus; species Prochilodus magdalenae. Next base: position 420,961 of record JAMWET010000950.1, read on the forward strand.
TGATGTATGGCCCTTAATTGACGCACGGGGCACCGTTGGATTGCCTACTTTTAACACTAGAACACAGCTTTTAAATGTCAGTCGTACACATGTGTATGTATAGTTACACAGGTAGAAAGCAGGGGTACGGTTCTAACACTGTCCAAACACACACACACACACACACACACACTGTTTCTACATAAGCTTCAGTAATGTAACGTGTTCTCCGTGGCTCGTGGCTATGTTTTGGATTCTTTGGTACTTTTTTCTTTCTCTGCATCCAGAGTTTTAGTTTAGTTGAAAGTCATTTTGTGTATGGTGTTCATTGTTTGTCTGTATGTTTCAGCTGCTACACATTAAGAGTAATAAGTACCTGACGGTGAATAAACGTCTGCCGGCTCTGTTGGAGAAGAATGCTATGCGAGTGTCCCTCGATCCCTCAGGCAACGAGGGCTCCTGGTTCTACATCCAGCCTTTCTGGAAGCTCCGCAGTGAAGGAGACAATGTAGGGAGAATTCCACTATATTTATATATATTACACTATGTATATTATCTCTCTCGCTCTCTCTCGCTCTCTCTCGCTCTCTCTCTCTCTCTCTCTCTCTCTCTCTCTCTCTCTCTCTCTCTCTCTCTCTCTGTCTGTCTGTCTCTCTCTGTCTGTCTGTCTGTCTGTCTGTCTCTCTCTGTCTGTCTGTCTCTCTCTGTCTGTCTGTCTCTCTGTCACTGTCTCTGTCTCTCTCTCTGTCTCTGTCTGTCTCTCTGTCTCTGTCTGTCTCTCTGTCTCTGTCTGTCTCTCTGTCTCTGTCTTTCTCTCTCTCTCTGTCTCTCTTTGTCTCTCTCTCTCTGTCTCTGTCTCTGTCTCTCTCTCTCTCTCTCTCTCTCTCTCTCTGTCTCTGTCTGTCTCTCTCTCTCTTTCTCTCTCTCTCTCTCTCTCTCTCCCTTTCTCTTTCTCTTTCTCTCTCTCCCTCTCTTTTTCTTTCTCTCTCTCCCTCCCTCCCGCTCTCTTACCTAAAGCACCTACTGTTTAAGAGTGTAAGATTTACATTAGTGTTTATTCAGGAATGTGTATATGAATGAATGAATGAATGTATGAATGTAGCTACATTTCACTGAAGCATATTAACATCATGATGAAAGCTTTTTAACTCTCTGCTTTCTCCTGTTGATGTCTCAGCGACCAAAGTACGAAGGTATAATGATTGTTTGCATCGCATGACGTGTTTGTATACATGTGTGTAGTGTATTCACTGACTGTTAGGCAACACAGGACAAGTATGCAGCATGCTACCCTGCATGTGAACATCACTGCTTACCACAAGAACATGTCTGTCTGTGGTCAGTACCGGACTGTTAATCTTTCAGTCTGGGCTGAAGTGTAGCGCAGGTGCTAGTCATATTGGGTCACAGTTAGCCAAAGTTCATATATACAGTTAAAACACTGACACCCTCACTGATGCTATTTGTTTAACAGTTGATAGACATTGATGGGCTTTGATTTCAGGGGTTGTCATGGTTGTCTTCCTCTCTGCTGAGCATTTGTTGATCTAGGCAGCAGGTTTGTATGCTGAGAGGAGGAAAGGAAACCTTAGGTCAACACAGCACTCTGTTCGCATGTTCACACCTTGATTTTCTACTTCCTCATGCATATGTTTGGTAACTGCTGCCTGAGATGAATATTGTGTGCCACCTGTCAAACCTCATATTTATCAAACGACAGAGCATTACCCGTGTGCTGTGCAAGAGCACAGAGAGTGTAATGCCACTTTTCAGCCTTTTCTTGAGTGCAAAGAACGGGTTCAGTAGATTTCACCAAATAACTGAGTTGCAGTGTGGGGATCTGCATTTCTGTGTGATTCCTGAAAGGTTCAAGGGTCCTGTCTTCCCAAATTAAATTCCACAAATAATTAAAACTATATAAAATGGTAATAATCACACACTGATTAGCTTGTATGGAATAAACTCATTTGCAATAGTTGCGAAGCAGCCAATCATAAGAAACAGCGTGAGTTACATTATCGTGCTATAGAAATGTCTGATCCTTTAGACATCAGTCAACCTCAGCTGTGAAAAGGGCTAAAAGAAGAGCCAGTACAGCATAATTAAGTCCTGAGCAGACTTCTGCTGTGGAATTCATCTGGGCTGCTTATTCACCTGGGCAAATCTCATGGAGCAGAACAGGTGTAGGTGTACGCCTCTAGATACGGTAACCCTGATATTTACAGCTTCTATGGTGTATTCATTGACATTCATAAAGATCATGTTCTAGCTTTAAAATCATCATCGAGTACTCTAGCTTGTTTATACTCCTGTTGACAGTCGTACAGCTAAGCATTGCTTGTCACACACAGTTAAATGCACATGCAAACACAATAAAATACAGTCAAAGTAGAGAGTCCAAGAGAGTAAAGGCAGATTTTGACACTGATATGAAGAAAAAAGTTGTTTTGCAAGGTGAGGTTGTGGGGCAAATGGTGCAAATGGATCGTTGTGCTGTATACTCGAGTGTATGTCAAGCTAGACTCCAGACAGATGGTTTCCCACCAAAGCCGCTTTAGCTGACAATGTAATTACAGAGTGACACTGTTGTCAGTTCTCCTAAATGGTGCTGTGTTAAAATGGCTTACTTGTTATCAGTTTTACATACAGATCATTATGTCTGTACTCCAACCCCTTAACCCACAGCTACAGACCATTAGACTAACTACTAGGGTAAATCTATTGGACTAGATTTCTCAAAATCCAGTTTATAGCCATGTCCCTCCTAAACTGTGAAACAAATGTATTTGTAAACAGGTGAACTGAATGTGTGTGTGTGTGTGTGTTCAGTGTAAAGAAGGCTGTTGTGTGTTAAATATGCTATATTATGTGGGTAGAGTAAAAACTGTTCCACTCAAAATGTATTAATATTCGCAAGTGTGCCTATAGCACATTCTCTGGTTACCTTTGAAATTTTCAGTTTTGGCATGCGTGTGCCTGTCTGGCTTGCCGAGTAGCTTCGTGAGAACTTGTTGCGGGTTTGTCACACCCAGTCATCAAAACGAGTTTGTCTGCAGTGCACAGAGCTATATCATAAATAACAAATCCCTTCAAATGTACTGAACCTGTTCTCTGTTGCTGTGTAAAGTGCAAGCCACTCTTACCCCTTTTGCATGTCACAGGATCTGATATCACCCTGTAGGGCCTGACCGATATATCAATAGTGGGGCCATTTTAATTGGTTGCAGCACCTTAAGGATTCAAACTTGCACTCTTCTGGTGATGGGGCAAAACCACTGGGCTGCCCAGTATGAAGCATCCTGGTTCTAAGTATATGATAACAATACAGACTGTAAAGAAGACAAAACGCCAACATGGTTGCACAAATGTATGAAATGCATGCAAGCCCAATATATACCATGAGAATCACATGGTATAATATTTTTATAAAGAGAACAAATGAACAATAACAGAATGAGAAGTGAAATAAGAAGTGATAAACAGAAACTCGCAAAGCATTATGGGTAGCTGTTTCTGTAGGGCTGTGGTATGTCACTCAATACTGTGAGTTTATATATAAGTGAAATGTAATTATTGATCATGGACAATCAAATCAGTATACCATATGAATAAAAAAATATATAATCAGTTATCGTCCAGTTATCAGTTTTTAGCACGTCTAAAATGAGTATCCACTTTTTATATCGGTCAGGCTCTAATTTCCTGTTGGTAAAATGGAGCTTTTCTTTACATGGAAGGAAAAAAATTGCTAATATTTAGGTGTGTGTGTGTGTGTGTGTGTGTGTGTGTGTGTGTGTGTGTGTGTGTGTGTGTGTGTGTGTGTGTGGTTAGGTTGTAGTGGGAGATAAAGTGGTCCTGATGCCTGTCAACGCTGGCCAACCTCTTCATGCCAGCAACATTGAACTACTGGACAACCCAGGCTGCAATGAGGTCAGACACATGCACCCATGCCCACTCATTACTGCACAGCAAAAGTGTGGTGACTTCCAAGATTTGCAAGACTGGCTGTTATTTAAAGCAGTAGTCCAGGGAAAAGATACATTTAGACAGTTCTCCTCTTCTTACCCCAATAGTAGATGATCTGCAAAAGCATTTTGCTGTTTTCCTCTGTAGCTTTGAATTAAAGCTATGAGGCTAAAGTGGCTAACAATCAATTAAAAAAAAAAATCTAAAAATAGATCTACTGTGACTACTTGTGATCAGGTTGTGTGAAACTTTGCACTGTTATAATGTAGAATATAATATAAAATAAGCTACACATTGGGGTAAGGAGAAGGTGTAGAAACTGGAAATCTAGAGCAGCTAATTGCGGGCTGTACCTCTACACTCCAGACACTTGATACATTTGTGTGTTTTCCAGGTGAATGCTGTAAACTGTAACACCAGCTGGAAGGTCACTCTCTTCATGAAGTTCAGTGACTACAGAGAAGACGTTTTAAAAGGGGTAAGGCTTCTGCTTATTTTGTGTAGAATTCTTAAGGACCCACACACAGAGATCAATGCCTCTGTCCTCTCGCTTTCAGGGTGACGTGGTACGATTGTTCCATGCGGAGCAGGAAAAGTTTCTCACTTGTGATGACTATAAGGATCAGCAGCATGTTTTCCTGAGGACGACTCTCCGACAATCAGCCACCTCTGCCACCAGTTCCAAAGCACTCTGGGAAGTAGAGGTATGAGATTAGGTTTGACTACCATGAGTACTTGCTGCTAACGCATTTTGTATCCTAGTACAATGCTTTTCACAGTTCACAATTGTTTTTCCATTGCTACCAGAACAGTGTCACTACACTGTCTGTCTTGTTGCCTTTGTCATTCAACATGGTCAGGAACTGCCTGCATTAAAGGGTTTATGCAAAATTGTCACATGTCTTTAAAGTGGTAAGAGATTGCCAAAATCACACAAGAGCAGCTAGGCGATGAACTGGAAGGTGATGAATCACCTATATCTGGTCTTGAAAGGATGATTGTTCTCGTGATGTGCAGAGCAGGAAACAGCCAGCTACTAGGGACTATTTAGCGTTTAACTTGAAATGTAAATATCTGCTGGTGTGGGTCTCATACTTTGCAGCATATAACCCAAAAACACAGCATATTAAAGGTCCAAAACTGTACTATTGTTGTACTAATATATATATATACTCAGGTGAATATATATTAATTTGTTCCACAATAACTGTTGTCAACATTCTTTGTCACCCAGGTTTAGGTACTTTAGGTAAAACATCATATTAGGTCTAAAAGCTGTTTAAAAGCTTTTCAGAAGCTCCACTGTGTGGTCAAAGAACTATCTATGACTTGTGATTTTGAACTTAACCAGTCCCTGATCGGATTGCCTTAAAGTTAGCAGGCTAAGACAAGCCTCAACTTGGCAGCCTCACTGGCTCTTCAAAAAACATTGTAAGCTGTGCTGTATGTTGAAATCCTTACTGAAGGATATTTTCTTCAATGTTTGCCGTAACCTTCAAAATAATCAATATATTGCTACTAAACTACTATAACTGAGCACCAGCTTTGGAAAAAGTTGTGCTTATTTAACTCAGCTTATATTTCAGTTATTTATTACTATGGTTGTCGATCACAGAATGGCTTGGTATGGGTGGCAGTAATGGTATTTCTCTGTGAAGTGCTTTCATGGGTTTTTTGAGTACCTAAAAATCTCTAACATCTGATGTATTTAATGTCTTACTGTATCTCTCTGTACTAGGTGGTGCATTATGACCCCTGTAGAAGTGGAGCCGGCCAGTGGAACAGTCTGTTTCGCTTTAAACACCTGGCTACAGGCAAATATCTGGCGGCAGAGGTACGAGATGACTCCGTGTGTGTGTGTGTGTGTGTGTGTGTGTGTGTGTGTGTGTGTGTGTGTGTGTGTGTGTGTGTGTGTGTGTGTGTGTGTGTGTGTGATTTAGCAGGAAGCATACGGAATGCAGCTTGTAGAGTGACTTTACAGGTTTGAAGAGCGAGTTTTCAGGTGCTGTGCTGTAGATGGCAGTCTTACCAATGTTATTCTCACTGCAGCGATGGCTTCCTTATAATAGGCTTATGTGTCCTGACCGTGACAGAGGGGCATTTGATAAAGTTTGGGAATGTGTATGTGTTTCAGGTGAATCCTGATTACCGGGATGAGAGTGCAGATTCCAAAAATGAGGCAAGTTAGATTGGCTTTTGGTCTGCTCTGAGGCCTGGCTGCTGAAGTAAAGTGCATTCTTTGAACTGGTCTATCTGATGCCATTAAAGTCCACATATTTCCTTCTATTGTCTTGAGCTCTGCCTTTGCAATGTGCTACTCATCTGAATTGCAAAGTTCACTAGCTCACGGCTTAAACCCCTTAAACCCTTATAAGTCTGTTATTAACCTAAAGGCTTATTGTTCAGTTATGACACTAATATGTAAATTATGTAGTTCTAGTGTTAGGGAGTGTGAGACTGAAGTGTGGTGTGGTGTTTAAGGTGTTAACTACTGGACTGTGGAAGTATGTGTATTTATTAAGGTTATTGGATGGACATTCGAGATTTATAGATTTGTTTCAAAGACTGAGTATGAATGCCAATGTGGCGCCTGACTGGTACTGTTTCACAGCAATGCGTCTCACAGCACTTCCTGTGCCCACTCTGCCTCTTTTCTGTGCCCCCCCCCCCCTCTTTCACAGCATCACCATTATGTAATCTCTTCCTCTTTCTGTCTCTCTCTCTCTCAGCCGCACTCAGCTTCTGTTCTCAGCTCTCTGGGGAATTACTCTGGAGTCTCTATCTTCCTCTGCACCGTTATGCTTTATTGGTATTCAGCCCCACCAAGTCCAGACACACACTCACACATGCATGCACAAACACCCACACACTCCGCTCACACTCAAACGGAGGGGGCTTCTTACATAACGTCTGAGTCTGGGGGTGCCCTGTGGGAGCCGAGCAGACATGCCGTCCACCTCTCGAAGGAGTGAGATGCAGGAGAGAGAGAAAGATAGAACAGAGTGGAGAGAGAGAGAGAGGAACAGAAGCATATAGCGTTTGCGGGATGCTCAAGAGCTCAGAACAAGTCTAAACTAAAAAGTCATGGTAGCATTCTGCAGATATTCAAATTTCTGGATGGGTTTAAAACTTTTTTCTTTTATTTCACCTGTTTATCCTGAATTATTGTTAGCATGCATCTGCATAAGCATTCCTTATTCTCCTGATCTACAAGAAATTATGTATTCATCATTTTCATTTTTGCATATAAATTAATATAATTAGAGCTGTTTGGTTCCCTGTGGATCTCAGAATGTTGCCTAGAGCCCCCACATGTTCAGTAATGATCCTGATTAGTGTCGGAGTGAATGAAGCTTGAGAATGGTTTGGTCGTTTAGATGGGATTCTGTCTGTATCCTGAGCTGTTCTCATCGTGCTGGTAATATTCTAGCGGCAGGCTGCTGTATGTTTGTATGTGTAATATTGAGTCTCAGAACATGGGAAATGTCTGTGCTTTCGTCTCAGACTGAGCCAGACTCTGTGTACACCAAGAAGAAACGACCAGTGGAGAAGATTACCTACATCTTAGTCTCGGTCCCGCATGGAAATGACATCGCCTCCTTGTTTGAACTAGACGCCACCACCCTGCAGCGGGCCGACTGCCTGGTGCCCAGGTTTGACTTCCTGACCCACACATAATAGGCGCCATTTACATTGGAGCTGATGGGGATGACCAAAACCAGAAAAATGATTTTCATTAGGGACATAATAGCTCCTTGAGCATTCACTGCATTTCATATACGTGACTGTCTGTGCCTGTGAGCCTGTAGTCTGTTTAACACTACAGATGTTTATTTATTGCACAGCTTTAGGAAAGCATTTAATGATGTCATCATATCTGCATCAAATCTTGAAAAGAAATGTCAGGATTGTAGGTGTCAGTACTTCAGTATCGCTACATTCACTTGTTTTTTAAATATCAGCTGTCTAGCTCAGAGTGAACAGTATCGTATCTGTTCGTTGCTGGCTGAGAAATTATTAGAATGTATGTCTAGTAAGCCTCTCACATTGGCCTGCAATTTGAGTAGTCGTTTTCAGCTCTGCTTGATCCTAATGATGGTTCAGGTGAGTTCATGTAGTTCAAGTGAGTTTTTAATTCATCTGAAATGTAGCCCACACACACTCTTACTTCATATTCAGGAAACAGAAACATTGTACATAGACACACGACTGAGACAACAGTTGTCTTTTATGATGAGGAATATAGTTTTATTCGTACAGTTATCGTAGAGGGTCCATGATTCTGTTAACTTAAGATCATGACTTAAATTTTGTGTGTTATCTTGAGATCTTAATTTTCTTGAGATCTCTAGATAAGCTGTGACGGGAACAACTGGACTTAGCTGTCTTTGGCGACACTTTTGTGAATTTAGCCAACAATGTTAGCAAACGTTAGATTTTCCATATGGAGTTTCAATTTAGATTAGTTCTGATAAGTTGGTGTTTACTTATTCAGCGTTTGAAAATTTGCAGCAAGTTCTCTGCTGTCAATTTTTACACAGTAATGGGTGTCAACTATCCACCCTGTGTTATCACAGAACTAGCCTAGTTACATCTCGCTGCTAAGTGTTCCAATCCGTAACGCCTAGTGTTAGCCTAAGGCAGCGGGTCAGTGCAAACTAACGTGAAGTTTCTCACTAACTTAATAAGTATACTAACTTCACCAAACTCTGTTCCCTCCCTCAGCACATGGCTTACATTAGTGTTACGTAAAACACAGCATTAAATTTGATATGTGGTAAATTTAACTCTCTTCTCTAAGACTCCGATCATGTAGTGTAGTCATCTTTTATTAGAGTCATACACCCATCAGCCATAGCAATAAACCTCCTCCTTGTATCTACACTCGCTGTCCATTTTATCAACTTGCCCTACTGTATAGGGGCACTTTGTAGTTCTACAATTACAGGCTGTAGTCCGTCTGTTTCTCTGCATACTTTGTAATCCCCCTTTTACCCTGTTCTTTAATAGTCAGGACCCCCTCAGGCCCACCACAAAGCAGGTATCAGGGCTCTAGAGTGCGACCAATTTGGTCGCACATGCGACCTAATTTCTCAATTGTGCGACCAAAAAAAATCTGAGGTCGCACCAGTGCGACCAGCCGTTCGGTTGGGGGGAAAAAAAGAAAAAGCCTTCGCGACTATGAAAGTCTCCCTGTGGTTAAAACAGAGCCCATTTCGTGGTCTAAACCAATTAAAGATAGCGAAGGGCGGGACTCCCTCCTGATTGGCCGTGGTCCTGATATTCCTGTACGTTTGAAAGTGCGTGTGCTGCAGTCAGACAGGGGTGCGTTTCCCAAAACCATCGGTGCTAACTACGTTAGCAACTTACATAGTTGGAACGACACAGCTGCGACGCAGGTGTTTCCCAAAACCATGGTTCAAACTATGGAGGTAACCATGTTGGTAACTTGCATAGTCCGAACCATCGTTAAGCGACACAGGTGTTTCCCAAAACCGTAGTTCCACCGAACGTTCGCAAACAGTGTCGTTAAGTTGAGTAGTTGGAACTACAGCTGTAGAGCTGTGGTTAGAAGCTTAGTTCCTGGTGACCGCGTCATCGATGACGCAGGACGCCAGGTAACGTGTCAGTAAGGTGAAAATTTACATGAAACTCCGGGTACCAACATTTATACTGTCAAAGCATGGCGTTTTTAATTAGATTAGCCCACTGCGCCAATGAGACACAGCGATGTATCTAAGTAATGGCAGTATCAGAGCCTACAGATGCATCGGTGTGGCTAAAGTTCTTCCATTTGTTCCTTCTAAAAGAAGCTTTACATATTATTACCATGTTTATAATGATAATGATGCACATTAATATATTATTAATACTTAAATTTATTATTATTATTATTATTATATTTTTTATTAGTATTTGATTGTTGATTCTATTAATATTATAGTTGGATTTTTATAATATGAATAAACATGGGTTGCCAATAATGTGTTCATTACGTGATTTCGGTCACAACTATCATATTTTGGTTTAATCTTGCCGGTTTGTGAGTTTTAACACAGTTTCCCGCTGTGAAAGTCCGACCGAACACATCTGGAACTATGGTGGTTCGAGCTATGGTGGTTCAAACCAACATTGTTCAAACTACTGTGGTACTAACAAAGTACGACGCTTTCGGGAAACGATGTTTAGTTTAACGATGCATCGGACCATGTTAGTTCAGTGCTAACCTCCGTCGTTGTACGTGAAACGCACCCCAGAGCGGTGAGTAGCCTAGGCCCGTCAGATAAACAGAGCGGGTGTAGCTGCGTAACCTGGGAGGCTGATGGCTCCGTGTCAGAGCGTTGGTTATGTCAAGCCCTGGTCCGGAGACGGCATCAGATAACTAGCCACATACGATCGACTCCGAGTCACAGCCTGCACTGACTGTAAGGAGTGTGGGAAGACCATGCCCGGCAGTAGTGCGTTTGTGACTGGTTATAATATTTTTAGGATTGAAGCGCTGAAAAAGCACAACCCATCTATAAAACACAGTACATGCCCGACAAATGCACTGCCCAAGAGTTACCTTTACTGTAGAATTGTGCTTCAAATAAAGAACTTTATGTTGACCACATTGTTAGTTAATCATTTACAAGTCAATATTGCCTATATGGACAGCGATTTAAAAAAAGAAAAGAAAAAGTGAACATGTAAAACTGCTGAATGTGATGCAGTTGAAAATTTGGGTGCACCTAACTTTGGTGCTGGTGCACCTAAGAAAAAACGTTAGGCGCACCAGTGCAACCAGTTCAAAAAGTTAGTCTAGAGCCCTGGGTATTATGTAGGTGGTGGATAATTTTCAGCACTGCAGTGACATTGACGTAGTCGTGGTGCGTTAGTGTGTGTTGTACTGGTGTGAGTGGATCAGACACAGCAGTGCTGTTGGAGTTATTAAACACTGTGTCCACTCCCTGTCTGCTACTGCAGAGTTTGTGTTTGTTGTCCTCTAGACTTTCTTCACTATTCTCAGTCCAGCAGTGACACTGAGGTGTTAAATCCACTCTGATCCACTCACCAGCACACCCACATAATGCCTGCTCTGTGGTGGTCATGTGGGGGTCTATTACAGAACAAGGTACAAGGGGGATAACAAAGTGTACAGAGAAACAGACTGTTTACAGTCTGTACATGTAGAACTACAAGGTGCACCTGTGTGTGACAAGTGGAGCTGATAAATTGGGTAAAGTTTGTACATACATGGAGGTGGTTTTCATGTTATGACTGATCTGACAAGCTTTATCAGTACCGGATCACAGAAGCAATGCCGTCAGTAATTATAGAGTGAATATAGTAAAATCAATGTCTTTGTGTCTTGGTGGTCACTTTATTAGTGTTAATTATCAGGATTTTATCTGATTTAGGCTAAGCTGCAAAAAAGTCATTTCTAAGCACACCTAGGACTCATTGAAAATCCATATAATAGCCATTGATCAAACCACAGTTGCGTTACCATTACAAACCTTTATTCTGATTAATTAACGTTCCTTCGGTCTATGTCCCCAACATGCTCAAGCTCTTTGCCAAACTTTGCCAAAACTGTCAGGCTTAATCTGGCTTGCTTGTATAGATACCGTTACAGCATGACCTGCTAATCTATGGTAAAAGTATTTTGACTTTTTAATTTTTATAAAGAGTAAGTTTATCTAAGATGCCTGAACAGCTACATGTGGAATGATGTAGGCATATAGGTTGCACAATTCTAGCTGGTGTAATATTTAGTTCCTCGTTGGCTACATTAAAGATTTGGTGCAAAATAAAAGTAGCAAACTTTGTGCACCATGTATATTTTAAACGTATTGGATACATTTCAGTGGAAAGGTAAAATAGAGTACATTAGACTGTGAATGCTCTTAACAATATGTAGATGCTAAATTGGTGTTGTGTTTTTAGGAACTCCTATGTCAGGCTTAGGAACCTGTGCACCAACACGTGGGTCACCAGTACCAACATCCCTATCGATCATGAGGAGGAGAGACCTGTTATGCTCAAGGTGTGTGAATGTGTTGCCCTTTATGTCAGAATGCTTGCACATTTAGTGGGCTGCTTTTAGAAGATTGACTTATAGAACACAGACATGCTCTCATGTTAAGAGTTGCTGTATTTCCCTTTGCAGATTGGCACGTGTCCCACCAAGGAGGATAAAGAGGCCTTTGCCATTGTCTCTGTGCCGTTGTCTGAGGTGAGGGACCTGGACTTTGCTAACGACGCAAACAAGGTCCTGGAGGCCTTTGTGCGCAAACTGAAGAGCAACATCACTCAGAATGACCGCAGGTAGGCTTTGTGTCTTGTATTTTCAGTTTAAAGAAAAGAATATCATTTTGGTGGTAATGACAATAGAGCTATTTCGATTTTGGTTCCAGTGTCTTGTAAAATTAAGGTATGTAATATGTATATGTGTGTAGGTTTGTGACTAAGCTGCTGGAGGATTTGATCTTCTTTGTGTGTGAAGTGCCCAATAATGGGCAGGACGTGCTATCTGTGGTCATCTCCAATCCCAACCGAGAGAGACAGAAGCTTATGAGGGAGCAAAACATTCTCGCGCAGGTACACACATGTACACACATTCTCTTTTAGGGTGTGTTCAGGCTTGGCAGGTTTGGTTTGATTAAAATGAACCCTGGTGTAATTGCTCTGTTGGTGGAGTTCGTTAGAGCAGGTGAAAACGCTTCTTGCCCAACGCTAGTGCACAGCAACCGTGTCCTCCTGAGCATATCTGTCTAGGTTCACCTCAGAAAGAACTCTAATGTAGCATGTTTGAAGTGTGAAGGTGAATACAGACCAAAACCGGGTGTCTGAATGAAGCATTAGTGTAAACCTGTTGTGTCCACTTCCTATGACTTCTGTAGTTTGTGGAAAAGACAAGCTTCTGTTTCATCATCACTTCATTAGCACCGTGTTGGTGATTGTAGAACAGTTTGTTTCCGTTCTAATATGCTTAACATATGGATTTGACTACACACATACATTACGTTGTCTATTTACGCAGGGTTTTCCGTTTTGTAGAAGCATTTAGCAACACGAGACTGTGTAACAGGAGTTTTACCTCGCTTTGCATCATGCAAACCAAAGGCAGTGTGTCTTCTGACTTTTGCCCTAGCATCACGGCTTAAATGGAACATTACCAAAACCAACCAACCCAAGCAGAACAGAGAAAAGCATGGACATTATCACAATCATAAAATCTGGCCAGCCAGCTGTGGATTTCTACCTATATGACTTCTATTAGATATGTCAATGTGAGCAGCAAGCAAACCAGAGCTAAAATGCAAATATGCATCATTTTATCAGGAACCCATCTATATATCTACACTAGTCTGTTTCTCTGTCTGTACATCCATCGCCAAAAGAATAGTTGCACTCTGAAGGAAGTGTCAGTGTCTGCATTGTCTCTAATGGTGTCCTGTGATAATCCATCCCATGTAGCTTGAATATTTTCACACAGTTCCTGCAGATTGTGTGGTAGTGGTGGAGGTAAAGTGACCCAAAGCCTTCTGAATGTGTGACATGTGTCAACAAACGACTTATCTTTGGACCAACCACAGTGTCTCCACACACAGATTTGTTGAAGATGACCTGCTGCCATTCTGGATCAGTTCATGACAGCCATTTCAGTCTTTAGCGATGTTAAGGATGTGGTGTTAATAACAGTCATCGAAACGATCTGATTACATGTAGTCCTGCATCATGCAACCGTGTACCAGTGCTGCTGGCACTATCAAGGAGATGCGTCGCTGCGATAAGGCAGTCCTTGCTTATGCATGTCTTACAATGTCAAACCTATCCACTAAGTTTCTTTCCTGTCGGTTGATTCCTTTTGGGTGCATCCATTTGTGCAACTGTTCTTTTAATGAGGAGTGTATATTAGATATCATTAGTTACTCTATATTAAAAAAGTATTGTTTTTTAAATAAATGTTTTAAGTAAATTTAAGTAATTGTTGTTAGAGCAGTTTTGCTCTTCCTGTGAACTTTTTTTTTGGGGAGGGGGTTTGGGGGCATACTAATGCAAGCCTCACAGGCTGCTGAAAGGACTTAGATGGGGATAAATTTGTATTTTCCTGCAGCATTTGAAAATAAACTCTGTTTAGCTCTAACTTGGAAAACAGCAATAGTGCTATACTGTGCAATGCATTAACCTACTGATTTCTATGAAGACCATTTCTGTTTATGCTCTGCGTGTATGTGTGTGTCTTGTCAGATCTTTGGCATTCTGAAAGCTCCTTTTGAAGAAAGAGACGATGGACCCATACTAAAGCTGGAGGATTTGGGTGACCAGCGCTATGCTCCATTTAAATACATGCTGCAGCTGTGCTACAGGGTCCTGCGCCACTCGCAGCAGGATTATCGCAAAAACCAGGCAAGAATCTAGCACTGTGCCCTTCTGCTAACACGCTCTCCACAAATGTTTGGGGGCGCCTGGCTTTTCAAAATGTTTACATTGTAATATATGGGCAATGCTTCATGCTGGTAGTTGTGTTAAAAGAAGTGTTTGTGTTTTTTTATTGACAGATAGTATCTGACATACAGTTCACATATCGGTGCATCCCTATAGAAATGTTACTTTGAGCATGTTCTTGACAGACAGTGTACATGTTCACTGTATATATGTGACTCTAAAATGTCAGATTATGCTCACAGGTTAATGCATGATTTGTATTGGCCCTATCAGAGTCCTGGAATCACCCAGGTGAAGTCAGTGGTTAATAGTCTTCACCCTCTTCCTGACAGGAATACATTGCTAAGAAGTTCTCCATCATGCAGTCTCAGATTGGCTATGAGATTCTGGCAGAAGACACCATCACTGCTTTATTGCACAACAATCGCAAGCTGCTGGAGAAGCATATCACGGCACGGGAGATCGAAACCTTTGTGAAGCTGCTGCGCAGGAACCGTGAGCCCAGGTCTGATGCTGTGAACTTTCAGCAAACTCTCTAGGCTTCAGCAAGCCTTTCTAAAGATCACTGATGAGTGCTAAGGGATACTTGTATTGACTTTACTGCTAAAAGTTTTAACTTCAAGCTGGTTTAAAGCTTAGACGTGTGGAAATCTTTTTAATGGTGGAATATAAAAACAATACAATTAGTCGATATCCAAAGTAAAGTGTCTTGTGTGAATGTGTTTCTCAGGTTTCTGGATTACCTCTCAGACCTGTGCGTATCTAATAAAACAGCAATCCCTGTGACTCAGGAGCTCATCTGCAAGTTCATGCTTAACCCCACTAACGCAGACATCCTAATCCAGACCAAGTAAGTCTCAGCTGGTCTATGATGATATGGTGAGCCTGGACATCATATTGATTTGCCCTATCTGTAATACACATTGGTCTGTGTCTGTGTGTGTTTGTTCCCTCAGACTGATTCCACACATCGACAACTCGACAACTATTATGGATTCGTCAATGCAAGATGAAGCTGAGGAAGAGGAGGTGTGGGTGTACTGGATCGACCACAATAGAGAGCCCCATGGCAAGTCCATCCGGCACCTGGCCCAGGATGCTAAGGGCAACAACAAATTAGACACTGACATCATCACATACTACAGGTCCATTTTTGCTCACTAACCTCTTCTAGAATTGCTGGAATACACTTTGTTTTCCCATTCTTTGGGTATCGTCTCTAAACAAAGTCACTTCAAGCTCTTTCTGAATGTTCTGCCTGGCAGGTGTCAGCTGAATCTCTTTGCTAAGATGTGTCTGGACCGCCAGTATTTGGCCATCAATCAAATTTCCACCCAGCTGCCTGTAGATCTGATCCTGCGCTGCATGTTTGATGACTGCCTACCCTACAACCTGCGTGCTTCCTTTTGTCGCCTCATGCTGCACATGCACGTGGACCGTGACCCCCAGGAGGCCGTGGTGCCTGTACGCTATGCCCGCCTCTGGACTGAAATCCCGTCCAAGATCTCAGTCCAAGAGTGAGTGCACGTGCTTGGGTTGGACAGAATTGTGTTATTGACGCAGTGTAGAGGTTTAACTAAATAAATATTTGACAGATATCTTTGAATACTAATGAGCACCAACATCTGTATTGTTTACGGTTATTGTTATTGTTGATCAAGAGCGATTCACTATATCTCCCTTAATTACATTACTGTCATTTTAACTTCAGTTATGTAATATTGGATAGTAGTTACTGAAAAATGAGCTTTCCAGGTCTCAGGGCTCAAATACTGAAATTACTGTTGGTTACTATTTGCTACAGTGAGGGAGAAACGTCTGATATACTATTGTTCTGTGGAAGTTGAAACTAAAAGGTCTGGGGAAATGGTCATTTATATGTTGGAGTCCAGGCAGTAAACTGAACACCTGTTTCTTGACTGTGACAGGTTACTGAATATCACATTTAGTTTGAATTCTCACCCCATAACATAATGACATATGACATTGGGTTTATTGGAGAGCGTGTGGTACACTAACTTCAGTTTATTTACTGAGCATTTTTTATTGTTTATTTCCTGAGCATTTGTTTTCTGTAGTGATTGATTATTATTATTATTATTAGTAGTAGTAGTAGTTATTAGTAGTGGTTAGTAGTAGTAGTGGTTGTTAGTAGTAGTAGTAGTAGTAGTTATTAGTAGTGGTTAGTAGTAGTAGTGGTTGTTAGTAGTAGTAGTAGTAGTAGTAGTAGTAGTAGTTATTAGTAGTGGTTAGTAGTAGTAGTGGTTGTTAGTAGTAGTAGTAGTAGTAGTAGTAATAGTGGTTGGTAGTAGTAGTAGTGGTTGTTAATAGTAGTAGTAGATGTAGTAGTAGTAGTAGTAGTAGTGGTTGTTAATAGTAGTAGTAGTAGTAGTAGTAGTAGTAGTAGTAGTGGTTGTTAATAGTAGTAGTAGTAGTAGTAGTAGTAGTAGTAGTGGTAATAGTAGTTGTAGTAGTAGTAGTAGTGGTTGTTAATAGTAGTAGTAGTAGTAGTAGTAGTAGTGGTTGTTAATAGTAGTAGTAGTAGTAGTAGTAGTAGTAGTGGTAATAGTAGTTGTAGTAGTAGTAGTGGTTGTTAATAGTAGTAGTAGTAGTAGTAGTGGTTGTTAATAGTAGTAGTAGTAGTAGTAGTAGTGGTAATAGTAGTTGTAGTAGTAGTAGTGGTTGTTAATAGTAGTAGTAGTAGTAGTAGTAGTAGTAGTAGTAGTAGTAGTAATAGTGGTTGGTAGTAGTAGTAGTAGTAGTGGTTGTTAATAGTAGTAGTAGATGTAGTAGTAGTAGTAGTGGTTGTTAATAGTAGTAGTAGTAGTAGTAGTGGTTGTTAATAGTAGTAGTAGTAGTAGTAGTAATAGTGGTTGGTAGTAGTAGTAGTAGTAGTGGTTGTTAATAGTAGTAGTAGATGTAGTAGTAGTAGTAGTGGTAATAGTAGTTGTAGTAGTAGTAGTGGTTGTTAATAGTAGTAGTAGTAGTAGTAGTAGTGGTTGTTAATAGTAGTAGTAGTAGTAGTAGTAGTGGTAATAGTAGTTGTAGTAGTAGTAGTGGTTGTTAATAGTAGTAGTAGTAGTAGTAGTAGTAGTAGTAGTAGTAGTAGTAATAGTGGTTGGTAGTAGTAGTAGTAGTAGTAGTGGTTGTTAATAGTAGTAGTAGATGTAGTAGTAGTAGTAGTAGTAGTAGTGGTTGTTAATAGTAGTAGTAGTAGTAGTAGTAGTGGTTGGTAGTAGTAGTAGTAGTAGTGGTTGTTAATAGTAGTAGTAGATGTAGTAGTAGTAGTAGTAGTAGTGGTTGTTAATAGTAGTAGTAGTAGTAGTAGTGGTTGTTAATAGTAGTAGTAGTAGTAGTAGTAGTAGTGGTTGTTAATAGTAGTAGTAGTAGTAGTAGTAATAGTGGTTGGTAGTAGTAGTAGTAGTAGTGGTTGTTAATAGTAGTAGTAGATGTAGTAGTAGTAGTAGTAGTAGTGGTTGTTAATAGTAGTAGTAGTAGTAGTAGTAGTAGTAGTGGTTGTTAATAGTAGTAGTAGTAGTAGTAGTAGTAGTGGTAATAGTAGTTGTAGTAGTAGTAGTGGTTGTTGTTGTAGTAGTTGTTTTAGTAGCAGTAGTTGTTGTTGTTGTTGTTGTTGTTGTTGCTGTAGTTGTAGTAGTAATGGTGGTTGTAGTAGTTGTATGTTCTGTTACCAAATATTGAGTTTACTGTAATCAGGCTGTATCAGTCATTCCTTTCATTCACCTCCTGGTTCTTCTGCAGCTACGATTATGAGTTCAGAGACACATCCAGGGCGGAAATGAAGATGAAGTTTGCTCCTACCATGGACTTTGTGGATGACTACCTGAAAGATGTGGTGAGCCAGCCATTCCCCTTCGGAGATGAGGAAAAGAACGAGCTTACTTTAGAGGTGAGGCACTAAACATTGTTTAAAAGAGGGTTTAATGGTTTGGTTCAAGCTTGCTTAAATTTACTTTCTATTTTTTTACTGTCTTTTTCTTCAATAGGTCTTTAGTCTCTCTCTCTGTCTCTCTGTCTCTCTCTCTCTCTCTCTGTCTCTCTGTCTCTCTGTCTCTCTGTCTCTCTGTCTCTCTCTCTCTCTCTCTCTCTCTCTCTCTCTCTCTCTCTCTCTCTCTCTCTCTCTCTCTCTCTGTCCCAAAATGTCCAAAAACATATATGGTTTTGTGTGCTCTTCTTTCTATGCAGTTTGTTTTGTCTTCTAGTGGGAAGATTGTGAAAAGTTTCTTTCTCTCTCTGTCTAAGGTGGTGAACCTGGCACGTAACCTGGTCTACTTTGGCTTCTACAGCTTCAGTGAACTACTGAGTCTTACGCGCACCCTGCTGGCCATCCTGGACATTGTGCAGCATCCGCTCACATTCATGTCCAAACTAATCAAAGCCCCAGAGGGAGGTCAGACATGCTCAGACAGATTTGCTACAGTCAGATCCGTTGATCAGAGAGCTGCTATTTAGTCGAATCCTAGTGTAAAACGGCCTGTTTGTATTTTTAGTAGGTCTGAATTGTTTGTCCAACTATGTAAAGAAACGCATGTTGGATGTGGAATATAAGTTTCAAGGCCTGGGAAAGTTATGGAATATAATGAATGCTGGAGAAGTAATGAAATTTCTTAGATCCCCAACCACCTTAACCTCTGGTGCTGGTGTTAAACATGGTGCAGATTTCCATATTGGATCACATTTTAATTTCACTCGCCATCATTCCATTTAAACTGCTTCTTGACGTACTAGCTATGAGTTCCTGCTCTGTTTTGATATTTAAATAATGTCTGTTTCTCTCAAAACAGCGGAGTATATCACAGTGTCATATCGGATGATACTACAAGCTTAGCATTGAGATAATCAAATCCTGCTTCCTGCATTTCTTCAGTTTTATGGATTTTAGGCAAATGGCTGACAGTTTTCACACTGTGAAATCGATAAAACTGGAAACCTATATCGCATTGTATAATATCACTCTGTTCTAGTGTAAATTATATAATGCCTATCAGAGTATATGGCATTAGGTTTTGCTTAATGCTATATTCTGGCATATTTATTAAATATTCAGGAATTTATTAAATCTGTATATTTATATTTATATTTTCTTAAAGTTATATGTGATATGAACAGTGGTGTGCTTAGGGATTCTTCTGAATGCCTTTTCACATTTCTGACCAAGTTGGCAAATTCTACTGATTGGCTGTGTTTGCATTGTAAGCTTAGTATGCTGTGCGTGTGTCTCTGTGC
Source organism: Prochilodus magdalenae (assembly GCA_024036415.1). Lineage (NCBI taxonomy): Eukaryota > Metazoa > Chordata > Actinopteri > Characiformes > Prochilodontidae > Prochilodus > Prochilodus magdalenae. The sequence goes on from JAMWET010000950.1 coordinate 440,584, forward strand.
GTGTGTCTCTGTGCGCGTCTGTATGTGTCTGTCTCTGTGTGTGTGTGTCTCTGTGTGTGTCTCTGTGTGTGTCTCTGTGTGTGTCTCTGTGTGTGTCTCTGTGTCTGTCTGTATGTGTCTGTCTCTGTGTGTGTGTGTGTGTGTCTGTCTCTGCGTGTGTGTGTCTCTGTGTGTGTAGGTAATAACGTCCTGCGCACCATCCATGGCGTGGGTGAGATGATGACTCAGATGGTTCTCAGCCGAGGCTCTATGCTGCCCCACAGCCTTCCTGACTCTCAGCCAATGTCTGGCCATGGAAAACCACTCTGTCTCCTTGACAACCAGGATGTGATGGTGATGGACACTAAGCTCAGGATCATTGAGATTCTGCAGGTGAGTCTTTCACGTCACTTAGGACCAGCGAATAAAGAAAAAGGGAAAGCAAGGAAAATCCCCTGGACAAGCACAAATGATACACTCTGTTGTTAAATTGGAACAAGCTTTTTCCATAATTTCACTAATCCATACACAAACAATTTGCATCTCCAAAAAAAAAAAAAATCACATTCTTAACTTTTGCAGTAGAGCTAAAGAGAATAGAGGCGCGTAGAGCGCATTTATTCAGCAGTTAATTGCTCTCTGATGTCTTCATAGAAGGTGGGTGAAAATTGCCCAGATGCAGTTTTACATGTCAAGTTACACATACAGTGATTAATTCATTCTTTTTTTCTTGTTTTGGTGAGGTCATGAATATTTTAATCACTTATGCTCTGATTTGCTGGTTTACAGTGAGGTATTAGGATGACCATAGGAGCAGTATCCTGAAATAAGTGTTACCTGTACTAGTTTCCTGTACTAGTTACCTATACTAGCTGCTTGCTTTTAATCTCGACAATACACACGGTAAATTAAAGTTGTTGCTCACTATGAAACTTGCTGTTTAAGATGATGTGCTTTAACCAGCAAACAGCCTATAAAATCATACAGCATGGCTGCTGCTTACAGGCTGCTGTTGGGGTTGTGATACTAATAAAGGTGGAACTACTCTTCTCTTTAATCTCTTCAGTGTCAAACACTAAGCAAACTAGAATTAAGTTGTCCCGAATCTTGTTTATGATGTCTGAGCTGAAATTGTGGAATTTTCCTTTCCACCTTAAATGGTGCCACAGTTATGTTTGAGCATCTGTACCAGCCGTAGCATTTAAAGTGGAACAGATCAGCAAATTAAGAAGATTATGAGCAGGAAGCCAATTTCATCAATGATGCCCAATGATAGTGCAGCTTCTTGGTAAGGGTATAACACTCCCCATTTTCCTATGTTGTCATCAGTAAGTATGGGGGCATGGGTAGTCAGAACTGCTACATGATGACCTAGGGTTCATCAGAAATTGGCTTGTTTTCCTGCTACCTTCTGAAAATGTGGGATTTGTAGGAGAAGTAGGAGACAACAAGTGTTTGAGTTTCATGGTAGGTCAGTGCTGTGTACTGAAGTATCCATATTTATCTATGACTATATAAATACACTCACCTTTTACATGACATTGTTCTCCTGTTTGTTTTGGCCATTGTCCAATGTATGAGCACAATACAGTCTTTAGTTTGCAGTATTGCTTCATTATCAATGATACTGAATTTTTCTAAAGGAAATTCTGTATAGATATCTCCAATATACTGATTCGATATTTAAAGGACTCAAATTGTAGAAAACTTATCTAAATTTTAAAATTTAACAAAATAAACGTTTAATGTAGTGTGTGGATATGGACAAGTTTTAAAATACACACCATTTAATCCAAACTTTAAAATTAGGCTTCAGAAACTGCACCTGTTTTATATTCCACAAAAACCAACATATTCACACAACACTCCCCTCTTCAGCTTCCTGCAGATTAGCCCCACCTGTTCAAGTGACGTTTAATTTTAAATCATTTATTCACAAAGAAACTTTGGAAATGGTCTCGTTGAACAGAACTATGTCTGTTTTGAAGGTGTAAATCTACAGAAGCATCATCAATAGAATACAAAACGGTGTATGTGATAATGCTGTGTAGTCTAGGTCACTAGGTCACAATCTAATCCGTGTTCAAGAAATATGTACATTTTTAAATATTACCATGTAACTCTATTGATGTACTTCTGTTACAGTTTATTCTGAGTGTGCGTCTGGATTACCGGATCACCTACCTTCTGTCCATCTATAAGAAAGAGTTTGGAGAACAGAGTGTGACAGACAGCACTCTCTCAATCTCCGACTTCCCCCCGGTGCAACCTGGTAAGAACACAGTCACAATGTTGAGAGTGATTTGAAAACGCGATCCTAATTATCCTTATTATAATTGGTCTTGTTTTCCTGTATTTCACTGTGCACTCTTTTCCCTTTTCTCATGTGTCTAGAGCCCAATATAGAAGAGATTGCTGAAAAAGCAGAGATTATGTTTACTGGGAGGTGAGTCAGCTAGTTAATTGACTTATTTATGAACTCCACAGCAGGCTGGGACCATAAGGAGTGACTTCTCCATTTAGCTTACTTGCTATTTCTGGTGTTCTGATGGGCTATTAGCTTACCATGCCAGCATGTGACTTGTAATGTGTCACTGATTACGACAAGGCTTTGCTTCCTGTAACTGTGTTAATATTGCACTCTTAAAATAACTGTTTTTAAAGGGCTGTTGGACCGAATATACACTTATAGGAAAAGCTGTGAACTGATTAAAAAAAAAGTGTAATCTTAAAAGGTTAAAACTCACAGGTCTCACGTTAATATATACTTCTGCCTGAGAACCGTTTATTATAACCCACATTTGGGCTTGTTTGGAATCTCTCTAGACTCTATGGGTTCAAACGGTTTTAATTATGGTTTAAGTTGAATCTTTATTGTTGATAGACAAACAAAAAGAAAATTGTCACTTTAAGATGTTAACTGTGTGTGTGCGTGTCTCTGCGTGTCTGTGTGTGTGCGCTAATCAGTGGAAAGGAGAGAGATTTGGTGGATCTGGATGATGAAGGAGGCAGGACATTTCTGCGAGTGCTGATTCACCTCATCATGCAGGACTATCCTCCCCTCGTCTCAGGATCACTGCAGCTCATCTTCAAGCACTTCAGCCAGAGAGCTGAAGTCCTTCAGGCATTCAAACAGGTCTCATTTTCCTGTGCACGCTTTTGGCTAGTTTTTTTTTTCTCTACCATCTTTAAGAACATGAGGAGTAAAAACAGGTGGTCCCTATAATAACAGTAAGACATGTTTTCCCTTTAATCACATGGACGACCCCTACTGTCTACATTGTCCGTTTTATCAGCTGCACTTCCCATAAAGGCACACTTTGTATTTCTCCAATTAGGAGAAATATGGACTGTAGTCCAGTTTTCGCTCTGGATGCTATGTTAGCCCAGCCTCCCTTACTATGTTCTTCAGTGGCCGGGCCCCCTACCAGTCTACCTCAGAGCAGGTGTTATGTGGGTGGTGGATCAGTCTCAGCTTTGCAGTGACATTGACATAGTGGTTGTGTGTTAGTGTGTGTTGGGCTGGTGTGAGTTAAACACCTCAGTGTCACTGCTGTGTCTGATCCACACACACCAGCACAACACACACTAACACATCACCACAACATCAGTATCGCAGCAATGCTGAAAATGATCCACCAGCCACATAATACCTGCTCTGTGGTGGTCCTGTGGAGATATTGATCATTAAGGATGCAGTATGCAGTGAAACAGTACTACAGTCTGTGCAGTAATAATTCTAGCACTACAAAGTGTTTTCATTTAGTAAGCCCATTGAAAAGTACAGTGAGTGTAGATAAAAGAAGGTGTACCTAATAAAGTGCTCAGTGTATGTTCTCTTAAATCTTAAATCTAGTTTTAAATCTGTGTGCGCATGTACGTGTGTAGGTCCAGCTGTTGGTCTCTGAACATGATGTGGAGAACTATAAGCAGATAAAAGCAGATCTGGACCAGCTAAGACTGACTGTGGAGAAGTCTGAGCTCTGGGTGGAAAAGAGTGGAACCTACGGCAATGAGGACATTGCTGAAAACCAGAACAAGGATCAGATCGTGGAGGTACGCCCCCTGGTGGCCTGTCATTCAAATGATTGACTTTGCAAAAAGATTAAATCACACGTCTTTTACAAATGACTGATCTGTCTCCTGTGATGCCGGGACGTCTGCATTGACTGTGATTTGGGGAAGTCTGACGTACATTATTTTCCGAGGTTGTCAGCCAAGATGTGCACTTTACATTCAATAGTTTGCAGACACCAGTTTACTCAACAGTTTACTAAAATGGTGGGTTTAGTAGAGGGTTTGTCCCCCTCCTTGCTGCAGTACATTTCTGCTCTTCTGGGAGGGCTTCACCTTATGTTTCATCATTGCTGTGAGGATTTTATTGGATTTTGTCACAAATTTTGCTCCAAATCATCTCAATGGTATTGGATGGTGTTCCATCACTCCAAATAATGCACAATACTCTTTGGGCTGATGCTTGGCATTTAGAGATGATAAGCTCTGGGGGCATGCAAGGGTAAGGTAGATAACAGTGGAAGCTAATAGCTAGCTACATGCTTATACTTTCCCCAAATCATGCTGTTTATTAATCACTTAGATCACTGTTAAAGATAGACAAGCATTAATAGATTAGTACATATGAGTAGCCATTTTAAAGCATTTAGATTTAAAGCATTTAGCAGATGCTCTTATCCAGAGTGACTTGCAGTTTACATTTACACAGGCAGACAGTAGGATTGTTTGGAGTCTTGCCAAAGGACTCCTACTGGTACAGTGTAGGTTGGGGAGTTAAACCCCACTCTACAGCATGGAGTGCAGATTGAACCCACTACACTATACATGTGTTCATTGTTCTCCAAACTTTGTTCCAAGTTATGAGTATAAGCTTTTTCTTGCTTGATGACTACAATAGCATTGCAGCTCCAGCTCTAACCTAAAGATCTTCAGACACCAAACATCTCAGCTGATTAGCAGATTTTGGTATTTGTTGAAAACTGTATATACATGTTGTTATTTTTATGAAAAGCTCTAACTGATGGGACAGGGCCTTTGGTTGGTGTGTCCAGAGATGCCTGTTTGAATAGTGTCTGAACTGAGCAGAGAACCTGTGTGTTTGATAGGATGCAGGCATCCTCAGTCCGGTACAGGATGGAAATATTAAACCACAGATAGACAGTAACAAAGCCAACAATTACAAGATTGTGAAAGAGGTGGGTACAGCTTTTTTATTTATTCCCCATTTATTTATTCCCCCTCCCTGCATTTTCACCTTCCACGTACCAATGAACAGTATGGGATTGTGCCAAACCATGTGCATCAACATTGTATTAATGATTATGTTGCTTTGGTCAATAGATCCTACAGCGTCTCAGTAAGCTGTGTTACTCTTCTAAGAAGAGTCGTGTGCAACAACAAAGACTTCTTAAGAATATGGGAGCTCATACTGTGGTGCTGGACCTGCTACAGATCCCATATGAGAAAGTAAGGGGTGATAAGATGCAATCATTTCTGAGTAAGTTCCTTACAGACAGCACAATTACAGTTTTGGCTTACTTAGTTAACGTACTCTCTTCATGTTCTTCATCTACAGGGAGATGAGAAAATGTCTGAGATCATGACCCTGGCCCATACCTTCCTGCAGAACTTCTGCAATGATAACCCCCAGAACCAGATTCTGCTTCACAAACACCTCAACCTATTCCTCACGCCTGGGGTATGTTCGCATGCTATGTCAGGACATGTGCCAGGGGTTTTTGCAGATATCACATATGGAGATTACTCACCAGACCTAAACAGTGGTTTAGTCATGTCAGCCTCTGGCATGCAAAGAACTGCAGTATTAATACTTACAGCTCTGTGGTTATTCCCTTCATGCAGCTGTACTATTTAAATGTAATTAAACAGTTAATGGAATTTAGTTTATCAATTGGACTTGCATGCAGTTTACATTCTGTGTCATCAGATACGTGACTGATATGTGACTGTGCACATAATATCATAACAGTAACTTTTCATGTTCCTGATGAGCATAAGGTCTACCTTCAAAGACTAAACATGGTGTCCGTTGGACATCTTAAATCTACTCTTTGAAAAACAGGCACTTTTGGTGCAATAATAAAGTGAAATAATCAATATAAAATGAAAGCATTTTTTGTTATTGCTGTCAACAGCTGAAGCTCCTGAGGGCTGATTCCTTAATTCATCACAGTTGTGTTCGGGGATTTGACTGTTGTTCAGGGTGTTCTTTTTACCCTTTGTTTGCAGCATCTGGAGGCGAAGACATTGCGCTACATCTTCCAAAACAACTACCTTCTGTGTAATGAGATCAGTGACCGCGTGGTGCATCACTTTGTCCACTGCATCGAAACACATGGCCGCTGCATCCACTATGTGCGCTTTCTGCAGACCATAGTGAAATCAGACGGCAAGTGCGTGAAAAAGTGCCAGGATAAAGTAATGACTGAGGTAAGGAGACGAATGTTCTAGCTGCAGTGTAAGACACCATAACTCGTCTGTTTGTATCTTGGCTTGGCCGGGAAAGGGGCCGAGCACACACAGGAAAACCTCAACGAAAGCCAAAGACACACACACAAACCGGCCAGTGCGAGTAACCATGTTTACTTTATCTACACATTGCATCAAATAACCAAAAACACAAGAGAAGTAAGGCTTACTCAGCTTCTCAGTGAGTCCCTTGCCCCTCAGGTTCACGCAGTCTAATGTATGTGGCTTGCAGACCACTCGTCCCACATACTGTAGTGTATAAAGGCCAGTTTATAAGGACACAATCCCCTGCCTTCTGATCCCACACACCTGTCCCACTCCACCCCTCCCCTGCTACAGAACTATGGTGGTTATTGTTAGAAAGGATTATATTATAGTGTTTTTTTATGAACCAGCCATAAAATATTAGATGGTTTGTTCAGTACTTATTAAGCATGCTGTCAACATCACGATCATGTTAAAGGATAATTGGACTGTCATTATATGTTTATTCAGCATTTTTTAAAAGTTTTATCTGCCTTAAGATCTTTAAACATCATATTTGAAATTCTGACATTTTATTTATTTTACCATAACCTCATTTTGTATGCGATAGCAGCTTTTTGCAATAGCATCTAATTGGCCTGATCTTATTGTGTCTTGCTTTCTCTGTTCTCCCTTTGTACGTGCATGTTGGTCGTTGTAGCTGGTGAATGGAGGTGAGGAGGTGTTGCTGTTCTACAACGACCGTGCATCGTTCCCCTTATTGCTACAATTGATGAACTCGGAGCGGGAGCGCCTTGAAGAGAACAGTGCCCTGTCCTACCACATTAATCTGGTGGAGCTGCTGGCTGCTTGCACTGAGGGCAAGAATGTCTACACCGAGATCAAGTGCAACTCTCTACTGCCATTGGATGACATCGTCAGGGTGGTTACGCATGACGACTGCATCTCTGAGGTCAGTTACCATGTGCAGTTGCAATGCATACATTGTGACTGAGCTTCTGATGGGTCTTGCTGGTGTGGTGGAATCACATTTGAGGCTTCTGTGACCTATGGAACCGAGCTGCAGCTGTGGGTTAGCATAGTGTTTTATGGAAGTGCGCTGCATAGAACACTATGCAAAAGTTTTAGGCCCTCTAAGAAAATTATATTATGTGTGTAGGGTGTGCTTGTTTGTCTGTTTGTTAGAGAAATAAAAAAAGCAATACATTGTGATTATTTGTGTGTTAGTTTAACCATTTCCAAATCTTTCCCCATTATAGCCTGTAGGTAGTAGTTACCATCCACCTGAATAGAAATGGGAACAAAATTGGCTTTTTCCAAACAAGACATTAATAACTTAGTAAAAATGCTTTACTGTATTTAATCCTATATTTATTCTAAAGCTTTAAGCTATGTTTAGATTGTGGACAAATCAAATGTGTTTCTTTTTTAAATCAAATCTTTTTAAGACGACTGTTCTTACTGCAAGTGATAAGATCAGATTTGTGTATCTATGTAGCCATGCTAGTGACATGGCTTTCATTTATGGATCCTGAAAACTTGGAGGTGCTTTATATCCCACCCCAACCCAAGACATTCCTTCCATCAAGTCATCAAGTCGCAGCACTTTGGTCACTCTGGATTTGACATTGCGATGTGTCATCTCATGTTGCGAGAAACCGATTTAAGCATCCAGAACATTTGTGTAAGATTTTAATTGGAATTGCATTTCAGACTGCCTTTATGTTGTCCAGTCTATCAAAAAGTCTGGATATACCAGTAAATTGGATTTAGGCTTGTAGTTCGATCATTACATGCTAAGGCACACTTTCTTTGTATATCTCACAAACATTTGGAGGTACAGTCATTTGAACAGTGTTGCTAGATAATGGTGATGTAAATCAACAGCGGACACCTGAAGATGGACATTTTTGTAATCATTTATATATTTAAAATAAACAGAACAAAAATAAACCGAATGTAATTTTCTTATGTGGAAAAAATTAAGTACACCCCCTATATTTATCACAGCATGTCAAATTAAAATAAGGTGCACCTGATCAAGGGTAAAATTGAGAAGGCCATCTATCATTTAAAATCCATTGTTGTATAGAAAAAAGGATCACTTGCTAATCTTTCCACAATGCTCTGAAAAATCTCAGACAATGCAAGAAAAGCATTTAGGTGTTGCTGGTTGAATTTCCAAGCTTATGTAGTGCCTGTATACATATAATAAAGTAGAAGGAAAATGTTGTATCCCCGGTTGAAGAGTTCAGCTGATTTTCTGCCTCTTTTCTCCTACAGGTGAAGATTGCCTATGTAAATTTTGTGAACCACTGCTATGTGGACACAGAGGTAGAGATGAAGGAGATCTACACCAGTCACCATATCTGGAAGCTCTTTGAAAACTTCGTCATCGATATGGCCCGAGTAAGAACCCTGCTATTAATTCAAACTATAGCCTTGCTCATCATATGCTTGGTTGCATATAATATCCCCTAGGTGTTAGGCATTTATCAGTTCTGTATGGTGGCTACTGCTCACCTGGTGTAATCTGGATGTAGATGCTCTGAACGGGACTTGTGACATGTGGTTTTCAGGTATGTAACAGCACCACCGACAGAAAGCATGGTGACCCCACGCTGGAGAAGTACGTCACTGAGACCATCATGGCCATCGTCAAAGGCTTCTTTGCTTCACAGTTTTCTGTCAACAACTCCAACCTCCAGGTACATATAAAGTCATGACTGATTCTGATAAAAAAAATGCTCACCCATTTACATGTCTTTTCACTTCAGTATCAACCTCTATCTGCCTTCTGTATTTATGCCCTCCCAAGATACCACACACCAGTTTAACCCCCTTCTCTCCCTGCTTTGATCTCACTCTCATCAGCTACACATTTAATTAAAAAAAAACAACTTCTGTTTCTCTGTCTTCCTTTTCTTATCTCACTCACGTCCTGGCAGACCCATCAGCCTATCTTTATCCAGCTGCTTCAGTCATCCTTCAGAGTCTACAACTGCCCCTGGGTGAACTCTTCGCAGAAGGCCAACATCGAGGCCTGCATCAAAACACTGGCTGATGTGGGTAAGTTAACATCTGCAGAAATGGTGGTCAAAAGTGAAAACGCCCACGCGCTGCTGTGTTGGAATGTAAACCTATCGCCACCAGGTCTATTGTAGTGTTTCAGCCTGAGCGTCAACAACTTGTTTTCCTAGGTCCGCAGAAGGAGATCTTTGTGCTGCTCTGCTACAGATGTGTTATCATGATCTGACTTTGATAGATCCTTGTTCTGCAAATAAAACAGGGTGACCAGTCACCCTGAAGACCCTCTTATTTCCCCCACAGGTTAATTTCTAATCATAGAGGTTTAAATACTTTTGGCACACACCAATGTGTAATACTGGACAATTGTCCTCAAAAACTAAAAGACCAAGTCTGGCATTTTTAGCTGGGTTCTCCTAGTTTACCATTAAAGACATGTGTATGTAAAATATGATTGTTTTAGGTCAGAAATGGCTAACAGAAAAGCCTGACTGTGTATGTATATGGTGCTGTGAAGTGTTTGCTCCTCACACAGTTTAGTTCATTGTTGCTAATTTGTGACATTTAATAGATTTTGAATTATCCAAATAACACCAGTAAACACATCATGTGCTGCTTTTTGAGACCTACTAGCTGCTTCACATTGCCAGACAGGTTCTTTTTGAGTGACACTTATATTTAACAGGTCTGTCTGTAATAATACCGGGGTTTGGCTAGAGTAATTGAACCCAGTAGTCAACTGAAATTAATTAGCTGGTTGATGTAGTTGCTAGAACGGCAGTTCCATTTTCATGTTGGGCTAGGTAGGTAAAATTATTTTAAATAAAAGCCTTTAAAACAGCATTTTAATATTTGCTTGAGTTATTTCTGTATAGTGTTGTTATTGGTTTTACAAATATGCAAAAATGTAAGAAATTAGAGTGTGTGTGCGCGCGTGTGTGTGCGCGTGTGTGTTTTAGTATATGAATTTTAAACTAGTAAGAACGATCAAATTTATGTTCCTGTGTCATTAAACTTCTACGTTTATTGCTTTATTCAGTCTCTTGTTTTTTAATTCTGATGTTTCTTTCCAGCTAAGAACCGGAACATTGCTATCCCTGTGGACCTGGACAGTCAGGTAAACACACTGTCTCTAAAGGCCCACACCACCATGGTGCAGCGTGCAGCCAAAGACTGGAGGCAATCTGCTCGTTCCCGGCCCCGCAAAGAGCCCCTGGGGGCCCTGGACTACAAGAACATCATAGAGAAATTACAGGTACCACAGATGACTCCATTGCTGCCACAGTATTTCCAGCCCCAGGGATCCCCTTAGATAATACGGAAAGAGAAAGTGAAAGAAAAAACACTTTAGCACTTTTCCACTTCTTTGATCTTGTGAAGATGATGCTGAATTGTTGTTCTGCTCTGTGTGTGTAGGGTGTGGTGTCGTTTTTAAAGGACCAGTTCGGTCCAAGAGTGCAAGCTGAGTTCTCCGTATTGGTGGACGTTTTGCACAGCCCGGAGTTGCTGTTTCCAGAGGCAGCTCGACTTCGCTGTGAGACCGGAGCCTTTATGACTAAGTGAGACACACGCAGCCTCTTATTTTGAAAAACTCATTTTAAGCCCAAGTTATTAGTTAATGAGCCGGTTTACCAGACCCAGATTAGGTCTCAGCATAGACTAAAAAAGATTCTAAATGGTAAAAAATCATTTGTTGTAATTTAGTTTGAAGCATAAGTGGGCAAATGATGTTTAATCGTTATCGTGATAAACTTCACCATGCACTTTTCTTAGCATATAGTGGATGTCGTGTCACAGAACGCTGCCTAACCGCAAAGAGAGCTTATTATACCTGTTTAAACTAGTTTAGCGCAGTTAGAGCAATTAATTAAAATGATTGTAGATACTTAGTAATGCTTTTATGTGTGGCATTACATGTTCTATGTTATCTGTTTTTGCCTAATTAATCTTAATCAATCAAATGAAGTCATGGTGCATATCTTGTTAGTGACATACATAGCAAACTGCCCCATTTGTATTTGGACTGCCCACTATTGATAGTTGTTTTGTGAAAACACCAGATATAGAAAGTACAGTGAAAAACATGCTTGAAATTAGTTAAGCTTATATTAGCTTCATTATTAGCTAATAGCAGTACAACCTGCAGATGACTGTTAACCTTTAAAGTATGTGAGACAGTGTTTAAAAAGTGCAGTGAAATAGTGGAGCTGCCAACTAGAAAAATGAAAAGAAATATAGGTCTTAATAAAGGAAACTCTTCCCCAGCAAAACCTCCTCCTCCAGCTCAAAAAAATACAATATGGGAAGCAATAATGGAGCGCATATTGCTTCTGCATCAAAGCATATTTTTCAGGTGTGCCTTCTCTCATACATACATCTGGCCTAATGAGACTGTTACACTCTTGGTGAATATTTCTTCACATGGTCGAGGCCTCCACCGAGCAGTTAGCAGTTTCGAATGTTAGTGGGCGTTAAGGCTTAATGCTAATGGTTGGGAGTATTTTACAAATTGTACCACAAGTGTGTGTAAAAAGTTTTAGGTACAGTAAAACTACAGTATCCATTATTTCTGGAACGCATACTGTAAGAACTTCAGGTTATGTAGTATTTTGCAGATAGTGATAATGATATTTTGCCCAGTTATCACAGTGCGAATTTGGCAGTCTTCATTCATGCCGCCCAGTTGTAGACGTTTACGTAGCTGCAGTAGATTTATTTGGCCCAGGTCAGGTCATAGAGGCAGTGTTTGGATTTTGAGAGGGATGTGAAACTGTTCCACTGAGAGCCCGTCTGTCTGGCAGCATCAGAACAGCACTTACCTGAGTGTGTGGCTGCATGATGTGCCTGTACTATTGCATAACCACTCAAGTCTGCATGATTCACTCTGAAAGCCACAGCGTGCAGCCCACCTGCTGTAGCACCACATGCATTACTGTATAGCTTTTCTTATGTAAGGCCAGTAAGGAATATTTGCGTTTCTGATGTTAGAGGATAAGTTTTTCTGTATCCTGTTTGCTCAAATTGTAATCGCCAGTTCTGTCTCTTTTAATGAATGAAAGGAAGTTCTGTATGGCTAAAAATGAAAAATGTTTTGTTCACTGGAGTCTTTGTATGCCTCCAGGCTGATTAAACACACCAAGAAGCTGATGGATAAGGAGGAGAAGCTCTGCATTAAGATCCTGCAGACTCTCCAGGAGATGCTGGACAAGAAAGAGGGCTTTGATGATCGGGTCAGTGAGAGAAATCTTATTCCTTTCTGTTCTCACCAAGCTACGCGTTGATTCATATTAAACTCATCATGGCACTCAGTCCTAGAGCCTCAAAACTTAAAACTCTGCCGCACCAGTCGAGTAAATGCATATCTTGGTGGATTGTGGCCAAACAGCTCTTTGATTCATCTGTCCAGAGCACAGTGTTCTAGAGGTTCCAGACATGCTGGTGTTGATTTTAATCCCCTCTGCTTGTAGATGATCTTCCAGTCAGTGGAAGGATTGATTCCTAATATTTTAAAAGTAGATTTTAAACACCTTCCCAGGCTCATAGGCGTCTACAAGGCTTCTAAAGGCTTTGGAGAGCTCTTTAGATAAAGCCATGATGATACCTAAAACTTTGATAACATAGAGCAAATATGAGGTTTTAACAGGTTCCTCCTGGATATTTGTGTTCTACTGACTAGCAGCTGATCCGGTGCAGCTGATTTCAATTTGACATATTTGATTGATATACTGTATGAGTTTACACCCATCAGTCATAACAGTAAAACCACCTCCTTGTATCTACACGCACTGTATATTTTATCAGCTCCACTTACTATACAGGAGCAGGTGCTGCTGCACAGTTTGTGTTGGCCATCCTCTAGTTTACAGGACTCTGCCCATAGGATACTCTTGGCTGGATAGTTTTGGTCGGCGGACTATTCTCAGTCCAGCAGCGACACTGAGGTGTTTAAACACTCCAGCAGTGCTGCTGTGTCTGCTATGTCAATGTCACTGCAGTGCTGAGAATGATCCACCACCAGTGTAATACCGGCTCTGAGGTGGTCCTGTGGGGGTCCAGACCATTGGGAATAAAAAGGTGGTGGGGCTAACAAAGTATGCAGAGAAACAGACGGACTACAGTCTGTAATTGTAGAACTGCAAGGTCCACCGATATAGTAAGTGGAGCTGATAAAATGAGCCGTGACTTTGAGAGACATTGAGGTGGTTTTAATGTCAGGGCTGATTGGTGTATATCTACTTGCTTACTTTCCTCACATAAGAAAATTGCATTTCTTCTTATTTTATTTTTATAAAAGATGACAAAAAAAATGGTATGGGTGAATTGTTTATTAATGTGAATCTGTATTTCTGTGATGTACTTACATCTTTACATGACTGTTCTATTTACGTGTTTATGAAGCACATTTTAGCATTTTATGGCTAAGCCTTTGGATCAAAACATATATTTATGATTATGAAAAAATATAGTTAATTAGAGTTGTATTTACATTTGACTGGCACCTAATAGAAACAACGAAGACAATGCGCAACTGGTTTTAGTTTTCATTGCTGTTTCATTGCTGAAATTCCACTGCAAGGAGAGTCTCCTCACCAGCGTTTTGCCTGGTTAATCAGAACTGACACTTTCCATCTGGTACATGACAAACTGTGGAGAATTCCACCCTCTGAAATGTCTGCCCCGTTTATCTCTTTAAGTAGTAGAACTGAATGATTTGGGGAAATATCTACTAACAACTGGATTTTTTCTGACTAATATTAAGATTGTGATGATTTCTAATTCCGATTTCTAATTATTTACAAGCTCTACATTATTAGATTATTTTTCCCTGGTATTAAATACATGTTGAATAATGGAGGGTAGAATTTCAACAGCAAGTCCTGCGATTTGCACGTTGTCAGTCCAGTAGAAACTGTGCAGCAAAAGCTGCTGTAGTTTGTGTGGTAGAAGCAGAAGAGCAGGAATTGTGAAGGACTCTGGAGAGTGTTTCCAGAGGTCAGGGCTGCAGCTCTGTGTTGCCACAGTGACAGCAGCCACCAGAAGAGGGTGCTAAAGGGATACGTAAACTTGGAGTGACAATTTTGAACCTGTTGACCCCCCTCCCGCCAACCTCCCCATCCCCTGCTTTTCTGCAAGCAAAGTAAAGTGTGTGTGTCTGTGTGTGTGTCTGTGTGTGTGTCTGTGTGTGTGTCTGTGTGTGTGTGTAAGATGAATGAACTGAGCCCTCCTCTCAGGCCTCAGTGGTGCTGTTGGGTCCGGCTGGATGAGTGCTAGGGGTTTGGAGCTCCAGACAGCTAATCAGTATTCAGTGGACGGAGCAGTGAGATGTTGCATAAGCCTGAGGCACGCGAGGACAGAGACAGAGAGAGAAAGAGGAAAAAAGAGAGAGGAGGAGAGGAGGAGCACACCAGCAGCCAAAAAACACCCAGCACAACAAATCAATACTGCAGAGAGAGCTGACTGCAGCCAGAGAGAGGGAGAGAGAGATCAGGGGTTACTGAAGCTTTGACACAGCAGAAATAGTGCTGCAGCCCCACCTCTCCTCCACACCTTCCAGTCGCTCTGTTCTCTTGCAGCAGCTGCTCATGCCTTTGAGATCATGATTAGAGGAGAAGGAGTCATTTAATGCAGCTTTAATTGTGCCCACTCTGCCATAAAGATGGAGCGCAGGGCAAAAGTTCATCCTGCATCAGCACTGTGAGATGGGCTTGGTGTAAAATGGGCAGGATACATTAATTCCATGTGTTTAAGTAAGTTCCCGCTCCAGCAGTCATCACTTTTCGGGTGTGTGTGTATGTGTGAGTGTGCGAGTTCTCGTGCACAATAAACGCAAGATGTCGATGTCTTTAAAGTGAATGTGGGTTTCTAATTTTTTAAAATGTGTTTGATGTCTTTTTGGCTAGATAGAAGAATCAGCTTTGGTTCTAGATTGCTCTTTAAGTCCCTAAGACTCTGCATGGATTTGCTGACGTACACCCCAGCATGCTTAATTTAACTTAAAGGAGCAGTCTGTAAGATGACGCAAACTGTTAAATTCATGCTTTGAACTACAGGAGGAAACATATCACCAGAAAATCCACAGCTCCTCCGCCTCCCTCTTCACTTCTTACCAGTCTAGAAAAACGTTGCGAGTTTAGCATCAAACTTCAGCCCTTTAATCACCAACAGCTTTGTTAACTCTTGCTTGCTTCTGTTCATATCACTTTTTTAATTCCTGCAGAGATCACACAGCTGTAGTTGTTCTAATGGTTGCTTGCCAAGAACTTTGACAATCAGTGTGCTTACTCTTTCTTTCATTGGCTACCTGTCCTTAAATGATCTAACCGGGAACAGCACCGTCAACATGATTGACAAGAGATTACAAAATACTGTTGGAGCAGTGCTGCATCTTGTGCTACAGTGACTCACTATTGCCTTTTGAGGTACAAGACCTTGGTATAATGGCATTAAAAGACAGGGCAGCCTGTTAGCAGGCTGGCATGCTGCCTCAGTAGATATATCTGCAGCACAGTGCATAGATGCCTTTGACATAAACGGGTTATTTCTTTATGTGGTTAAGTGAATGCTTTAAACCTAATAATGTTACATATTGCTCCTTTAAATCAACATCAGTGGTGCCAAAATAGATACTGGGTGGCAAGTTACAATATTACTGCCAGGAGGAGATTTGGAAATGGTCATGTAGGGTCACCTAAAGAGACAAAGTTACTACTTATTGCATTTTTACATGGTGCTTGTATTTATTCTGATATTAATGTTTGTTCTTCTAAGCAATGAATACTAGTTTTTGTACAGGACTGTAGGGTGTATGTGTTTATATAATATGTGGAATGGATACAGTACTAGTATTTTGATGGTTTTGCTTCAGAATCCGAATCGAGCTTTACTGCCTGAGTATGTTCAAACGTACTAGGAATGTTTTTGGCTGCGTTATCTCAGTGCAGAGAGCACGGCAACATTACACACACACACACACACCATACCTGTAAACCTTACATTGCACAGAGCTGTCTATGTATGTTAAAGTGCTGAGTGCAGCAGTCCGAATGTAGAGCCAGATTAATTTAAGGCTTATGGAAGTGGGGTATAAGAAGAGGCACGAGTCTGACTCATTACACACATAAGATGTACATATGGTGGAGTTGTGTGATGCATTCACCAAGATAAATAAGATAAATATTAAGAGCAACACAGGAGGAACAGAAAGTAAGTGTCCCGAATATGGATTGTATGTGTTTATGTAATTAATAAGAGCAGAATTAATAAGCAGGATTAATAAGATCAGTGTGCATTGTAATGTGCATTGTAGTGGTAAGCTGTTCATGATTGTAATGGCACGTGGGAAGAAGCTTCTCTGTAGCCTTGTTGTCTTGATCCTCATCTGGCTAAAGCGCTGCCAGGTGATGGTCCCTACTGGTTCTGGAAGGGTGCAGATCCATATTGCAATATTGTAATGTCTGTACACGGTGCACTACAGTAAAAACACAGTGGTGAAAAGTAAACTGACGTGCTTCAGCACAGACTTCAGGCACTGTTGTTGGTCAGAGCACACCTTTAAAAAAAAATAAAATAAATAAATAAATAAAAGGCCAGTGGTGGTGTTGTACTCAACATATGCTGTACTGCGCATCCCTGGCTGGTGTATATATGCACCCCCCAGCCAGTGTCAGTGTGTGCTGTGTCCTCACTGCCCTGAGTGTGGTGCTGCAGTCTCATGCAGCCTCGAGCTGACAATACACTCCCCAGTAGAGAGAGAGAGAGAGAGAGGAGGAGAGCGAGCATGTGAGGAGCCATGTGAGCGAGGGCAGAGCAGTGTGCAGCAGCGGAGCGAGGGATTGGAGCGGAGCAGCGTCTGCTGAGTCCATGAGGAGACGGAGCAGGGGGTGTGTTTACGTAACTGAGCCGCAGTGTCTGAGCCAGCCTCACGTGTCCCATCACGTTCTCTCTCTCGCTCTTGCTCTCTCTCCTTGCACTCTCACTTACATTTTCTCTCCCCATCACCTGCGCTCACCATCTCTGTTCACTCCTTTCCCCTCCGTTTGTGTTGATTCTGGTCTTTTGCCTGTGCTGTTTATGCCTCTATTGCTCTAATGCGTCCCCCTATCTGATAACATCTATACATCAGAATCTTACAAATGACTTGGTTGCCAAGCAGCAGGTCATGACTCGTGAGCTGATATAATTGGTTTGAGGGACTCATTTCGTCTAGAAGTAAGGCATGTGTGGCTAATGGGTGTGTGCAGAAGTTTTAGCTGTCAGTGCTGCTTCCTTTCAAGATCAGTGTAATACAGTGACTTCATTTCTGTCTACTGTAAGTGATCCTGTCACAGGCTGATTAAAGAAGCCAGCACACAGAAGAATAGAGATCTACGAATACTGGTACTACTGGTAGGAAAGTACACTCAAACAAGCCAAGGTGCTCTGTAGAGGGGTTCCAGAGCTATTGGCAAATCAGGAAGCAAAAGGTTTATAAAATACACTGCCAAAAAAGGAGGAAGTAGAAACTTGATATGAGTATCTAATATTTCTCCTTATTGGATTTTCTTTGAAATGTACCCTGTTTTTTAATCCGTCTTAGGTATTTTTTCTAGGTATAGGTATGTCTTATTCCATTTGCCAAGTAGTTTTACTTGTTTTGAGAAATAATGCAGATAATTTTGCAGATTTCAAGAAAAAGTGCTTAAAAGAACAATTTGAAGAGATAAAAATACATGAAATCAGTCAAAAACGTCTAGAAAAGAGGAGAAAAGCTTATAATACTCATATAACAGTCGCATAATAAGAACCGTTACATCTATTTACAACATTTATCATCTGATAAAGCAACGGTCCTGCTTTGTTGGAACTGGGATTAGATCTACCTGGATTAGCGTTAGTAGCATTTGGTTCTGTTCGGTTTAAAATGCGGTAACATCACCGATATGCAGACATTTTATCATGACATAAATATCCTGTTCTTCTGGAGTGCTATAACTATGTTGTTGAGTATCTGACTCTGATAGCATTTAGACATGTTATGCTGTAATGAAGACAGTGAGGAGTGCTATGGGTATTCACTTCTGCATTAGATGAACAGAGATGTTGACACTACTAGTACTTAAATCATCAGATCATGATGTCATTCACATATGGCATCAGTGTCTAAATCCAGACGTGTTTATGTCCAAAATCACCCGAGATGTTGCACCACACGCTGTGGTCAGTCATTAGCTGCTCTGGAGCTATTGTGTTTTATTTCCACTGTTTTGTTCTCCCCTCTGTTTGTTTAGTTTATCACGTGCGGGTGCGTGTGTGTGTGTGTTTGGGGTTGACTTGAGGTCAGAGTACGGGGAGGTGAGCTAAGGTTTCAGAGTGGGTGTGGTTTATTATCTGTGCTAAGGCTTTTTATGACTGTGTGTAGGGCAGAGGTTGTGCACTATGTTACATTTGTTAGGACTGAAGGTCTTCAGAGGAGATTCTGGTTTGATAAAGTGTGATGGAGGAGAGACATGTGTTTATTTAGGTTTGATGTGGAGTTATACAGTGTTAATGTTCTGCGATTGCTATATTCAGATGTGTGTATGTGTGTGTGTTTGAGAGAGTCACTCCATGTACCTGTGAAAACCCCTTGTAACATTGCCAGCTCCATTCCATCTCCCAAAGCATTCAAAAAGCTCAAAGACTGCCAGACTATTTTCCATTCTCAGCTTAAGAACGTGCTTGGAGCTCGGCCCTTGTTACAGAATAGAACAGAGGGAGAATAAAAAAGTGTGTTTGTGTATATGTGTGTGTTGGGGATAGTGTTTAGGGTTAAGGGTAAGGGTAAGCTTAATGTAGAGTTAATCTTAAGGGTAAGGTTAAGTTTAGTGTTAGTGAAAAGTTAAGGTTAGGGTTAGTGTTAGGGTAGGTTAAGGGTAGGTATACATTAAGGGTAAGGTTTAGGTTAGCATTAATTTTAAGGGGTTAGGTTAAGGTTCAAGTTAGGGTTAGGTTACAGTTTGTGTTAGCATTAGGGTTATGGTTAGGGTTAATTATCGTCTTAGTGTTAGTCTTAATCTTAGGGTTAGGGTTGGGTGACCCTGAATCGAGTGGAAGTCTATGTAATGGCCTCACAATTCATCATAACCGGATTGTGCGTGTGTGTGCTGTGTGTGTGTGTGGGGCCATGTCACACAGGTCTGACCAATTGATCATACCCCAAGAGTAAACAGTCTCACGTTACTGTGTGTGTGTGTGTGTGTGTGTGTGTGTGTGTGTGTGTGTGTGTGTGTGTGTGTGTGTGTGTGCGTGCTTGCGTGCGCAAGTGTGCGCGTGTGTAAACAGACTCTCCTGTTTGTTGACAAAAGAAAGAAAAGCCTTGTTATGTAACACTCTCCCTCTTTCTGCCTGTCCTCCTCTTTGTCTCACGTTCTCTCCCTCTCTGTCTCTTGCCCTCTGTCTCTCTCTCTCTCTCTCTCTCTCTCTCTCGCCAAGTTTCACACCACTGCCCTCAGGCAAAGCAGCTTTACAGATTACCAACCTCACACTGCTAAGCCCCTCACACACATGCAGACATACAGAAAGACACACATGTATACGTACACACACATGTACACACACTCTCCATGCCAGCCGGTCTCCCTGATAAACTACAGAGGAATATGACTCTAATCCAGCCCACACGCACTCACACACACACACGGTCTAGACTGTTTAGAGCTCATAGACAAGCACTGCACATACGCATGCACACGCTTAGCCCAGACAGCTCAGCACGCTATTGTTTTATAGTTCGCATTTCATTCTATAAGCATTTCAGTTTGAAGCTCATAGAACGAAAAAGTGGAGAAGCACAGAATGGTGTGTGCACGTTCGTGCGTGCTTGTGTTTGCATACGTGTGCATACATGTGCCTGTGTGTGTGCGTGTGTGTTGTGGGGAGGGCTAATCTGTCAGTCAAGTATCTGGCCTATGTGTGGTCACTATGGTGATAGGTGTACATCTGGATCTGCCTGTAGAGAGACATGCTGCACATACACACACATGTAAATCAATGTCAGGACACAAGGTCAGATATGGACATCTTACATATCCCACTCTAATCCTGAGCTCAGTAACCAAAAAGACTTTTACCGTTGCGTTACAAGTCAAATGTGTAGCCTAGCTCACATATAAACCAGGAGCATCGTGTTTGTTGCTGATATTGTAGGTTCCACTGAGAGTTTTCCTCTGTTGGAAGAACAATTAGGAATTAAGACTGGAAAATGTGCAACACCAAATACACTAACACTTACTCCATGTGCACACCTGCCTGGGTTACAGACAGAGGTGGCAGAGGTACCCAGGTTCCTTACTCGACTCGACGTACATGCTCTGAAATGTTCTTACAGTACTAAAGTAAAAGTGTTTCTAATTCCAGTATCTTTTTAAGGATTAGAGCAGCACATGAATGGAACTGAGCGTACACAGTGGCTTATACTAGATCTGCATGCATCATCCACAAAACATATTAACAAAACTGTTATTGAGCTTCTCCAGGGTTTCTCCAGGATGTGCTTGCTGACCCTGCCAGATAAAATAACACTCTATAGGAAAGGCAGTGATGGGGAGTCGATTCCAAAAGAATTGATTCTTTGACTCTTGCCTAAGACTGAAAGAGTCTTGGAATTGACTCTTCTGTGTTCTTTTCATTGTAATTGACCTTTTGATGGCGACCAGTAAGAAATAAAGACAAGCAGAAATAGGTCTGAAGGGATAGGGCTCTCACAAAAGCGCTCTCTGTACGTCCTGCACAGCAGCTCCCTGTTTTCTTCATTTAGGTGGCACACTTGGAATAATGCAAGAAAGAAAACAGAACATAGTGGAACAGAGGATGAAGCTGAGATTTGACCTTTTTTTAACAGCTGCGGATTAAAATTTCCATTCCACCTTAAATCACACTGCAGGTGGACTGAAAAAATTGTAATAAGAAGCTGCGAATTACAAAGTGAAAACTTCAGCTGCTTAAAAAGAGAATCGAGATTCGACCTCATCCAACACACACATACATCCAACCTTTGATTTGTCAACAAATGGTTTTCTCTTTCTGAGTTTCCTCTAATCTCTGACTATAATCTGGAGCTACATTAAATAAGTAAAAGTTAAATAATCTGTGTTTAGGATGGTTTAGACTCTGCTCTGTCACTGTATCTCCAGCACAGGGGGCTGAATTGGCCAAACTAAAGTCTTTTTGAGTCGTATCACTACATTAAGCCATAGATCCCATTTTTTTTAGACGCACCATGTATATAAAGCTCTGGCTCTCTGCTGAATCCATAATTTCATCTGTTTATTTAAATTCTGCATACTTTGAAAGTAGCCAATCACAGGTTCATTCCACGCCCCCTACCTCCTCACCGGTTTGTCAGCCTGTAGGATTCTGATTTGGAATCGCCCGATTAAACAGATGATTTAAACTTAAGTAACCAGACTGTGTTAAAAAGTCCTCGTACTCTGTTACTTACCCTGCAGAGAGGTGTAGCAGTATATAGCAGCTGCCCTAAACAGAGGCACTGAATCAGCATGCTGATAATGACAGCTCTTTAGTCACACTATTCAGCCAAACTGCACTGCACTTTCTGTCTGCCTCCATAAACTCCTGCTCTATCACTGCAGTCAGTGATCCACACAACAGGCTAAGAGTGACCTGGGAATCTTATTCACTTGTGTTATTTTGAGACTTCCCAGAGAGTATTTGGCAACCTTGTGCTCCTCCGAAGCATCCACAGAGATTTTCAAATATGTCACTGCCACAGGGGTTAAGCTGCATTAAGGTGTAATGTAGTCATGTGATTGCTGTTCAGTGAGTTCATCAGTAACACTGAACACTACACGTTAGAAACATCAGCTCAAACTGACCGGCACTGCATGCCAAAAGTTTTTCTTCTTGTCTGCATAGTTTTTTTTTCCATTGTTACGTGTTTCTGATAGCACAAAGCAGTTATGCACTACTGTGTTGTGGACTGTATGTGTAGAACTCCAGGGTCTTCCTTGGTATGAGGAATAGTTTTTAGAAGAAATAACTATTTGTAATTTTAAAGCGCATTTTAAATGAACAATGTGTGAGATGACGCATCCAGTCTCAAAGAAGCGTATCTTAAACTTGATGCATTTACTCACCAAGATCATCTCCAGCAGTGGAAAGAAGTGTTAACTTTAGTAGATATCTCTGCAACACAATACAGACGTCTGAGACATCCTGCCCCGTTTTGTTGATAGTTGTAGTGAATTTTGTTTTAAATGAAATATTTTACATATTGATCCTTTAAACACTGAAAGGTGCTTATCAGTGCTGACATGCGCTGACAACGATATGTGTAGTGGTTCCTTCCTTTTATCAGCTATTTGTTATTCTATTAGAAATTGACATTCATATAAGAACACTGTGACTGACTGATGTCTTAAGTCAGTGCAAAAAGCTGTGTCTAAATATTTACCATGTGTTAAAATGTTTTTTATTTTCCTTTTATTATAGGATTTAACAGTTATAAAAATTTAATGTATAATAATAGTAATAATAATAATAATAGTGGTAGTAGTAGTAGTAGTAATAATAATAATAATAATAACAATAATAATAACAACAGCAAAAACAATAACAATAATAATAATAATAATAATAATATGTTATCTTACCTACATGCTTATAAGGACTTTTCTTTAATACTTAATACTTGAAAGGTGAGAAGGTCTGCCTTCATAGTGGGATGTTTCATTATGCTGCAATATAATATATAGTTTAGAATCATAATGCATAGAGGCTGATATATTTAGTATTTAAGTGGGGTTTTGCTCAGGTATGTATGATTTGATAGCTGCGTGTACTGAATTGAGAGGCTCATATTTAATGAGATGGTATGCTTCGCTGTTTGCTCTGTGTGTCTCAAATTCTCTATGTAGAATATGGTTTACGTTAAATGTGGAACTATGTATTGTGCATTGTGTGTCGTTATGGGTGTTCATGCTCCATTCCAGTGCACATAGAAATGAAGCCCTCCTGATTCCACTATCAGGGCTTGTACTGAATAAAGTGCATCTCTTAAACCTGTTGTGACTCTGAGCTCTAACTACATTACTCTATCACATGCGACTCTTCCTAAATGAGCCCGGGTCAGGCGTGCTAAAGAACGACTGCTTACGCCTCGCTGTTGTTTGTCTTGGACCATCTTGAAAATCAACATGCCCACAGATTGCTCTCACATGCAAAGCTAATTTGTTTTGCTGCTGCCGGCGCTGTTTATGAGGGCAGCATCCTAAAGCACAGCGGTCAACCAATGGAGGAGCGGTCAGGCCACTGGATGGGGTGGACACTTACAGGAACACAGATTACCCCTCGTGTCTACAGAGACAGGGGGAGAGGGAGAGGTAAAGAGAGGGTAGAAGAGAGAGAGGGAGGGAGCGAATGAGGCAGGAAGACCCTTCTTGCTGAGACTAGACTGGTTTTCATCACAGACCAGCAATAAACCTTGTCTCTCCCTCTCTCTCTCTCTTTCTCTCTCCCTCTCTCTCTCTTTCTCTCTCCCTCTCTCTGTCTCTCTCTCTTTCTGTCTCGGAGTGTCTGTCTATATCTCTCTTTGCTACCCATTTCACTCTACGTCTCTCCCCCCTCTATGTCTGTCTTTCTGTTATAGACTATTAGTTGTCTGTCTGTCTGTCTGTCTGTGTGTATCTCTCTCTCTCTCTCTCTCGCTCTCTCTCGTGCTCTCTCGCTCTTTCGCTCTTTCGCTCTCTCTCTCTCTCTCTCTCTCTCTCGCTCTCTCTCTCTCTCTCTCTCTCTCGCTCTCTCTCTCTCCCTCTCTCTCTCTCGCTCTCTCTCTGGGTATCTATCTATATGTCTGTTTTCGTCTTTCTGTTTTAGACCGTTAGTTGTCTGTCTGTCTGTCTGTCTGTGTGTCTCTCTCTCTCTCTCTCTCTCTCTCTCGCTCTCTCTCTCGTGCTCTCTCGCTCTCTCTCGCTGTCTCGCTCTCTCTCTGGGTATCCATCTATATGTCTGTTTTCGTCTTTCTGTTTTAGACCGTTAGTTGTCTGTCTGTCTGTCGGCCTGTCTGTCGGTCTGTCTCTCCCTCTCCCTCTCTCTCTGTTATATAAGCATCTACAGCGATTTGATGTTGTGTTGCTGTTCATGCCTAGACAGGCCGATGAGATTTTATGTCTATTGATTTTTCTCTCTCTTTCTTTCTTCAATAAATCCATTTTACCAAAAGCCATAGCTGCTCTGTAGCATCCACCAATTTCCAGTTTATTGATAAGGCCTGTACGAGGTCAAGAGGCTGGGTCAAAGTTTCAGTCTAGCTGAAGCATCGTATAATAAAGCCCTGTGGGTAGTTTTCTTATTTCTGCGTTTAATTCAGCATATGAATTCATAGTTTTACGCACAGGGAAGTCCAGCCATTAAAGGAATAATACGCTGCCAAATGTGGATTCTTGATGAGAGCAGGAAGCAGGAAGGTAAATTGAAGGTAAAGAGCTTTAACCATAAATGGGTTTACACTTCCTTTGTTTGCCCACCTGCCCTTAAGTGATCTCTATCCAGGAGCAGCACCTTCAACATGACCCATGAGAGATTACAATATGTCGTTGGGGCAGCTCAACGTCTTCGTCCTCTAATGTTAAACAGACTTGATTTGACAGTACAGTGATTATCTAAAGCCTCTTAAGGTACATAGTGCTATTATGAGACATGATATATAGAATCTTTGACATTCATGAACGTGAACAGATATAAAGGTGTGATTTGATGGTAAGCAAAAATGTTCTCCATCTTTACTATAAAGGCTGTGAAGAACATGATGCTCCTCCCCCCCTCAGAAAGTCTATCTGTGTTCTATGAAGTTTAGAGGTTAGAGATGTTGGGATCAGCTGGCCTGTAATTGGTGGTGCTGTGAGAGCAGGCAGTGCACTGACCCAGGGTGGGCCTGACTGCATCAGTACAGAGACTCTCTCTCTCTCTCTCTCTCTCTCTCTCTCTCTCTCTCTCTCTCTCTCTCTCTCTCTCTCTCTCTCTCTCTCTCTCTCTCTCTCCCTCTCTCTCCCTCCCTCTCTCTCTCCCCCTCTCTCCCCCCATCCCCCTGCCGTCCTGACCACTCTCAGGTGTCTGCAGACATTGTGTGTGTTAGGTTGGGTCTGTGTGTCTGTGTGTAAGGCTCACTGGAGCGTCCCAGGCACGGCCAGGCCAGCCGCAGTGTGGCGTGCCCATGCACATTTTAAACCCCTCTACCTCTCGCTGTCTGCTTTCTCTCTCACTCACTCACTCTCTCTATCTCACATGCGCTCTCTCCCTCCCTCCCTCTCTCTCTCTCGCTCACTCTGTCTGTCCTCACTTCACCTGAGTAGGGTTTTTTAACTTCATGCAGCAGCAGCAGACGGATGAGTCAAGCTGGCCTGCTACCTACTTTTTCCCTCTCAGCCTAAAGTCTTCTGCAAGACAGTGTGTGTGTGAGAGAGTGCAGTCCACAGGGACACTTTACCAAACTTCTCGTATTAGTGCTTTTCACAGGTAGAAGTAAAGCGCGAATCCAGACCAGTCCTGTTCAGTCCTATCACAGCTAACAGGAACATTAAATAAAACATAGAGAATCTAACCTTGAGTGGCTAAAGGAAAAAAGCCGTGTGTGTTCACCTGCTGTGTGTGTGTGTGTGCGCGCGTGTGTGCTTGTGGACTCTTCCAGACAGTGGAAGCAGACGCGTGTCTGCGCTGACTGCTGATGAGACGGAGTGTTTACTGAAAAAGAGAAAGAGAGGGAACATAAGTAGCACGTGCTCGACAGAGGAGGAGAGAGAGGGAGAGGGGGAAATTGGCGCTCTGCCCTTCCACTTTGCAGGTGTTTGCCGCACAGCTCCGGCTCCTTCTGACGCATATACGTTTAGCGTTTGTAACAGAGGTCAATTAGCTGCCCGGGCCACGTCCTCTCCACTGGTCTCCATAGTAACACGCTGACCGTGTCCGTGAGGGGCTCCAGAGGGGGCGTCCGTTCATCCCCCTGACTCTCTTACACAACATGGCCGTGCGTGGACAGCAGCCAACCCTATATACACACACGCACGCGCGCGCACACACCGCTCACACTGGCAATTACGCAACTGCAGCTCCAGAAAAACACGTCTGTGTAGCAGCTTTCTGCTCTTCTAAGCAGTGTGCTGTAGGTGCATTTAGATACACTGAAGGTGGTTACTGTTCATTTAAGACACAGATGACAAAAAAACTTATCTAGAACAGTTTTAAACTTTATGAAGTGAACACGCGTTCCCTGTTTAACCACTGTGACAGCAAATCTATATCATCTTCTCCCTTATGCAGACAGAAAGTGCAGCGGAGGACCGCAGGCAGAGAAGGGTGGTAAAATGTGAATTAGGAGTGGTGTTGAATGCACACCACCCTGTTCTCTCTCTCACTCTCTGTGCCTGCCTTCCTCGTGCTCTCTCAGCGAGTCACCGCCAGGTGTTATGTAACTCTCTCTTCTCACTCCCACTCTTTGCCAATCCACTTCCCCCACCTGACTCTTTTTCTTTCTCTTTGTGTCTATCTGTCTCCCTTTTTTTCCAGCACGTTTTGTCACCTCTCCCTCAGGGAAGTGGGTAGCCTGCAGTTGTCTGGTCCACTCATTTTCTCTTGCTCTCTCATCTTGCTGCCTCCCTGAAGCTTTTGTTGTACTTGGGATGCAATTGGAGCAATTACAGCCGTTTAAATGAGTTATGTAAAAGGTCTCGTGCAGTGTTTTTACGTGTGTAAGAGGACCACCACAGAGCAGGTATTGTCTGGGTGGTGGGTCCTTCTTGGCACTGCAGTGACACTGATGTGGTGGTCATGGTGTGTTATTGTGTGTTGTGCTGGTGTGAGTGGATCAGACACAGCAGTGCTGCTGGAGGTTTTAAACACCTCAGTGTCACTGCGGGACTCAGAATAGTCCTCCCACCAAAACTATCCAGCCAACAGTGTCTTGTGGGCAGTGTCCTGTGACCACTGATGAAGGACTAGAGCATGACCCACACCGACTCTGCAGCAGCAGATGAGCTATCCTCTCTGACTTTGCATCTACAAGGTGGACAGGCAAGGTAGAACTGTCTAATGGAGTGGACAGTGAGTGGACACAGTCACTTAGAGGTCAAACCCCTCTGATAATAGACAATACCCACTTTGTGGTGGTTCTATGGGACTCCTGACCTTTGCCGAAGGTAACATGGGAATATTAAAGTATGCAGAGAAACAGGTGAACTACAATATGTAATTGTAGAAGTCAAAGTGCACCTAGTGTCATGGTTTGGTCATCATCGAAATAGTCTGATTAGATCATTTATTGTGAAATAGAACAAAATTAAATTGACATTGCAGTCTTAAAGGGCACAGTGAGTACACTTCTGCTTTCAGGCCTTTGACTAGGCCATTCCATGACCTTTCATTTCTTCCAGTTTCTTTAATTTGTAGGCCAATAGTGTCAAATCATTCACCAGCACTTTCTGCTATGAACGCAAACTTACAGCCACTGCTATGTAGCCGCTGCTATGTAGCCGCTTCTATGTAGACGCTGCCATATAGCTGCTGCTATGTAGCCGCTTCTATGCAGGGGCAGTCGTGGGCTGGAGGTTAGGAAACCAGCCTTGTAACCGGAGTGTTGCTAGTTTGTTTCCCCAAGCCGACAGTAATGACTGAAGTGCCCTTGAGCAAGGCACCTAACCCCAAACGCTCCTCGGGCGCCATGGGTAGGGCTGCCCAACGCGCCGAGCAAGTGTGCTCACTGCAACCTAGTGTGTGTGTGCACTAGTGTGTGTATGTGGGTGTTTCACTTCAAGCATGGGTTAAATGTGTAAATCACAAATGGCATAAAACGGCTAAACGCTCCCTAGGTGAGAATGATTGGCCTCACCTAATGCTATGGTTGCACATTTAACAAACAACATATCAGCCACAAATCACAACATTTTTACCAACATACTTTATAGCTGAAATACGGTTCTTCCAGAAATCCAGACTGGCTTTCTCCTGACATGACTTCTGGTACTGTGGGTAAACAACTCTATTTTAGCACATTGTTCCAGAAGTCCTGCTCCTTACATAGGTGCTCATTAACAAACTTGAGTTTCACCTTGATGTTCTATTTAGACAGCCTGTACTTCCTCCTGGCACATGTCCCATGTAGGTCAGATTTGTGCAGTCTCGCTCTAATAGTAGATGCGTGCACTTTTACATCAGCAGTGGCAAGAGCTACTTGCACATCCTGTGCTGACATTTTGGGAATCTTCTTTCTTCTTTAGCAACTTATGGTCTGCTCCTAGGTAACGTTTGATGGGGCAGCCTGACCTGGTGAAGTTACCAGTTATTTTGGATGTTGTCTGCTTGTATGTGATCTTGCAGATAATGGAAGAATGGATTTCTAATATTTAGGAAAAACCCCTCAAAGTGTTTTAAACACTAATAAGCATTTACAACTTTCTGTTTGTAAGGGTCATTGTTGAATTACTATTGTTAACTCACCTTTATCTGTCAACATTGTCTTAATAAAGACCAGATAACTGAACATCCAAATTTATGGACTAAATCTAAACTTTTCATCTCTTCACTCGACTGGTAAAGAATGGTATGTGCTACAAGATGTGAAGGTGTATGTAATGAAGGGGTGTGTGTGTGTGTGTCTGTATGTGTGAAAGGGATAGGAATAGAAAGAGAGACTTTGGTAGGGAAGGAGAGGTTTTAGATACGGAGAAAAACAAAACAGTTTTCATATTATTACATTGCATTTGACAACCATGACAGGAAACACTTCTTAACACTTTTTATGCTGCATATTTTGTGGGTTTTGGTTTGATTATCATTCATTCGTCATATGACACCTATTTCTAACAGATCATTCCAAATATAAGTCACGTTCTGTGAGAACCTAGAAATGTTCATCCAGTCTACTTAGAATGCCGGTATTGATTTAATTGCAGCCTGCAGTGATGTATTCTCTCTGTATGTTAAGGTATTTTATCACAAGACATGAAATCAAACCAAAATGATGTACCTTAGCTATAGCTATGTTCTATTAGTTACTCTGGATCGAGTAGTGCTACAGTAGAGAAGGTTATCCTTCTCCTCCGTGAACAGCATATTGTCCTTATTCACTGTGTACTTCGGTTTGGCAGCGCACATTCCGATTTTGCCACATGTTAAGTATCAGGTGGTGTCAGATGTTAGTATTAGTACGCTGTTATGAGGGCATTTTATTTACAGATAAATGAGCACAGTGTCGGGCCAAAACCTGATACCAGTATTTTCAGCCTGTGGGAGTGCTGCTCAAGTAGACATGCTTCAGCTGACTTGTTGTACTTCTTCGCTCATCTGCCATGTGTTATATGGAGGGTGTGTCACATTTCAGAATGCTATTGACAACAATTAATTCAGTTTTATTGCTGCAGCTGTAGTTACACTTGAAATGGACTAGGTATATATAGCTGTTGGATCTAGAAGAATGGAATCTGCAGCCACAACAAACATACTCCACCATAACCACCACTATCATACTATTGTCTTTTCAAAGTGCCTTTCTCTGTACATTCTGACACCTTATTTTTGTTTTTTACTTAAATTGTAATTAGCACTGAGGCAGATATTACTGTAATCTTATGGAAATGTTCTGCTATTTGCATTTTAACACATTTATATACATTTAACATCCTGATCTCACATAAAGAATGTTCTCCTGCACTTTTATACCAGCCTTTATGCAATAGAGAACTAAAATGCCTTTTGTCCCCTCCAGGGCAGCACACTGAGGAAGATTCTGCTGACGCACTACTTTGGTAACCAGCGGCTCCACCCTAAGGCTCTGGACTATGGCAGCGCAGGAGGAGCATCCCCTGGAGGTACAAGCCCCTTACCAACGTGGACATCCTTCTTTCTCACACTAGCAGTGCCTGCATGTTACTTTTATTCAGATTCAATGCCAATTAATTCAAACTAAATTAAAATAGAAAGTCCTGCAGCAGCTTCTTCTCAGTTTCACATGCGAGAGGTATTGTCTGTCCAGTGGATCCATGGACCTCTATTGGCGAGCACTCTGTACTGCTTTGCAGTCAGATCTGTTTTATCTGACCTCAACTTTATCTGACCTTTTATCTGACACCAGACACAGTGCACGACATATTAAAGAAGCTAACTGGACTGTGTTTCATAAGGTATTCTGGCTCTCAAGGCATTCCCACCACTATATTAAATTTTGAATAGACTTTGTTAAAATTACAGTCCTCTTTTAGACTGGGTTTCATTGAAAAATTATTTCTGCACTGAAACCCTTGTAAAGCTAATCTAAAGTTTCATTTTTCTGGTGTCCACCGTACGTTCTACTATGTGCTTGGACAGGGAGGGATGAGGGAGGAGTATTCAGTTGGTTGCAGTCAGTTGTATGTTGCTAAATCTTACACACTGATCCTTAGCCGTACTTTGCTGTGCTAAACTATATATCATTATATAGTCAGCTACAGGTGCTGTCCACTGCAATACGAGTTCGCTTTCAGTAACTAATGCTGAAGTAAGACCTGTTCAGAAGACACAACATCTGAGCATGCTGAAAGACTGGTGTTGAAGTGACAGGTGGAATCACACATGGTTTTTGTGTGGGGGGGCGTGCGTACGTGAGGGGGTGTTGGCTGTTAGCATTTTTTTTTCTTCAGTAACTCTTGGTTCCAATTTAGCAGCATAGCAGATGGTAAAAGAAAAGGTATCCTGTCTCATGAGTCCACACCAGTGTGGTTATGGCACAGTATGACCCTGGAACTGTTTGGCTCTACAGAGAGAAAAGAGGCTGGAATTATTCCTAATCAGCCGGATTGCTGCAGGAGTTTGTCCATGTTCTTTGAATGTGTGCTCCTGGCCCTGTGCAGCACTGAGCTACTGTTGTGTGTGCTGAGTTATGTAATATTCCCTGTGCCTTAAGAGCAAGGCAGTCTGGAAGTAACTCAGGTCTATGCGGTAAAATAACGGATCAGAAAAGAACGCCGCACTGCCTTGTTTCATATGCCTGAATAATATGTGACTCATATGCAGGGGTGGTATTTACTTAAGGCCTAATATAGAGAGTGACGTGAAAACGATGCATCTGTGTGCTTACATGGTGTGTTGCGGTTGAAAACCTAAGGAATAAGCTCATCAGGCTTGAAATCCAGTTGAATTAAAATTGCATCTGATGTGATGTTTTGAGAGTGTGTTTGCCTGTGTGTTTGCATGACTGTATTATACATTTGAATTGCACAATGTGGACAAAGTACCATATAGTGATTATAATTGCTGCTCCAGGCTAGCTGGAATATCCAAGAAAAATGCATCCCAATACTAATACAAGTCAGAAAGGCCTCATTTCGTTACAATGTGTCATCATGTAGTAACACAGTCTTTACTGGCCACCTAATGCTTTTCTAAATTCTTTTGCAATGTGTCCTGTGGCATGGGCTGAACATTGTGCCCAACACAAACTCAGCTCTCACGGCCTGTGAACAACCATCCAAAACTAGAGACATTATGAATGAGAATTAGACAGTTGCAACACTGAAAACGTTATGCTGTTATTACTACTTGTACTGCCGTAACAGTAGGTCAGTGCATGATTCTGATAATTCATTATGTGTTTGTGTGTAGCTGGCTCTCCAGGTCAGGACTCGGATAAGCCTGGCACAACTGTGGTGGACATACAGTGTCTGCTGGATAGTGTTGGAGCGTCCGAGTTGGTTATCGATCTTATCGTCAGCACCAAGAATGACCGTGTGTTTGAAGAGAGCATTCTGTTGGGCATTGCTCTGCTGCGAGGAGGGAACACACAGACACAGGTCTGCACCCACACTACTTGTTTAAACGTTTCATGTATTCTTTATGGCTATCATATTTCATTAATTTACAGGTTATTTATGCATTCATTCGACCACACCTTCTCTCTCTTCTGCAGAACTCCTTTTACACTCAGCTCTTCAAGCAGAAGAAGTCAGAGAAGTTCTTCAAGGTTTTCTATGACCGCATGCAGTTGGCTCAGAAGGAAATCCGCTCCACAGTGTCTGTCAACATGTCCGAGATCAGCTGCCGGAAGCGAGAGGAAGAGGATGAAGTGTCTAGCGTCAGACACAAGAAAGGTTGACCACCTCTGACCTATCCGTTAACCATCGCCATTTCAGTTTTTTGGCCCCTTATGACTGATTTCTGCAATCCTCTACACATAATGATACCATCATGTTCCATATGTGCTGGTCATTGCTTTTACATGTCCAGCCAGTGGGATCAATCTGGATAAAGGGATTGGCCTTAAAGAGATTGGCCTACTGACAACTTGTGCTACCTGCCATGCCTTTCCGCTCATTGATGTGTTTAAACAGCTTTTTTGAATAGCATGGTGAGGCTAACCAGATGCCAGTGACTAATCAGGATGTCAGTCATCAGCTCATGAAGCATGAAGTGATCAGCAGAGAGCGCTTGGCTTAAGCAGCGGCAACGTTTAAATTATGGATTCGGTTTCCACTGGCACAAACCACATACCAAAAAATCTAAAATCTGCTTTTGCTTGCAGTATTTAAACCAAAACTCAGCCCATGGCAACATCTGAACTACGCCAGTAACTATATGAATCGGGGGACTCTAATAAGCATGTGTAGCAGGATATAGCGTTAGTCATGCATGAGCATTTTAGGCCTGAGGCATTGTAGCTGAGCACCAAGCTTGATGAAGGGCCATTTCCCCTTCACCTCACATTTCCTGCTGACATGTCCTTCATCACATGAGGTCACGAGGGCCTGCTTCATGAGTTAAAAGCCCTATTTGGATTGGATTAGTTTATCAGGGGATTTTTTTTTAAATGTCCTCAGTCGTAAAACTGTAATTTTCTTAGAGGAAGAGAGAGAAAAACATCGACATTGTTGGTCCAGATGGCAGTGAAATCATTATGAAGGAGAAAATGGCTCCAGGACCCTGTTTAATGTAATCCCATAAGCACAGGGCTAAAGAGTAGGTATAAATGTAACACTTTCCCTTAAGTGAATAACAGGTTTCCAGTTCCACTTGTTTCAGTGAAATCCTTCTGTACTGTATGTTGAATCAAAAGGTTCTTCATAGTGAGGAGAGCTTCTTGAGAGAGGTCGTGGTAGAAGTAGTTGTCCATTGTCCAGTGCTGTGTTATGACCCTTCAAGCATTTCAACCTCACTTAAACACACATGACAATGTAAAAATGCCTGTCATGTCTCTGAATAGGCATAGAGTTGGGAAGGCTGTTTGTGGCTTGTGGCCGTCTCTAGGACATTCCATTGTCCAGGAATGAAATCTTACTATCAAAGTGACCACATTCCTGCTAGATAGTTGCTAAAGAGTCTTTTTAGCTTCTGACCGTTCGGGTTAGTCCTACTGTGTAGGTCTTTACTCCCGTAAGTACTTTCAGTGCTAAATGCTCCAGGATCACTGCTGTGTCTGATAGACTCACACCAGTGCAACACACACACACACTAACATTCCACCGCCACATCAGTATCACAGCAGTGCTGGAAACTACGCAGTGCCTCCTCTGTGGTGGTCCTCACCATTGGAGAATAGGCTGAAAGTGGGGGAACAAGGATATGCAGGGAAACATATGGACTACAGTTTACACCCAGACTTAATATCAGGTCTTAAAGCTAATTAACTGCCTGTAGTTTAACAGATTAGCATAAAAACGGGGCAATCATGTTACATAGTGTTTTGTTCACACTGTCTACACCAACTTAAATTTATGGAGAATGTCCGTGGCTGTATCTCTGCACACATCTAATACAAAATGCTTGTTTGGATATTTCGTCTCTTGCTGTTTTTGCAGGTCGTGTTTCCCTTCACATTAGAGAGGACATGCGGGGCCAGCTTAAGGACGCCTCCTGTGCCACCTCTAAGGCCTACAGCATGTTCCGAAAGGAGGGTGACCCAGACCTGGAGATGGTGGGCTCAGGGACAGACGAGATGGAGGAGGAGGTGGAGGAGGTGCAGATGAGCCAGGCCATTACCATTATGAAACCCATTCTCCGCTTTCTGCAGCTGCTGTGTGAGAACCACAACAGGCATTTGCAGGTGCGGCACTCTCATGGAAGCATCAGTACATGCTTTAGGATGCATGCAGTAAAGCCTATTTTGTTTGATTCTGTAAATCTTAGACATCTAGAATTATTCCTGATTTGGGATATGCATTATTCATGTTATCGCCTATGTAGTTACATTTTTACTTTCGGTTTACATTCTTGACACGTTCTGTACCTCTGGCTTTGTTGTTTAAAAAATGACACGTTCCTTGGACAATAACTTCTCACCAAATTTAAGTTACAGTAAAATACGTGACCTTGTATTCACGTGGACACTAATGGAAACATTTTTGGAATCCACACAGTCCTTCTGCTTGTTTCAATAAACTACGAGTGAGGGAGTATTACATAATTTGTAAAATGAGACTACGTTTTGAGGCTCGTATGTGATGGAGAACATTGCAAGACGTGACGGGGAGGCAAATATTTTTTGCCAGCAGCCGCAGTGTTTTAGTCTGAGAAAAGTTTATGTTTGGTAATTATGGCTAGGCACAAAAAAGTGATTACGAGCTGCTCTGACCTCATCCTCCACACAGAATTTCCTTCGGGACCAAAACAACAAAACCAACTATAACCTCGTGTGTGAGACGCTGCAGTTCCTGGACTGTATCTGTGGCAGCACCACAGGAGGCCTGGGGCTTCTGGGTCTTTACATTAACGAGAGGAATGTGGACCTGGTACGACAGACACTGGAGACCATCACTGAATATTGCCAGGGTCCATGCCATGAGAACCAGGTAACCCAGGCTGTGGAGGGGTTTTCTCTTAGAGATGATAATGCTGTGGTTAGATAATGTTTTATGTTTCTGTCTTTCTGTCCTTTAAACTGGTCTATGAATGTGTGCACATCTGGGCTCCAAGCTCCAGCCATAATGTAGATGTTTGTAATTGTGTTTCTTCTTGTTTCCTCCAGTCATGTATAGCCAAGCACGAATCCAATGGCATTGACATCATCATCGCCCTCATAGTCAACCCTATTGAGCCCTTAGGAAAGAACCGAATGGACCTTGTATTAGAGCTCAAGGTACTGGACAGTTTGCACTCAGTCACTAACATGAAACTAGCTTTTCGTGAACAGAGTCATTGTGTGCTATGACTGTAATGTAATATGTTAGTTGTCTATGTAGGTTTATTTTCGCTGACCTTCAGGTGCACATATGTGATAATAGGTAAATCTGAGAGCGCACTTTGTAAAACCTCTGAAAGCCCCCTCTGTTTGTTTCTACAGAATAATGCCTCCAAACTGCTGCTGGCCATCATGGAGAGCTGCCATGACAGTGAGAATGCAGAGCAGATCCTGGACAAGATGAGACCCAGTGAGCTGGTGAGTGAGAAAGGGAAGGGTAGGCCTGATGCGCCTGGAGATCCATCTGAGGAGCAGCAGTACAGACCTTTTTACTTGTGCCTAGATTACTGTAGGCCATGATGCCTCGCTGCACTTTACAGTTAAAGAAGCCATATGTTGTGTTCTGGCTTAAAGAGATAAAGTTATATTTCCCAGTGCATCCCAGATCAAAGTATCCTTTTGAAATCCTTTTAGCCAGATGCCACAATAAAGCACAGACTCGTTTAAGTGTGTAAATGCCATGTGGATGCCTGTTTGCATAGGTGGATGTGATTAAGGAGGCCTATGCACAAGCAGTGGAGAGTGAGATTGATGGGGATGTTTCAGGAGATCAGATCACTCCCAAAGACGTGGGCCACAACATCTACATCTTGGCACATCAGGTAAGACTGAGCATTAACCCTTTTGAACTTTATCTTTATAAATCACTATTGTTTCTTATATGGAGTCCCTGTGAATCTTTTAAACAGTCTTAAAACACCTTAGACTTAGTTGTTGGTATTTAACCTCCAGAAATATGTTTATTAATTAATTAGGGTCCTAGCACGTAGTGCAGGGACCCTATTGTATTTGTTAGGATTTTTCTTCTTCTTCTTATTATTTTTCTCGGCTGAAACGCGTTGTAGAGCAAAGACCGTAAGGCCTAGAGACACCAAACTTGGACTAAAGGTACAGAATCAGTGAAATGACTCAGCCACAAAGAATGGCACCAACTGGCCTCAAGGTGGCGCTATAGCAAACAAAAATACGTTTTGGCTTATAACTCCTAAACCAAAATTTTGCCAGACAAAATGACATTTTTCCCAGGTTCCTTGGGTCAAAACCTATCACTTTCCCCTTTGGACCATTAAGCTCCGCCTACTTAGATCTTTTTCTAATTAGCATAATATGCAAAACCTACTTTTGCAAACTAGTCTTAGGGTTTAAGCCCGAAAATTCTGAAAAAAATCTCAATAAATTCTCCAGACACTGGTCCTCAATAATTATCAAAAACATGTCGACTTTTGTAAACAAAATGGCCGCCATATGCAAATTAACCCTATCGAGAAAATACTTAATTAATTAAAAATTCTGTAACTCAAAAATGGTTCACCCAAAAAATTTTAAACTTTGGAATTTGCTTCAGGACATGATTCTGAGGTGGCCTATCAAGTTTGGCGCATTTACATATATAGGGGGCGCTATAAATGCTACATAACTGTTTCTCAGCAACCGTAAGACCGATTAAGCTGAAACTTTGCACGCTTCATCTTTGACACAGTCTATAAGTGAATCTTTAAGGACGATTTGATACATCAAAATGTATGGACGCCATTAGCCAATCAGCTTTCAGTAGGCATTTGACAGGCTTAACATTAACCAATCAGCATGAAACTTGATTGGTGTGTGTTTGGAGGCACTTTGTAACAGTCAGTCAAATTTCGAAAGATTTGGCCACAAGGTGGCGCTATTTTGGAAAATCAAGTATATCTCATATAAAATTCAACCAAATCTCAAATAAATGCATGTCTTTCATGCACTATACTATTCCAAACAATTTTGTAAATACAATTGTGTTAAAAAAATGTATAGTTATTTTTTAATCTTTAACAGTTTAAAAATGCTACTTTTCGAACTAGTCCCTGGATTTTGATCATAGCCATTCCAAACTAATCTTTAAATACTCTTTGGAGTCTCTAGGTAAATAATTATCAAAAAAAAGTTGACTTTTTTACTTAACATGGCTTCTATAAATCAACAAACCACTGCGGCCTTGGAATTTACAGCCTATATCGCTATAACTCCTCAGTCTTTTCTCAGAACAAGTCAGTATTTTATTGAAATGTGGCAACTAAGAGTCTGATGACATGTACAAAAATTGGAGCAGTTTGGCCTTTAGGGGGCGCTATAGCCCTAAAAAACACAAAAAATCACTAAAATGCTTATTACAATGTTATTACCCAATCTATAGCCAAACTTCTGATGTCATTTGATTCAGCTCTCAGTTCTGCACAACTTTGTAATTACATGTTGTGTCAGAAAATGGACTACTGGTCTGCTATTTTGACCTATTTGTTCAAAAATTACAGCTAATAAAACCAAGGGTTTTATATGTTGTGGCGCTATTTTGGAAAATCAAGTATATCTCATAGAAATTTCACCCTAATCACAAATAAATGCATTCCTTTCATGCACTGGAGTATTCCAAACAATTTTGTAAATACAATTGTGTTAAAAAATGTATAGTTATTTTTTAATATTTAACGGTTTAAAAATGCTACTTTTCGAACTAGTCCCTGGATTTTGAGCATAGCCATTCCAAACTGGTCTTAAAATACTCTGTGGAGTATCTAGGTAAATAATTATCAAAAAAAAGTTTACTTTTTTACTTAACATGGCTTCTATAAATCAACAAATCACTTCGGCCTTGGAATTTATAGCCTATATTGCTATAACTCTGCAGCCTTTACTTAGATCGACTCAATACTTTACAGGCATGTACAAACCAATACTCTGTTGAGATGTACAAAAATTGGTGCAGCTTGGCTTTTAGGGGGCGCTATAGCACCTAAAAACACTTAAAATCACTAAAATGGTTATTACAATTTATTACACAATCTATAGCCAAAACTCTGATGTCATTTGCTTCAGCTCTCAGTCCTGCACAACTTTGTAATTATATGTTGTGTCAGAAAATGGACTACTGCTCTGCTATTTTGACCTATTCGTTCAGAAATAACAGCTTATAAAACCAAGGGTCAAAGGTCAATCTCAATGAAACTTGGTACACATGTCTGTCTCAGGCCCCTGATCAATGATCTTAATACTTAGAGGCTTTCTGAATTAATCTAAGGTCTTTAGTCTCACTTCTGTGTGCCACAATAGTCCCTAATGCTATAAGGGCCTGTACACATAAGCCACAGCCTCTATAATGTTAATAGACCACTGCTGATTATTTATGGTGAATGAAGACCTGAAGATAAACTCCCACTTCCTATAGGTTTTACCTCTCTGTCTCTAAACAAGGTCCAAACTGCTTTAAGCCTTCTGAGGCCTCAAGGGTTTAAAAGCAGCTGAACAGTTCTCAGTGGGCCTCTACAGCACTGAGCTGAAAGTGAGATGTTCCTTTTTTGATAAATACAAAGGAATGACATGGTTCCTAATGACATGAAAACTGCCTATGCTGTTAAACCTGTATTATCTTTATAGATCTAGAAACAAGGTCCGAACTGCTTTAGGCCTTGTGAGGCCTTGCTGGTCCAAAAGGCCTCAGTGGACTTATGACGTGCTAGGACCCTCAATTGCCGCTTGCGGCTATATTTTATTTATTTATTTTAAATTGTATCTGTCTATTTTATTCTACAACAATGACTATTTCAGCAATGTCCTAAACATATAGTGGTTTTACGCCAAATAGGTGTCGTACAGTTTAGGTAAGTCAACTAAACTGGTTGGTGTAGCTCAGCGGGTAACACCACTACTCAGGGTGCCACCTCTACATGTGGGAGACTGGGGTTTGAATCCTGTGCTACACCAATAAGAGTCCTTGGGCAAGACTCCTAACACTGCATTGGCCTACCTGTAATCATTAACCTTGTAAGTCGCTCTGGATAAGAGCGTCAGCTAAATGCCGTAAAATGTAAATGTTATTAGCAGCAGCACAGAGCAGCATGCAGCAAAGAGAACACACCTGCTAGCTCAGTGCACTAGCACACGTTTGTTTACTGTGAAGTGTTTACAATCACAGGTGCCCAAAAAGTAGACTAGCGCCCACCCTTAAAATGAATAGCCCAACAAATGAGCACAAATATGATTAACACATTCTCTACATTTGTTTCATATGTTCTTTAATGATTTTTTTTTGTTCATTGTTCTAGACGTACTGACAGTAAACCATATGTTCAGAAAGGTTTAGGTGCTGGAAGAGTGAGGAACTAAGATGTGGGTCAGAAGTCAGGCCCTTATGGTTTAACAAGCTAAATGCTATTACTGGTAGCGTTGCTGCACTGTTATGTCTGTGCAACAGTTTTTGGTTTTCCATTATTAATCAGATTCAGATTACTCAGATGTGGAAGCGTCCATTCAGTTGCCCTACTGATGAACTGCTGCACCAGGCACTTTGTTTGTCTGTCTGTTAGTGTGGGTTTCATTTCTGCTTTTTGTTACTATTGAACCCGCCATCAGACAGCATATTTTTGTCCCTCTGCCTGGCGGCTTTCGTTATGACCGAGCGCTATTTCAACTCTCCCCTCTCTGTTTCCCATTTTATGCGCAGACACGCACACGCACGCACACACACACACACGAACACACACTCAATCGTATGTATACATACACTCTCTCTTTGTTTTACTGAAGTTAAATTTGGCCATCATACAGGCCCTGTCCGTGGCCTTAACCTTCAGTCTTGTATGGCTCTTGGCCGACAGTGTTTTACACTCCCAAATGTCTAGAGCGTTCTCCACGTGAGGGAAAACAAAACATACCTCGCAGGACCTGGGTGTCACCACACAGTCAACATCCTACCGACTCAGAGAGAGACTGAATCTCTGATCTTCTAGCTAAGGAGTAGCCTTTATAGAGCTTGCTGCCATTAATGTCAGAAGCCTACTCATTCTCACTTTACTCAGTGTTATTATTTAACACATTAACTCATAGTTGATCCACAGGTTACTTAATTTGGATGTGACCAATGTATTTTGTGCACAGCTTTTATACAGTCATGTGACCAATTAAAGGATAAAACCCAGATATGTGAGTGGTAACAGGCGCAGATACTTCCAGAGGTACATCCTACCATGTGTTTTGGCGTGTACAGGAATGCTTTTACCATGATTTTGGATGAAGGCAATAAGAGGAAGACATCTAACTGACTTTGGAAAATGATTAGAACAGATAGCAGGAACTTCAGTCACACAGATTCCTTAACTAGCTAGAGTTTCAGTAGGAACAGTGACTAAAGTGACATTTAGATCTAAAGGCAACACATCAATAAGTAGGGTTAAAAATTGCGGCTGAAAATGTACATTATGTGACCATAATACGAGAAACGGAAGAGCAGCTCTTCCTCAGGTGGCTGAAAATGTCAATGCAGAATGTGATCAGCCTTTGTTTGCAAGGACAATGTGTCTAGTACTACATAGAGAGAGTTTCTGTGAGAGTGATCTACTCCAGGATGATAATACCCTCTTTTACAGGGCGCAATGCCAGTAAATAGTTTGATTAGAATGCAAATCCTGTGTTATAGCCTTTACAGTCACAAGATCTGAAACCAGTTGGACAGCTATTGTGGAGATTGTGGACCAACATGCTAGACAGCACTCTCTATACCGCTGTCATCAAAACACCAGTCCAGAGAACATCTTTTGGAAGGAGTTCTGTGCCTCCAGTACAGTTACTAAGACTTATAGAGTCTGTGCAGTACTGACCTGGCGCTGTTCTAGTGACTTGTGGCGGCCCAGTTTTTGCAGACTAATGTCCAAATTTTGTTTTTGTAAGCTCAACTCTGGAAGTATATAAGCATTTAATATATATCTGCATATCAGCTGCATCATTTCGCCTTGTCTACACTTGATGTGGAGGACTTGCGTTACTCACTCTTCCCATTTATATCCATCATATGTACAGCACTGATGATTGTGTATATAAATGCTCATCTCTGTTTCATTGTGATCATCATGGCGTGGGATGAGAGGATAAATAGCTGAGTGACTGCCTGGTTTGGAGAGAAGATTTCTTATTTCTCAGCCTCAAGGACATGAGTGTCTCTCTCTCTCTCTCTCTCTCTCTCTCTCCCTCTCTCCCTCTCTCCCTCTCTCTCTCTCTCTCTCTCTCTCTCTCTCGTCTCGCTGTCTCTCTCTGTGTCTACACAATGGCAGTCCTGCCAGATCTGTCTCTAGTTAGATAAGAAACTCTGGATCAGCTTGGCACGGATACAGCTTGCATAGTCTTCCCATTCTGCTGTCCTCTTAGAGGCTGCCCTGTTTTGCCTGATGAATGAAGTGCGAGTCCTTATTTTCTGGGTGTCATTGATCCCTCCTTGGCCCATGTTATTGTACCCTGTTGGAAATGATGAGCCCGCTGTTTTGTCAGTGTAAGCCGGTGGCGATCAGGCCAAGCAGCCACGTTCAATCACTCCTGCTAGCCAACCAGCTCTGCTCCGGGAGAGGAGGAAATGCTCTGTTCTCTGTTTGATTAATTGGATTAATTGGATTAGTGTTTGTTTATTCTTTCCCAGCTTCTCCCCTTGCAGTTATGCAAGGCCAGGGTGTGGTGGTATTACAAATGTCGTTGTGACAACATCAGCCCTGTCAATATTTGTCCTATTAATTTTCGCTGTATTTCATGTCCAAGTTTTTATGTAGCCCCGTGGTGTTTCACACAGAGTATCTAGAGGGTCTCGATTCTCGGTTTTCCCTCTTAAAAATAAATGCTTCTACATGGCTTTTGGCTGAAATGGTTCTTGGACAAGATGTTTCGTTGGTATATAACCTTTACATTGGATGTTTAAGCTGTAAACAAAAACACTTCATTTAGCACCTTTCATTTTAAGAATGAAGTTTTGCCTGTTCTAAGACCTTTTACAGCTTCACTATCGACTCATTTTGTGTGGCTGTTTTGTGTGGAGACATGGACGCCAAATATTAATTGCTTATTGCTGTGGTAATAGTGATGATTTAGCATCGCACTTCTCTAACTAATCAGCAGCACCAGGGTACTCCAAGACCGTAGCAGAGAAGTTCAAAACAAACGAACATTTCAGAAAACAAAATTACAAAATAAAAACTAATTTTACAAGACATGAATCACTTTTACCAGTACCAAACCACATTTATAAACTGCTTGTTGCAGTCTCCTGCCAATCAAAATGTTGGGCGGTGAGTGGAGTTTGGGATGGTGACAGCGCTAAAGCTTGTTTTGTCCATTTGTAGCACGTGTTTAAGCCAACTGGCACGCTTTTGTTTTCTCTGTGAAGATCATTAGTTTTTAAAAGAGCAGATGGAAAAAAGAGACGAACAGGCGATGTCTAAACCAGGTGGGCTGTAAAAAGTGAACTGTTTTGCTCTCAGCTATTTTAAGCTAGCTTGCTGGTTATCCACTATAGCTAACGTTACAGCCCAGCCTACAGACGTTACTACTTTCCTTATCATTTCCAACTTCAAGTGGTTTAAAAGTCGCCTGTTCGTCTCTTCCTTCCACTCACTGGTTTGATTGACAACATGTGCAACATGCACTTCCTGTGTGTTATACCTACCCTTTCCACCAGAATTCAGTTTGTAAAAGTGCGTCTGTACTGGTTAAAGTGTTTCATGTCTTGTAAATTAGTTTTTATTTTTGTAATTTTGCTTTCTGAAATGTTTGTTTGTTTTGCTCTCCTCGGCCACCGTACTCCAAGACCAGGATTGTAAAGAACTACATCTAGACATTCCTTATAGGGTAAAGGAAGGTTTGGCCTGAACTGAGATGTTATGACTATAGTGTGTGTTAAATCAGCGTTGTTGATTTCCAGTTGGCACGGCACAACAAGGCACTGCAGCAGAGTCTGAAGCCTGGTCCGGATCTGGGCATCGAGGGAGAGGAATCACTCAGATACTATGCCAGACACACTGCTCAGATAGAGGTACACACACACACACATTTCCAGTGCATGAAGAAATTTGGTCTTTTCAGTGAAAAGTGAGAGAAGGCATTACTGGTCACTCTTTCATCAGCTAAGAGCTGTTAATGAGTCCAGATGCTGATCTAATGGTTTGGAGTCTTTTGAACTCTTCTTACTTTGTCAATGGCCTCTCACTTCTTCTTTCTGATTCCTGATTGTTGGAACACATCACTGATGGGGGTAATTTGGTCCCAGATTGTGCGTCATGACCGCACCATGGAGCAGATCGTGTTCCCAGTGCCGAGCATCTGTGAGTACCTGACCGAGGAGTCTAAAGTCAGAGTATTCACCACTACGGAGAGGGATGACCAGGGCAGCAAGGTCAACCACTTCTTCCAGCAGTTTGATGACCTCTATAATGAGATGTGGTGGCAAAAGAAAATGAGGAGTATGTTCTTTTTATTTCCATAAAAAAAAACACTAGACAAAATAACTATCAAGTAACTTTTATAAATTAAGTATCACATCATTCTTAGTTACCTAAAACAAGTCTTAAGTTTAATAACTTAATAATGAGCCTTAAGTTTATGAGGATTAACTTCTTGTGTTCTGTTTGTGTGTGCACATAGATTACGTGGCTCTGTTTTGGGTATCCAAGCACATCTCGCTC
This sequence comes from Prochilodus magdalenae, assembly GCA_024036415.1. Lineage (NCBI taxonomy): Eukaryota > Metazoa > Chordata > Actinopteri > Characiformes > Prochilodontidae > Prochilodus > Prochilodus magdalenae. Next base: position 484,714 of record JAMWET010000950.1, read on the forward strand.
TGGGGCAGTATCTCCTTTAACATGGCTGTGCTGGTCAATCTTGCCGTAGCTCTCTTCTACCCATTCGGTGATGATGAGGATGAAGGTATGTTCTCCTTGGCTCTAAACATTTTCCAGGAACCAAATTCCCAACTTCACCTAAATAATGAAAGGAACTTGAATGCTACTGAGGCCACAAAATAGAGCTCAGTGTTTATCTCTGAGCGCTGAAACCTTCCCCTCTATTCACAGTAGATTAAGTATTCATTCAAGCACTAAAAGCTTCATCGCTGTTCAGAAAAGGCATTGATGATTTCATTAAAAGAAGACGTGATGTTTTGCGCATTTCTTCACTTAGCAGCATGACTTTGATGGATGTTTGTTTGTGTCCCCCAGGTGTCCTGCCTCCCTTCCTGTCTATTCTGCTGTGGGTTGCAGTGGCAGTCAGCACATCCATGCTCTTCATCTTGCCCAGACAAGGGGGCATCCTGGCTTTCCTGGTCACAGTCATCCTCCGCTCTATATACACCATAGGCTTAGGCCCCACTCTGCTACTGCTTGGGGCATCCAATGTAAGACTACTTCCACACGTCAAAACGCATAGCTAACTGTAGATGTAAAGAGGCTGAAACCAGGTGTATTGGACTCTGGTTTGAGTCAACAATGACTTTGAGATTGTGTATGCATTGGCATCTTGTATGGCTACATCTATGTTTGCTTTTTGCAAAGATTCTCAGACTGTGAGGCATCATGGCTCAGACAAGTCTCCTGTCAGGAAATTTTGTAACAGTTAGATTTGATCCTCCCTTTTGTTCCTGACTCAGTGTGGTTTCCTCAGAATCTGATATCTCTTCCCAGCTGCTGAATAAGATCGTGTTCCTAGTGAGTTTTGTGGGGAACCAGGGTACATTCACGCGAGGCTACAAAGCGGTCATCATGGACGTTTCCTTCCTCCTCCACGTCACCTACGTCATAGTCTGCATGCTTGGCCTGTTTGTCCACGAGTTCTTCTACAGCATACTGGTAAAAAGATCTCAGTCATTAATTAATAAATAAAAATTCAGCAAGTAATGAATTGAGTTTCTGAAAAATACACAATGGTTTCGGCCTGGTTTCTGAAGATTGCCACACAAACACTAGCCCTCTCTTTACTTTAGTAGTATTACATTCTGTTCTTTCACATTCTTATACATAATTTCTCTCTCTAGTTGTTTGATCTGGTACGCAGAGAGGAAACTCTGCTGAATGTGATAAGAAGTGTGACGAAGAATGGACGGTCCATCTTCCTCACTGCGGTACTGGCCATTATTCTTGTCTACCTCTTCTCCATCGTGGGCTTCCTCTTCCTCAAAGAAGACTTCCTAATGCCTGTAGACCGCCTCCCTGTACGAGGTATGCATCAATAAAAGCAAAACAGATTTTCATTCTTTTTTATTATTATTGATAAGATCTGTTTTCAGTAAGCACTCTGGTTTTCAGTTGTACCTAAAGGCTTTATTACTAGTGCCGGTTTATCGTTAGAAGTCTAGAATTACTATTGTTTTGCCATTCATTACATAATAAAGTGCATAACTAAACACGTAGTTACTAGATAAATAATGATCATGTAATACTACATTTGGCTAATACTATAAATAGTTAGTTATTACATATGTGCTAATATTCAAAAATCGACATATGCCATAAATATCAGTATGCCATATTAATTAGAAGTTTAGAATCTGCACTTTCAACATTTCTTTCCTCTTCTCTACAAGCACAACTCACAAAACACTTCATAATAACTCACTAAAAAGTCAGTGATGTGTTGTAAGAGCTGTTTGACTTCCTGTGCACTCCAGCTGCGTGCTGTACTGTTAGGGACGTCCCATGTGTGATGCGTGATTTTTCTAGTGGAGCAGAAATAGAGGATGTTGGATTTACACGCATGCAGATGTGTGTGTGTGTCTGTGTGTGTCTGTGTATATCTGTGTCTGTGTATATCTGTGTCTGTGTATATCTGTGTGTGTGTCTGTGTGTGTCTGTGTATGTCTGTGTGTGTGTCTGTGTGTGTCTGTGTGTGTATCTGTGTGTGTCTGTGTGAGTTTTGCTGGACTGTGAACAGAGACCTGCTAGCACATGTGCACCTGTTGTGTAACCCAGCAGTGGCCACACTCCCTTATGTAATCTCCTCATCTGTGCGCATTAAGGACAGCAGGAGCAAACACACGCACCCGCACACACAAGCACGCACATATACTGTGCACACGCATGACCGTGTATGAACTGGAACGTCCTCTTCCTGTTCAGCGGCTATGCCCGTGTGTACACAAACACAAAGAAAAAATGAAATGGTTGGATGGATGTTTTCTCTTTCCATGAAATGGTCAAGGCAAAACACTTAAATATGAACATTTCTTTGACTGCTTACAGTAGCTGTACATAATAAAAACTATTTAATAAGAACAATATACACATACATACAAACAATACAAAAATAAACACACAAAAAGCTGTGCCCTTATCACAAACAACTTCAATTCTTTGTTTATAGAAGTCTCACTTAAAACATGCTGTAATTTGGTAATTTGCCCATTGAAACAAGCTGAGAAGCTATGTATCTATGCCATACGTGTTTTCATATTTAAAGACTTAAATATATTATTAAAGATGTTGGATGTTATTACTGTGTTATTGCACACTTGAAAACTGACAAAGAAAACACGAATCCATTCATTTACTCTTTCACTTTGTTGTTGGGTGGTGTATGTTTATTTACCTTTTGAGGTGTAATATGGTGGTGGAGGAGTTTCTCAGTAATACTAACACATGCTTGTTGCTGATTGGTGTATCAGAGGTGGTGAGGGTGCGTGAGGTTGCAGACTCTATGAGCTGTGTGCTGGAGGGCTGCCCTGGCCCCACTTCTCCTTCTGATTCTGGTAAGCAAGTTACACTGATGAAACAAGCACTACTAACTCATATTTCACCGTTTACTAGCTATTAAGCTGTATTTTTATTTTTTGGTTTGGCTGGATTGGAGTAAACCTTTAAAAGAAATGGTCATCAGTCTCATACAACTCCAATTCCATAAAATGTAAAATGTAACAAAAAACCCTAACCCTAACCCACACATCTGAGGTTGAAAGTAAGATGTTTTACCATTTCATGAAAATTATTAACTCATTTAGAACTTGATGGCAGCAACGCATCTCCAAAACTTGGGTCAGGGGACTTGGTATAAAAAGGAAAGATGGGCAGAGGTTCACCAATCTGCGAAAGACGTGGCTTAAAAATATTCCTCATTATAAAGTTGCAAAGACATTTCATATCCCACCATCTACAGTACATATCATCAAAAGATTCAGAGAATCTGGAGAAATCCCTGTGCACAAGCGATGTGGCAGTGGTCAGTATTGAATGCTCGTGGTCTTTTAGCCCTCAGGCATCACTGCATTAAAACAGACATGATACCGTAGTGGAAATCACGGCATGTGCTCAGGAACACTGCCAGAAATCATTGTATGTGAGCGCAGTTCACCATGCAATCCACAAATGCAAGTTAAAGTTTCTTTTTGGAAATCATGGACACAGTGTCTTGCCGACTCAAGAGGTGAGGGACCATCCAGCTTGTTATCAGCACAGTTCAAAAGCCTGTATCTCTGATCTTATAGGGTTGCATTAGTACCTATTGGGTGGGTAGATTACGCACCTGGAAAAGCACCATGCTGGACAGTGTATAGAGGTTTTAGAACAACATATGCTCCCATCCAGACTCCTTCAGGTAAGGCCTAGCATATGTTTTAGCAAGACAGTGCTAAACCACATACTGTAGCATGGCTAGTAAACATTTGGAGCAGCAGGAAATGAAAAATGTGGTGAAAAAGACCCAGGATTGTTGAGCAGCTAGAATCCTACATCAGACAAGAATGAGACAACATTCCTCTCCCAAAACTCAGCTAATTGGTCTCCTCACTTCCCAGACGTCTACAGACTGTTGCTAAAGGAGGAGGGGTTGCTACACAATGGTAGACACAATCTAGGCCCTACTTTTTTTTTTATTTATTTTTTTTTTTTTTATAGCTGTCATCAAGTTCTAAATAAGTTCATGATTTTAACACCTGACATATGTCTGGTGTTATGATTTGTTTGTGATTAAATATGAGTCTGTGAGATTTGAACCATTGCATCCTGTTTTTATTTACATGTGTGTACATTTTACATTGCATCCCAACTATTATGGAATTGTGGTTCTGTATTGTTACTTGCACTAAGGCTAATTAATAATAGCACATAAGGCTATTAACTGTGAGTTAAGTGTAAAACTGTAAGTGTGAGTTTGCAGATGCTAATGTAGTGGACTATTATCAGGCCAGGCTGCACCGTCAGAGTCATAATGGCTTTCATTAAATTGTCTTAATGAGCAAAAGCAGGAATGACTTTCAGTAAGCTGTAGACAGCCAGCTTTATAATGTATACAGAACTGTACTAGAGTGGGCCTCAAAAGGACTAAACTGCACTAGTGGTACAGTCCAGTAGTATGTTCCCCTCATGACCCTGCAGTGGTTCCCTAGTTGAGAGACGTGTGTATATCTCTCTGCTTGTGTCTGTTATCTATCTCTGGTCACTGAGGTTATAGAGGTAAAACCCTGCTATGTCACTGAGGCAGTGACCTGGCTTTATGGGTGCATGAGTGTGCGCTGAGGAGATGACTCATGTGCTTCTTTATTCTGAGGTCCTGCGAAGCTCCATAGATCACCTGTGTGTCTGGGTATCTACACGTGCTCTTGCACTCTCTGTGTCTCTCGCTCTCTTTCTCATACTCACTCTCTCCCCCTTCTTCATTCATTCACCCTTTTTCTTTTGATACTATATTTTTTTTATATCTTAATTCATCTTTATCCCATTCAACTTTCAGAGCTCCTGTATCGCTCCTTGATCTTAATTCCTTAATTTATTTTTATTTCACTTGATCAAAACGAAGCCTTATAGTTTAGTACAGCACAACAAACACAGTTAAGTGTTACACAGCTTTGTTTGTAATTACACAGTAGACTTCTAAAATAAAAAAGAGCATTTTAAAGCATGCTTGGGTGTGACTGTGTCTCTATCTGTCTGTTCTCTAGGGGAGAAAGAGGATGGCGAAGAAATGGAGAAAGTGTGCGAGACTCTGCTCATGTGTATTGTGACAGTGTTGAACCATGGGCTGCGAAATGGGGGAGGCATTGCTGACATTCTCCGCAAACCTTCGAAAGACGTAAGAGACAGCATTCCTTCAAAGCACAAACACAGTTTATTAGTAAGATTATAACAATAAGAATGCTCACCCGAAAACATTTACAGTGCATGTTGTGCTTCTCTGCACTGTAAATTTATATGGCACAAAAGCACAAGCTAAGTCATATACAAACATTGTGTTTCCATATTTATTTACCTGTGTTCCATGTTCCAGCTGTTAGTCTTTAGATTGTGATAAAATTTAATGTAGAACAGACCAGTCAATATGGTCTTCTTCCAAAAAGAAATTAGATAGATAGATAGATAAATAGATAGATAGATAGATAGATAGATAGATAGATAGATAGATAGATAGATAGATAGATAGAAATATCGTTATTATTTTGCTATTAGAGGTGGACTTATCGATGGGTTGTGTATCGGAGACCTGGTGACCACGTTTTTACTGATCTGTATCAGCTCACTACTGAGCATACACATAAGCCCCATCCTTTGTTGTTGGTTGTATAACAACCTAATGGTGACAAGTCAGTTTCAGCCTCATCCTGTTGGAATCCTAAAGGTAAGAGTGCCTGTATGTTTGTGCTTCCTACTAGTTATTGGTATATGCTTTTGTGTGTTGTGCTGGTGTGAGTGGATCAGACACAGCAGTGTGGAGTTTAAGAATGAAGGACTAGAGGTGATCAGCACAAACTGTGCAGCAACAGATACTGTCTCTGATTTCACATCTACAAAGTGGACGCACAAGGTATGAGTGCCTAATAGAGTGGACAGTCGGTGGACACAGTGTTTAAAACTTTAGCAGCACTGCTGTGTCTAATCCACTTACATTAACACACCACCATCACATTAGTGTCTTTCTCTGACAATGAGACTGATCTTCCTCCGTAATAACGCCTATCCTTTGGCGGACAGAACATGATGAAAGGGACCTAGCAAAGTGTGAAGGGAAACTGAGATGGAATATCAGTGCTCTAATTCCACCCTTCATGTATAAATATGTTTTGTGTCTGTAGCGTGAACCTGCTCTCACTAAATGCTCACTGAGCTGAGGCTGTCAGGATAGTTGGTGGTGGTAGTATGTGTGCAGTTGTGGGACTTCTTTAAAAGGATAAGTGACTGTCCACTTTATGATGCGATCAAGTGTATGATCACAAACTCCTCCTCTGTCTCGGTAGGAGCCTATGTTTGCAGCTCGTGTGGTGTATGACCTGCTGTTCTTCTTCATTGTCATCATCATCGTCCTGAACCTCATCTTTGGTGTGATCATCGACACATTCGCCGATCTGAGGAGTGAAAAGCAGGGCAAAGAGGAGGTTCTGAAGACCACCTGCTTCATCTGTGGTAGGCCACACACTCCTTTCCAGCATCTCATAGGAGTTGTATCATGGGTCGTTTGGTGATTCCTACCCCTAGTAGTGGGGGATGTAACAGTTGGAATTCTTCCTACAGTATTTTCCAGTGAACACATACACACAGTTGATTCTTTTGTGGTAATTATAGCCTTTAGCTTTGATTTGGCCTTTAGTGGCCAATAACCCTGCCTATTACTTTGTGCTGTTTACCTTAAAAATAGTCTAGAAAGGATGTTATGAACGAGAGTCAAGCTGTGGGGAACCAGCTGTATTTTGGCATTACTTTCCATTCATTTAAGTGTATTTATATGTATATATAAGTGTTTGTAAAAGGGTTAAAATCATTCTGGCAAAAACAGCCTAACTTTACTCCCCAAAGTTGAATCAGAACTTAAATTACAAGATTATCTGGTGTGGCAATCATAATATAAACTTACTAACCCAACTAATAGGTGATTTGGGAAAACATAAGGATAACAAGGCTTTGTTTGGAATCCCTTTGAAGGTGAAAAACCTAGTACAAGGAGTGAATGGGGTACGGTTCATTTCATTAGTTTAAAATGAAGAGCTGCCTTCCTCAACTCTCTCACTGTTTACACCATCAGCCTTATAGCTGATGGGGAGTCAGGAGTTATGATGCTGCTGCGGTTGGGAATTCTTGACAGACTGTACTTTTCGGCGCTAGAGACATAGGAAGGTTCCTCCACAGACGGCTGCTGCAAAGAACATGCTATACTGTGTTTTTGTCGTGTGAGCAGTCAGAAAATAGAAATGCAGACAGAAAATTTGTCAAAACACCATTTAAATCAAATGTAATTTGTAATTACTAGCATTGCAACAAATTATTTAATTAACAAATATCTTTTTATATTTAAATACAACAGTAATACATTGTTCATTTGACGTCAGTTGGTTGGCTGCACCTGCAGGGGTTGTAGTTACTTTTATGAATCATGGCTGTGACAGTGAAGACAGTTCTAAGCTGAAGCTGAAATAGCAATGGTTTGTTTTTGGTGTGTTGATGGGTGATATGTGCACTCTTGCAGGGCTGGAGAGAGACAAGTTTGACAACAAGACAGTGTCTTTCGAGGAGCACATCAAGTTTGAACACAATATGTGGCATTACCTGTACTTCCTGGTGTTGGTGCGAGTGAAGGACCCCACTGAGTACACAGGCCCTGAGAGCTACGTGGCCCAGATGATAAAGGTCAGTAAAAAATTACATCCTTAACTTCCTGGGAGGTGTGAGTTCATCAGGGTGATTATTTGCATTTATGTACATGCACAATTCACCAAGTTTGGGGACACCAGTCCTCCAGGCTTCCTTTTTTCAGAACTGTTGTTAGCTCTCATTAATTAAAAAAAAAAACAAAACAAAAAAACATACAAATAAATGTTTGCTTCACGGTTGTCTTAAGTTGTAGTACTACCATATTACCACTTCTAACATGAATGTCTGAAACATACAATACGTGCCTAGCGCACATATACACTCTGACATGCAATGCACATGCAAATCTGTGACCTATAAATACATTTTGGGGTGTTTGAATGATAGTCTGTGTAGCAAGGCTGTGTAGCTAAATATGCAGTGAGCTACAGTCCCACCACAAAACAAACCACTGTGAATCCAGTTTCTATTCAGATTCTCTTGCAGTGATTATTAATATGATTGTTTATTGCAACTCCAAGTCAAAAAACATCATGACAGTATGTTACATTACTATGAAACAAAGGCAATAGCACACTGTTTAGTGAACTGCCTCATAATTTGTTTTCAACATACTAGAAAAAGTTGGGACAGTAAAATCTTTTACCACTTTGGAATGTTGTCATTCCCTTTAATAACACTGTGGCCATTTAGGGATCAAGGACTCCAAATGATGAAAAGATTCAGGTGGAATTTTTTCCCATTCTTTCCGCAAACATTCTTTTAAGCTGTGCAACAGTACGGTGACTTTGTTTTAAAACGTACATTAATAATCTATAATCTATTAAGGACAGGCCTAGAGTACAGACAGGCCAGTTCAACACACCATCTTCTTCTGTATCTATACCTTTGTAATTTGTACATATGTGGTTTTCGTTGTCTTGTTAAAATATGTCTCTTAAAAAATGACGTCTTCCTGATGGCATTTGGTGCTTCAGATTGTTGGTTACTTTTTGGCATTTATGGTGCCATCACATTACCATTTGTACCTTCACATAATAGTACCTTTGCCTGTGACAGACTCTAGCCTTTGGACTTTGGCCTTTGGTCTGGAGGACACAGCATTGTAATACCAGCATCTTATAAATAAGACCTCAATAACTGATCTTCTGATCACAGTACGTGTTACCACTGTGTGATGATCCATCCCAGATGCCTCCAAGCCCAGAGAAGTCAAGAGTGTTTACTGGTCACTGGTCAAGATAAGGCTTCCTTTTGGCACAGTACAGTTTTAACTGGTATTTGTGGATGTAAGCACATTCTGTAGTGCTTGCCAAAGTAATCCTGAACCCATGTAGTTGTATCACAGATGAATGCCACTTCATCAGAGCAGTGATTCAGCTTAGACTTGTGCCCTGAAATTCCTAAAACCTTTTAATTATTCTATGCAGCATAAAGGGTGAACAATCCAAATCCTCTTCGGTCTTTCTGTGAAGAGCATTTCTCACAAATGTGTTGCCAAATTAGGGATTCTCAGTCCATCCTGGCTCCTAATAGATTAGACCTTTCCTGAGTGCTGCTTTTCTTATCTGTGATCTGTCTGTTCATTTGTTCATCCATGTCCGTTGTTTGTCAGTCTGTCGGTCAGATCATTTGTTCATCTGTTCATCCTTTCATCTGTGCGTATAAATGTAGGATAGTGTTTTTTGATTTTGTGGATATAACAGGCATGGTCAACCACATGACCTGCATATGTAGAGCCCATTTCCCTCCTTTGTCCCTGTTAGTGCTGCTATGTTGGCCTGCTTCACTGGGAGTATTGGACTGAGGGTTGTCTGTCATACCTGCTCATCAGAAATGAGGCTACATCCAAGTGTTTCTCAGATAGGTCTGTTCAGCTGTTTAAATAGTGTTTTACTAAATCCCTTTTTTTTTTTTTAAAGTCATTCCTGGATATGAATGTAACACTCATCTAAACATGTTTGTAAGGCCCTGTAAGTCATAAGACAGAAAGGAGAAGCTCTACTTTGCTGGGCAGTGTAATAGTGTGTGTTTTCAGACAGTTTGAGTGATTTTGAGTGTTAGTGACTGTAACTGTCTGTAGCAGGCAAAACAGGACACTGTCTCTTCATATGAATGCACTTCTGTTGATGCTGCAGGTAGCTGGATGTGTGTGTGTGTGGTTAAAGCTGTGTGTAAGTTGCTGTGTTTAGGAAGAGGACTGTTGTTGTGTGTTCAGTAGGTTTCTTCCACTGATCTTTTAACATTTCTGCACAATGTAAAATTGTTAAGATGCAAACAAAGTGCCAGACTGGTTTAATGCGAATGCTCTAGGCACGTTTACTGAAGCAGAACTGCTTATAGTGGTGGTGAAAGTCATATGATCTATGTCATCTTTGACTTGTGTTTGACTTGTGTTTGTTGTAGTGTTTGTTAATCGGTGGGCCCTCAGGAGGATGACCGGAATGGTCTTCTGCAGATGTATGTATGAGAAAAGAACAGTTTAGCCATTTGTGTGAGTGCACGCTCATATTAATGTCTCCTGCTGTGATTGTGGAAGACAAACTGTCACTACTTCACACAGTAGAGCTTCTACTGAAGCTGTAGAGATGTAACAGGTCTGAACACTGAAAAAACAGTGTTAATTTGTTACTTGAATTATGAGCCACTGATGTTCTGGTACAAAAAAAGACATGCTGCCTCACATCGGTGCTCTTCTATTTTTCAAAGAAATCTGTGACAGTATATTTCCACACCTCAAAAAAATCAGTAGCATTTTCTTCTTTTCATGATCCATGTATCCCAAATTCAGTGATGTTGGGGGAGGGACGCTGGAGTGGCCACTCCAGTAGTTGTGTTAAATAGTGTGTGTAGTTGTGTAGTTGTCATAGGTTTGGTGCCCGATCTCTTTCATCAACAATCTCTGTAATACAGTTACAGCAGGAATCACATCCAAGGCTAATGCCTCAGAGGAGCTCTCTTGTGGAATTTAACGGCATCTTGAAGTCTTCTCTTTGGCTAAATGAGCTGTAGATGGTTTTTCTGTAAGGCAGGCCCACACTGTACGAGTTGGTGACTCTTACTTTAACAAGGCCATTGTGTGCAGACAGTATTCACTCTGTACAAAGAACACGGCTCTGCTACAGACGGCTCTGCTGAAGCTACAGACGGCTCTGCTGAAGCTACAGACTGCTCTGCTGTAGCTACAGACGGCTCTGCTGAAGCTACAGACGGCTCTGCTGAAGCTACAGACTTCTCTGCTGAAGCTACAGACGTCTCTGCTGAAGCTACGGACGGCTCTGCTGAAGCTACAGACAGCTCCGCTGAAGCTACGGACGGCTCTGCTGAAGCTACAGACGGCTCTGCTGAAGCTACAGACGGCTCTGCTGAAGCTACAGACTGCTCTGCTGTAGCTACAGACGGCTCTGCTGAAGCTACAGACGGCTCTGCTGAAGCTACAGACGGCTCTGCTGAAGCTACAGATGGCTCTGCTGAAGCTACAGACGGCTCTGCTGAAGCTACAGACGGCTCTGCTGAAGCTACAGACTGCTCTGCTGTAGCTACAGACGGCTCTGCTGAAGCTACAGACGGCTCTGCTGAAGCTACAGACGGCTCTGCTGAAGCTACAGACGGCTCTGCTGTAGCTACAGACGGCTCTGCTGAAGCTACAGACGGCTCTGCTGAAGCTACAGACGGCTCTGCTGAAGCTACAGACGGCTCTGCTGTAGCTACAGACGGCTCTGCTGTAGCTACAGACTGCTCTGCTGTAGCTACAGACGGCTCTGCTGTAGCTACAGACGGCTCTGCTGTAGCTACAGACGGCTCTGCTGAAGCTACAGACGACTCTGCTGAAGCTACAGACGGCTCTGCTGTAGCTACAGACGGCTCTGCTGTAGCTACAGACGGCTCTGCTGAAGCTAAAGACGGCTCTGCTGAAGCTACAGACGGAAGTACAAATCAGTACAAATGTTTCATTTAAACTAACACACTGCACTGCACTGAGTCCTGAGCAGATACCAAGAGAAACTGAGCAGCTTGGCTAACGCTGTGTAACACTTGGCTAAACCAGGCGGTGATGTATACGGTAGGGCAGTGAAGTCTTACTATGGCCTACTGTACAAACAAAAACAAAGTCACTGTAAAAATGAGTTTCTACTTTCTTGATAATAATCACACAGTGTATGTAACTGTGGGTGTATGTATGGCGTGCACACACACATATACACACGTGAGAGATTGCTCTGTGTGTGCGCGTGTGTACGTGTGTGCATGTATGCGTGTGCGTTAATTATCACACAGACTGGAGAGAGTGAGCAGGTACTGCAGCAGCCACAGCAGTGTTATGTAACCCATCTCAAGTGGCCCGCTAATAGCTCAGCCCTTCCTCACACGTGCTCTCCTGTCCCACACACATTCACACACACACACATCTCTCTCTCTCTCTCTCTCTCTCTTTCTCTCTCTCTCTCTCTCCCTCTCTCTCTCTCACACACTTACACACACTCACACACACACTCTTTCTCTTTCTGCCTCTCACTCTCTTTCTTACACACACACAGTCTCTCACACGCATATACTCACACACACACACCCTCTCTCTCTTTCTCTCACTCACACACACACTGTCTCACTGTCTCTCTTTCTTTTCTCTCACTCTCTTACTTACTTACACACACACGCACACACATATACAGAGTCTCTCTCTCTCTCTCTCTCTCTCTCTGTCATTCACACACACACTTTCTCTCTTTCTCTCTCTCACACACACACACACACACACGCACACAGACAGTCTCTCTCTCTCTCTCTCTCTCTCTCTCTCTCTCTCTCTCTCTCTCTCTCTCTCTCACTCTTTCACACACTCTCTCTGTCATTCGCACTTTCTCTCTCTCTCTCTCACACACACACACACACACACACACACACACACAAACAAAGACTCTCTCTCTCTATCTTGCACTCTGTCTCACACTCTCACATACACACACTTTCTCTCTCTCACACTCTCTCTCTCTCACACTCTCTCTCTCTTTTTTTTTTCTCTCTATCTTTCTGTGTCTCACACACACACACACACACACACACACACACATACACACACCCCTGCCCAGCCACTCATTATCGCACAGTGAGTCAGGCGTCTCCTAGGCAACACCGTCGTCATGCACCATTGGCGGCAGCAGGTGGGGGAAAGGGAAAGACGCTGGGCCCTGGACTCGTGATCACCCGCACAGTGCAAAGGTCACTAACTCCCAACGGGATATCTCTCACCGTCTTGTTCTCTGTCTCTGTGCTCTCTCTCTCTCACTCACTCTCTCTCTCTCTCTCTCTCTCTCTCTCTCTCTCTCTCACACACAATCATTTGCTCTTTCTGCATCTTTTGTTCTCACTAACTGAGAATCTCCCCCTGAATTCTGGAAGCCAGGAAGTGTGCATTCTGCATGTGTGTGCGTATGCTTATGTGTAAGCGCATGTGGATGCAGACATGCATACAGCTGACTGTTTGTGTGAATGTAGCGGCTGGCCCTGCTAATCAAACTGATTATGGCAATCATGCTGCTATTTCCGGGGCTGTTTTGATGACAGTGCGCTGTAGGTGCTTTTCCGTTCGAAACAGGCAGCTTTATGCTGCTGAGAGGGACCAACACGTGACTGTAATTATGGCATCTGTCTGTTCAGCTGGCCCAAAAAATGTTAATAGGGTTTTAATGCGGACTGGACATCTCACCTGTTGTGCATGCATGCTTTCAGTCAGTTTTGACAGAACCTCGATTCAGCCAGGTATAGCGGTAATGCCTGTCCTCACTTATCACATGTGCAGATGAGCGTGAAACTCCCATGTCTCATGAATTATTTGCATGTCTCACAATGTCAGACTTACTCACCAAGTTTCATTCTCGTCGGTTGATTCCTTCTGGGTGCAGATATTTGTGCAACTATGTTTTTGACGATGAGTGTATTTGGTTTTATGACAGTAAACAGTATACACGTATATACACAGTATAAATAGAGTAAGAAAATAGGTCACGTAGGTATGCAATATATAAGGCAATATAATCGATAATCACAGTTTTTTTAACTAGACAATTCTGTGCTAATTAAATATATATATTATATAGCTGTATGTAATTATATAGATATATTATATAGCTGTATGTAATTATATAGATATATAATATAGCTGTATGTATTTATATAGATATATTATATAGCTGTATGTATTTATATAGATATTTTATATAGCTGTATGTAATTATATAGATATTTTAAATAGCTGTATGTAATTATATAGATATTTATATATAAATATTTTATATAGATATATGTATTTATACAGATATTTTGCACAGGCTTACTGTTCACATTTCAGCACCCCTAGAGGCTCTGTGTAGTGATGCAGGCAATCATGTGACATCATGTGGGGCAGTCACAGAGTGAGTGTCTCAGAACAAACAATGTGGCGATGAAGGGTTTAGTTCAGCAAACTGTTTAAGCACATGACATGCTCAACCCAAACCCAAGCCCAACCTCAAACCACCGTGTTATTTTGGCTAAAAAGATTTAGTTTTGCTTAAAAGCACCTGGTTTTTTACCTATGCTGCCGATTTAACAGTTTAAGAGGTAGAAGAGGCCTAACGCAGTGTTAGTAGATTCCATGGCTAGCTGAGAGTTAGTGACTGGCTCTGGAATTGCTGAACACTAAACAAACTTCCTGCAAGCAGAGTGTGGCCTCATGTGACTTTTGAGTTAAGATGCTGGCGAGACCACATGGTGTCACTTTCAGCAGCTCTGTGGGAGTAGCTTAAATCTTAAGTCTTGCTATTAAAGGGCTATATCAGATGTTTCATAGTTCAAAGTATGTATTAAAACTACTGTCAGCTATTTCCCATATGCACACAGGGGCGTGTGTGTTCAGCTGGGTTTCCGCAATACCTCTGCTGCTCCACGGAGCCCGAGCTTACTGCAGTAGTGGAGTGGAGTGAAAGTTAATGAAGACTTCCAGTCCCTCACGCTCTCATTGTAGTCTGTGCAGCAGTCTCCTCTCAGCAGCATGGCACCATCCATCTGAGCTTCCCGATAAAATCCAGACAACCCCGCAGAGATACTGCTCTGCATCCAAGTCAATTATGCATATCCTGTTCCAGTGTTTTTGCCCTGATCCCAGTCCAAGTCCTTTGGTTGTGAGTATTGGCCGAGCCAAATCTGTTGTTAGTGCAGTTATATGCAAAAGTTGACTGAATTACATACTTTGTTGATTAAGTCAACAAAGCATATATATATATATATACAGTGAGGAAAATAAGTATTTGAACACCCTGCGACTTAGTTATAAGTTCTCCCACTTAGAAATCATAGAGAGGTCTGAAATTTTCATCTTAGATGCATGTCCACTGTGAGAGACATAATCTAAAAAAAAACCTGGAAATCACTATGTATGATTTTTTAATAATTTATTTGTGTGTTACTGCTGCAAATAAGTATTTGAACACCTGCCAATCAGCAAAAATTCTGGCCCTCAAAGACCTGTTAGTCCACCTCTAAAAACTCCACCTCCACTCCACTTATTATTCTAAATTAGACGCACCTGTTTGAGGTCGTTAGCTGCATAAAGACACCTGTCCACCTCACACAATCAGTAAGACCCCAACTACTAACATGGCTAAGATCAAAGAGCTGTCCAAAGACACCAGAGACAAAACTGTTGACCTCCACAAGGCTGGAAAGGACTACGGGCAATTGCCAAGCAGCTTGGTGAAAAAAGATCAACTGTTGGAGCAATTATTAGAAAATGGAAGAAGCTTTACATGACTGTCAATCTTCCTCAGACTGGGGCTCCACGCAAGATCTCACCTCGTGGCGTATCAATGATCCTAAGAAAGGTGAGGAATCAGCCCAGAACTACACGGGAGGAGCTGGTCAATGACCTGAAGAGAGCTGGCACCACTGTTTCCAAGGTTACTGTGGGTAATACACTAAGACGTCATAGTTTAAAGTCATGCATGGCACGGAGGGTTCCCCTGCTTAAAACAGCACACGTCCAGGCCCATCTTAAGTTTGCCCATGACCATTTGGATGATCCAGAGGTTCTGTGGTCCGATGGTCTTAATTCCACTCGCCGTGTCTGGAGGACGAAGAATGATGAGTATCATCCCAAAAACACCATCCCTACTGTGAAGCATGGGGGTGGAAGCATCATGCTTTGGGGGTGTTTTCCTGCACATGGGACAGGGCGACTGCACTGTATTAAGGAGAGGATGATCGGGGCCATGTATTGTGAGATTTTGGGGAACAACCTCCTTCCCTCAGTTAGAGCATTGAAGATGGGTCGTGGCTGGGTCTTCCAACATGACAATGACCCAAAGCACACAGCCAGGATAACCAAGGAGTGGCTCCGTAAGAAGCATATCAAGGTTCTGGAGTGGCCTAGCCAGTCTCCAGACCTAAACCCTATAGAAAATCTTTGGAGGGAGCTCAAACTCTGTGTTTCTCAGCGACAGCCCAGAAACCTGGCTGATCTGGAGAAGATCTGTGTGGAGGAATGGGCCAGAATCCCTGCTGCAGTGTGTGCAGACCTGGTGAAAAACTACAGGACCTCTGTAATTGCAAACAAAGGCTACTGTACCAAATATTAACATTGATTTTCACAGGTGTTCAAAAACTTATTTGCAGCAGTAACACACAAATAAATTATTAAAAAATCATACACGGATTTTTTTTTTAGATTATGTCTCTCACAGTGGACATGCACCTAAAATGAAAATTTCAGATCCCTCCATGATTTCTAAGTGGGAGAACTTGCAATGCAGAACGGCCTTAAGGAATGGCAGTTAAGAAGAACTGTGGTTGTCAAGGCATAACCTGGAAGACCACCAGCTCTCAGACAGAATGGCTTGTATGCTGACAGAAAAATGGCCAGGTTAGGTGACATGCTTTCTGTGTCATTTTTGAGTACTTGAAAATGGAAAAAAGCAGGGTTGTTGGGATGGGTATCATGGTGTAATACTTGAAACAGGTACATTTTTTGACAACTTCAGGTCAAATAAGCTTCACAAAGTATCAGAACCAGAGTTCCTTGATCAGGTCTGATGCTGATCTTTCGTATTATATTGAGATACTTTTATAAACTGTTTTGGTACTTTTCTGCTCATTGCCTTTCATGACACCTCTTCTTGAAAGCCTGTCGCCTCAATCCTGGGATTTCTCATATCTCTGACAGCCTTTTGTGCAGTTTGCCCCCGGCCCACCACAGCTGTATTACATGTTAAATCGGTTCATCAGAACTAATTTGATGTTGAGCTATGCTTGTATGTACTGTCTATCTGTACTGTATCTGTGTTTTTCTTCGTAAGCCTGCCAAAAGAAGCCTGTTGTTTTTGTCGCTTGCCTTTCTTGTGCCCCACCCGCTCTAGTCCTGGGGCATCTTGAGGGTGTCAGGGCTGCAGAATGGGCCGATTCATTAGCATCAGTGGTCACAGTCTGCGTTCTGTTTGCCTGACCCTGTTTAACCCAGCCCTCGAGGCCTCCTCTTTCAATGTGTGCTTCAGTCTCCACAATGCACCGTGGCTCGAAACGAACAAATAGCAATTTTCATGTAAACATCTAATGTAAAGTTATTGGAGACTGAAAGCTGGAAAAGAAAGTGGGCCTGTCACTGTGAACTTCAGATGCTGGGCGTGAGAGGTGACGTGCTACATCTCTCTGTTCCACTTGTTTCATGCTGTGGGATGTTTTTTGGAAATCCAGAAAGAAAGCGGATAACGATGGACAGAAGATTGTCATGACATTTTCTGTGTGTGTGTCCTCAGAGTTGTGCCACATTAATGGGACCATAACATGTTCTTATACACAAATAATAGGGACCTTTCGTCCCTGTGGGGAGTAACACTTTGAATTTTAGGGCTAGGATGAGGTCGGTTTAGGGTAAGTGTTAGGGTAAGGTAAAGGTTAGTGTGAAGGTTAGGGTAAGGTAAAAATTAATGTTAGGGTTAGAGTAAGGTAAAGATTGGTGTTGGTGTCAGGGTAAGGTAAAAACTATTGGTAGGGTTAGAGTAAGGTAAAGATTGGTGTTGGTGTCAGGGTAAGGTAAAAACTATTGGTAGGGTTAGAGTAAGGTAAAGATTGGTGTTGGTGTCAGGGTAAGGTAAAAACTATTGGTAGGGTTAGAGTAAGGTAAAGATTAATGTTAGGGTAAGGTAAAGATTATTGGTAGAGTTAGAGTAAGGGAAAGATTGGTGTTAGGGTAAGGTAAAGATTATTGGTAGAGTTAGAGTAAGGGAAAGATTGGTGTTAGGGTAAGGTAAAGATTTTTGGTAGAGTTAGAGTAAGGGAAAGATTGGTGTTAGTGTAAGGTAAAGATTACTGGTAGAGTTAGAGTAATATAAAGATTAATGTTAGGGTAAGGTAAAGATTAATGTTAGTGTTAGGCTAAAGTTAAAGTTAGTGTTAGGGTAAGGCAAAGGTTAGTGTTGGGGTTATGGTAATATAAGATTAATGTTAGGGTAAGGTAAAGATTATTGGTAGAGTTAGAGTAAGGGAAAGATTGGTGTTAGGGTAAGGCAAAGGTTAGTGTTGGGGTTATGGTAATATAAGGTTAATGTTAGGGTAGGGTAAAGGTTAGTGTTAGGTAAAGGAATATGTTAGCGTTAGGGTTAGTTAAAAGGAAAGCTTAGGGTGAGGTTAGGGTTAGGTAAAGATTAATATTAGTGCTAAGTTAAGGTTGAGGTCAAGGTTAAGGTTAGTAGTAGTTCTGGTTAAGGGTTGTGTCTCCAGGTGATGAATAGAAGTCTATGTAAGGGCCCAGTAATTTACAGAAACTAGTGTGTATGTGAGAAAAATGTTTTGTTTGGTGACGAGGTGTGAGGACTGCATACGTGTGTATGTGTGTGAGTGCACGCGTGCCTGTGCTTGTGTGTGTGTGTTTGATTGCATAAGCGAGAAACTCTCTGTTCCCACCTCTGAGGACGGCCACATCCTGGAACTCGCAGCACCTTTGCAGTGCTCCCATCAGCCCGTCTGTGAAAAGCACCTTACATAACTGCATCTGATGAGTGGCTCAGCCATCTTACTGTTACCTCCTTATTATATCTTGTCTCCTCCCCCAAACCCCAATCACGCATACATACACAATGTACAGTAGCTGGTCACATGAACATGTGTACAAACATGAGTGAACATTTATTGGCTGCTTGTAGGCCCATGTAGAAGTGCAGAAAAGATGATCGTCATCAAAAATGATATCAGCCATCTTTTCATTCGTAGTTTCCTAGTCATGTGGATTATTATCAGCTAGTCTAACCCTTTAAACCCACACCACTACGAGATTATCAAGATGATTTTCAGATACTTCCCATCAATCAGGAACAGTATTCTGATTTCAGGCTGGTCTGAAATGATTGTATTTCAGACTTTGCTGTGATATGGTAAATCCAGTCTTTACCCCTCATGTCTTCAGTTTCATTTTGCACTCTTGTTGCTGTTGTCAGAACAAGACCTTGCATCTCCACTGAATTTGAGAATGCCTGGTGTTCTTCACATTACACTGTGCATTTCATGATCAGTAACCCAACAGAGCTGGTCTAGTTCAGGGAAATCTGTGTCTGTGTGCGGAGTCTTTCACATCTACAGCGCTGGCCTGCTGTGTAGTCTCTATTGGCCCTTTGTTGAACATTTAGGTTAATGTTAGGGTAGGGTAAAGGTTAAGGTTACAGTAAAGGTTAGTGTTAGGTTAAGATTAAGGTTAATGTTAATGTTAGGTAAAGGTTAGTGTTAGGTTAAGATTAAGGTTAATGTTAATGTTAGGTAAAGGTTAGTGTTAGGTTAAGATTAAGGTTAATGTTAATGTTAGGTAAAGGTTAGTGTTAGGTTAAGATTAAGGTTAATGTTAATGTTAGGTAAAGGTTAGTGTTAGGTTAAGGTTAGAGTTAATGTTAATGTTAGGTAAAGGTTAGTGTTAGGTTATAGTTAGAGTTAATGTTAGGTAAAGGTTAGTGTTAGGTTAAAGTTAGAGTTAATGTTAGTGTTAGGTTAAAGTTAGAGTTAATGTTAGGTAAAGGTTAGTGTTAGGTTAAGATTAAGGTTAATGTTAGGTAAAGGTTAGTGTTAGGTTAAGATTAAGGTTAATGTTAGGTAAAGGTTAGTGTTAGGTTAAAGTTAGAGTTAAAGTTAATGTTAGGTAAAGGTTAGTGTTAGGTTAAGATTAAGGTTATTGTTAGGTAAAGGTTAGTGTTAGGTTAAGATTAAGGTTATTGTTAGGTAAAGGTTAGTGTTAGGTTAAAGTTAGAGTTAAAGTTAATGTTAGGTAAAGGTTAGTGTTAGGTTAAAGTTAGAGTTAATGTTAATGTTAGGTAAAGGTTAGTGTTAGGTTAAGATTAAGGTTAATGTTAGGTAAAGGTTAGTGTTAGGTTAAGATTAAGGTTAATGTTAGGTAAAGGTTAGTGTTAGGTTAAGATTAAGGTTAGTGTTAGCGTTAGGGTTAGCTAAAGGTAAAGTTTAAGTTTGGTTAAGGTTAGAGTTAGGCTTAGGGTAGTCCTGGCGTTAGATCCCTCCTCTAGCGGCATGTTTTACGCAGCAGTTACGCAGCAAACACAGTAGTTTTGTATAGTTCAAACAGGCTAGCTTAGTTCTGTACTCTAGTAATAACAGCACTTTTCTGATTAATATTTAACTCTGTGACTCTCTCTCTCTCCCTCTCTCTCCCAGGAGAAGAATCTGGACTGGTTTCCGCGGATGCGGGCCATGTCTCTGGTGAGCAGCGAGGGTGAAAGTGAGCAGAATGAAATGCGCTCGCTGCAGGAGAAGCTCGACATCACAGTCACGCTCGTATCACAGCTCTCTGGCCAGCTGGCCGAACTCAAAGAGCAGGTAACGCACCCGCTTACCCATCACTGTGCAGTTCCCCAACCCGCCCTTTAATTTCCCAGAGCAGTAGATCTCAGTACTCGGTAGAACAGCTCTGTAATACACACAGAGAGGTGCACAGAGAGGCGTGCATCTCTATTGCAGTAGAACATCACTCTACCTGCGGGAGGCAGCTCTTTGACTGCATCTCTGATGGAGCATCTCAGAGCCCTGCAGCACTCTGGGCTTTATAGCTGTCTCCTCAGTCACCTGCCTGCCCTGCATGTGATCCCTTTCAAACAACACTGGTCTTGTTCATATGACCACCAGAAGGGTGGGTGGGCCTTGTCTCAGTTATGGGGTAAAGTTATGAAAACTGTGGCAAAACAGAACTGATACTTCAGTATACCCAGTTATTCATTTTTTAGTTTAGTTGTTGCTGGAGTGGATGCAGAGCCAATATGGGATATGGAAATACAATATGGGCTTAGCTGAGGCCACTTCCCATATGAACAAACTATTATGTTGTTTTTCAATTTTGCTCAGGGAGTGCAGAGAGAGCATAAAACAGCTGAGAACCAAAGATATAGTTTCTAATGCTAGTTTTTGCATAATCTTTAGGCAATATATAGATGCTTATAGATCTATATAAATGAAATATCTATATAAATGAAATGTGATACTGTGATAGTGATACTGAAAGGCTTCATAGCAGAATAGGAACATCCTGTAGACAGATTTCCTACTTTGCGTTTTATGAGTAAAGAGCTGGACATGGTGTGAATGATCAGATCATCTGAGGTAAGCTTTATGATGCCGGTCTCACCAGTTGTACCAGTGTAATTTGGTTTGGTAACTTTCCAGAGCTTACATATAGATAGTGACTTCATGGTGGAGCCCTTCTGTCAGGTTAAGCAGTCCTGCGTCAGATGGACTCTGTTGTGCATTCCGCCGGCAGCCCTTTTGATTCCTGGCGGTCACGCGCCAAGCCCTGACTGTAATTCCCCTGGCAATTCTAGATGTTAAGTAACTTATTAAAGCGATTTCTCTCTCGGCGGCCAGGCCTAATTAAACAGACCCTGCTTACCTCTCCGCTCCAGCCCTGCTGAATTACAGCTGAGCCAGAGCAGGCAGGACAGCGGATTTGCCCAGCAGAGTGTGAAAACTCGGGGTTCCCATATTTGTGCACGTACTGTACATTCCACCACTGCACAGTTCTACTGTCTGTACTCACTATTTTTTTAACTCCATGCGAGTTAGAAAAATATATCGCTACTGTCTGAACTAAACCTCGTCTCCTTTTTGGGCAGTCTTTCTGTTATTTTTGTTTTTATATCATTCAGAATGAATCCACCAACACAAAGTGTTCAGAATGGTTTACAAAAAGTTACTGTAACGTTGACTTAGAATGAAAGTCTGAGACTCTGAGTTATGATTTAAGTAGCTTTGCTGGGAAAGAAAATAATTGGCAGTTGAATACACAGTGTGTTAAAGCGTTGTGTGTCTTGTTTACCTGTTTACATTGTACATACTTTAAAAGAAGTTCAGGCTGTTCGGCCTATTTTAACTGCAGTGATTATAAGACCCGTTAAAACTCCAGAGATGTTAGCTACTATGTCGCTGTCCGAAAACAAGCAAATATCTCCAAAACGGTGCATAAACATGATGGGAAAAAGCTAGGCTCAGAGGTTGAGATGAGTTGCTAGTGGTATGCCTCATTATCTGGTGTACTTGTGACCTATTGGTGAAACTAACAGCTTAAATAGAATCACAAGCAGTATATCAATCACTGTAACTGCCTTTTCCTGAAATGCTGCTGTTGTATATTTTGCTGTGAACAATTGTTTTGCTATTTGTCAACTCATGCAGCTGCACATGTACATATCAGCACACATGTGGGTCAGAAATTGCTTTGTGGTATAGGTATTGGTACCCTAGCACTGATTCCAATACCACATTCAAGTCAGCATCGCTTCAGCATCAGTGCAGCTCTACTTGGAACCGGTATTTTACGGTACCTCACCTCTGCTGTAAGGAAGGACGTTTTAAGTGTATTCCAATGCTGCTAGAATCATGTTTTCAGACTTCAAAGGCCTGAAGATCTAAAAAATTCTTGCCCTATATTCTATATTTCTACTGCACTGAGCTTGCCTCTGAGGGCTGAGCGGATTGATGGAATGGCCTCTTTCTTTCTCTGTGTCTGTGTGTGTGCGTGTAGATGACGGAGCAGAGGAAAAACAAGCAGAGGTTGGGCTTCCTAGGACCACAACAAACAAACCATCACATGCCCCCTGCACACTGAGAGCAGGACCACCACAAGAACATGGACATTCACGTCATTAGCAGCACTACTCTCATCGTCTCGTCACTGTGCCATCTCATCTCAGGTTACATCATAACCTGGCCATTGTTCTCTTCTGACCTTGATCTCACCCATACTTGAAGAAGAAGTGTGTCAGTTCAGACAGAAGGCTCCGGGAAAGACTGGCCTTGGTTGTGGAGCGCCATACTCGTGTCCAGTATTGTTATGTCTGCTGACTCCACGCCAGAGCAGATTCCGTATGGAAGTGGGGTCTGTGGAATTTTAACTATAAAGTATTCCTGTTTTAATTCTTGTTCTGTTTTATTGCAGTCTTGCCATTTGGCAGTAACTGGAGCAGTAATGTAACTCAAGGTGAACTTCAGTATGTAGCTGGAATTGCTTTCAAAGTGCCTTAAAGGATTGTCTCATGCTCATTAGAACTGCTGACTAAAGTGTCCTTCATGTCCTTTAGACAGAAAGACTGCAGAACTGAGGGGAAATACGCCTCAGCTCATATCCCAGAAGAAGCCATTGTGTGCTGTTGGTGGTGCACATTTGGATTCGGTCGTTTTTGTACATTTTACAACTCTGCCTTTTTGAAAACTTACACTGTGGCCTCTCATGCAAATCTCTGCACCAGAATACTCTTTTAAAAACTTTGTACAACACGAAAAACCCTAGAGCAGACCTGTATTTGTTTCTGATGAATGACTAGGTGAATGTAATTTGCTGAAGAGTGAATGTTGGAATGGTACAGTATAGTGTTGTGGATGAAAATACCATGCTTGGTCTCGGAGGGATCCTGCTTGTGTAACTGGTGTTAAATATTGATTTCTGTAAAGGAACGACTTTATCCTACTGTTGAGTCTGAATGTGTCTTTAAGGGGGAATCTTACTGATAGATCATGTGAAAAGTGATTGGAAGTCACCTTAATGTCTTTTCTTTTTTATTAAGGTGTGAATTTGCACAAATGAGTCGTGAGTCAGCAATGAGAGTAGAATATGTTTCAGAAGCAAAGCCTTTTGTTGTCTTCTCCAGGGAGGGCGTATTTCTATGTGTAATAAATAGGTATGAATGTGCATGACTGTCATGTGACTGTTGCATTCCACAGTGCACCTGTCAGAAAACACACACACCCTCACACGTACGCAGTCGTGTGTTAAGTCACCTACTAAGTGACCCACGCTTGACCATGTGACATTTACCCCCTCTGGGTATTTATAGGCCTGAGTCCCGTCTCTTTGGAGGCAGTGCTGAATGACTAAACGTGAGCCTCTTGTTGGCTCTCTGCTGGGGTTATGAAATAGCCTGTGGGGACTGCAGAGTATTTATAATTATTATCACCATGTGTTTGTCCAGGACAAAACCAAATACCTAGAACCTCCTCCCTTTTGAGTAATCAGTTTTCAGTCCTATAATAGAGCCTTCATCTATTTAACCCGTCCACATGTGATGCGTTAAAAAGTCTTCTTCCTAAAATCATGTGTTTGGGGTTAGTAATACATGGTACGTGTTGTGTGTGGGTAGGGGCCTGGCCTGCTTCCAGAAATGGCAGATTGGTACGTGAGGCCCGTGGCTGCTCGTGCTGCCTCTGCGACACCAGTTAAATTTAGCCTCTGACTGAGCTAGTAGCACCAACAGCTGTCATTTAACCAGGAGAAAGTCCAGCATGTCGAGAAGGCTCCATCTGGGAGGGGAAGACAGCGGGACGTACACTGGTTAGCAGATTGCCTGACAGACTTACCATCTTGGCAAAAACCAAGCTATGTGAAGAGGGTCAGGAAATGAAGATGTTTTCAAAGCATCCATACTGTCATTCTCGCAGTTCTTACTTGGGTCAGCGACACATCAGGCTTTTTTCCAAACCTGTTGTTTTCCTGTTCAGTCGTTTTAATAAATACATGACCTCCATTATATAATATCTCTCTACTTTAGGCATTAGGCCTCCCAAAGTCAGGTGCTGTGACCATCCAACTGTATATGCAGATTGAGTACACTATTAAAAGCTCATTCAGTCATCTAAGATGTGAAGTAGTTTGACAGGATTTCCTATTTAAAATCTGCAGCTTTTAACATGTAAACTCTGGTTACTCACATACAGTCAGTCAAACAGCACAACCAACAACTAACAGCTTTTAGGACACAGTGGGCAGGATATTGCCCAATAAAGAACTTAAGTGGCCTGTATGGTGTAACGCCAAGGTCAGTAACCATTTCGCAAGTGTTGAAACAAAGGTCATTTCTGAGTGATGGCTGGCCTGGTTCAGTTTACCAAGTCAGGTGGTTTGATCCCAGGATAAGCATGAAAATCTGTTATTTATTTTTTAAAGAAAAAACACTATATAGTGTTTGTTATAGGACACAGGTAGATGTGGGTGTCCAGGTACATAGACTAGTTTATGCATGTTTCCAGTAGCGGTAAAGAACATGTATAGTAAATGCTTTTATTAAAGGGGATCTAATATGCTTTTCTGTTTTTCCTTTATCTTTGCTGTGTTATGTAGAGTTTTATGTAAACCCTCAGTAAAGTTATAAAACCTCAAAGGACACGCCAGAGGAAAACACTCTCTCTCACAGGAACCACTTTTCTCGGCTGGCTGAAACGACTTGTTGGAATTTCAGTCCTTTCCTCTGTTACTAGGTGACATCATTTTGTTACACAGTTACAACTTGTTCTACTTGATGCTCAGATTCAAACTTTCACTCAAACCTGTACAAAACAGGTGTGTGGAGGTCGAACTCGCCGTGGAATGCTGCTTTGGCCAATTAGAGCACAATGAGGTCTCACTAGGAGGCGGAGCTTATAGACACAGGAGCACGAACAGAGCCTTTCAGACAGAAGGAGAGAAGAGAAATACCGAGGTTTTCAGAAAACTGAAGCATGTAAATCTCATTTCTAGTAGGCTTCAAACATACAATTAATGAACAATGAAGATGAGCATAATAGGCTTCTGTTAATATCTGGTTGTGCCATCTATTATATTCTCAGTAGTAAAAGTGATGATCCTATTTAAACGTCATAAAAAGTTATGGGACCAGTTATGGGGTTTTCTGATACAAACTGTATGCTTTTTAATAATTAAAAAAAGTCATTTTGAAGGCCTATTCACAGACCGCCTTATATCCACATATCAGGAGTATAGTGTTTATAGCCTTCCCTAGAGTGGTCAGGTCAAATTAGATCCTGCTTCAATCAGGCAGGTGTTCTCAGTAACAGCAGGACTGAAAAACATCAGTGAAAAACAGGCAGCATAAACACGCATTAATCTAAATACACCCTCTCTCCCGCATGTGATGCGCCTGCATGTGATGACTTGTGTCATGCTGGAAGGATGCGGAGCTGATCAGGGCTGTCACATGAGTGTGTTTCTGAGCGGCGGCGGAACACCCCTGCGGCCCTCTTCCCTAAAAACATTTTTTTTTCATTTGACTCAGCGTTCCTGCCTAATCTGATCAACGGCAGCAGAAAGCAGTGAACGCCTGCTGCTCATCCAGTGAGTAAAGGTCCAGGAAAGCTGTCCAAGGTTCTGGCGAGACACTTTTCTGTCCCAACGCAGGCCTGGGGCATTTCACAAAGCAGGATTTCCCACTTAACCGGAAAACTGAAGCAGAAAGTGATGTCTGTTTAATATGAGCAGAGGTGCGGGACAGTGCTATAGGACAGATCACACACTCGTTTGCGTTTGTGAAATTCCCTTGTGATGTGTAGGTGTCCAAGCACAGTGTTTATGAAGGAAACTCTTACCCAGCTGACTTACCCATGCTCCACTAATACGCCATCAGTAACTACAGTAAGTCTCAAGGTCAGTTACACAGGACAGGCCCGACGTAGTGTTTTATGTTTGATGTAATTGAGGTAGCATGAGCATGGTGGTAGGCCTGCCACATAACTATAAAAGATGAAAAGGCCTTTACTGAGTGTGTTCTGTCAGTTGGGTGCCACTAAGTACAGTATCAGTAGATGCAGGAGAGCGAAACAAACTTTGTATGGCAGTAATTCATTTAGCATTTGTCTGCTATAATGTAATGATCTTGAAAGGCCTACATGTCATTGTTGTTTCCAGATTGCCTATGTTGTATTCATTACCACATCACACTGCAGCTCAGGAGTGTAACTGGTGTTACTGGAAACTGTAAAGAACTCCAAGTGAGCTACAGGTTGAATTCTGGCCAACATTCAGCAAAATTACAATTAAATGATAACCTAGATTAATATTTAGAAATGCTTATTCTTATTATTTCGCATTATGGTAACTGGTGATACTGGTGAAATAAAGCTTCTCAAGAAGCTTCTTATGATCCCAAAAAAATAGTTACTTCCATTATTTGCACATTTTAAATTGAATGCCAGCTGCAGGTTTCACATTTCAGGAAAATTGGGACAGGTTCATGTTTACCATGTTTTCTGTTGCATCACCTCTTATAGCAACACTCTGTAAGCGTTTGGGAATTAAGGAGACTAATTGGTTTAGTTTTGAAAGTTAAATGTTTTTTCTCATTTTGGACTGATAGAGGATTTTAGCAGTTTAACAGTTCTGGGGTCTCCTTTGTTGTATTTCATAAGGCACGTTTTTCAGTGGGTTGTAGGTCTGGACTGCAGGCAGGCAGGATTGCAGCATGTGTTGCTCCAAAACCCGTTTATATTGTTCAGCAATAATGGGGTCTTCGCAGATGTTCAAATCACCCATGCTGTGTGCAGTAATGCTCCCCAAGCCATCACAGATGTTGGTTTTGGAGCTGTGTGCTTAAGGACAAGGTGCCCATGATGTTCAAAAGGGATTTCAAATTTTGGTTCGGGCCACAGGACACTTTTTCGCTTTACCTCAGTCCATCTTTAATGAGCTGGGGCCTGGAGGAGGCCAGGGCATTTCTGATGGTTGTTTATGAGACTCTCCTCGTGTTTGTTGCTGCAGCTCTGCGCAGTTCACAGAGATTTGCAGAGATTTCTCAGGATTCTCTGTACATTACATGATCTGTTCAAAATACAACAAATAACCAGCATGACGTTGGACTTTTGTTGGGTCAACCAGCACTAACCAGCGTAAACCAGCTGGTATTACATACTTGTCTTGGAGAATTTCTTTGGCAGGGTGATATTATGTACCTCAGCTGATGAAATCCCTAAGTCTTGTTGCACTGTTTGTCCATGCACTTTTTCACAAAGTGGTAACGCCCCTTACTTCTGAATAACTCAGCCTCTCTCTGTTTATTTTTTAACTGTTTTATTTTGCATTTTACAACTTCACCTGTTGAAGTTGTAACCATTGTTTCACCTGTCCCAACCGTTTTGAAACATGGTGCTGGCATCAAATTCATATGGGCATATATTTTCTAAAATCGAACACAGTTCTGAGATTGAACATGTTATCTTTATCTACTTTCTATTAAATACAGGGTTTAAAGATTTTCACATGACTGCATTCTGTGCTTTTATATTGCGCACAGCGCCCTGACTGTTTAGAAATGGCACTGTCAAATGGCATTTTAAATGCTACCCTACAGGAAAATATTACCACATACCACTTTTATTTCTCGGTCATCTGCTTCAACTACGCAGCAAGGAAAGCTGTCACTATTACAATCTGATAAACATACACAACTCATCCTTTTCCATTGCATCGACTTGCTGTATTCTTATACCGTCTAAAGACCAGCATCCGGCATACGCACATACTGGACTATCTTTTATGAACTGTCTGAAAAATCCAGAGATGGCTATTTTCGGAAATCAGCATCTAGATGGTGAGGGAAAGACTTACGTAAATGTCTTTTAATAGAAAAAAGCTGGAGGGAAAGATGAGTCATAGATGAATTTAGGGGGGTGTTTGTTTTTTCCTTGCCCGAGCACCCTCTGAACTGCAGTTTCTAAGCGTCTGTCTACAGAGTTAAGGCCATTTCAAAGCTTTAAACAGAAACTTGGAGCTTCTGCAAGGGAGAGTCACATGCTTTGGTTAAGACAGTCAGACTGAATGTACACTTCTGTGAAGCAAACAGCTTTACTCTGTATAACACGTCTAACAAAGCCTTCACCTAGAACTGTCAAACCCGCATTTGTACTTTTTTATGTTCTAGAAGGAGAAATGGCAGACTGTCTCAGTCTGCTGACGGTCCCGCATTGCCCCACTGCCTGTTTCAGTACCCCCTCTTACCCCCCTATCCCCATGCACACTCACAGTGGTGGCTGCTGTTTACTGCCTGTGAGTCGAGGCTTCTGACCACAAGCCTGGCCAATAATTTTACTGGACATACGTCACGTCCCTGACTGCTACTGGCTGTCTGTGCATGTTGTCCAATACTATTTCTGTTGGTGATATGATACTCATCATTTTCACCAGTACATTTTAAACATTCTACTTAATGCAAGTGAGGGCAGTGTCTTGGACTGATTTACAACTAGTATTTTTAACATTATGTAAAATACCTTTAACAAGGTGCAAAATACAAGGGGACCTGAGAGTTCCAGGACGCTCTAAGTTACCTCTTGGACCCCCTGCATGGGAGGTTTCTGAAAATATGTACATATATCATGATGTTTTGTCTGTTTGGGACAAAAGAAATGATCAAGTACTATTTTTGGGAAAAGTCGTTTAGCTTTACTCACAATCTAGTGACAGAGCTTTTAGCTTTGGTATTCTTAACTAAGTAGAGATGCAGCACTGGTCCGTCTCAGGGTGGCAATGATTCAAACTGGTTCTCCCAGTTAGTCCTAACAACTGTTGTAGTGCCTGGGATACCTCTGGAAAACCTTACAGTATTTTGTAGGATATTTGCAAATCTGAAAACGTGCATTTACCTGAAAGAGTGATGGAAAGAGTGAATTGTTATTTATTTCTCAAGGTAGAGAGAAGACATTCATTAGTGTGTGGAAAACTGCAACCCCAAACTGAAAGAAGCATTTGGAGAAGACGAATTGATAAACCAAAGATTTTGTTGCCATGTAAATTAGGATCACTCTAAGTAAGCAGCCAGACAGTGCTGAAATACTTGGCCACCCCCATTGGTATTTCACATATAACCATACAGTACACACTATAGCTTCATTGATAGTGCTTACCTTTGTTCCTAAAGGGAGAACCTGTTACGCTTTTCTGTTTTTCCCCTTTCTTTTAGTACGCTGTGGAGCTTCTGTGCATGCAAACGTTCTTCAAAATGATAAAACCCAAAGTACACGACAGAGAGAGAAACTTTCTCCAAGACGACACTCTTTCCAGATGTCTGAAATGCCTTGTTGGAATTCCAGCCCATTTCTCTGTTACAAGGTGACATCATCGTGTAACGCAATCCTTATTAGCTGCTGATCAGCAAGTTAAAGCTCCCTCACAGAGACCACACAGAGAGCTAAAAAAGTACTCACCACTCTGAAATGTCCTCACCCAGTCCAGCTTGTGAAGGTTGATTGGGTCTACTGACTTGTTCTATAGGACTTTCAGGATCGAATTCTGGGTCAAACTGATACGGCAGAAATGTCAGAATGGGAGTGTGACGGCACTCCGGGATCATTGTCTTGCTGGAAGACCCGGCCACGTTCCATCTTTAATGCTCTCACTGATGGAAGGAGGTTCTGGCTTAAAATCTCACGATACATGGCCCTGTTCATTCTTCCCTTAACACAGATCAGTTGTCCAGTCACCTTTGCAGAAAAACAGCCCCAAAGCATGATGTGTGTGTGTGTTGTGTTGCTCTTATAATCTTTGTGTTGCACTTATAATGACCTTTTGTCCTCTATAAGTATGAGCACTGGGCTGGGGTTGCCAGGTAATGCTCTATTTGATTTATATGTGTATTAATCTCTAGGTACCAGCACTGGCAGGGGGCAGTGTCTGAGCTCATGGTGAGTTCTGGGCTCTAAACTTCCTGAACTAGCTGGAATATTATCCAACAGAACACTAAGCGCAGTTGTAAGTCGCTCTGGATAAGAGCGTCTGCTAAATGCCTTAAATGTAATGTAAATATAAATGATGTTTCCACCCCCATGCTTCACAGTAGGTATGGTGTTCTTGGGATGCAACTGAGCATTCTTCTTCCTCCAAACACGACGAGTTGAGTTTTTACCAAAAAGTTCTGTTTTGGTTTCATCTGACCACATGTTAGCCTTTGCTGCTTTAGTCCCAGATCTCTGCAGGTCATTCATCAGGTCCCTCCTAAAGTTCTGGGATTTTTGCTCACCGTTCTCATGATCATTTTGACCCCATGAATGAGATCTTGCGTGGGGCCCCAGATCGTGTGAGTATATCAGTGGTCTTGTATGTCTATGTCTTCCATTTTCTTACAGTGGCTCCCACAGTTGATTTATTCACACCAGCCTGCTTGCCTACTGTAGATTCACTCTTCCCAGCCTGGTGCAGGTCTACAGTTTTCTTCCTGGTGTCTTTTGACAGCTCTTTGGTCTTGGCCATGGTTGAGTTTGGAGTCTGACTGTTTGAGGCTGTGGACAGGTGTCTTTTATACAGATAACGAGGTCAAACAGGTGCCATTTATAACAGTAACGAGTGGAGGACAGAAGAGCTTCTTAAAGAAGAAGTTACAGGTCTGTGAGAGCCACAGCTCGCTTGTTTGTTATTGACCAAATACTTATTTTCCACCATAATTTACAAATAAATTCTTTAAAAATCCTACAGTGTGATTTCCTGGAATGTTTTTTCATTTTGTCTCTCATAGTTAAAGTGTACCTATGATGAAAATTACAGACATCTCTCATCTTTCTAAGTAGGAGAATCAGTGGTTGACTAAATCCTTTTTTGCCCCACTGTAACTAAATATAGAAATTACATAACTGTGTTTTTGGGAAATTTAAGCATGTATATCTCTTTTAGTTGACCCCAAACATTTGACTTTGACTACGTTTTGACAGACTTATTGAATATGTAAGATACTGTTTCTATTAATTATATTTTTGTGGATATACACTACACAGTGCACACAACTGTTGCCTCACAGCAAAAAGGATCTGGATTTGATTCCCCAGCCGGGTGACCAGGATCCTCTCTGTGTGGAGTTTGCATGTTCTCCCTGTGTCTGCTTGGGTTTCTGAGGGTGCTCCAGTTTCCTCCCACAGACATCCAGTTTGCAGATTGGAGGTGCTAAACTGATCCTAGGCGTGAGTGTCTGTATGTCTGCCCTGTGATAGACTGGTGACCTGTCCAGGATGTTTTCTGCCATTCACCCAATGAGCTCTGGGATAGGCTCCAGCACCCCCGTGACCCAGGAGGATAAGTGGTTTAGATGAGGAATGGATATTATCATATTTATTTATCACTGATATATAAAACATGAGATATGACAATGAAAGGTGTAGTTGTGGGTGTAGTTTGTTTATGTTAGAAGTGCTGTATTGTTAGCTGAAACCTCCTGGTGTTGGTTCCTCCAGTTGGCAGACCACATTAACCAGCACATGAAATGATAAAATGTGAATTCCTGATGATTCCCACACACACATGCAAATCAGTCGGACAAGTATAACAGTGTAACAGTGTTATATTAACCAAAACTCAGTACTGTAAAACTACATATAAAATAGTATAAATGAACTACAAGTTGGAAATGCTTTTATCCTCTGTAGATAACATGGAGACTGAATCAACCAAGTTACAGTATTATTTACCAACCTTTAGAAAAAGAAACAGATTAAAAAGCCACATTTAGATATAAAATTCTTAGCAGTGCTTTTTCGCTGAGAGGTTACTAGTGGTGATTTGTCATTTGGCTGTGCTAACTCTTAAGGCCTATAGTATAATACACATCTAATGCAAACGGTTACCACAGTGGAGCAATGCATAAATCTCCCAGAATGAATGCTCTCTGATAACATCCCATATTCAGTTGACAGGTAAACATACCCTCCTCAACACAGGAAAGGCCAGGTATACCTTTACATTAGACCTGGACATGTCCAGGAGCCAGTTTAGAAAAATACAACACCTCAAAAAGGGATCATAGGATCATATGCCATATCATTTGTCCCAACAGTAGAGTCTGCCAATAGCACTCCAAGCAACATGCTTGTATGTACACCTCCACCACACGCAGACATTTACAGTACACATCAGGCCCACACACACATATTGTTCAGAAAGGGCACAATCTGACCTTTCCCGCAACACACAGCACACCTTCACCCACACTGCACATTGCCCATTCAGGAGAACTTTCTTCCTCCTCTCCCTCTCATCCCTTCTCCCAGCTCCTGGCCCCCGTTCCTGTCCCTAAACCTTCTGCCAGTGCTGGCTGGTGGGGGACCCCATCTGCAGGCCCACAAAGAACACCTGGTAGCGGTGCTTCCACATGATGAAGGCCCCCAGCATGCAGACAATTGCCTGTGCCAGATTCAGCACCATCTGCAGCAGGTAGTACAACATGAGCGTGCTTGTGACGGCTGAGCAATCGCTGACACCTGCGTATGTGAAGGTGCGGGCGATGGGGTCCTCAGGCTCCAGTGTGCATACGCAGTCTTCACCCATCTCCTTGCATGTGAAGCCATTGGTTAAGGAGTAGTGGTGGCCCTGGAAGGCGATGACCAGGATTGAGATAACCAATCCCACAGAGCACAGGAGGAAGTACAGGAGCTGAAATGAGAGAGGAAGGGACAGTTATCTTACAGAGGACCAGGTGCAGAGGCTTTGGAAGCAGCCATGGGCCCATATGTCAGTTCCTTACTTAACTACACACCTTACTTGTTAGTTTTGTAGTGGCTTATGGACAGGAAATACTGAAGTGAAGGTTTAGATACGTCATTAGTGATCTTTACCAGTGATGTGGTGTGAGCTCACTGTTGACCACCTTATTTATGTGTTATGAGTGTTATGTTTATTACTGATTGTCAGGGTGTTTTTTTATACTGTTTATATACTGTTCAAGGTGTTTAGTTTTAAAGATGGTACAGGATTGTGTGTTTGAATGCTTAAAGGCAAGTTAAACAAAATTACAATTTTTTTGGAAAGCCCCTGAAATGGTCATTTTAGCAGCTAGCAACATGTCAGCATACAGTATCAGCTCTATACAGCTCAAACGTTTGGGGTCACAATGAGTAAACTAGACACCAAAACATGAATCAATAATTTATTCACAATTCACAGTGTTTTGGGAATAGCATAAAGTTAAAAATGGAAATTTTAATAAATAGTTGCGATTTGTTGTCATAAAAATACTATAAATAGTTAATAGTTAGATTTGGTTTTTTTTCAAACAGGAGTGATTGAGGATGTTAGTTCATTCTCAGTGCTACACAGATTTCTCTATTAGCAACAATCACCAGTTGATTAAAGCCACTTGCACCTTTATACGCACGTATTGTATTTTCACAGAAACTGGTTTTACATGAATGGAAATCAGTGACCCAAGCATTAGAGTACATGGATCTTCTTCAACTATGTTTCTACAACTCTGTGTGAAGTTGACACTGGGACTAAAACCAGTTACTTTTGAAAAATAGAAATTATATGTACATGTCGTGAGCCCAGATATAGTTTTGATGTCTTGTTTTTCTCTGAAATGAGAAAAAATAGTAGGCTAAAAATGAGGACAACTGTTCTATGTGTAGGTGTGTCTAAACCATTGATTGGTAGTTTGTCTGTAATGATTGACTGTATCAATGACATCACATTTATAGCCACATTGTTAAAACATAGAAATGCATAATAAGCCAGCAGTTTAATTGCTTAAACAGGAATGACTGTAAATAGAGTGATCAGTTTCAACCAGGTCACATTTTAAACCCTATCGTCAAGTAACCACACTATTCAACTCCTAGCACTTTGATTTGGGATTACTGTTAATGTGCATGGTTTGAGTATTTACATATCGTACACATTCTCACCTTTATGACGAACTGCACGGAGGTTCTCTCATCAGGCATATAAGTGATGCAGTAAAGGATAAATCCCACTACAGACACCACACACAGCTGCAACACAGCACACAGAGAAATGCTTTAATGCAGCTTCTGTCACTCAAATTTAATACAATCATTTAAACAAATTACACCAGTTCTTGGACGGTTCTGTAAGCTCGGTCTTTCTGTACACACTTAACTATCATGTGCGCCCCACAATCAGATGGCGAAAAATGTTGCCATTGTATCCCATGTTATAAACACATACCATCCTACTGGACTGGCCTAATCTCATTTTAGGCCTTTAGGACAGTCTCTTCGTTTCTCTGCTTCTGCCAGGCTGACCATGATTGTTGTAATCTGCATTGTGCAACTCAGCACTGAGTTGTCATCTGATAGTATAATCACTGCCTTTGCCAAATTGAGTAGGTTTTTTCCCTCCTAAGATAACACTCTCTTTCTCAGTGGGATTGGAGTCTTGTGACTAACGTGCAGTATCTAATTTGATTGTTTTTCCCAGGTTCTTAAGCAGAGAAGTCTTGGTGACCTCAGTGTTTTTCCCCAGCAGCCATGGTCTCGTGAGGCCTGAACTCGGGATACGGCTACATCCATAGACTCTCTTATGATGATGGGTGTGCTCGTGTCAGGAGAAATGGGCAGGGGTCTTGAACTCCCATAAAAAAAAATCTCTGTTTCAGTGTAACCTGCATTTTTACTATCTCACATGACGAAACAATAAAAGCAGAGCTGAAAGACGACAGCAATGCTGTAAAATAGTACAGCCGTCCAATAGCATGAACAGGCAGCTTTGAATGCTCTTTTACAAAGTCTCTACTCAGATCTTTGAACCTGATTAAAAGCTATCCATAAAGGTGTGTAATAATTAATTATTTACATTTGAGAACAGCAAACACACATTTCTACTACTTGATCACATAGTATACGCAGTGCACTGTGTTCTGTACACCTCAGCATAGCCAGTAAGGTGGTGTGGGGTCAAAAGGGCTTTGAAATTCACAAATCTGGAACTTTCATTTGGAGAAAGCCTGTGGCATTGATTCTCGTTCTGCCTTAATTAAGATATGAGATAAGATGGCATTTCAATCTGACTATCTGCAAATGGGCCATATAATCCCAATTATACGCTCCAATATAACCATAACACCACAATAAACAACACATATCAAGTAATTCACGTAAAACATTTCTAAATGAAGCACAGGTAAGACAGGGCCTCTGATTTAGGTCAGCCACTGAAATGACACTATACACAGACAAAACGCACCCCTCATAATTAGTGAACTCAGCTATTTTTTGGGTGCACCCTTTTCTGACACAGACATTTGATTGCGTACATACAGTTCCAATAATCTCTATATAACAGCCATGCCCTATGGAATGGGATTCTCTAGAACAGCCACTAATAAGCCTCAAGTCATCCTGCCCACAAGTCACCCCAGCACCGGGCTGTGGAGCAGTAGAGCTGTGTTCTCTGAAGTGACAGAACACCGTCTAATACATCTGCAGTAGGTTAGAGTGGTGAACTGATCATGCAGCATCAGCCCCTGATCCAACTCTCATAGCAATGTTTACTAGGGTAAAATCTTACCAGCAGAGTAGAAGCTGTAACTCCAGCAAAGAGGGACCAAACCCCCTACCTTTGATTTCAGAAGTAATGCTGAATGAGCAAGTCTCTGTAAACATTTAGACATATAGTGTGTATTTAGAAGATCACATAGACACTAATAACCGTCTGCTGCTTTCAGGGGATGTGTCCCATGTCTGAGTTCAGCTTTTTCTCAAAAACAAGAAGCTCCTGTACTGAAGCTGTTATCTGGATATTCAGATATTTTTCCGCAGGCAACAGAAAATTGTTCCAATCTAACCTTTGTAGCTTTAGCCCAATAGGCACAATTAGGGCAGAGTCTAGACAGAACACCATGGAGCCGTTCTCTGCATATATATATATCATATATATATCCTCAATAATGATAACAATAGTAGTTTATAGTTACACTGAAGCTGTGAAATATGTGGAAGAAAGGGTCTTAAAAAATGTATTTACTATGACGTTATGCTGTTCGTTAGGAAAAAAATAAACATGCAATTATTGATTCAGGTAAAGGCCACTGTTAAATTGCTCCACCCACAATCTTTTGTCTTTGGTTTTCTTCACTGACTACAAATGCAGCATTGGTCTGCCTTAGGGTGGTGCTTTCTTAGTGCTGAGTAACTGTAACTGTGCCTGGGACACCTCTGCCAAACTTGCAATATGATGTAGCATTTCGGTGAATCTGAGAACTCGCCCAATTTACCAAAAGCCTGGTTGGAAATATTTTCAGACCAAACTCTAAGGAGGAGATGTGTAAGATCTCAGTTAATGTGATGAAAACTGCATTACCAAACCAGAAAAGAGCATTTCCAAAATAAGAGTTGAAACCAATTGAAACTGAATTATTATTTATTATGTCAGTGCCGAGTTAGGAGCTAGCCAGCACTGGATTAGCCAGATGACATGGGGCTCCCCAAATACCTGGGAATATTTTGCACACTGGTTACGCTATCAAAAATAAAATGACCACATGGATTTTCTGGAGAAATGGTGGCTCAGAAGAACCCTTTCTGTTCATTAAACAATATTTCAGTTCAGTTTTTGAAGAACTATCAATTAAAAACACTCTTTAGGAAACTTTGAAGAAAAGTTTTTTCTGCACCATCACAGAGACTCCTTTTTATTTTCTGACTTAAAGAATATAGGCCTCATAACATTTATTTCTATGGAGCAAATATCAAGGTAACCTTGAGTCTGTGAGGTATAAACTGTGTATAAATAGTAATACTAAATATTCTGCTCCAGTGAGGAGCACAGAACCACTCAGCCAGGTAATACATGCACACAGAGACAGTGTAACTTAATACAAGGCTCTATTACGGCTGCAGTGAGATGCATATGGACAGCATGGCAGCGTGTTGACTGGCCCGGTAAGGCAGGCTGATGTTTCGGCCTCATGCTTGGCCCAGACAGTGGGAAAGGCATGCTGGGAGCTGAGGAAGATGATGGCGGCGAGCAAGAGGAAAGAGGGGGTTGAGATGCTTACGATGATGCCGGCCCAATGGGGAGTCTCCCTGGCCAGCAGAGAGGGGCTGATGATGGCCATGAGGAAGGCCACGACAGCCGTGGAGATACCCAGCAGCAGCTGTAGAAGGGCGATGAGCAGGGGGAAGCGACAACCGCAGCACATATGTCTATCCTCCGGCCTGGCCGGCTTCTCTCCTCCACCGGACCCCGCTGGGCTCTTCTCTGACCCCATACTTCCTTCTGACCCCTTCCCCCTGACTTACTCTTCCTTTAAAAGGTCAACTGGGGGCTTTTCTCCGTGTTTCCTTCTCCTTCCTCTTCTTGGGTTTTCTTCTGCTCTCTTTTGCCTGACTGCCCTTCCACCGTGCTGCCTTCAACCCCCCCTGCCCTGCCCTTCCCTTCTTTTTCCTTCTCCTCCCCTCCCTGCCCTGCTAGGCGCTCCTCTCTGAGCAAAGCCCTGCTATTTGGAATCGGAGAGGGCTCTGAACTAATATGGAAAACATTTGGAGCAGAGCTGCCCGAGAGCCACATATAGAGCAGAACGCAGCGGAGGAGAGGAAACGAAGGGAGGGAGTGAGAGAGGAAGGAAGACAGAGAAAGGGGGACTCCAACACACGACCAGAACAACAACAACAGCCGCAAGCAAACTTAACTGTAGAAGGGAATCTTTCACAGAATGAGGAAGAAGTGCAGTGAGAGGGAATGAAGGCTGCCAGTGACATCCCACATCACTGTCAGGCATGTGGGTGAATGCATGCCAAGTGCTGCCACACACGTACTGCGCAATCTCTTTATAACGATGGAACTGTCACATGATTCCCATGGAGAAGTAATGTGACCTGCAGGCATGTGAGAGGGTTACAGCTAATCCCTCGTAAATATTATTGTAATGTGCTCATAGAGTCATAGCGAGTATTCATTATATCCACTATACAGTATATATCTATATCTATACACACACATCTATACACACTCATACTTTGTTAGCCCCGCCACAACCACCCCCCCGCGCCCAATACCATTTTTCAATGGTATTTTTTTGGTTTTTACAGTGACACTGGCGTGGTGGTGTGTTAGTGTGTGTTGTGCTGGTGTGAGTGAATACACAGACGCAGCAGTGCTGCTGGGGTGTTTAAACACTGTGTCCACTCACTGTTCACACTCTATTAGACACTCCTACATTGCTGGTCTACCTTGTAGATGTAAAGTTAGAGACGATAGCTCATCTGCTGCTGCACAGTTTGTGTTGGTCATCCTCTAGTCCTTCATCAGTGGTCGAGGGGCACTCACATGATGCTGCCCATAGTTTTGGCTGGTGGACTATTCTCAGTCCAGCAGTAACACTGAGGTGTTTAAACAGTCCAGCAGCACTGTTGTGTCTGATTCACTCACACCAGCTCAACACACACTAACACACCATCATCCTATCAGGGCTGAGAATGATCCACAACCCAAATAATTGGGGGGTAATAAAAAAAGCATGAAGAGAAACAGATGGACTACAGTGCGTAATTGTAGAATTGCAGGGTGCACCTAAATGGCCAGTTGAACTGATAAAGAGTGTAGATTCATTGTGGTGGTTTTAATGTTATGGCTGTTCGGTATATACATATATTTATTGTATCTCCATTTTTGGCATGAAATTACCTATTGCTGTTTAGATTGTGTATAAATTTCACTGAGTGAGCCAAAATAAATGGCCCGAAATGACTTGGGGAAAACTCTGGTTACATTCACTTACACTGAAAGTATTCTTCTCCTGTAGAGTTATCATTCCCGACAATTTTGCTCCAACAACAGTGATACATACAGCAGACACACACACACACACACACACACACATATATGTACATTGTGTATTGTATAAGAAAGAATTAGTTACATAAGCTATTAACTGTAATTTGACTATTGAGCAGCAAGTTTATCAGGCCAGTATTATGTGGAACATTTTATTAATGTTGGTGAATTTATGCATATTCTTGTTTTTGTTCTTTGTCCGGGAAGATTAAGCCACAAACACTCTGACTGCTCAGCTAATGAAGAAGAGTAGACCCTGTGAAATACAGTTTAGTCTCCATGACACTCCAGGAGTTAATACAAATAGGCCTAATAGTCCATCACTCAGTAATGTGTCAAATGTGTACCGGAGTTACTTCATCAAATGCGTAGTTGAGGTACTACCGGTAAGATTCACTTTCGTTAGATTCGTCTGATGTGAATGTAATATTTGTTAAGTGAATTGTCATATGCATTTTGTGCTGAACCTGTCCCTTTTACATTCCCTTCATTGCTCCTCAAATTGTTTGGGGTGGGATGTATGGTCACCATCCTCAATACACACATTATAATATAGCATATTGTTATGTAGCTGTATTTGAAACAGGCTAACAAACTACACTGCTGGACATTATAACTGATTTAACAGCCACAGTCTGTAGAAGAATTCAGTTAGCAAAAAGGGTCTGTGACATAACAATGGTGAAATCCCTTTTTTGGGTGCTATACAGATCTAAAGCTGTTTAGGGAACACCATTTCACCATTTAGACTAAGCTTTTGAACCATTACTTGTACAGTTCTACATATAACTAGTGCATTTACTACAGAACTCTTAAAGGACCACTTTTTAAGCTGCCCTATAAGATTTCCGCATGGCATTGGGAGGAAACAAGGAGGCACTGGGATAGCATTTAAGTACACACTACAACAGTACTAAATACTGGATACTAAACAACTAAACTTACTACGTCACAGATATTCTACCCAGACAATATAGAGCTGTTCATACATCTCCTCTGTATCGTCGTTGGCGACATTCATTACGTAAACGAGTGAAACGTGTGGGCATGCATTTGCATAAATGAACTATAAATAAATCGTATGTCCTAACGACCTGCATGAGTGCTAGCACTGCTGCTGGAACAGTCTATTAGTATGGTGCCACAAAAAAAGTGTGTGTGTGTTGGGGGGGTGGTGTTCTCTCCTAAGGAGAGCGAGATCCAGACGTGGCTACTTCAGAAATCTGAGCACTGCTCATTAGATAGGCGCTGCTGTGTGCTTAGACTGAGTTCAAGTAGGAGCTCTCCGCTCTCTCCTTCACTCTGTCACTCACAGGCTCACGCACGGCGCGCGTGACGCTGCACTTTTGCACGAAACCGCCACGTAAAGCTTTAGTGCGCGCGCAGCGTCTCGCTCCGCGCACGTGTCACAGCACGCAGCTCGAGGATCCCGGAGAAGGCGAGCGCACGAGCGCACGAGCGGGCTCGGGTGACTGCCAGGCAGTCTTTTTGTTTGTTTCCGTGCACGAAAGCGTGTTTAATCACCTCAAGGGGGAGGACGGTAAAGGTGGTCGCCTGCTAGAGCGTGCAGGTTTCCGTTAGACTCTAAAGTTAAAACGACCCCCCGCCCACTTTCGCAGTGTACAGTCAGAAATAGCGGCGGTCGCTGTCTATGACGCCGGCCCGTAACATCTCGTTCATTAGCGGACCGCATGGTGCAGCCTACACGTGAGT
Source organism: Prochilodus magdalenae (assembly GCA_024036415.1). NCBI lineage: Eukaryota > Metazoa > Chordata > Actinopteri > Characiformes > Prochilodontidae > Prochilodus > Prochilodus magdalenae. The sequence continues at coordinate 525,968 of JAMWET010000950.1, forward strand.
CTCTCGGAGCTGTTGCGCCGCCAGCGGCCGCGCGCGTGCGCTCTACTTCCCCTCACGGAGTGCTCGGCGAAGCGTTGTGCGGTGTGGACTTTAAGGCCCACCCGCATTCATACAAGCCCCGCCCTCCTGTGTAATGACTGGCTGGTAGTCATTAGCCAGCACTCTCTGTCCCCCCTCACCTGTATTCAGGGGCCACGATTGGCTAGAAGTCCTGCGGAGAGCGCCTTCAGGGTATTAGCTACTAGCCAATCCCAGTGGTGGTGGGCGGAGGCTGTCGGAATACGGGTGGGAAACAAAGGGGAAAAAAATAACCTAACGCCTCGGCAAAGTGGCAGCGGAGCTCAGGCGAGTGCAGGCATCAGTCTGAAAGTGCTGCACTGCTGCACATAGCACACATAACGCTCCCCCATCACTTTCACTCTCGGATTTACAAACAAAGGAAAAAAGTCCCGAACAAAACCTTCGGCAGAAAAGGAGTGGATGAGAGAAGGGTGAAAAGTTATGGACGAAAGAATAGCGAGACTGCAGGACAGACAGTTCCTGGATCATGCAGATTTCTTGGGGTAATGACTGTTTTAATGAGCATGAACAGACACTTGTGTTTACAGCTGTGAATGAATGAGTGTGCTCCTGAAGGACTCTGAGATTGTTTTGGGGCTTGTTTGTTTTTTAGGGTCGAGTATTCGTCTCTCTACATGTGCAAATCAAAAAGAGGGATGAAACGAGAGGAAGGAAAGGTAAGAAATCTGTTGTTTTTTTAAGTCGGTCAAATAACGAGTGTATCGTGTTTGTTATGGCTCTCGGTTTAAACTAAGTAAGATTTCTTAAACTTTCTACGGTCTGTTTTTTTTTAATATATCTTTTTTTTTTTTTAACGCAGGACGCTTACAAGTTACCACACAGACTGATCGAGAAGAAAAGGAGGGACAGAATTAATGAATGTATCGGACAACTGAAGGACTTACTGCCCGAACACCTCAAGCTAACGGTAGGCAATGTAAACACAGCTTTGGTGGTCGTGTGCAAACTTGTCTGCTGCTGTGGGGCTGCCATATAAACACGTCTGTGGGCTGAGGCGGGAGGTAGCTGGATACTTCTGAAAGTTTCCTCCTTTCCTGTACTCCTCTATTAGACGCTGGGTCACCTGGAGAAAGCAGTTGTTCTGGAGTTAACTCTGAAGCACTTGAACGCTCTGACAGCCGTGACGGAGCAGCAGCACCAGAAGATCATCGCCCTGCAGAACGGTAAGGGAGGAGAACCGCCCGGCTCTTAGAGTGACAGACAGTGCTGAATGGAGTTCAGGGGTCCAGCTAGACCCAAGTGAACACTGAGTGCCAGTTTCCCAGAGCGAGTTTAGTCTTAATCCTAGACTCTAAAGACTTTTCTCTGGTAGGCTAAATCATTTAGACTGGTTCAGAAATGACGCTCAGTATCAACCCGCACTAATGTTACTCTGTGTGTGTGTTAGGTGACCGGTCGCTGAAGTCCTCTATCCAGGCCGACCTGGACGCTTTCCACTCGGGCTTCCAGGCGTGTGCCAGAGAGGTGGTGCAGTACCTCAGTAAAGTGGAGAAGTGGACCAGCCGCGAGCAGCGCTGCACTCAGCTCGTGGAGCACCTGCACAAAGTGTCCGCGCAGCTCCTCCAGCACCCGCTGAGCGCCGGCGACGGCCACGAGCGGGAGCGCGAGGGACTCTCCACCAAAGACGGCCACGCCAACTGCGTGCCCGTCATTCAGAGGACTCAGCACCCAGAGCTGAATGAGAACGACACGGACACCGACAGCGGCTACGGCGGCGAGGCGGAAAAGAGCGACGGGCGGCCGGAGAGAGCGAGCGACGCCGGAGCCGTCAAGGGACTTAAAATCAAGCAGGAGTTCGAGGGCGACGAGCAGCGGCCGGCCAAAAAGCCCAAACTGAGCTGGCCGGCAGGGGGCGCCGCGGGCACGGACGCAGCCGGCCGGCCGGAAATGGCTTTCATGAACTCGCTTATGGCGGGAATGGCAGGTGTGGGGCAGCAGGCCCCCTTCTGCATGCCCTTTTACTTCATCAACCCGTCGGCGGCGGCCTCCTACGTGCCCTTTCTGGACAAGAGTCACGTGGAGAAGCTGGTTTACCCGCTGGCCGCGCCTTTTCCTTGGCTCTATCCGGGGCTGCCCGCTGCGGCGGCGACCTTCAACCCCAAGAGCTTCGACGCGCCATCCAGGGATGAAGATTCTTCTCCTCCTCCTTCTGTGGCTCCTGATGACCTGGAGATACGAGCAGAGGCGTCCTCCCCAACGGTCGGGGAGCATGGCTCAGAAATGATGGAGAACATCGGAGAGCAGAGCCAAAGAAAGGAGAACGAGGGCACATAGGCTGCCAGGTCACTTTGCACCTCGTTTTTAATGGCTTGTAAAATTGCGTAGCCTATTTATCCGTTTCTTAATTTAATGGTCGTTGAGTGTTCCTGTAGCTGTTCGTATGGAGTTTATTTCCTGATGAAAGATGAACTTTCATTTGTTACTCTCTTCTGTGTTTAAAGGCGTATGCTTTGGCAAAGTAATATTAGACTTACACAGTTTCCCTCTTCCCCCAAGTGTGGCTGGTCAACCAGAGTTTGCTGCTTTAGTAATTGCGGGTGTGCAGGTAATAGACGTAGGAAATGATGTTGGGTGAGAGACACCTGTTACTGTGTAGCTACAAGAGCCCTATAGCTCCAGTGCAGTACTGAAAAAGCAAGCTTTGGGTGCCAGGCATGCCTTGGGTGGCTGATTACAGCTGTGGTACGGGGCAAATTGTATGGATCTGATCATCTGCCAAACTATTCCTTTAAGGTGAAAGTATTTACAGAACAGGGTTTTCACCGTCCAATTGGTCTTTAGCTTCTGTGGGGAGAACGAATGGGGGAAGTTGTAACAACCTAGTGCCTTCAGCACTCAATCCTTGAGCTATTTTGAATGGAAATCGACACTGATTGACAAGAGCCTACATGTCTGTTGTTATTGCCATTAAAAAGTCATTAGTCTTAAGCAACAAATGATGTTAAGCTGAAAAGTTGTTCTTTTTTTATTTGCTGAGGAAACTTAGTCTAGTGCAATACTTGTTAATGCTCTGTGAGTTACAACCAACTGCACCTCTTATCAACCATTTAGAAACATATTGGCCTCTTGGATGTACCGTATGATAGTGACCTCAAGCAAGCTGAAGCGACTGCTGCAGTGTTTCGGTAGAAGATCTTTTGTTTTTGGTAGAACTACTGGGTTCGATGTTGACAGTGAGGTTCTTTTTTCATGTTTCAATCTTCAGTGCTTGAAAAGAGTTACTCAAATACCTCAACATACTTTAGCATTTAGACGTTTTAGATCAGGATACATTCGTTCCTGGAGGCGCTCCTCTGGCAGGGGCGGTGCAGTGACCTGAACTTTCTCAGATAGGATGGGACTGGTCTCCTTTTTTTTATCAAAAAAAAAAAATCCTTGTGAATAACAATCCTCTGACTTGCTGTTACGACAGCCCCCGCTCTCTCCCCCCATAACTCGTTCAAAGTGAAGTTTAAGTGAGGTGTGAGATCGCACTTTGAATTTTAAAGGCTTAAAGTGGGCTTGCCACTTGGAAGCGCTCTCGCTCTGAAGAGCGCTTGTGATTTGAGGAGGATGTTTTTACCGCCTCCAACAATTTAATGACTTTAGGCCAATTTTCTAGACGCAGTTTAGAAAACGAGGACTAAATTGCACCATCTGTGGGGGGGTTCCCATTTAGTCTAGGATCTCTCTTGTGTCTGGAGAGGTACTCCACGTGATGGGATAACTCGGTATGTGGGGAGAAACCAGACATCTCCAGCAAAAACATTCAGAATACATTAGCACCTTATGGAACTTTGATATTGAATGTACTCTTGTGTTTTTGGTAGATATGAAAGTTTGTACATATTCTGATAAAAGTAGATCTTTAATCCGCGAGGTAAAGTGCACTTGTTCATGCCTTCTTTGTTCCTTTAACACACTCCTTACGTGTCGTTTCTAATCCGTTGCCCTTTGTATTCCAACTGTAATATCTATTTTCATAAAGAAATCCTGACTGAAAAGGCGAGTCTTGGACTAAATGTATCTTGAATAAATGTACACATTTCGACACAGTGGCTGACATTTCACTAGAGTTCTTCTGAAATATGACTTTCATTTTGGCGGAAAATGCTTATGCAAGTCAGTGTTGAAAGACTCATCATTTGAGTAGTAGTCTGGCTACGTAGTTAAAGCAACTAATGTGTTTTGCCTTATTTAGTACAGCCATTAGGCACAACATTGACATAGTAACATTAGCTAAAGTCCCAGTCAGCAATCACAGCAACTGTTCAGAAAAGGATTACAGGTAACAAGAAAGAAAACGGTTAAACATACATTGTGTACATTTGCTGTGCTCCATGTTACTGAACTCGGTGCTCACCTGTGGCGGCAGTGGCACGGGCCATGCAGTTGCTGACTGGGACTTTGCGCGTTGTATAACACGCGTAGTGCATGTTGCACTGCACGTGCACACATAAGAATGCAGACGACCTTGGGACTGGAGGAATGTAAGAGGAGAAGCATTGATTGTACCACAGGATCAATGTTAGACAGACTGTAACAAGTAACTTTCCTGTTGGAGTAATTATTAAGGGTATTGTTCCTTTACGTTTGTTAGGAAGAGAATACTTTTGCATAGAACACGTTTTGTAGGCCCCTTCTAGCTTTTATTTGCCTCCACTGTCTCTTTGCCTAAGCAGCGGCATGTGTGATGTAAATAGGTTGTGAATATGCTAAATGTCCAATGTTCATGTTGTAGGAGCAATCTATGGATTTTATAAAGGATAAAACTGAGCAACTGTTGCACATTTCGTTAACGCTTTACACTATTGCTGTTCTAAATTATTGCCGCACAGTTGTCAAATAAATAAAAGCTCAAAAACTACTTGATGTCTCTTTATTCAACTCCATGTTTCCCTTCACTGCTTTTGCTAAACTCTCTTTTGTACATTCCAGCACCACAGAGGACTTGGAGTGTACCTAAGTGCCTCTTTCTTGTGTTTGCGTCTTGAGAATCACATGTCCCAAAAGCACTGTTGCATTACAGTCTTCTTATCTTTAAGTCAGGCTGTTCTAAGAGATCACCTGAGGGCTGGAGTTACACCACAACCTGAAACAAAACAGAGACACGTGATGCACTGTTTGCATATGGGTGCGGACACTTCTAAAGGACAGATTCATGGTTCAGAAAGGTTCTAGTGTGAGCAGACATCACAAAACTGTTCCCTGTCACTCAACACCAGCGAATGGTCACTGTACTGTATATTTAATGGCGGTGAGCATAAGGGCATCTTGATAGAGCCGTTCCCTATTTGAGAAACAAATCAGCTGACCTGAAAGTCACTGAGCTGGAATGTACAGTAAGCCAGGTTTTAGCTCCTATCATGTGATATGAGGGGGATTAAAAAATAGACAGGATTGCTCACTTTTCATTGCAGGGGCACAACAACATCAATAATGCAGGAGTGGTGGATTTCTGATATCTCTCGGCACACTTTATAGCAGCCTTGCACAACCATGTTTATGTTTCCGTCTTACAGTTAGTGCAAACGGATGTCAACGTTGGCTAAATATATTGGTAGACCTGTAGAGCCAATTTTACACATGCACATATACAGTTTGATATTGTACACCATAATTGTGCACCCAGATGGAAGATGGAGGAATGCTATAGTGAAGGAACATACAGAAGTTGTATAAATTTAGACTGATTCTGCAATATTTCATTGAGCAACGTACATGCCATATGTCTTCTGCTAACACAACATGCCATATGTCTTGTGCATGCCAGTTGTTCTCACACAGCTCCTGCAGATTTTGTAGGGGTGACAGCAGCATGTGTTGTCGTGTTGGAATAGTTGGAAGAGTTGGAAGAGTTTACCTTCAGAAAGGTGGGTTGTAGGACCTTATTAATGTAATGTTGGGGAGGTCAAAGTGATCATAAGGAAGACCAAAGACGATCTGGCATCGTATGAATTTGAGCATGACGCTAGGCCTTCTGGATGTGTGACAACAAACTGCTCATCTTGGCGCTGACCATGGTGCCTCCACACACGGAATCGATGGTTGTCTCCACTTCTCATAGATGATGACCTACTGCCATTCTGAGTCTCTCCATGACAGTCATGACACCATTGCAGGCTTTGGCGACCTTGACGTTGTGTTAAGGGCAGTTATCTTAACAGTCCATGTTTGTGTAGTTCTGCGCTGTTCAGCCATCTGCCAATGGTGCTGGCACTAACAGGATGACACATGGGGGGCATCACTACTCACTCAGTGTCAGCAGTTGTGACTTTTGGGTTACTATGCGCATGTTGGACAATTTGACCGTTCACCCTCTCTGTGCTTTGTGTAGGTCCCCAACTTTCTTTATGTCACTGGTGTTTGCCTTCTTCTATCCACTGCCCACTGCGTGGTATAGTAGTAGTCGCATGACTGGTATGGCGCGCAATATGGTGATAAGACCATCTCCAACACCTCTCCAGTTTTTCGAACTGCTCAAACTGCTTTCAAACTCTTCTCTGAGACATACTTTGCTTGCAGAGGATGCTACCAACACAGCATGAGTCAGAATGGAAAGCACACCTTATAGAGTCAGTCAGGTACAGAGATAAGCCTACTCTTGCTTATGTCACATGCGGAGGCGAGTGTGAAACTTGAATCATTTGCATGTCTCATGATGTCAACCCTAACCAAGTTTCATGCCTGTGGAAATGATTCCTTTTAGGGTGCAACTTTTTTTTTTCCATGATGCGTGTATATGTGGGTATATTATGCAAGGTGAGTCAGAATCCACGCAAATGTCTGTAAGTCCCTTCATGTTGCATTGAGGTCATCATTCTCAGAATGTCTTGTGGTTTTACCTATGACTCTACTTACTGGTCTAGTGATCTAATACCCAAACATTTAGTTTTAAAAGGGGCCTAAAGTTTAATGTTTGTGATGAGCTGAGGGTCAAAACACCCAAACAATATAAACATAAAGACTGTAGGTAGGTTTTAAATCTAAGTGTAGAATATTACACTTTACTAAAATAGAAAATAAGAATAAAAAAATGTACATAAATGATAATTACATACAATGGCATTCAAATGTTTTGGCACCCCTGGTTAACATTTCTGTTAATGTCAATGATTAAGCAAAGAAAATTAACAGTACCTGGTAACACCACATATGGCAAGTATTACAGATTTGTGTGACCAGCGAACACTCTTTCAAGTCCTGTTTGGACACGTTTTGCCCACTCTTCCTTGCAAAAGCTTTCTAGGTCTAAAAGCTCTTAAATGTTTGGGCCATTTTGCATGCATTTCTCTTTTGAGGTCTATTCTCAGATTTTCAGGGGTCTGTAAGGGACATAACAAAAACATCAGCTACCGCATCTTAAGGTAGTCCATTGTGGTGTTTAGAATCATCAGGATGCTTGCTCCCAGGATTTGCCAGCATTTAATCAAACTCATTCTTCTCTCCACCCTTGTGCTGCTACTGGCTACAACACAAGCAAAAGCAAAACTCTTTTCTCATAATTCTGCAGCATTTTTTCCCCTAACATGTCTTTGCTTATTGCAGCCCAAAACTTCTATTTTAGCTTCATCACTTCACATGACTCATTTCCAAATTGCATCAGCCCTGTGTAAATGTCCCCTTACAAACTTCTAATATAGTGGGGAAGGTGCAGGAAAGTTTTTCTTCTGATGATTCTTCCTTAAAGGTCATATTTAAGCAGGCATCGCTGCACAGTAGAAAAGTGCACCACCACCCAAGAGTGATAAATATATCTGAGGGTCTGTTGCAGTTTTCTGATTACTGTCAAAGCCTAATTACAAATCCTTTACTATGCTAAGCAGCTGCTTAGATGAGCGGATGGCTGGCACAGTTTGAGAAGTATTGAAATTTGCATTATCTAGCCTTTCCTAATAATGACCTTGGTAAAGGTTACCTGAAAGCTCAAATCTCTTGGGGTGCCCAAAGTTTTGCAAGGTGTTTTTTTTTTTTCAGTTTAAAATTGTAAAAAACAATAATAAACTGATCCTGCCTAAAGTGTTTCATCTTTAACTTTTGGAGATCAGATAATCCTGGCCAGATGTGCTCAAACTCATTAATAGGGTTATTCATGCCACTGTATCAGTAATGGCAATGTGTGTGTGTGTGTGTGTGTGTGTGTGTGTGTGTGTGTGTGTGTGTGTGTGTGTGTGTGTGCGTGTGTATGTGTGTGTGTGTGTGTGTGTGTGTGTGTGTGTGCGCGTGTGTGTGTGTATGTGTGTGTGTGTGTGTGTGTGTGTCTGTATCTGTGTTTATTATACAAGCATAATGTATATTTTCTTTTTTTAACATCATCATTAATCTGTTGTTGCTGCTATCCAATTAAATAATCAGAGAAATCTCTTCACTGACTGAGATGCTACAGTGCCTTTAAACATCAGATTCTTTGATCAGGACAACATTACAAAACTGTTCCTGTGTCCCAGGAGACACACACACTCAACAAGACCCCCAAACAGAACAGCCCTGTTCTTCTCTTCATTATCTTGAGTACAGTGCCATCTAGTGGGGTAACTGCAGAAGCACATACAACTATTGTGCAACTACTCCAGCTACCAAACGGGGCGCTGTTGGGTTGTATCTTCGTTACCTCGTGAGTATTTTGATTGAGGAATTTTGTGATGTAAATGATGAACAGTGTAAGTGTACGCAGTTGTAAAAAATAAACTACAATACTTACCATATGAAATTCACCTAGTGTCCACGTTATCACTTCCACTCACTGTATAGCTGTCAGTACCATGCTGCCTGCATTTTACAGCCCAAGAATTCAAAATAATTAATTCTATGTTTAAATGCTTGGGTGCAGACAATACATAAAAATTGAACGAAGTCTAAATAAATTACAATAATAACATAATAAATAATACATAGAAATATTATATGTACTACATATAAACCACACACACACACACACACACACACACACACACACATATATATATATACTACAAAAAATATATACAACAGTATTTTGTGCGATTTAAAAGAAATCACACTGCTATCACACCCTCAGAATTGACATAGTAAGGCTCTTAACCTCACCAAAATACCCATACAGGCCAGTATAGCTGCTCACCTGCAATGCCAGCATACAATCGCTGTCTAAAGAAAAACATGCCTAATAGCATGTCATACCTTCACAAGAATTTCCTGTAGATTGGGATTTAGCCACTGCTGATAGACCTGTGTGACTGTAAGATTCCATACACCTACTAATTCAGCTACTGCCTTTACACTATGGCCTTTAGCACGCCCCAAATGCAATCACTCCCTTTTTATCATTCATTAACATCTGCTTTGCACCCCACTTTCCACACACCGAGACATTCACTGTCTCAATCTATAATACTGTACTTGCACTTCTGATTAGATGCTAACTGCATTTCATTGGCTCTGTACCTGTACTCTGCACAATGACAAAGTTGAATTTAATCTAATCTATAAATCCCGTTACATACCCTGCAGGTATTTACTGCCCTATCGTCCTCGTGGAGCGTCATCTGCAGGAGCCTGAAGTTACTACCACCTTAAATTCGCCAGCTTATGCTGGCACAGCTGACTAGCACACGGGGCTACATGGCTACTAGTTTTAAGATTAAGAGCAAAATCAAGCAGATATTAAACAAAGTGTCATTCAGCTGTGAAAATGAAGTATGCTTGGTATCAGCTAACTAACCCATAAAAGGTACAGTTCATTGTGACTGAGCTAGTTACGTTAGCTAATATAACAGGTAATTAGCATTTGTCTGTTTGCCTTTAAGATTTTAGATTGACTACCCTCTTGGTAGTGAAAGCTCGAACCACATGTGACCTGCTATGAATTTTTTTGGTGGGGTTACCTAGGAGAAGACTGAACAACTAAAAAACAGGACATAATTAGGCATCTTCATTTAAAATGCTGAATATAAAACAATTTAATTGAAGTGGGAAGTATTTACAACATGCATTTGGCCTGTCTGTCCCAAAACAGATCTGGGCCACTCTTGGCACAGATACAGCAGAGTTGCCTGTTGTGTAAATGTGGTCCACATCTCACTACAGGGCACGGCCCACCCAAGTGCCGTCTACCCAGTTTGGCAAGTGGACCAGATGAAAATGGGGGATGTGGGCCAGATTTGGGAGAATCTGTGAAGAATTCTGCTGTCTGGTTTGTATTTTTGTTTTGGTTTTCAAAAAAGAAACTATTACTAAACTGCAGCTTAAACATACTTACTGAACACTGAACATCTTAACATTACTGCAGACACACCAACAAAGCACAGTATGACTTAAATACATCCCAGCTGACATGTTCACTGCATTCACAAGGAGCACTTCACTCCATGCTGGCTGTGATTGTATTGTGTTGTAGTAAAATTGGGGTTTGTGTGTCTGTGTTTAACAGAGACAGAAAAATCTCAGGAGAAAAAAAAAGAGCGAGACAAAAAGCAAACGTCTGCATGCGCTCTTAGAAGCTGCTGTCTGTCGCCTCGATAAACAGAACGGCTCGATTCTATTATCTACTCTTTCTGGAGTTCTTATTGGTTGGAATGCTTAAAACTGAATAACACTGATTCTATCTACATCTGGGAACTAGAAAAATGGTACAGCGCCAGTAAACACGTCATGGTTCAACTTAAATTATTCAGTCTCTTCACTTATTCATTTGGTTGCTGAACATTCGGTGTATCATACTTTTCACCATGCAGTGCTTCAAACATGGACGTGTCACTGAAAAGCAATCATTAGGTTAAACATAATACAGAGACTCTTATTATTATTATTATGACAAAAGCAAAAGATGCACCGCATTGATTCAGCCTCGTTGTTTAACCTCGTAGCACAGAAACAGTACATATATATATATATATATATATATATATATAAATCGTCGCTGTCCAAAGAAAAACATGTATCTCCATTTTTGATGATTTTTACTTTTATGCCTCATTTGGTCACATGAGCTACTCTTTACACTTTGTAGAAATTTCATGTAGAATCGACCAACAGAACTGGCCCAAAACGGCTTGGAAAGAGGTCTGGTTCCATTGACTTCAATTCAAATTAAATTAGGTTTTTGGCCTCTCCTGTAAAGTTGCCATTTTGGAGATACCTGTTTTTCTTTGGACAACGACGTTATTTAATTTAATAACACAGATTTATATTCATTAGATGTAATATTCAGATTTCCTCCTCACTGGTTACTTCGGAGAATTGATGGAATGATGATCAAGGGGTTTATTTACATGCACCATGGTTCCTCTGTTCCACTTCTCCTATTAATAGGCTAGGTCTATAACTTCAATTCAGATTTTAAAATTTAAACAAAATTAGACAAAATAGATTAAAATGTAGTACAAAGGTTGGTTATACATTTTGTAGAGTTTGCAGTTGTGATGTGTCCCAGCACATGTCTGATTACCTTCTAACCAAACTCCACTGAACTACCTGGAAACTACAGTCAGACCTCTGTGAGCCACAGCTCTAACAGCTCTAATTCTAAACGCAGACATCTAGACATCTTTACATTTACATTCCATACAGTGAAGGACGAGACAAGCTGCATGATATCTAACAATCCTATATCTGTCTCAGTAATGTAACAGGTTATAAATATATTTATATGTAATTTATATATAATATGGGAAAAGCTGTTAATAAGTTCATGTTGCACCTTTATATTGGTAATATTTTAACAACTGCGTAGAGTAGAGAATAAATGACTGGTGTAATACAACACACATCTTTGTCTCTTACAGTGAGTTTTGAGGCAATATCTTTATTTCACTTGTGATTTTTGTGTAAATGTGGATCAACTCCTATTTTTAAAGGCAGCTTGTCTAAGTGGCTAAAGTTACATGAACAATAACAGTCTGGACAATTTGAAATAATGAACTCATCATAATTGCCCTCCCTAAATATGATTTTGGTATGAGTTTGCTATTGAAAACGACATCACTGTGTAGGCAAATATGTTTATTACACTTTATTCCTGAAGTAATAATGGAAATTCAGTTTCTATGATGGATAGAATATAAATTTGCCCTCATTATAATTTACCAACATTTGGGTTTTGGTGAGGGAGGGCCCTTTTATACCAACCAGAAAATCCACCCATTTCACCAAACTTTCCCCTTCATGATTACAGCAAACTAGTGAAATGTATTTATGTATTTATATTTATGATGCTTATGGTTTATTATGTACTATATATTTATAATTGCAAGGGGTTGTGACTGTTTAGGGAGTAAAAAAACATGCATTTTCTGATCAGCTGATTTTTAGACACAGCACTGTGTCACGGGTTTGACTTTCTGCACAGGGGATGATGCAAGACAGGAACAGTATCACTTCCGGCCCTAGAGACTTTTTGATGCATGAGTGATCTTGCTTCACCATACAGTCTTTGGCGAAGTCATACTAGCCACATTCAAAACCCTCTTGTCAGCATATTTTAGTATGTTGGGCTAAAAAAAAACTCAAGCTCGGTGATGTACAAAACTAATCTGACTAATGCACAAAGCCCCACAAAATGCTTTTTGGGATGTACTGAGAAAGCCTGTGGTAACACATCATAAATATAAGTCTATATATTATAATAAGCCGTCAGTGCGCAGTTTCAGCCATTTCAACACGTTACACTTACACTTAGTACCTTTCAAGTTGCATTTTATTCAGACTACAAGGAACATTGCAAGTGCCTAAACAAGCCAACTGCATGCTGCGTCTTGTTGCCAAAGAGTAGTTGGGTTACAGTCAGCTGACATACTCATGATGCCAGGGTACAGCAACCATATATGGACATTAGCAGCCTGTTTGATCTGGTGCATGTACCTTATTAGTGCCCTTTGTAGGTTTATACTAACTGACTGTTACCCATCTGTTGCACATAAGATCAGCCCCTCTCTACCCCATCCATCATTAGACAGGGACCACCATAGGCCTGTTGCTGATGAGAATATACATGGATGGTAGATCATAATGCTGACATGGTGTATGGTGACACAGTGTACAGGTATCAGTTGCAGGAACACTGCTAGGGTTTTTAAACACTGTGTACTGAATAAATGCATACAAATATGCAAACAATGGCAAATCTGTATATTGCAAACATTTGCAAATTTAAGCATGTGATGCAAAACTGTGGTCTGATCATATGAACCCATGTTCTCCTTCTTGAACTTCTTTTGCACTCAAACTGCACAAATTCATCCTTTCTGTAAGAGCAGCTTTTTGGGAGCCTTTGACTAAGCAGTCTTTTGTGAAAAGAGGAATTTACCGGCAGCTCAGTTTGTTCTTGGCTGCATAAACGAGAGTTACAAAAGTGGCTGCATGTATTTTAAAAGGACTAAGCTAACACACTTTTGCCACACATGAAAGAGGCCAAAAATGTTGGCATGCAGGGTGCAAGACTCTAGATAAGTCAGTCAAGCGACTTTTGTGTTTGAGACGTTCACATCTGTTGGGCACAACTACACTGTGTGCATACCCAGTCAAAAACTAATGGATCCCTAGGAAAATGAGGTCTATACAATTCACACTGTTAACTTAATGATAAAAACATCAAGGATGAATGAATTATGCTCTGAAGTAAACTACGAGATCATTAACTGTGTTATGTTGTTTATGTGTGTACACCCACATAAATATAAACATCTATAAGTTATGTACATGCATATATAAAGCACTGTAGCCCAGAACAATAGGTGATATGTCTGGGAAGTAAAAAGAAACTTCCATATATATACCTTAATATATCCGCTACTGTGAGCCATTAGAAAAGCAGGAAAAGATGAGAAGAAAGCAAGGGATAAGGAGGAGGAAGTGAAAGATAGAACTGAAAGAGTTTGTGGTGTAATGACTTTAGTGGCTATGGTTTTCTGCATGTGACAGAATATTTATTGGTTTTTATTGTGTTTCTTATTGCTTGTACTGTTCCTTTCTCTTCTATATATTATATATTTAACAAGCCTCCATTCAGCAGTCACCAATTCATTCACTCAGTATTGTTCAGCAGTGTAAAAACCTTCACTGCTGACTAACCCTTCACTGGGTGTGTGTGTGTCTGTGTGTGTCTGACCCCAGGTAAGTACTTAGTTCAATTACAATATACGGAGAGAAGCTTTATGACCTAACTAGGCCATAATTCACAACCTATACCAGATTTACTGGAACCTTTGGACTCCTAAACTAGGCCTATGCAGTGAGTTAACTACTGGAAACAGCTAAGAGAAAGGAAAATGTTTACAAGCTAAATATTAATTTTCCCCCTTAATTCCAGTTTCTGGTCCTGGATTCTGTAATAACGGGTAGTTGGGGGAAATTGTAAATGTAATTGATTGCTCACCTGTAATTACCTGTGATTATAAAATCCAGGTCTGGAAACTGGTCTGTATTTGAAGACCTCTATACTTGAGTAAGAGAACACATATTTGTGTCGGTCATTTTAGAGTGCATCATGGGATATCATAATGTGCCCAGTGCCCTGTTACACCTAGTAGTTATGAGTCTACATTAAAGCGCGATATGACTATATGGCAGTAGTTGCTTTGAATGCAAAGGTGAGCTTGTTCCTGGTTCCTGATGTGGAAAACAAATGAAGATTACTGTTTCACCACTAACTTTCCTAAATGATACCTCACTAATGCTAACTGATACTTACACATGCTAACTGATACTAACTGAAATTATACTTATACTGACGGATACTATACTTTAATAACTTTATGTTTTGCTTTGGTAAGAGTGGTATGATTGATAAACATCTGTAAAAACACCCTCCTCATTTTCTAGGAAATAAATCAGTAAGTAAGCCTCATGTCTTTGTGAACTATTGGCGTACTTTTTCACTTATGACAATAAAAATGAGCGTATAAAACAACAAAAATGGACATACAAGAAAGATCAACAGACAAATATCTAGTTATTGAGGTTTGTCCTATTTACTTATCGTATTATTTCTTTCTTTACTTTATTTTCTTTACCGAGTAGTAATGAACTTTTCATCTTCGTTTTAGGTCTGTAGCAAGTACAGACTTAGAGTTAATGGTCTTGCTGTGTTTAGAGACCTGAGAGACAGTCACTGAAAACGAAAGATATAAAGGAGAAAATCCGGATCTCTAAAATAACTAGGTAAAAACTCGAACACTATGACGTAACCGAGCAGAGAGCGCGTGGGCGCGTTCACGTGATCGTCACCATAACTCGCCCCCCCTGCGGTCAGCTGACTAGAGCCGTTTAACCTAAATCTCACGGCGCAGAGTCCGGACAAAACACGGTCCTGCAGGTGCGGTTCGACTCGGAGGCGCCTGCTGTCGTACTGAAATCACCAAAATGAAGCTCACTTGTCTGCTGCTGTTGGCTTTTGCTACATGGACGTCCGACGCAATTGTTAGGTAAAGTAAACAAAGACCGCATTGTTTATACCACAGCAGTCCTTCGTCCTGTTACTTGTAATTCCAGTGCTAGCGTTAGCTAGCTAGCCAGCCTGCTTCAAAGGCCACTGAGCGAGTTTTTGAGGGCCAGCTTAGCAAAGTAACCTGGCCGGTCTGCTGTAGCGAGAAGGTTCTGTATGCTAATACAGCTAGCAGGCTTTGTTGTGTCTGTCTCTGTGTTTATGACTCAGCAGAAGTGCAGTGAGTCTGTCCATCCTGCTGCCTTGTATGTAGCGAGAGCTCGTCCAGTCCAGTTTAAAGGAAACACGGTAGAGTAGGTTTGACTGTCTACACTAAAACACAAAACCGAAAATGTATATGCTTTATTTTCACTGAGCAGTAAAACAGAGCTCTTCAGTCTGAAGCATTAATACCTGAGAGGGCTTTATGGAGGACATAGGGCTATCATATTACAAACAACCCGTTTTAGAACCGCGTTGTTTGTAAGTGGTCAGAAACTGGCTTCGTGCTCTCAGTGAATTCACTTTAGCTGGAAACCTTTTACCTCCATTGGAGTCTCTTCTTTGTAAGTTACAGTAATGCGCAACATGAATTCAGTTTATTTGGCCCACAAAACAGACTATTTGTTAATGAAGCTCAAACGTGATCGCAGCAGTCGGGCTTGTTTCCGTGGTGTGCAGCCTCGTCACAGTCATACATACCACACAAACACCTTTCCTCGCACAGGCAGAGTTTCCACTGTGTCAGGCGCACACCATCACTTCTGGGTATAGTTTAGGGGAATCAGCTCCTTGAAATAACCTCCATCCTTCGTTGTCTATGTCCATCTTGTCCAGTTTAAATGCTTAAACCTGCTTTAGTATCTGAAAGGTTTTGTTGTAGGGCCCAGTGGAACAGAGAGAGGGGTGGTTTTGTTTACTGGCCAGCCACAGTTCTATAGTTCAGTACTATACCAGTCATGACAGGAGTAGCTCAAACCCTGCTTAGCTGTTGGACACAGGTCTGTTTTTCCAACCACCAGACAAAACTGGAAAAACACTTTCTTTTTTACTCCTGCTGAATGAAACGGATCATTGGGAATGTTGCTTGTATACAGCAGCTGGTGTTAGGGCTAAGAGATAGTGTAGCATGAGCCACTTCTACAAAACAGGCCCTGCATGAACTCCTTAGTGTAACTTTGGTTTTGTTTGTTTTTTACAGGATTCCCCTACAGAAATTTCGCTCCATAAGGCGTTCCATGTCAGATTCGGGGCGAGCTGTGGAGGAACTCCTGGCTGGCTCTCAGTCCACAAAGTACAACCTTGGTTTCCCCTCCAGTAATGGACCCACCCCCGAAACCCTTAAGAACTATCTGGATGTGAGTGCACTCTCCCTCTGCTCTTTAAGCCATTCTGTCTTAACTATTCAACACTAGTCTGTTTGTGCTCTTTTGCCCTGGTTCACTAATCTTGTTGGTGAAGGATAGGGCCTCTAATTATTTACTGAAGATCCTTGCTTGGCCTGATTAACTCAGAAAAAGTTTGAGAACAATGGTGTCACAAATCATTAACATGGACAGCAATCTCTAGCAATAAAACTTTTTATGACCAGCTTCTTAGTCTTGGATTAAGAAAAAGCCTAGACTAAGATGAATTTTAAGTTATGATTACATTGTTTACATTTTACATTGTTTACATTGTTAGTTCAAGACTAAGCTTAATCTGTGTCTACATAATAGGTTCTTTGTTTTCTGTTAAATACTCACCAGACATAGTACAGTACAAACCATATAGTTGTTTACGGAAGTTCAGTATGTATTGTGTAACACAAAACATTTTAGCTGCTACAAAAACTTTGACTAGCTAAGGAAAGAGTTACCAGTGTTAAGCTCCCTCTCAATCTCTACGAAATCATGTTGTTTACAGGAAGGAAGTCATGTTAAAAAAATAGGTCTCATGATTTGTCATGATTTTAAGAATAAACTTTACTGGATCACAAAAAGGAACACCCAACTTGCTCTGTCATGGTTTTTTTTAAAGAAATATTTGCTTCCTCTGTGTCATAAGTGATGATAAAATGCATAACAGCATTAAATTGTGTTTAAGTCTGCTTATCACGAGATTGTTTGTCATACCACTTTGAAAAAAAGCCTGACCATGCTGTGTCATGAGAGTTTACACAATCGGATTTGGCAGTGCCCTGGTAATTTCTTTCTCAAGTAATAACTTTGTAAACAGTGTGTGATTTAAAAAAAAATGTTTCCTATTAGAGTCAGATGACAGAGTGTAGTAACGTGTGTGTTTGGTTTGCTTTCATGTAGAGTTTAGCATATAATCTTATTTAGACACAGTTATTGATATTGTTTAAGATTTTGAAGATTGCTTTTGTTTTCTATTAAAAGGCTCAGTACTATGGGGAAATAGGTCTTGGCACTCCAGTCCAGACCTTTACTGTGGTGTTTGACACTGGATCTTCTAACCTTTGGGTGCCCTCTGTTCACTGCTCTCTCACCGACATTGCTTGCTGTAAGTCATAATTTAGACTCTGTATAGAATATGTTTGTTTGTTTGTTACTGGATGGTGTAAATAAAATTTAGTATCACATTTTCCAAATATATAACTGAATTGGATTATATTTAAGTTCGTATTAATAAAGTTAATGGCAGCTTTGCTTTCTTCTCCTGAAACTACCCTAAGCCCATCTTACACAGTATTGTAAAATGTAAACACTAACCAGACAGAGAGCACATTTACTGAAAGGCCTTATTGAATACTTCTGAATTGAATGTTCTTTCTTAACAGTTTAAAGTACCTTGTGAACTCTATACAGTACGGTTAACTGTAAATGTAGATACTGCGAGTAAAGGTCACAATGTTTTTATTACGTAGAAATTGCTAAAAACAAACCAACGTGGCAACATGCTTTGATACTATATGGACTTTATGTGTATAATGCTTGTCACACATTTAATGTATTGCTAAAGTATATCTGAAACTGAATCATGGTGTGTCACTATCACTGCCTGGTGGTCTAGGTTATATTTCCCAGGACTAGGTACTGTTGTGTTTTTGAAAGTGTATTGTGAATCATTGTTATCCAGATGGGCTGTTGCTAATCTCTAAAACATTTTTTTTTACTGTTTTAAGTGCTTCATCACAAGTACAATGGGGCCAAATCCAGCACCTATGTAAAGAATGGCACTGACTTTGCCATCCAGTATGGCAGTGGGAGTCTGTCTGGATATCTAAGCCAGGACACCTGCACAGTAAGTATATATGTGTGTAGTTTTGTCTCCCTGCTCATGGTTTTTGGAGAAAACTCCTCACTGACTAAAATATGTGTGTTTCTTTTTTTTCAGATTGGTGATATTGCTGTTGAGAAACAGATATTTGGAGAGGCCATCAAACAGCCTGGAGTTGCCTTCATTGCAGCAAAGTTTGATGGCATTCTGGGTATGGCCTACCCTCGCATTGCTGTGGATGGAGTTCCTCCTGTTTTTGACATGATGATGAGTCAGAAGAAAGTAGAGAAGAATGTGTTTTCTTTCTACCTCAACAGGTTTGTGTTTGCATTTTATGTGATTAATTAAATGTGAGATGTGAGTAAAAAGGCTGAATGAGGGGGAAAAAAAAGTCAATGTGACTATTCAAAAGTGCTGACTACAGTAAACCTGCAGGTTTGGCTATGGAGCCTGTCAATTTCTGAAAGCAATCTATTGGTTAACATGATTTGATTAATAGGGCAACCAGTGATAACAGAGCAGAATGAATAAATCCTTAGGTTGCTTGGACCAGAAAGAAATGAATCACTGGGTATAAAGTTAGAGCCTGGGGTCAGATAGGACAAAGCGCAGGGAGAAGCTATACACTCTGCATTTGATGAGCTTTTCTCCTATTTGTAATTGTTATTACTGATTAGAACAAAATTTAAAATATTTTTTTCCCTTTCTTTCTACGCCAGGAACCCAGACACTCAGCCTGGTGGTGAGCTTCTTTTAGGTGGCACTGACCCCAAATACTACACTGGAGACTTCAACTATGTCAATATCAGCAGACAGGCCTACTGGCAGATCCACATGGACGGGTGAGAGTTTCCTCCTAAAAAAAAAAAACAACTCACATTTGTTATGCTTCGCTCAGAGGAAGCCACAGCTACAGTCATGCTGGATCATAAAAAAAATTTTGATGTGAAAGAACATCCAGTCCAGTATTCAACTATAACACATGACTTGTACTTGTTCCTGAAGTTCAGATAATTGACCTGTATTTAAGTATTAGTCTCCCTAAAGCAAAGAGTGTTGAAAATTAAGTGCAAGGCAGGTAATATGTTTTTATTATACTTAGACCAGTAGTAAATGGGGGGGAGGGGGTCTACACAAATAGTTTTTCAAACTGACATTGGTACACAATGACGTTGTATAGACAGACTTGATCACGAGTCTCAAAGCTTTATTGCAGCATTTTGTCATTGTTTTTAGCATGGATCTGTCACAGTGCAAACTTTTTTTTTAAATTAATTAATAAATTACATTTTTAAATTGGAACAACTAAGGAACATTGTACCAGTTTCAGTGGCCCTAAATGGATTGTTAGATTTAAATGCATCCATTATCTGTATTTTTCCAGCATGAACATTGGCAGCAAGCTGACCCTTTGTAAAGGAGGCTGTGAGGCAATTGTGGACACTGGAACGTCTCTGATCACTGGACCTGCAGCTGAGGTCAAGGCCCTGCAGAAGGCCATTGGAGCAATCCCCCTCATTCAGGGAGAGGTACAACAAATATCTGAATATAACTGGTGCTAAAATAGTGAACTATTTTAATACTAAAATGATGTTACTATTTAAATGAAATTACAGAATTAAAAAAGTTAAAGTTTATTTCAAGTATAAAAGCAAAGTACTCATACAATCCAGATTATTATTATTATTGATGAAATTGCTAAGAATTCTTATTTATTTTTCTGCAGTATATGGTTGACTGTAAGAAAATCCCCTCCCTTCCTACCATCACCTTCGTCTTGGGTGGACAGTCCTACACGCTTACTGGAGACCAATACGTTCTCAAGGTTAGTCACAAAACAAACAAGGCATGAACTTGAATCTACTGTGTTCTACGTTAATCCCATTGTTAATTGTTATGTAGGCAGACTAGGGATGTGGTAGGGTACGTAACAAGCATTTCCTTTTTTTTTTTCCCCCCGCTGTAAACACCCACATTCTGTTTTGCCTGAACTACCCTAGTAGGTCACATGCTGTTGCAACTAGGCCATGGTGTGAATATTTACCAAAGTGGCACTCAAAGTACAAAGACTTTGTAACAACGTCTCTCTCTGTTCTGTCTGCTTGATCAGGAGAGCCAGGCTGGTAAAGAAATTTGCCTGAGTGGTTTCATGGCTCTGGATATCCCCCCTCCAGCTGGGCCGCTGTGGATTCTGGGTGATGTGTTCATCGGGCAGTACTACACAGAGTTTGACCGCGAGAACAACCGTGTGGGCTTCGCTAAGGCCATATAAGCCCAACCTACTGATGGCTCTTCTTAAAAAGCGACTGGTAGGGGAAGAATTGAAATAGGAGTGGGAAAAGAACTCTCCACATCATATCAGCTGCTTTGATAATACCTACATAGCGATATGATAGTGTTGTTTTGCACTGTGCTTTCTTAGCTTGTAAAAATACTCCGTTATGGGCTTAAGAAGTCTAAGTGAATCAGGGAAAGGTACTACAGATATGCTAGGAGAAACAGGCTTGTGGTTTTACTGAGTTTTAACATGTTTTTACAATTTCATGTCAATCATTTTTAGCTTTTTTCAGTTTTACTGTTTGCCTTTTTCAAAAATACCTCTGATTGAATGAGTACAATTGGATGAAATAAAGTTGTTTTTAAACCTGTGTTTAATAACACACAATACTGCCCACACACACCTGATTAGCGTTCTTTGTCATTGGTTGGGGCACTGTTGTACGTGTGCAGCATGATTGTGATAATGAAATGTTCAAAATCGCAGCACTACACTGATTAATTCTCTAAGTTTGACTTCCATTCTGTCTTATACACGGCTGTGTACCAGTACAACAATTAAACAGACAAGACAGTGACTCGACTGGATGAATGTTTTTTTTTTTTTTTAATTTCAATGCAGAAAAAAAGTTTCAAAGCTTTTCATGGAAAATTAAATATTTACAGTAATTAGGCAGAGTCAGAAATCCATACAATGACAGTACATAGGATTACAAACGAACAACAAAAAAGCTAAAAACTAGCATTTGGAATTTTAAGCACTTCTTAACCAAAGCATGTCTTGATATCCAAACTATCGTCAGATAAATATATTTATAGTATGTATTTACAGAATACCTTAAATTTACAACAGCCTCCTTGTATTCTATAAAGAAATATGAGAAATTAGGCACACATTTTCAGAACAATCTTCTGGGGTTGTAAATGCCATCCATATGATGGTGCACAATGTCATAGCAATTTTTTCAAAGAAATGTTGTATTGCATGTTATTATTTTTTTTTCCACGTTCCACATACAGTACATTCTAAACTCTTCCAAAGCGGCTAAGCTGCTTCTAATCTCATTAGTGGTGGGCAGTGACTGCCCTTACTTGCGACATGATCAGTATTTACAGCCATTCACAGCAAAACCCATAGGCTACACACCCGCTCGGACATACAGTGAGGGAAAGGCGTGATCACGTATGTGCAGGGTGCATCTATGTTATCTTACAGATATAATACAAGATGAAATACTGTTTTTCAAGACCATCAACAGCGTAATAAAGAATGGGAGACAGTGGTTTGACCAAATGATGGTAATGTGCGTGTTTAGGTAAAGGGCCCATTTTCTACCTTTTTAGTTTAATTAATGTGAACCTTTGTATTGTTATAGGTACCACACCAGTCCTGATTCCTATTTCATTTGTCCATTTTCCCCCCATCAACCCCTAAATGAGATAAGTGGTTTAAGAGGAGAGTGAGTTACTATTTTCAAAAGCAGTCCAACCTGAAATGTACAATAAACAAAAAAACTCTAAATGTGAATCCTCAGGATTGTCAAAAAACAATCTTGGGATGTCTGAATTCTTTGGAATTTTGCAATGACATATTTAATTTCTTTTAGCACAACATTTAGTACTTATATGCTACATGTCCTGCTGCAATTGTGCTACAGACTGTTAGCAATATTAACCATCGCTTTAACCCTAATAAACTGTAGGGGAAATAAGGTAATGGTTGTGACATTGCATGCTAACTGGAAAAGGGGCTGTTTTTACAGCTTATCTTCCAAATATAAACTGGGAGCAGAGCAGATAAAATAAAATATTTTTAATGGTTTCATCAGACTATTCCAAAAATATGACCATTGTGGGTTTCCAGTAAATGAGCCCTTTTTAAAGCTGCAGTGTGATTAAGATTGACAGGTTTAGGGTCTTGGTCAGTAGGTAGGAGTGGGCTGGAGTGGGGAAGATGTATGAATGCATGAACGATGAAGATGTATATAGTATAGGAAAGAAGTTCTTGCCTGACATTGGCTGAAGCATGATGGAATGATGTGAGTTCACATATATGTACTGAGCTTAACCTCAGGGAGGGTTTGTCCTCACAAATCTGACTCGGGCATGTCCGGCATATCAGCCATTAGATAGCCGATGCTATAATGACCGTTGGTGGCTGGGTCATCTTGTGTAGAGCCACTCTGTTTGCGATGGTTGCTGTTGGGAGGGATAGGTGAAGGCGCTTCGCTGGGGGTCTTCCCCTGAATCAGACTGGTGTCATCCCACTCATCCTCCTCTCTGATTCTGCTGGTTTTGCACACACTCTCCTTAATCATACGCCCCTTCTTGTAAGAGATGGTGGACATACCGCCCGCATTCTCATCAATGATGTTAAAGTAGCGTAGCACGAGGACTATCGGCACAGGAAGGATGGCAGCAACCACCAACGTGATACACACAGCCAGGCCCCATGGAGGGTAGCTGAGGGATTTCTCCTGAGCCTGAGACACACAGACACGGAAAACAGATTATTCTGGCAAACAGCAGATGGAGCCAACATCAATAATCCTAATTACATTAATCGGTATCTTAACTGTTACCGCGTAAGTACGTTCTCTGTTCTTACTGGACGACAAATAAGCTAATAGTGTGTTCTGTGTCAAATAAATGTACCAGCCAATAATGCTAATGTTGAATGAAACTGAATAGTCGATTACCGCAATTCAAATCACTTCACGCTAACTGCAGCTATTTGCTTTCATTCATTGACAAAAACACTTATCTGGATACCTAAACGATCACTTTAGACCACATGCTGCTTTAATGGTACAACAGATGGCAATTCGGTGTAATTCTCCTAATCTGAAACTTTAAAGAGAGCAACGGAAGCTTTGTGGGACTCACCACCTCCTGAATCCAGGCACTGTAGCTGGGAGGGGTCATGCCTAACTGAATGACACTGGCACTCAGCAGAGCTAAGAGCAGCAGAGGGGTCACATACTTCCACATGTAGTAATAGTAGCGGAAGGGAGTGAAGCCGAGCATGTCCTTTAAATCCTCAAAGAACCTGAAGAAAAGCAGATAAAGTGAGAGAAAGACAGGAAATTATTCAACCAGTCGACTAGTTTCTTAAAGGCCAGTATATCTTTATATCCAAAATAATTTGGAGTGACAGAAATGGTACTGTGTGTGCATTAGCATATCGTCACTGTCCAAAGAAAAACAGGTATCGTCAAAATGGCAACTTTACAGGAGAGGCCAAAAACCTCATTTCATTTGAATGGAAGTCAATGGAACCAGACATCTTTCTATGCATTTCTGCATTAAAATGTCCACATAGTGTAAAGAGCAGCTCATGTGATCAAATGAGGCATCAAAAATACATGTATTTCTTTGGACAGCGATGATATGTATTGTTCTGTTGTATACAGTATCATGCAGTAAAGTAGAGGGCTCAGTAATACATTTCTTGACCGATGTTTTACAAGTCAGAAATCCTGTGTTACAACTTCATTAATTATGCAATAACTATATAAGTATGCAGTCCTTCAATTTATTCACATAGTCAATGTAAAAAAGCAGCAATATTATTTCTTGTTCTCAGTCTAATCATCATTAGATTACTGATGTTTAGACCTTCATTAAGCTAAACCCTGTGTCTCTGAGAGGGGTTCTGCATCTCTGAGAGGGGTTCTGCGTCTCTGAGAGGGGTTCTGTGTCTCTGAGAGAGGGGTTCTGCGTCTCTGAGAGGGGTTCTGCGCATCTGAGAGGGGTTCTGTGTCTCTGAGAGGGGATCTGCATCTAGACATTAAGCTCTACTGCCATTAGATGGCACTGCTGACCCTCTTAATAATAACAATAATAATATGTCCTTGTGCAAAAAATGAAAAACATTTTTATATTTTTCATATACATGTCTGCCGGTGCTGATACACGATCACTCATTACATGAATAAATTAGGTCTATATCTACCTGGATTAACATTACAGTGCATGCACAAATGCATTATTAACTTCTGCAGCATTACAAATAATTTGTCATCAATTTGAGATATTGATCAAATCAAAACATCTGACAGTTCTGTAAGCCATCAGCAGATGCTGATGTAATTGTTTAAACCTTTCAAATACTGCATATAAGCAAATGGGACATACTTTTCAGTACCATAGACCCAAGCCACAGCCACGTTTTCCAGAAAGACAACGATAAGTAGGGGCAGCGTAGCAGAGTAGTCATCAAACATGGCCACAAAGTAGTTGCCTGATCGCTGAACAAAGATCAGGCCAATGCTGAATGCCAGGAAACAGCAGCCAACTATAGAAAGACAAGGAATAGATGATAGCAGTGCTTAAAAAAGGTTAATAGGAGTTCTTAGTACATAAGAGAGACATGTACATACAGGACTCATGAGATTAAAACACAATTAAAATTCACTATGTAGGACCACTTATATACTTGGACCACTTGGTTCTACAATTACAGGCGGTGGTCCATATGATTTACTGCATACATTGTTAAACCCCCACCCTATTGTTCAATATTTATGAGCAGAGCAGGAGTTATTTGGGTAGTGGATCATTCTCAGCACTGTGGTGACAATGACATGATGGTGGTGGTGTGTTAGTGTGTGTTGTGCTGGTATGTGTGGATCAGACATAGCAGTTTTTAAGCACTCTGTCCACTCACTGTCCACTCTATTAGACACTTCTGTCTTGCACGAAAGTCAGAGGTGACATCCTTTAGTCCATCATCTGTGGTCACAGGACGCTGCCCACAGGATGCTGTTGGCTGCATAGTTTTGGTCGGTGGACTATTCTCAGTCTAGCAGCGACACAGAGGTGATCCACCCACTCCGGCACAACACACACTAACACACCATCATCATGTCAGTGTAACTAAAGTACTGAGGATGATTCACCATCCAATTTATACCTGCTCTGTAGTGGTCCTGTCGGGGTCCTAACCATTAAAAATCAGGAAAGTAAGCAAAGTAAAAAAACAAGCAGTGAAACAGATGGACTACAGTCTGTAAATGTAGAACTACAAAATGCTCCTATATGGTAAAGCTGACAAAATGGACAATGAGTGTAGACATAAGGAGGTGTTCCTAATGAGTCTCCGTACACATATAAATATTTTGTTGGCATTGCTTTTGGTCTGACCTGTGAGGAACTCTTTGCGCACTTTGAAAGTGTCCACGATGGGTGTAATGATGCCCTCGATGGTGCCGAACATGCTGCCCAGGCCCAGATTCACCAGCATGAGGAAGAACATGACAGACCAGAAAGGGGAGGCTGGAAAGTGGGTCATTGCCTCAGTGAAGGCAATGAAGGCCAGCCCTGTGCCCTGGACTGCCTGAGGGAGCAGGAGAATGCAAAGTGTGTATTTAGCTTCATCATGTAATTCAGAAGTACATGTAAAAACACAGTCACTTTTCTGCTCATGTGCACATTAACACTACACCACCTTTAGAGTAAAGATCACACTCATAATGCTTTCTGAGTTGTGTTAGGCCGGACACTGGGGCTGTTATTTTGATTAAAACGTTACATTCCAAGGCCAATCGCTTCATAAAGCATGTTATTTATTATGCAGGTATTGCTGAATGCTGGACATGCTGATAGATCCTGGACATGTTAAGATTTCAAAGTTGAAGATGAGCATTGCAAACAAGGGCAAGTTTGGAATTTCACTAAAGACAGCCTATCACTTTGCATTTCCCTTATCACGTCAGTTGGTACCACAATTCCTGTTTTACATTTAACAATTATATAACCTAATTCAGTTCGCTAAAGTGAGAGGTGTAAATGCATACAAAGGCTAAAGGTAGCTTGTGCTATGAATAAAGTACAAGTGCTTAGAGTGACAACTGTCTCTTTGCCCTAAGGAAAATATGGCATCATCCCAGCAGACTTGTACTGTTTTTATTTCTGCTTGTTTCATCATCTAGAAATGCATCACTCAAATCTCCTATTCTCTAGCCAGTCTTTTACCTACAATCGGGACAAGCTTTAGCTTACAGTGTCCTATCTAGTCAGTACGCATTCTATATGAAACAAAACTTGTGTTTTGGAGAGCCTTTCGCTGTATAATCTCTCTGTGTAAATAATACAGACAAACAAAAAGCATTAGAAGCATTTTGTTAAACACTGTATTCATTAAATAGTATAGCCAAGTAGGCAAGAATGCAACACCTTTGCCAACAGCATATGAAAGCCTGCAAGCAGTTTGCAAACTAGGGGTCCCATATTAAATGTTCTCCAGCACTGGCAGCCTTTAAATTCATTTGGCATTGTGGCACTGAATGGCATAACAAATCTTCTTCAGGGAATTTTCTTTTTGTATTTGGTAATGCGCCCTTCCTTACTTTAACCAAGATATTTGCAATCTTTTAGTAAACTGGATGAGTTTTCATATTTACAAATTTGCTGTAGCTTATAAAAAAAGGATGTAGCACTAATCTACCTCAAGGTGACCCTGTCACAAACTGGAATCCCCAATTGGTCCTTTATAACTATAACTTTATAACTGCCTGTTGGGTCTGTTAGCATTATGTAAACAAGGTACTTTAATTTATGGAATGATAAACAGGACAATGCAGCACATATTCCGAGGGATAAGCAATCATAGTTAAGGTTTACACAAATTTGACTTATACATATCCTGTGTAAATATCCGCTGAATTGCTACCTATCCTACCTTGTTCAGCTCCTCTTTTATATCACAGCTGTCCAGGCCCAGGCGAGAGTAATCGTTCTCCATCACGCCACGAATAATTTCGGTGATCTGCTGATAGTCCTCAGCGCTCACATGACTGAAGTTGATGTGATGTGGGATCAAGTCATGACTTATCTCGTTACCCAGGTAACCAACAATCTTCTTTGTGTTCCTGAGATACAGTAAAACAGGGTGCTTATTTGTAGGCAACAATCTGATCAAAAACTTCTAGCGTGTGCTAAACATTCTAAGGTCATGGAAATGCTTGTGTAATAAAGTTGGACTCACAGCTCGACACACTTGGCATTCATGATGTTGGCTTTAAAGCCCAGCACGGCAAACACTACCAGGGTGGCCAGCACAGAAGTGAAGAAGTTGATGAAAGAGACCAGCACAGCGTCAAAGTGGCAGTTGTTGTCTCGTTTGTTGTAGCTGGAAAAGGCAATGACTCCGCCAAATCCCAGACCCAGAGCGAAGAAGACCTGAGTAGCAGCCTCTCGCCATACTTTAGGCTCTAGCATGATCTCCAGCTGAGAAAACAAACACACACCCATCACAGTCTAACCTACTCACCATCCTGAATCCAACCAGGTTAGATATTACGGAAAGCTCTTTTGATATTAATCAAAATAATTAAAATGCTTTTTAGCTACTTATTATTTATTTACTTTATTATTTACTTATTTATATTGTACATTTCCCACTGCACAAATTACTTTTCTTTTTCTTTTTATTACATATACACAACAAATTAAAAGAAAAAAACACATTTTAATAATGTTTTGAGTCAACACAAGCCCTAAAGCCAGGTTCAGTTTGCCTTGACATAGATTCTGTCCAGTATCTGAAACTGTACTGGAGGGTGGAGAGCAAAAGCGTGTTGGTCCAAAATCTCCTATATGTGGTCAACGGGTTGATGGAGATCTGGTGACTGTGAAGCCTATGATTTAAATAATTCTCATATTCATTAAACAACTGAATGACCACTGGTGCCCTGTGTATGAGCTGCTGTTATACTAGAATAGACCATTAGGATAGAAATGTTTTATTATAGAAGGTGGTTTTTATACTTCAAACTGATTTGCAGTGGCCATTCCCTCTAAAGGCAAGTAGGCCCCAACTTGGGCCAAACTGCAAAATGTCCCAGGGCCATTAAACTCCCTTAATGTAGGGGTGAAAGATTAAGACCTGTAGAGTTCTCTTGAGTGTATGCCATACACACACACTCACCCACACTCACTGACACATCTGACCACATCACTGTTTCTACTCATTCCTGCACTGACATTTTCAGTCACCCCAGGTTTTTCTTCTGTTGTTGCTTACATGTCTCACTACTGCACCAGCATCATGGTCCCTGAATGTACACGTTTGTGCTGGTGTGCTGATATTCCTTTACTGATGTCTTTCCAACAGATCCAGATATCCCAAATAATAATCCCTCTTTCAAAATCGCTTAGATCCTATCCTCTTTCCAGCTTGAAAATGGAAGTCAACTGGGCCTGCTGAGATTTTTGACACACCACCAAGCACAGCAGAATAGTAATGAATTAACTGGGTCTGGAAGCATAGCCACTTGTTATGCTATTCCGCTCTTTTAACTGAATACATCACTTGGTATTTACATGTTACATGAATATACCAAACAGCCATCTGACTAAACAACAAATCATAAAATGCTGTCGGTGATCAGCCAAGACTTGTTTGGCATCCATATTTTGCTTCTTTAGTTTAGCGCTGGAGCTACGAGGTTGCTAATACTAGAGGACTATGGTCAGCCCTTTCTTGCAAAAACGTGTCTACTGTGAGTGACAATGTTCAGCTGTAGAGTAAGGTTTTATCTGTTTGTATAAAATGCTGAAATGAACTCTTGCATCAAGTGCAAAACATTATTATGTGAAATAAAATTATGCATACGTATTAATTTCACTATAAAACGATCCTTCACTAAACCAGCAATGCAGAACAAATATAGAACAAAAGACCCTTTGATACATTTGTGCAGCAAAATACAGAGACACACAAAGACATACAAACTCATGCTGAACATTGACGTGAGTGGAGATGGTGATCTGAGACACAGAGCAGATCACAGAGCAGACATGTGACAGCATTGTGTGTGTGTGTGTGTGTGTGTGTGTATTATGTAAAGTAGCTGGTGGAGGTACACAGGCTGCTGAGATGCCAGCCGTCTGCTAAAGGAGGAATTAATTTGTTTCTGGAACCCGCTACGCTACAGACACAGATACATGCTGGGAGACCGGACGGGACAATTTTGTTTCCATAGATACTATTACTGTTCCTGCAAATCCTGTTAGAACACATAGAGGAGCACATGGGGGAATTGCTGATGAACAATTTGACAGTGATGATGTAAATGAGATGCACTGCTTGCGTTAAACGAATTGCAGTAAACTGTTGCTGTGAGAGCAGTTCTTAGCGTCATTAGGTTTTCTGCGTAAGACTTAACCCCTTAAACCCCAGTCTAATTCTATATAATCTATATATCTATTTCTTTATTTCCAGCTATGTCAGTACATCATAGATGTCACTAATTGGACAGCCCACTTTTTGTTTTTCTTTCATTTCTTTTCAGAAAAATGTGTGGCAAAAATATTCATGTATTGTTGGTTGTTGGTTATATTAATGACCAGTAGGAAGCTAGACTAGACCCACCACGAAAAATGTTGCAAGTCTTTACCGCATCATCACGTTCTAGTATACCCCGCATATCAGACAAGATCAAACTATATGATAGAAAAATACAGGACCTGTTAGGATTATCAACAGCAATTATAAGCCACTGTGTATATCACCTACAGCTGGCAGATGAATTGTTTTGGTATACAAGTGAGAGCAAGTTTTTAATTTCATGAACTGCAATTTTTTTATTACAGCCTACGCTATCAAATATACTATCAAATATATTGGCTTAATGTTTATGTGGGAAGATGCAAGGTAAAACGATTCATTGTTTTAATACTAAAATTGCTCTTTGAAAGGACACAAGTTTTATATCATATGAGCTGCAATTTTTTACATTATAAACTATAATGCTACAACCATGAAGTGGGAAAACTAAACATAATTACACAGGGCTTGATCACCACCTCTAATTAAAGAGCTCTATTAAAAAGCTTATAGAGCTTTTAAGAATTATATGCTATCTGGTAGCTGCATCTGAATTAAAACAGGTTACACTATATCTTTGGTCATTTTAGGTGAATTCTTAAAGTAATTGTTTCTGATCACCAGTTATGTCACCCATATAAAACACATTTGAATCAAGACAACTTAATTACGTATTATTATATACATTACAATTTGATTAACAGATTAGTAGAAACAGAATTACATGTTCATATTTTTTACAAACTCAAAAGATAAATTCAGCCACCACTGTGAGATTACACGGGTTATCTTATCACTGAGTACTCAGAAACTACTGTGAAAGTAATATATAAGGTATGTGGTTATGAGAATGAGGAAGTCTGGGTACATATATGCACCCATGCAGTTTAAGCGGTTGAGAACCACAAACACACACATGCTTTCTCTCTCTTTCTGTGTCTCTGACACACACACACACACACTCATACATGCACACACACACGCGCGCGCAAACACAGACACACAGACACACTCTCTGTCTCTCTTACACACACAGACACACACACACACACACACACACACACACACACACACACACACACACACACACACACACACTCATACGCGCAGACACACACACACACGCACTCATATGCTCACACACACTCTCTGTCTCTTACACACACATAGACACACATACACACACACACACTCATACGCGCACACACAGACACACACACACTCATACGCGCACACGCAGACACACACTCATACGTGCACACACAGACACACACACACACACTCTCTCTGTCTCTCTTAGACACACAGACACACACACACAGACACGCTTACTCACCTTGGGGGTGAACATATGGGCAATGCCGTCTACAGACCCCTTAAGCAGGAGGGCCCTCACCAGGAAACAAATCAGCACCACATATGGAAAGAGGGAGCTGAAGTACATCACCTGCAGACAGAAAACAGGCTTTTACTGCCCCACTAACTAAGAAAACAGAGATCCTAAAAGGATGCTACTCTGGAGTATTAGGATTAATTCCTCAGTAGATGACACTCCTCAGACTGCATTTCCACTACTATGCTACCACATTTGGCCTGTAGGGGGCAGCCATCGTCCTGTTCACTGGCTGCTGAAATGGTATTCACCATGCATGGGTCTTGTAAGCTTGTGGAAGATGTGGAAGCTGGGTGTAAGTGTGTTTGCTGATATCGGCACATAACAATGTATAACAGTTCATAAAGTATGACTACACAATCAAAATACGACTGCAAACTACTGAAAACCACAGTCTAAAACTGAGTAAGGAAAGGAAGTATGGTGTTGGGTAATTTACCACACCATCATAAAGATAATATATATCCCTTTGAGTCGGTGGAGGAGGTGCAGCAGGTTCTGGTTTTTCTTTATATACTCAAATAACGAATTCAGATAAATGAGAGAAAGACCAAAAGGCTGAATTACACAACAAGATTTCACTGGTCTTTGTGGTTTACTGAAGTTCAGTCATTTCTGAGGAATATTTTGAGCAATTCACTTGAATCATCTGCCTTTATTAGAGGCTTTAAACACTCAGCCTCCCGCTTCAGACATACTGTACTTGGGCACCCCTTAAAAAGCGTCAGCTTGCCTAGCCAAACGAATGTTCAGACTGCCAGAGAGAATAGTGCGCGAAAAACCATGGCAACGGGCAAGGCTTTTGTTCTCTAGTTAACACGTGCACACATGCTCACACACGTACCGAAAAAAAGAGCATGTCCATGTGGGACTTCTTTTTTCCTGAAATACGCTTTTGTGGAAACTGTGAATGGCACATTAATATTCTTTTGTTGTTAAGCTTCAAAGACCTCCCTGACCCCCTTCAGCTCCTAACACAGGCCAGTCCCAGATCTTCCCTTCCTATGCTGGCAGGCAGAGGCCCATGCAGAAGCAAAGAATCTACATCCACTGTAATCAGCCCACCAGCACGCTGCTAGGCTGAGGGGACATTGATAAAGCAGGCCTGATCAGAGAACTTTACATACCGGTGAATAATTTGGTGCATTTCAGCAGAACCGTTCAGGCTCCATCTCGCATTGTTATTAGTATCTAATGATGAGAAAGAGTGCACACTGCTGAATGCGGGCTGCTGGAGAGGGTCTAGAGATAAAGCATTTACTGGAATAGAATACTATATTTCACATCACAGAGGGCTGTGGTAAAAACATTTCATATTTCAAATGCATGGACTGTTAATTAACCATTTATCTATCTAAAGACCAAAGGAGGAACCCAGCTCTAAAAAGCAGAGCTCCTGTTGACATATTAACATTCCCTATAAGCACCTAACAATGTAAACAGATAATGCTGAAATGAAAAAGGACTGATGAAGTCATTTGGAGGAATTAGTGACTGCACATGTGTAACACTATTGTTATCTGATTTATATTCTTCTACTGCTTAGTTAAGACATTTTTGTCTGGTATCCACTCCCATAGTTTCTGAGATATCAGCACTGTTCCAGTGTTCGTTCGGATCGTGAACGGTTTGTATGTACACAGCTTACAGTTTCCATATTCCACATTTTCCCCATGGATGTGGTGTAAAGTGCATGTTCTTCTACTCGACAGAAAGTCACGGTTTTGTAAAAACTCTTTTAGGGCAGGACCCCATGCACAAATTAAATGTCTTTTATTCTTTTTCTCACCATCACACATTCCTCAATATGGAGCCCCAGCCATTTTCACCCTCAAACTCAAACCCACACTTTGCCTTCATTCAGACCCTATCGTTTCCTTTACCCTACCGTTCCCAAACTCGAATCCACAGCCATACTGATCCGCACTACTTTATGTATTGTTTTTTATCCCTTGTTCCTCCCATACTCCCATCCATTTTTAGCAACACCCTATCAACCAGCTAGTCACAAGCTTAAGCTGGGCCATCACTCTGCATTTCCTTCAGATAATGCACTTTTCTAGTTTTGACCTTGAAGTCCCCCTTTAACTAGAACAATACCCTTTACTCTGAACATCATTACACTGGCTAATGCCTGTCACGAGAAGGAAAACCTTAAGGAGAAGGAGAGAGGTCAGGAATACGCTGACATAAAAGGGCCGCAGGGCTGGGGTGCTATGTTGCATTCTGAGTGTGCTATGTTTTGCCACCCTGACATGAATCACATGAGAGACTGAAGGTTTTTTGGTGCTGCTAACTCCTCTGCTGGGGGCAAAGAAAACGATCACATTCTTATGCTGGTGCTTTTCTTGCTAGTGCTGGTTTTACCCTCTTAGTGGTTATCCTAACTTAAAGGACTGCTGACTTTTTAAAAGCTTCAGCTTCTAGACAACTCACAAAATTCAATATACCATAATATGCAATGGTAAAAATACCAATTACATGTTTAACTGATTTTAAAATTCAACACAGTCAACACATCCTCTACTTAAACACGGTATTATCCATGCACACATCAGTGCATAATTTCTATTTAAACCCACCAGCCACCCCATTACCTTCACTGTCTCTGCATACTTTAGTCCCCCTTTCACCCTGTTCCTCAATGGTCAAGACCCCCACAGGTCCACCACAGAGCAGGTAATATATGGGTGGTGGGTCATTCTCAGCACTGCATTGACAGTAACGTGATGGTGGTGTGTCAGTGTGTGTTGAGCTGGTATGTGTAGACACAGCAGTGCTTGTAGTGAATGTAGAATTTTAGTTAGGTTCTGCGTTCTGGAGTCTTCTTTCTCATTTATTTATAAGAAAGAAATTTACTATGAATATTTAGGTCTGTCATCCTGATGAAAATGGTATATACAATTTTTTCTTCAGGTCCTGTCTCCACAGCCTGTGTATTTTCATTTGTTCTTGTAGACTGAGAGGGAGTCTACATTCGTTTACTTTATCACAGACCCAGATTTTCCCCATGCCTCACTGTTGCTGCCCTGCTTACCTTCCCTGAGGACTGAATGCCTTTGATCATGGCTAAGCACACCATGGTCCAGGCAGCCAACAGGCACAGAGTCATCTTCCAGTTCAGCCCTCCGCTCTCTGAGATAGAGTTGGAGATGTCCAGAGCCTCACGGTACCAATAATAGGTGGTGGCAGAGCTCTTCTCACATTCAGGCACCACATCTGAATAACAAGAACAGTGAGTTCCAGTGTGCAGTATGGAGTTTGGTCTAGAAAATCACAATTTAATATTTAGATATGTCTCTGTGGTAAGCAGGAAGCTTAGTTAGCACATGTACAGTATGTACATTTTCCAAATTTCTATTGTCACAAAAAAAAAGAAAAACAGTTAGTTCAAAGAAAGCCAGTGTCTCACATGTGCTGGTCTTGTTTTTGACTAGAGGACACTCGTGCCAGGGCAGAGGATGTTGGAAGGACTGGGAGAAGTAGAAGAGACTCCAGCTTATGATGACATTGTAGTACAGGGCCACAAAAAAGCACACCTACAGGAGCAGAAAATGTAAAACAAGTAAAACCAAGTCATACACCAAGTCATACCCAGCCACTAATGAGCGGCTCAATCAGCCTGTTCTCTCTCGGGCAACAGTTATGTCTGGTTTAGCCAATTTTAACACACACCTAAAATAATGATTGTGTGCTATGGGTGCTCCCATGGGAGTCCTGTATGAAACTCACCACACAGCTAGCAAAGCCGATGCCACCCAGTCGAGGACTGATGTAGTTCCAGACACCGATGCTGCCACGGCGGATCCGCTGGCCCACAGACAGCTCCAGGAAGAACAGTGGGATGCCAATCAACACCAGCAGAATGAGGTAAGGCACCAGGTATGCTCCTACAGAGGCCGAGGACACACATCTTAAGCGTATACGTATAAATAATTAAAAACGTATTGATAAATCAATAATGTGGCAGCAGTGTACTTCAGCAGAATAGAAACACAGAGTTTACAATCTACAGAAGACGTAGATACAAAATCGGTGCTGTGGGCATTATTAAAGAGTGTACTGTTTTAAAGGGAAACTAAAGGCAATGAAAACAACGTTACACCAGAAAACAGAACATTCCTTTCCAATACCCTAAGGGAGACACAGTGACCATACAATAGCAGTACACTGAAACAAGTAATGGGGCTGAGCTTGTTTGGCTTTTAAGATCTCAGGGGCTGGAAACATGTGCTAGGGTCATGAGGCAGTACCACTTTTCATTTCTCTCTCGCTTTACCTCTCTCTGAATGACTAATGACTGAATGTGATGTTTATAAGCATCCCTCCCTCTCTCTTTGACTCTTCAAGAACGGCGTGTGCTGGGCCTAGCTTATGTTTCATTCACACTCTGCTCTAGGCTAAAAACCTTATGCGCTCGTGCTAAACCACAAACCATTTTGAAGTCTTGCCACAGCCAGATTGTTTTACCACTATTTGTAAGATGTACATATTAGCTAAACAGAGAGTCGTGTTATGGTATAATGGTTCATGTTTGTAGACTATATTCCAACACTTTTTTTTAGTCTAAATTTAATACATACAGATACACTACCAAGTTTATATTTTATAAATTAACCTGTTACTATAATGGAACTTGATGACATGATGTAACTTTTTCCATTCTCGATTCCAGGTTCAAACTGAACTGAACTTTCAAATGCAGTGTGTTTATTTAAATTATTAAGATTATCTAAAAGTTGTCTGTTATGCTCAAATTGCTCTCTCTAACAATCTAACAAAAATCCAACGATCACACAGTTACTGGGTATCAGACTGGTGCCATCTCTAGCTACTTAGACCAACATTTAAAGGTTTATGTATATATGTATATCGTCGCTGTCCAAAGAAAAACAGGTATCTCCAAAATGGAAATTTTACAAAAAAAAAAACCTCATTAAATTTGAATGGAAGTCAATGGAACCAGACGTCTTTCCAAGCAGTTTTGGGCCATTTCTGTTGGTCCATTCTTCATGGAATTTCCACACAGTGTAAACAGCAGCTCATGTGATCACATAAAAGTAAAAATCAACAAAAATGGAGATATATGTTTTTCTTTGGACAGCGGCAATATATATATATATATATATATATATATATATATGCATCTTTTGGAATAATACATTTCTGTACGTTCATATCGATTAACTCAATGACTTCTATCTTCTTTAGAGTTACTAACCAATTTACTGCCATGTACATATTTGCCACAGCTGATACATAAAGATATTTAAGGCGTTTAATTCTAAAAAGATTCTTTAAACTCCCAAAAATCATTTTCTGGTGAACCATCAAAGCAAATTTTATGGCATTACACTTTTCCTGTCTTTGCCCTTTGTGGGTAAACAGAGATAAAGAATAGGACATCTCATTCTCGCAATGGATATACCCTGGAGGATGAAGTGACATTTGGCCTTGTGACATTCTCTTTGAGTCACCAAGTCATTCTTCAGCCACACAGTGGAATTAAAAGACTATAATAATTTTGTTAAAAAGGCCTTAGTGTGATTATTAGTATTACTCCAGAGGAGGTTGTTAAGGCAGAAGGTTATGGTGCAGTGTCGGAGAGCTGGGGCGTGTGTTAGAGGGTACGTCTGTTGGAGAGTGAGAAGAGGGTACTTAGGCAGAGACAGCGAACAGACATGAAGACAGGCAGAGGCTGAATCACAGCCACACGTCCAGCCTGGCCTCTTTAATCTAATTACAGACCAGCGCGGCAGGGCAGCCACTCGCTTATAATGATCTGGAAAACGACCACTGTGGTCTTGGTTTCTGACACATGCAGACACACCTGCAAGCACCCAAACACAGCTAAACCACACTCCTAATCACACTCACACACACAAACACACATGTCTGTGCAGTTATTAATATATAATATGCTACCAGCAGGCTATCCGGAGCCAATATGTACCAATTCCCAATGTAAACAATACATACATAATGCATTCCAACTAAACAGAACTTGGCATGAACAGGCATAGTGTAACTACTGTACGCCTCTATCAGAAAGACTAGGGTACTACAGTATAATCAGCTTTCTCTGGAGACTAAAGGGCTTTATATAATCTCAGGGTAGATGTGTTACCCATGATTATCCTTCAGACATGACAAGAGCCATGCAAGACACATGCAAGATGTATGCAAGACATACCATCAGATTACAAACGTAGCAGACTGATAGTGACACTTCTTGAAAATGAGGAACTGTCTCTCACTTTACACAGTAAAAAGGAATTGGAACGAACTGTCTGCTTTTCATTCAAAGTGCTGTAGCAGACTGTCACTAATTCATTAGTACAGGGTCATTGGGAGTGCTTATATATGTCGCCACTTTTACTGAGGATACTTTGGGCTTTTGTTAATAACTGATTCTGACGGATCTCCCCTGGAGTATATATCATACATCGATAGCTTGCATATCATCCTTCACTCTTTGTCCTCTTGATGTAGGCAAACAAACATTGAAAGTTTGCCATTATCATCTTATTATCATTATAATCAAGGACACTTGAAACAAGACAGAAGAGGTGATCGAAGAGATGCTAGGACATGCAGACAGTCTGCTCTCATGCTTCCTTTTTGGTACCTCACATGGTGCAAAGACCAGGACTTAGAAGAAAGGCAAATACAGTAGACAGCCTGAAATGCAGCATACAGGTGTCAACCCAGTAAACTCAGTAATGAAATTTGACTGTGTGTTAAGTCTGCATATAAAAAATATACAGCAAAAACTGCTGATTTAATTGCTTGCTGCACAAAACCAACACATTTGCATATATCTGCCTAGTCAGCTTGCAGCACTTTGTCTTCGCCCATTCAAGTGACAAAAAGTATTTTAGCTTTGCATGCTATTTATATAAGACATAACATAACTGTATAGACCAATCAGCACAGAGGTCATTTACATATATCAGTCTAAAAGACACAAAGAGATCCCAAAAGACTTCTGGGGAGAAATATTAATACAAATTGGCCCTTTAAATGATAGAGCCTTCAGTCACATGACCCTGTATTTGATTGCACATTCACACAAATTACTCAAAACTTCAAAACCCTCCACACAAGACTTTAAAGGACATGAATGGACAATAACCAGCACACTATCACACCTATAGTCTACAGTCGCCTAGCCTGGACTAGACAGTAAGTGTGCAACAGTTTTAATAAAGTATTAAAAAGTGTACGGAATTACAAACAACATAAAATTAAACCAGTGTAAATGCATTACTGAGGCTGTGCTGTGCTGAGGGAAGTCTTGCTTTAAAGCAAAAATATCATCATCGCATAGATGTTCAGAATTGACTGATATGTCAAGCTGATATTAGGTGACGTGCTTACTGTGTTCAGCTCAGAATGTTTAAATGATGCTACCCTATGACAGTTTTACATTCCTCTGTATGGCAACTGTATGAGTCAACATGGTCCCAGTTTCTATATGTTCATATATCAGCCTTAGCCCAAAGTTCCCATGTCAGAGAATCTAGG
This sequence comes from Prochilodus magdalenae, assembly GCA_024036415.1. Lineage (NCBI taxonomy): Eukaryota > Metazoa > Chordata > Actinopteri > Characiformes > Prochilodontidae > Prochilodus > Prochilodus magdalenae. The sequence goes on from JAMWET010000950.1 coordinate 565,175, forward strand.
TAGGGCTGCACGATATATCATTTCAGCATCACCACTGCAATGTGCCGGTGTGTAATACATACACTGCAGGACCTGCAATGTCAAGTAAACCAAATTAAATGACAGAAGAAAAACCTGCATTTTTACTGGACATCTGATTTAAGGCTTCTCAGGTACACAGAGAAGAGTAGTCATACCGCTCACCTGCTTTTGTGTTTGGTGCACTGAGACCCATTACAGAACATTAAAGTTCAGGAAAACAACATGCTTCACTCTCACACAAGCGTGTCAAAACTTCAACTGTTTAATTATGTTTGTTTGTATCCCAATCATTTACTAGTGAATAATGTTTATATATGATTGCCATGTCAGCTTTTTAGACATAGTATGAACTATAACAGTCTATGTAGTGGAGCTCGAATACAGACATTTTGAAAAAGTGCTGCTGTTGGAACAAACCTCACGTTTACAGGAGAAGGAAAAACATCGCCCGTCTGTTCAGGCTTTTGGCCATATAACTTGAGGCCACTTATCCTGGTCCATTCACCACGGAATGTACACACGATGTAAAGCGCACATGCGATGTACAGGTAATATCAGAATAATATTAAAAAAGATCCAAAAACTGGTTTCACACCTGAAACACTAGCTACGTGTAGCTACACCCCGAATACCCGGCGGGGTTCAGGCTCAGTGAACACCTGCTGGCTGAGTTAGCGGGACGGTAATGAATCTTAGAAGACAAAGAGAAGCAGGACTCACCCCCGCCATTTTTCTGACACAGGTAGGGGAATCTCCACACATTGCCGAGTCCCACGGAGAAGCCGACCTGCGCGAGGATGTACTGCAGCTTGCTGTTCCACGCAGGTCTCTCCTCCTCACCTCCGCACGCGCCCTCCTCCGCCTCGCGCGCCTTCTCCTCCGCCGCCGCGCTCACGGCCAGCGTGCTCTTCTTGAACGAATCGTCGCACGGGTCCTCGTTGGAAAGCAGGTCTTTGACAGACTCCGTGACATCGTCATCGTCAAGCTCTCCTCTCTTGACGGCTTTGCTGTTTTTGGGCATTTGAGAGCTATGGTGGTGAAAAAGTCTCTCTCTGTTTCTCCTGTGTGGTGGGCGAGGGGAAGGGAGCTGGGTTACCTTAGCTCTTCACGGGTGGTCAGAGGAACGGAGGCTGGGTTTGTGCGTTATGGATGGAGGGTTGTGTCTAACAATTATCTCCTCATTGTCACAAAAACGGGCTGCAGAAAGAAAGAACTGTGAGTTATACCACGTGGTCATCCATGCCATCAGCGTTAGAGGGTTAATATGCTGTTTCTGGGCTAAAAGACGCCGTGCAGGAAACGTCGTTTATTTAGAGACAGTGTGTGGAATATCTGACACAAAAATAATTTATGCAGTGTTATCATGTGATTTTAGGACTATAATATACAGAGGCGTGTCTAGACGACCTTCTGTGTGATATCTATAGGACAGAATATCCATAAATGAAGTCACGTGCACAGCCCAGGTATGGTCTACGGTGTTCTCTTTGTACGCAAAACCTGCCAACCCCTGCTGGAGTGGAGTGAGGTGACTGAGGGGCTTGTTCCGAAATTGACTGTGTGTGTTACCGGAGCTGGCCCTGCACGAGGTTCATTTGCATACGAACCCAAACACTCCTCAGCATCGCGCAGCGGCCACACAGAGAAAAGCACTCTGTACTGAAACCCTAAAAAGCCCTCTCTTTAATACGATACCGGTATTTCACACAGAACACGAATCTCTGTTACACAGAACCAACGCGGTAAGCTAACGCTGATCTGCACAGCGCTCCATAAACCCACAGCCTGGTTGTGATGCTGCAGCCTATCCCTGCGCTCCATCGCGGCTTACAGGCCATTAACAGCTCTCATCTGTCCCAGATTAGCCTCCACCTTTCAATTTAACCAAAGCTTCCTGAATATCGACCCTAAAACACCATCCGGACCGTGTGCTGTTCTGTGAGCTCCTCTGAATAGGCTCTAGCCTGTGGCTTAGGCTTTTTTAAACATTTCACCCAGTCGAATACCAGCATTTATTTCCTTCCCACATTGTCTGGGTAATGGTGAGAATGTATTGGTCGAGCAAACGCATCAATAAAAACATATATAACCGATATTTAATGTTCAGTAAAATAAACGGATTGTTTGTTGTTAATCAGCAGATATATTACAGGATTAGTCTACCGTTAGATCCCCGCCCAAATTCCGAGTGCCATCCATGTGGGGTATTTCATCATACACTGCACCCACCGCATCCTTCCGCACATGAGCAACAAAACCATCATAAAAAGACAAAACGCGGATCTTACCTTTTCACCAATCAACAAAACAGCCCAGTGAGGACCACAGTCTGCCTACAGCTCTGTATAATTTCTCAGATTATAATCTGTGATAGTACGAGTTTGTGAGCGCTGCGCATCTCTTCTCCTGCATCTAATTCTGATGGTCCTGCCGGTGCTGCTCACAAGACGCTTCGTCTGGACTGACATCAATGACCAGCTCTGTGGGGGTGTTGCGAAGCTTAGAACAGCTGAACGCTAAAAAATAAACGGGAACGTTTTCATGTCGTCGATAAAAGACAAACAACTGTGTGTGCTTATATGATAATAATGTGCATCTGCTTATAAGGGACGTCTTTAAAGGTGGGGACGATATTTCTGATGGAAATCCCCCCTCCGCACTAGGCGAGTGGTTCAGTCTACTACAGTGCACACGCTGATACAAGATGTTCATGTGGGCGGATTTTGTTCTTGGGGCCATGTGCCGGCGATATCCCGCCTTTTATCAATCCTGTTGCTAAGAAAGATGGTCATTCCACAAAAACACCTTTACTGACACAATAAGAGGGCGAGGCTCAGGAGCAAGAGAATGTCTAGAGATACCCAGTCGGAACATAAGCTACCTGTCCTGGGATGCTAGGTTAACTGTGGTTGTAGGAAGGCTTATAAATATGCTGTATTGTACAAGCTATGTCTTTGTCGTCGTGGTATCTCTCTCTCTCTCTCTCTCTCTCTCTCTCTCTCTCTCTCTCTCTCTCTCTCTCTCTCTCCTGTTCTCCATCTCTCTCTCTCTCTCTCTCTCTCTCTCTCTCTCTTTTCCCCCTCTTTCTCCATCAGTGTCTCCCCCTGTCCCGACCGGCGCAGGAGAGGATGTATAGCCCGAATGAGCAGCGCGCTGCTGAGCTGCTTTTCCAAGCTGCGTTTGATCTCTGAGCTTTTTTGTCCTATGGGCTCCACCATTTCACAGCTTTGCCTCCACCAATCGGTGCAAACCTAAGCGGACAAAGATATTGATTTAGCCTGACAGTGCATTTCAGATGTGAGGCAGCCTCTCTGCTTCGTACTGTAGTGTAGGAAGTGATGACCTGAGTGCTAGTATGACACTGTCTGTTATCAGTATGAGCTTGACAAGCAACTAATGAATCCAAACTAGCTGATAGACACATGCTGTTACACAGTTCTATCTATCTATTCTGTGTGCCTGTCTGTTTATTTGTCTGTCTGTCTATTTTTAGTTTACTATTTTATTTGTCTATGAAGCATAATAACAGAAAGATAAAGTGCCCAGTTATATATATTGGGATGCAAAGAAGTCCTTCATGCAATCTTGGCAAATTACAGTCATATAGTGCAGAAACAAGACCTTTACACTGTACAACTAATCAGTCAGCTTGGGATCGTTGTCAGGGCCATTGTGAATGGTTAACATTAGGGTTTTGTGGGCAATGTATATAAACCAGTAGGATAAAAGGTGAATGACAATCACTCAAATCATATTACATTTCTGTATTGCTCAGATATTTTAGCAAAGTATATTATATATGTATATATATACATTGTATATATATGTATATGTACATGTATAAATATATATTAATAAGAATAATAATTTAAATATATTTTAAGTAACCTGTATCTCGACCACAGTTCTTCTTAGTCAGTACTAAACTGGGCCTGGTATTCCTTTAAGGATTTCTCTCAGCACATTAAATAATACCGTAGTTTACTATTAAGGTTAGACGCATGTATCAGATTGGAAATCAGGGGTCATGTTAGTATAAGGTTGGAAATGAACAGGGGACACAGAGAAACTAGTACACAATAAGCAGCATATGCTATCAGAGTGAGACCTTTATTTATATGTTAAGAAAATTAGGAAAAATAATATTTTTTAGATCAAAAGCTTTTGGCAGTGGCAGTGGAAATGCAGTGACATGTCAGAAATCAATGAAATGTGAAAGTACATGTGAAACTCATGAATTCCATTTTTGTCATTGCATGCAATTATTTGTAATGGGACACGATGTATGACGCACTTCTATAATGCTGCCATGTGCTTCAGGTCTTGGACACCTTTCCGTGGATAGCAATTTAAGAATGGTTTTAAAGCATGTGATCATGACAAACACTTGGTCTGTCACAGATGGCAAGTTTCTTTCCGTACCTGCTCAATGATTAATGCCTTAACCTGAACCTGACTCTGGTAATCTGAACCTTCTCTGCTGTCACGGGTTTCACTGACCAGCATTTTTAGCACTAATAGATGGTCATGTTATAGATAAAGGATGGTTCATGCTGTGTGTCATAACAAAGCCACTTAAAGCATATACTGAGGAAAGATCAGCAGTAGCCACCTCACTGTGAAGAAGGTACAGGTTCAACATAATACATAGTATGTCACATAGCTCTTTCTTAATGGATTTTAAAGCTTAGCTTCTTTATCAGGGACATTTAGGAGTCCTCATAAACGGAACATATTTAATTTAAACTCAGTAAAACCAATGCATTTCACATGGTAATGCCTCATGGGTGTTTATGTACCTGCATCCATGTGTATACATTTTCTGTACAAAGCAGAACAGTTTGTGTCACAACACAAACACGTTTTATTTTTTTCATCTTATTTTAGCCCAATAGTGACAGTCAACAGATGTTACAGTATGTTGTGTGGCATCTGGTGATGGAGTTAGGCATGTTATATCAGGCAACATCTTCACATTAGTGGGCAAAACCAGATGATCTGAACAGCTCTATTTGGAAAGACCAGGTGAATGCTGCCGCTTGCACTTGTCCATGTATCCAACAACTGCTAACCTTAATTGATTATATCAGACAGAATTCACTCCTAGATTAGTAATGGAAAATCAGAACTGTGCAAGTTTCTCTTTCCTATTAGGCAGCAAGAGTTGTAGTATGACATATTTGATTTGATATTCCTTACTTAACTTTGTGTGACCTGTGTTTTGACTATTTACAATGCAATGCAGAAAAGATATACAGTGGTGTGAAAAAGTGTTTGTCCCTTCATGATTTCAGATTTTTTTTGCATGTTTGTCACTTTTAAATGTTTCAGATCTTCAAATAAATTTAAATATTAGTCAAAGACAACACAAGTAAACACAAAATGCAGTATTTAAATGAAGGTTTTTATTATTAATGGTGAAAAATTCAATCCTACATGGCATGTGTGAAAAAGTGTTTGCCCCCCAGTGGCCTGATTACTGCCACACCTGTTCTCTATCAAGAAATCACTTAAATAGGACCTGCCTGACAAAGCGCAGTGGACCAAAATACTCAAAACTAGACACCATGCCAAGATCCAAAGAAATTCAGGAACGAATGAGAAAGAAAGTAATTGAGATCTATCAGTCTGGAAAAGGTTATAAAGCCATTTCTAAGGTTTTGGGACTCCAGCGAACCACAGTGAGAACCATTATCCACAAATGGTGAAAACGTGGAGCAGTGGTGAAACTTTCCAGGAGTGGCCGGCCAAAATTACCCCAAGAGCGCAGTGATGACTCATCCAAGAGGTCACAAAAGACCCCACAACAGCATCCAAAGAACTGCAGGCCTCACTTGCCTCAGTTAAGGTCAGCGTTCATGACTCCCCCATAAGAAAGAGACTGGGCAAAAATTGCTTGCATGACAGAGTGTCAAGACGAAAACCACTGCTGAGCAAAAAGAACATTAGGGCTTGTCTCAATTTTGCCGGAAAACATCTTGATGATCCCCAAGACTTTTGGGAAAAAACTGGACTGATGAGACAAAAGCTGAACTTTTTGGAAGGTGTGTGTCTTATTACATCTGGTGTAAAGTAACACTGCATTATAGAGAAAGAACATCACACCTACAGTAAAATATGGTGGTGGTAGTGTGATGGTCTGGGGCTGTTTTGCTGCTTCAGGACCTGGAAGGCTTGCTGTGATAAATGGAAGCATGAATTCCGCTGTCTACCAAAAGATCCTGAAGGAGAATGTCCGGCCATCTGTTCATGACCTCAAGCTGAAACGAACTTGGGTTCTGGAGCAGGACAATGGTCCAAACACACCAGCAAGTCCACCTCTGAATGGATAAAGAAATACAAAGTGATGACTTTGGAGTGGCCTAGTCAAAGTCCTGACCTGAATCATATTGCAATGCTGTGGCATGACCTTAAATTGGCGGTTCATGCTAGAAAACCCTCCATTGTGGCTGAATTACAACAATTCTGCAAAGATGAGTGGGCCAAAATTCCTCTACAGCACTGTGAAAGACTCAATGCAAACGCTCGATTGCAGTTGTTGGTGCTAAGGGTGCCCCAACCAGGTTTGGCGCAACTAGGTTTAGGGGGCAAACACTTTTTCACACAAGGCCATGTAGGTTTGGATTTTTTTCTCCCTTAATGATAAAAACCATTTAAAAACTGCATTTTATTTTTGCTTGTGTTGTCTTTGACTAACATTTAAAGTTGTTTGTTGATCTGAAATATCTAGGAGTGACAAACATGCAAAAAAAAAAACAAATCATGAACACTTTTTCACACCACTGTATTATATAGCTCTAGTCACTGTGAAACTGTTAAACGGTCCATATCCTGGAAAGCCACAACTTGCCTTTATTTTTTGCAAGTGTTTTGTTTAATGTAGTGTGTAATGTAGTATGTCAACACTGTTAAAGTTTCAAAATGTAATGTTCGATCCCCAGTCTATATAGTCTCTATATGGAAACGAAGCTGCAAAAACAAAAAACAAACAAAAAAAACATCCAGTTTTATATATATATATATATATATATATATATATATATATATATATATATATATATATATATATATATATATATATATATATATCACAGAAAACTACACATTTTGTTCATTCATTCATCTTCTGAGCTTCTTATTCTTCTGTGGGGTGGTGGGTACAGGAAACAACCTGGAAAGACTGCCAGTTCACCAGAAAGCAGACATGCAGGCATATGCATTTACTCAGATGCTCCTCTGAGGCAATTTAGCATCTCCAAATCAGCTAACTGCATGTCTTTGGACTGTGGAGGGAGAACTTGCAAATTCCACACAAATGGCCAATGTTAATGGCATGTGACGGTTGCATTGCATTAACATACTATCAGTTTAAATGGGCTTTCTCTCAAATTCCTGTTAAAGATAGTTTACAATGATAGGATTAATAACAATGTGGTGATAAAGCTCTTTTCACAGAAATACTGTCCTGTGTCTATGGTTCACTTCAGTCACAGTACCTGAAGAGAGCAAAACATTGGAAGTCCTAAAGGGATCCACAGGAAGGGATTTTAAAAGGAATGAAAACAAAATAAGTGTTATGTAAGTAATATGTGCAGCTGCTAGTAAACACTGCAAGGCAAAGGGAATTACACTTTAATAACATTTCATGTGTCCTGTGGATGAAAAAATGCCATTGAGTCATTGTACTGTAGTTACAATATTTATATTGAACATTTAGTTAAAATTAACTTAAATACAACATTTTATACAACACTTAAATACAACATTTTATACAACACTTAAATACAACATTCTGCATGCACAATTACTGTTTTGCATTTAACATATTGTGTAGACAAACATAAAATGCCACCTGTGCAATGTTGTTTAGAAAAGGTTAAACTCAGATAATCCAGTAAATAAACATTGTGCACTAAGGTTAGCAGAAAAATGCCAGAGTGAAGTTTGTTCTATATAGAGGATGTGCTAATATCTTTTCACATAGAAAGTCGTATAGAGTCGGAAGAGACTGAAACTTTGCTTATGACTGTAGAGTGGCACAGGAGTAATGCAAGCACATGCTTTTAAATAGATCTGTCTGTACAATATTGACATATTTGAGAGTCATAGATTGTTTTTAATGAGAAAACCATTAAACATAAGTCTACATTTAAAAATGCAGAATTTAGTAATTATTCTGTTACTTAGAATCTCATGTGCAAAAAGGGACTGTAGAGGATTTTTTAATAAGAGCCAATGCATGTTTATTTTCAACTTTGGAATTATGTATCATATGATGTAGGTAAATGAATGATGATATATCTATATAGGAGACTCAAGAAATTAAAAATAAATAGAATTATATTAATGTCCATACTATTCATACCCTAATGCTTTATCCACAGAGGATCAACCTCCTTGGAAGTGTCCAAAGAGTTAGCAGTACAGACCCAGCAACATAGTGACCTTTATTTCAGCCTGTAATCTGAATGGAAACGATCAGCTTAATGAGTGCTGGCCAGATAATGGCTACAGACCAGTAACAGAAAACCCTTGACAGTGCAAACACAGGGACCCTATCCAAACTTGAGCTCCGTTTGGAGCCAAGCCGCCTTTGACTAGTCTAATCTGCAGTATAAATCTGCAGCCTCGGTCTGTCTGGTCCCTGTCTGGGTTGTGTGCTCTTAGACAAAGAGCTCCGGACACCTTGCCCATTGACAAAGGGGTGGATCCCACTCTCCTCTAATCGGAGTGGACAAGGCTTGCTGATGGGGCCTTTTTGAGCAATTGAACTTGGTAAATTCTCCTTACAGATCTGATGAAACATGGACAGACTTCAACAACCGACTAGTGCAGTGAGTGAAGTGGTGCAGCCGCACAGAAAATCCAAATGGGACAGCTTTAATGTTGAGGTTGTTGGATTTGAAGGCACTCTTTTTTGGCATTTTTCTAGGTATTGGTCGACAGAACATTAGAAATATTACTGCATGGTGGCAGTGGGTCATCACAATCATCAAAGCCTGAACGCCAGTAAAGCAGGTTGGATTGACTTGCACTCAGAAATATACACCAGAGTTAAGATCATCAAGCCAATGTAAGTCTAAGGTCATTTTCTTCTCTACTAGTGCTCCTTCAGGAGGAGTGCTGCTTTCAGTTCTTGTTCAGTATACACGTCACACAGGAAGTCATATGCTAATCCTTTCTGATGAAATATCCACTCCTAGTTACATCTCTGAGAGAGCTGAGCCAATAGGCTCCATCCCAGCATCACTTAATGAAATCTTGTAGTGTTGTGGGGCTTCACTTAATTTTACATTTTACTAATGCATTTTATCTGTGGATGTGAATCAGGCAAACTGAAGGACTTTCCATTGTTTATAAAATTCTTTGGATGAGATAAATAAAGTCATTTGTAATAAACGGTCTGGTAAGAAATTATTCATTTGTAGAGAAAATTACAGAGTGTCCAAAACCACAAGTAAAACCACACAAATATTTAATATTTATTTTTTAATGTAATGTTATTTATGTTAAAATAAGATCAAATCTGAAAAAAAAGAGTTTTCTATGTTTCTGTTTCTATTCTTCTAAGTATTTGGTCCAATAATCAATACATTATTCAACTATCAAAATAGTAATTTGTGGCAGTTTCTCTGGAACAAACCCTTACTTTACTTTACCCTTTACTTGGTGTAACTCACTCATTCCGGGTCCTTGTCTGAAAGGCTGCGTCCGACTCAGTGGGTAGTAGGTGCACACGGCTGGTGTAAGTCCAGTCATTGTATGGATGTGTGGTGGAGTACGTGGTGTCGGCCGCAGCTAAACTCCTCTAGCCAAGTAGTTTGTCCCTCGCGCCACCCTGTATCGTTGGTTGCTATAGCGACAGAGAGCCACAGAGACGCGAGCTCGAGCAGGTGCCGTGGGCTCCTCGGTGTTAGTTGGAGACGTATGACCCCAATATGTGGATAAATGTGCCTACTGCTTACATTTAGTCCAGACTCCATCAAGCGCAAGGTATTTCATTACATTACCGTGTCTTTATGCTCATGTCGTAGGATATAATGAAATTTAAAAGCGTTGTTACGTCGTGACGTTTTAGCCTCTGACCTCCTCCCAGGCTGTGTATGCTAGCTAGTTAGCTGTTATCTGTTAGCTGGCTATTAGTGATGCTGACTGACCTCTATGACTTCTATAAACGCTCATCTCTCTAGATGACAGTTTGAGTCTGGTGCTGCGTAGTGAACCATTAAATACATATGATGTGAGCCAGACATCTTAAGGTTTTAATGCCGGTAGCACCCTGACAGAAAACCATAACACAGCTAATGACTATAATTCCAGAGATGTTTTTATTCTAAAATGTATTTTTCACTTCATGGCTTAGGGATACATGCAGGGCTTTGTAAGGTACAGCAGTAGTTTCTTTATGTGCAATGTACATTTTTACATCAGAGCACTCTGAGTGAGTTTGTTTAAATGTCAGTGTCAGTTTTACAGAGATTTTAAAAAATATCGAATGAAAGCAGTTTTTAGACCTAATAGTTTTGTACTACAATTCAATTCAATTCAATTCAATTCAATTCAATTCAATTCAATTCAATTCAATTCAATTCAGTTCAACTTTACTGTCATAATACCAATACAGGGTTGTACAGTATAATGAAACAGTCAGGCTCCTTCTCCAGTGCAGTATAAGAATATATGAGTATATATATAAATAGTGTCGTGCAAAGACAAATAGACAAAAAACAATGTGCGTAAAAAAAACTCTCTACGACGTGTAAAGTGTAAGAGCAGTGTCAGTAAGTGTTTTTGTAAACAGTATAGATATATAAAGTGTACAGTGCAGGTAGTAAAGAAGCTTAATGTTCAGGTAACAGTTAAATTGCTTAGTACAAGTGTTCAGTATAGAAAAATAAATATAGATAATGAATGCATAGCTGAGATGTTCAAGTATACAGAATAAAGATAAAACAGTCTTGTGAGGTAGTGGAACGCAGTATGTGCTGGGGTGATCTGGGCTGTATCATTACAATCTTTAGTGTTGTAGTCATGTTCTGGTAAGTGCTGCCGGTGTGACCAGTTTGATAGCTCTAGTTGGACAGCTCTTGTAGTGGTTTATTATAAAGATGCTTTGATTTTTATTTGAGTCTTTAAAAAATTAACTGGGGTATGGGTTTAGAATAGCTACTGCATTCATCCTTACTCAGTAATTAAAGTCAAAATGTCATAATCACTGGGAAGGGACTGTTTGTGTTGAAAAGAGAATGAAGGTGTTTTTGAACAGAATGGTTCCCAGTAGTAATGGCAGGCAGAGCAGCTATATCTTTCAGAAGATAAATGCAGAGAACAGTAATACTTTTGTTCCTTCACCTTCAGGTGAAGTATATATTAAAGGAATACCGTTCTCCATGTTCTTTATTCATACATACACTGTTACCTGTCAGGTGAGCAGTGTCTGTCTCTGTGCACATGCCTGTGATGAGGGCTGGAAGTGGCAGAGCTGTCAAGGTCTTGCTTTAACTGAATTATTTAAAGTCTGAGGACTTTCAGATCAGCAGATAATTCCTGTATCACTTGCAAGAATATAGAAGGCGGGTCTGAGTCAGATGTGCTACATTTTGATGAGATCATGTTTGAGGTTTCCTCACCTAGTGCAGATGTTAGTTGATGGAGCAAGAGTAGAGTCAGCAACTCTAAGAGCCTTCTGTGCTCATTCTTACTTACATGCCAGGGATAGGGCTTCAGCTTAGATGGTGGCATGATGCTCAGACTGAAGGACTAGGCCCAGCTTAACAACAAATCACCAAAATTGCTGATATCTATAGAGGCATAGGTAGGAAGGGATGCAGGTTACAGTGAACTAGTTTAACTTCTTTATTTGCAAACCAAACAGCTCTGGACAGCACAGGTAGTGTGCTACTCCTAGACACATTGCATGCTACCTTGTCTCCTGTGTCACTGGGTTACTGGACCCTCTGGAAAATCCAAACATAGAAACAAAAATACTGATAAGTACTTAAAAATGAAAAGTGCTTACTAGTTTATTTGTGGAAAATTGTTGATAGTATGTGCCCTACTGTTAACCACCTGGCAGATTTTGATTAGTGTGATTATTATTTAAGGATGGACTCAGAAGATGGACTCATAGAACAGGCCATTGATGAGGAGCTGAAAAAGCTAAGCCTAAGTCTTTCAGATATTTCTGATGTGGATTCAAATAATGACACAGAAAGTGAGGATGACTTCACTACATCTAATGGAAAGGTATGTATAAAAAAAACGTAATTTGTAGCATGGAACCTGTGTAGCTATCTAGATAATGAGAAAGCTCTTCTCATCAGTATTCTTTTAGGAATCTGTCTTACTTCTGTGATAATTACTTAATCTTTATTCTAAGTAGTCAAATCAAGTTTTTGTAGCTGGCATTTATTTTCTTCTGATTGTTTTATTGTGTTGTACCTTTCAAAATACAGCTGGAGAATGACTTTCCTGAGTCAGTGCTAACCTATTTTGAAGCTTCACGTAACAGAGTGAATACCTTTGAACAGCTGATCCTTGAAGATCTTAATGAAAACGGTGAGATATGTGTACATCGTGTACACTATAAATTGCAAAAGTTTTTATGCAAAGTTATGATATTGTTCTTGTTCACTTTATGTGCAGATACAACATATACTGAGCTGTCTCATCAAAATCATTTTGAGAGTCTTCTAAATGAACTTGCTCATAATCCTGAGGAGGATCTCATGAAGCTGAAGGAAAGGGTGAGTGATGCATAAAAAAAATAAAACCCTGAGTCACTGCTAAGGAAAGGAAGAGCCAGTGAATATATTGAATGTGCTTGGTCTGGAATGGCAGTATGACACAGAAATGAATCAGAGACCAATAAAATACAAATAAACTAAGTTCATTTTGTATCTTTGTGATGCTGGTGGATGTCTTATGAAGTTGTAATGAGCCATTAAAAAAAAATCCATGTATGTTTATGCATTCTCAGATCATTTGTGAAATTGAGGAGCATGTAGCTGAAATGAGTGAAGCTGATGGGAGTTGCCGGGAAGACACTAAGCCTGAACAGCATGTGAATGATGGTTTGTTTACATATTGGAATTATAACCGAATTACAGCCCTCATTTTGTCTTTTTTTTTTTCTTAGTCCAAATATATGCCATTTTATCTTCCATGGTTTACCATTTAGAATGTCACTTACATTTCCCTATATCATATGACTAGTACTGAAATCAATGCATTGCTTTTGTGCCCTCCTAAGATATATTAATGAACAAACCTCTCAAATAAATATAATTAAAATCAGTGATGATGTATTTCGATAATCCACCACTAGATGCCCTCCTTGTAAAAGGTACAGTTGCTTATGTAAGACAGGGTACAGTTTGTCCTGGACTACTTATTTGTGCGTGTAATCTTTTTAACAGGATGTACATTGCAAAGATTTGTGTTGATTTCAGAAACTGAAAGGCAGCTCATCGATGAATGGAAAGAGCTGGAAGAAAAACTGAAGAAAGAGGAAGAGCAGAGATTGACAGAGCTGGAAGCTGAGAGGAAGCGCTATTTAAACTCAGCAAGAGAGGAGGAGGAAAAGAGAAGGCGCCAACTTGAGAAGTTTGAGGATGAGCTAAGGAAAATAGAGAAAACTGGTTTGGTAAGATCATCTGTGCAGTAGCATGAAACTGCAAGTAAAACACTCTTTGTTTTTTTAAGTAAGTAAAATGCTTTTTTGAAATCAAGAAAAACTAAAATCATATTTAATAAGAATCACACAGAAGCATTAAAACCTAAATATAAAATCCATATTTTTTAGTATTAAGTGTGTCCATATATCAGTTTACACTACATTACAACCTTCCATCCTTTTCAGGAGACTTGATTCAGTTTCCCAAATAAGTCATGATAACTCATGACATGTAACCAGCACACTCAGTGATGTTGAGATTGTGTTTGATGTGTGTATGTATATATGATGTGTGTATATATAGTATATTTTATGTTTTATTCCAATATGATTGGAAATAAATGAAGGGTACTATGTCTTACATTTCCCTCATAATTTATCAAGTAGATGCTGTTGGTGGCTATAAGTGGTAACGTTTTGGCTATATTTTCATAGTGTGAAATTTCTGAACATCTGGAAGGGGTCAGCCATTCAAAAGAAAGTATTCAACTCGAGCTGGCCGAACAGCAGGTAAGTTTCAGTACGATGATCTCACTCTCAGGTAAAAACTGGCTGCCTGAGTAGATGTGAATTTCTCATTATGTTTATGTCTGATTCGTCTCAGGAGGTGATCATGAAATTAGAGGTCCAGTTGGAGGAGGAGAGGCATGCATATGAAGAGGCACAGCGGGAGGGGAAAAAGAAAAGTAAGCTTCAGCAGTGTGGAGCAGCTATCAAGCTCCAGGCAGCTTTTAGAGGAGTCTTGGTACGTCGTTGGAGCAAGAATGAGCTGATCAGGAGGAGAGAAGAGGTGAGGAGGAGACAGGAGGAGATAGAAAAGAGGAAAAGGAGGAGAGAAAAGGAGGAAAGAATGAAGAGGTTGTGGGAGGAAGAGAAAAAGAGAGCAGTGGCAGAGGAGCAGCGTGAACAGGAGGAACTGGAATTGAGAAGAGCTGAGTATGAGAAAGCCAAGGAACAGGAGCGCCATCGTCTGGACAGAGAGCGCAAGCTGGAAGAAAAGAAAAGACAAGAGGAAGAAGCAAAGAGGATGGACGATGAGAGAAAAAGGAAGGAGGATGAGGAAAGGAGAAAAATAATGGAAAAGGAGCAAAAAGAGGAAGAAAAGAGGCGATTAGAAGAGGAAGCGAAAAAGCAGGAGGTGGAAAAGATGAACAAAAAACTTGAAAGTAAGGAAATGCAGAAAGAAGGAATACAACTAGAGGAAAAGCAGAGCAAAGGGGAGGGGAATAGAATAGGGAGAAATGAGGAGCGAGGTAGATGGGGAATGGAGGAGAGAAGAATAAGGGAGAAAGAAAGGAAGAAAATAATGGAAGAGCACAGAATGGAGGAGGAAAAACGGCATGTAGAGGATGAGTTGAGAAAAAGAAAAGAGGAGGCAGAGAAGAAGAGAGAAGAATTTGAAAGCAAGCAAATGCAGACAGAAAGTAAACAACTTGAGGAAAAGGAGGGTAAAGAAGTGGAGGAGAAAGTGAAAGAGAAAAATGAGGAGAGAGATGGACAGAAAATGGAGGAGAGAAGAATAAGGGGAGAAGAAACAGGGAAAATAATAAATCAGGAAAACAGAAGCGTAGAGGAGCAAGTGAGGAAAAGTAAGGATGCCAAGAGTAGGAAGTTGGAGGAAGAGGAAAATAAAAGGATAAAAAGCATAGTAAAGCAGGAAGAACAAAGAACATGTCTAGTAGAAAAGGAGAGCAGAGAGGAGGAAGGGAAAGCAACAAAGAGAAATGAGAAGAGAGGTGGACTGGAAGAAGCAAAAAGGCTAGATGATCAGCGGTGTTTTGTGAAAAACATAAAGAAGAGTAGTGAAAAGAGAAAAGAGAGAAATGCAGAGCTTAGTCCTCAGCCATGTCTTTCTCAGTCAGACAAGAACCTGAATGGTATCTTAGCTAGCACATGTTCCTCTAGTAATGGACCCCATCAGATCTGTGTCACAATTCCCACTAATGATGTCACTGTGGTAATGACACCAGCCTTAGACCATGCACAGCTGGAATCTGAAATGCATGTTGGGAAATCAGAAATGGACACGAGGGGGCACCATTGTGAAACAGCTGATTCACTCCAGAACTGTGCCCAAAACACAAGCCCTATATGCCTGCCTGACAGCACAGAGCAGAAGCGACTTGCCTGGATGATGCAGTGCACTCCCTGGTCCAAGCTCTCCATGCAGAACAAGAGAAAGGGGCTCACAGCTCCACCCAGAAAGAGGGGGACTAGAAGACCGTCAGTACCCAGTTTACCACCTTTATCTATGGACACTGTCCTGAAGTCTGGGCCCTGGAGCACTCTCAGACAGGTAGCACCAAAAATATAACAGAATCATCACAGTTTTGTCTTTTATTCATAAGTAATACATTAAAGGAGAATTCCTGTTTTTTATTTTCAAAATCTTGACAAAATTAAACTGTTGGGTAAACAAAATACATAAATGTTTGCTTTAAAATGATTAATTATTTCGGAATGAACTGACTCACACTTATTTACAGTGATGGTCATATGAAGGAGGTGTGATAATTCCTACAGTTCATTTTATTTAATGTCCAAAATAAATGTGATTGTACATATTTCTTCTTACTTTTTCTGTTTGAGGTTGAAAATGACAATATAGTGGTAAATCGTAAAAAATTAGTTTGCCGTAGCATCCCCTGCATGTACCACTTTGGCAAGAATGGCTTAAAAGAAATATGCTTATCACAAAGCTTATCACAAAGCTCTGCTAAAACAAAGTCCCGGGAATCAGGCAGCACATTCGTAATTTTTGTGTTTTATTGTAGCCAGTAAAACTCTTTGATAGTCAGGTTTCTATCACTAAAGCTGTAACCTAATCACACTCTTTGTAAAAAAAATTCCCTGTAAGATTCTAATTCCTATTTTAGGTGTGCTGTGTGTACTTATGATGTTTATTAGGGGTGAACAATACTTTAAGAACACTAACAAACTGGCCATGTGCTGTATGTGCTGATGTTAAATAGCCTATTCTGAAATCTCTATGTCTTTGCAGCTAGATATATATTATTTAGATGTATATTAAACTGTTTATACAGGCAATTAAAATGTATCTCTCAAAATATAATGGTTGTTGGATTTATACCTAATGTATTATATATTCATAGGGTACAACATTAGCTCCTTATCATTGACTCATTTTAGTGGTTCTGTTTGCAGTTAAACTCAAAATGAGGATGTAATTTTTAAATTTATAAAAAAAACCCTTTGAAATTGTGCACACTTGGCTGGCTTACCCACTTAAAATGTAGAATCAAAAGATTTTTAACCTATACAATATCCAGAAATGAATCCAATTATCATAATTAAAAATAATATCCTGAAAATGTGTTGATGAGGTTGTTTACCCTACTGCCCCCTGGTGTTTACTGTGTTGTACTTGAAAGTACAGAGTACATTTAAAATGTGTTTTATAATGAATGCCAACACCAGGTGACTACAGTAACTCTGGAAGACTTGCCTGGCTGCAGTCTGTCTACCCTGTCTGAGTGCACCAGTCTGCAGTCACTAACTCTCAGGCGCTGTGGACTTCGGGCCCTGGAAGGACTTCACCAGTGTAGTGAGCTTAGACATATTGATGTACAGGTATGTACTTTTGTTCTGTAAAGACTTTTGGATGAATTCTCAAAGTTCTTATAATAGCAGAAGCTTTCTTTGTCTAATTTCTTATTTTTTATTTTAAGCAAAACAACATAACATATGTTGACCTTGAGGGCTTAGAAAAACTTGAGGTCCTCCTGCTGGGTAGGAATCAGCTCACAAGCATCCCGGACCTGGGCCGTGCTGTTAACTTGACTGTGCTTCACCTGTCGCACAACATTATCTCCCGCATCAGTGAGTGGCATACAATCTTAAAATACATGTTTGGCCATGTTACCCAGGTGGCGTATGACACTGTTTTTTGTTTATTAAAGTGAGATATTTCCACAATTTCAACCAAAACTAAACACACAATTTCTGAATTGTAAGATTTGGGCTAGATGGATCAGGTGCTTGAGAAATGTGCTTGGAGCTAAACTCTGTAGGACAGTGGATGTCCGGATGACTACAATTGAAACCCAATATTTTTTGTTCACTAGAGGGCAGCGTTGTCTTATTACAGCAGTCTTCTGTGTTTGCGCCCTCTTTAACAAACAATATATATTCATATCTGAGCCATTTATCTCTAATATGTTTCTGTATTGAACAGCCATGAATAAATATTTCATAAAGAAGAGGTTAAATGCTCCTAAAGAGTATTTACTTTCTGTGGTTGTTATGAAATTCCATATTGCGGAGCCTTGAAATAAGGTTATTCTTTGGCTGATATTAGATTGTCCACAGACAGTTTCACCTCATTTTTACGTCTTCATATGAATGATGTCTTTTACTGTTAGGTGGCTTGGAATCTCTGAAAAGGCTTCAGCGACTGTCAGTTGACCATAACCAGCTGATCAGCACAAGAGGTCTCAGTGATGCGTTCACATTGTTATATCTGGACTGTTCATATAATCACCTCAGCCATATGGAAGGCCTTGAGCACTGCGCTCTTCTCAACACACTTGATTTGAGAGGAAACAGTCTGACTGAGGTAAACCATAAACAATCCTTGCTGAGGTAATCCATACCAAAACAATGGCACTGAAGCATGGCATACCCAAACAATGCAACCACATCATCCCAAAAACACAACACAACCACAAAACAATCGAGCAGTGAGGTCATTTCTGCACAAGCCTTAGTAGGGAGTTATGCTGACTGACTTCTCGTGATCATGAATGCAGGTTTTGAGTTCGCAATACTGTTTTGTGTCCTAAATACTTACATAATGAAATGAATGACCACATCAATGAGCTCTGCTTTTCTGAGTTTCTTCACTCAGTGTAAGATTTAAGGAACCTGACAGCGCTCAGAAATGTTAAGAGCCCTAGCGTCTTAATGATGGCAGGCATCGTTTACATCATTCTCACATTAAAACCTGCTCATCCATTAGGGTTCTATTATTGTCTGCCATCAGTTTAATAGAATTTCCATTGCCAGTCAGGCTTAGTGCACAGGCATCTGCTATTGAAGTCTCATATTTAGGGTGAGGTTTTGTTCTCCTGCTCATGGGACATTTAATGGCTGACATGGGCAGGGTGGTATTTTGGACGTTTGGTTATACAGTTACTTAGCCTGTGTTTATTTCTTTTTTGTCTGGGGCCTAGTTACCAGTATTAATGAATCATGTCTTGCTGAGGGAGCTGTATCTGGATGAAAATAGCATCTCCTCCCTGCATGGCCTGGACTCCTGCTGGCTGCCTTTGCTAAGAAGTCTCTCTGTGGCTCAAAACAAGTGAGTGTGACATGTGTGGTTGTGTTTTATTAAATGTTGTATTAAACCCAGTGGTAGGTCCATGGCTTGGTTTTACTGTATAAAATGATGTAGTCATTAGAGCAATTTTTGATAATTTCTAACCATGTTTAGATCCAAATGATGTACTTATTGTTTTCTTTCTTCAGTATTACTCAGCTTCCTCTGTTAATGGACTTGCTTTCATTAAAAACACTCAACATTAGTCACAACTGCCTGTCAGGTATGGACACCTATATTTTTCAGGGGTAAACATCTAAGACTAATAACATCTTGTTTTTGTGGTTCTGACCTGTTTTAGCATTTATAAACTACGATGTCTTAGGTGGCATCACTGGCATCTTTTTCATATAACTGTTTTTGTTTGTTTTATATTTCTTTCAATTAACCAAATTTTTGTTTCTTTTCCTTCATGACTTTGCACTGATAGAAACGTGCAAGGAAATCTTTTATCAAATTGGATAATCTAGGACCAGTGCTGTTTTATTTTCAAAAGATTAGCAAACATTTTCAAAGTATGCACAGCTTGTCTAAGGATTAGATATATATCCATAACAGGACTAACTAACAGTGTCTGTGATGTAAGGAAAAATGCTAACACTCATCTGCTGCTTTACCTGCCTTCTAGAACTGAGGAACATTTGTCTGAGTCTTCAGGGCTGCACTAGTCTCCAAGAGCTTAACCTAAGTGACAACCCTCTACAGCTGGAGAATAACTGGAGGTAAGGTAGGAACTGCGTACAGTCATTCAAATGGCCACCAACAGCAAATTACTGCCTACAAACACATGCATACTCTGTGACACACAGAGCTCAACATTACATTTTGTTGCCGAGGACAAAGATCAGAGGGCTGTGTCTCCGTAATAAATGAGAGGAGATGCAGTACCTCTTGTTTGGATGGAAAGGTTTGTCTTGGACTGGGCAGACACAGCCATGTGTGCATTTCAGTAAAGCCACCAGTGTTTCATGCATGTCCCAGAGTGTGAGTCTAATGTGAATGGAGACTTTGGTTAAGATGGATCAGACACAGAATGCAGAATAAACATTCCATTTTCACACAGAGTTTCTGGGTCGGATCACTGGGCTGGACAGAGTAACTGCATCTACTATGGGCTTACCCAGTGACATCTGCCTGCACGTGGACTAAAGTGCTGGTAATCCTAAGAATATTTACTCAGCACAAGCAAATGCACAGAGCAAAAGTGCTTTTGGCTTCTTGTCCTATAATGGCAGATATTTACAACTGTTTTTCAAAGAAGCTTGAATGAAGCATATTAAGTGATCAAACTGTGGAACAAAAAAAAAAAGAACAGCAAAGTCAAACTTAACAATGAGAAAATACTTTCTGGACCCAGCAAAAAATTGTATCTTGAAAACTAAAATAATTGTAAATTTGGTACATATATCTTTTTTTCACGATTATAATATAATTCTCTTGTTTTAAATTGAAACTAGTGAAATGATTTAGTGTCTAGTGGCATCATGCAAGATTGTCTGCATTATGCCTTTATAATGAAAATGATCTAAAATGATCTTCTAATAGGCTTGTACTTTCTTAAGGTAAAGCCAATAATATAATAATCAATTAGTAATGAAAAATCTAATGATAATTTAGCAATAACGATGACAAGAATTTTATAACAAGGTTTTTTTATATATAAAATGTTTTTATTGCTCGGATATATGTTTTGCAATGTACATCATTGGACAATATAATTTACAAATCTATGATTTTGCTGTAGAATAAAAGAAGCTGATTTCCCTTTTTCCAGGAGCCCCTAAGTAAATTGATGAATTCTGCTCTGATTTGCTGGTTTACTGTGAAGCACCACAATGAACAAGAAGCAGTGTCAAAACAGACCTAGACAGGAAAATAAAATGAACCTCTGTGTAAATAAGCTGAGTCGTCATACAATTTAGTAAGCTGTGTTTACGTTACTTGTTACTTAATGTTTACTAGTAGACAACATTACCTGTTCTAAATACTTTTGATATCTACAACAACTCAGTAAATTAATGGTATTATTTTTAACTCTTAAACATTAAGATGATCTTAAATTGTTAAAAAGTAGATATAATCCTGCAGGATGGCTGCTACTTTCAACTTTTCACATAGTCCACTGTTTTTGTTGCTGTTGATCTGTTGTCATTAAATGTACATTAGGAGCATAAATATTGACAACTCAAGGCTGTTGTATAACAGTCTAGGATTAGGGATTGGCCAGTTTTATTTGTGCTCTTTTGCAAACACAGGGATTGTATTTCAAGGAGAAAACAACAGTGTTTGATGTTCATAGTATGTCAGTTCTATGTACAGAACATTCTATGTTTTTCTAATTGTATTTTTTTGTTCTATGGCACTGCTAAGTATACTAAAGTTAAGAAAGAGAATTTGCATTTTTGTTCCTCAAATCAAATCCTGTCAAATTCTTACCTCTATGTGTTGTAAATCCAAACAGAACTTTTAGACTTGATTTAATGAGAGAAGCAGTGATGGTGCTTGTTAACTTGACTCATTAAATGTTTGCAACATAAATTAATCGAACTACTTTTAAACAGTGAGCTTTAATCATCCCACAAACACATGGCCACTAAGCCTCACATTTCTGCTGCTTCACAACACTTATTTCTTCATTGTGGTTCCTGCATGTGAGCCGTTCACTGTCAAGACACCCAGATAAGAATACGAAATGAAATGTCTGTCCCTACATCTGTTTTATTTGGTGCGCAGACAGCTGGTTCGCACAGCTCACGCTCAGTATAGGGTGAACTTTGTCTAACCTTCAGTGCCAACAATGGAATTAGGCCTTGTGTTTTCCTCACTCTCCTCAGGCTCTTTCATCCTCAGCCAATAATAACAGCTGCTAAATTAAAGCACCAAAGGATATCTCGAAGAATTACGCCGAGCGGGAGCGGCTTGAGCCGGGGAGAGGAGAGGGACTTTAGCTTGATAAATCTCACTGCTGTATGAGCCCATGTTTGCCGGGAAGTTTTCACTAAGTGATATATGGAGGGCCGCTTCTACAGTAGTGGTGGGAGCCGTGTGCCTGCTGTGCATTGCAGGCCAAGAGGAACAGCCACTAATCACATGATCATCCTGAGATTCTGTTGGATCCTGCTGGATTTAGGTCAGGTGTCAACTATATTGAATTGTGCTGATGCAAATAGGCTAGCTTTTCTCAGCAGATGTATTTCTTAGCAATGCAGAGTTCACATTGTGTTTGTGAAGTTGACTGAAAAGTTATTTCAGTGTGTGAAGTGGCAGTTTGCTTTTTTGTTGGGCTGAATGATTTTGTGGAAGGAGCTGCCAAATTGTAACAATGATAATTATTATTACAATATTTAAAAAACAAAAAAGTAATATATCCAGATAATCCACTGCCAAATGTAGCTGGCAGTTAACAATGGACATGGAAAAGATGTGTTCAGAGAGGGAATTAAGGCTAGTTCAATTGGTTTTGGTTAGGGTTCATTAGTGGAGCCTTGATATGTTGTGTAATGACACATTATGTTTGTTGGATCATGTGATTACATTGATTCATCCAAACAGGCAAGACATCTGAGATTATTCAGGATCCTCACAACACAAAATAAAACATTGTGTGTTTGTTAGAGGCTCATTTGCATATTGTAGACTTTTTCCACATCAGTGAAAAGACTGATGTTGGGATAATGGTAGGAATAATAGACTGTGAGTAGAAACACGTATTTAGTCACTTTTCTTTTTGCTATTTTATATACTTCCATGACATTTAAGCACTTCATGTTTACATGCATAATCTCTGTGTTTGTTTTTTGACTTTGTACTTATAAATATGAGCAAAACCATTTATTTTAATGCTTACCATTGCTCTTGGTAGACTTACTCATTTAAAATCCTTCATAAATGTTTAGTGGGATTTGAGTCAGGAGTGGTGTTGGCTACTTAAGCACATTGACCTTATTTAGAAACCAGTCATTTTTACCAGTCATTTTGGCTGTACATAAAGTTGTTTTCTTGTTAAAAGCCTTTCATAGACAATGACATGAAATAATTATCTGGTATATTCCAGCACATCACTCAATTCATGTTTTGTTTCATGAATGTTGCCCCATTACTGTTGGCAGAGAAACAGCTCCATGATCATAATGCTCCCATCTCCATATTTCACTGTGGGTATGAACCTTGGGATCATACTCACAACCCTTCATTCTCCAAATGAGCTAAATGATTGCCAGATAATGCTAGGTCTTCTCCATCACCTAGCCTATGCATCCACATAAAATAAGTCATTATATCTTTTTGCTAATGCAACATCTTTGGACAGCTCTATGTGCTTAGAGGAGAACACTTTCTATCTGTTTTGTTATGACAGATTCCATATTTAAGCATTTTGAGTTGAGAAGTCCACACAGTAAAGTCATCAGTGTAAAAATTGCAGTATTAAATGTTGTTTTTTTCAGTGTACTTGAATGGAAAAATCTGTAGTGTTGAGGGTTTCTGGTGTTGATGTTGGAGTATAAATAACTCCTGGAGTTAAAACTTTGCAAAGTGCTAATGATGTACCAGCACTAGCACTAATTGTGATTGTTTTTCACTTTCTGTACAGTAAATATATGCTTCATAAATGCTAGTGTTATAACAAATGCTGTTACTTTGCATTGTGCTGTGTGCAAAGTTCTCAAAATTCTTACTCTTGTGCAAAGTTGCAAAACGTCGGAATAATCTTATGTGTCAAAAAACCCTTTTAAGTAGCTTCATTCAAAACATCACTTAAATAATGTATGTCATCGCAAATGTTACTTTCTCAGTATTTATCTCCGTTCTCCACACACTCACAGATGTTGTCACAGGCCAAACCACTTGAGTCTGAAGTTGTGTCATTTTTAGAAGGAAAGGAAAATGGACTTGAGTGACAGCCACATCCCTGGATGGAGGCCAAGAGAGCCTTTTTCACTTCTAATCCAAGCTGAGTGTCATCACGCACTTTCTCCCCGTGCAAAGCAGACTTTGACTAAAGCTCTTTCTCCTGCACGCAGACGGGTTGTTGACTCTCCTTGGTCTGAAATGTCAAACTCATTAAATGTTTCATCTCCATTTCCTAACTGATTTCATCTGCTCAATGTAAATATGGGTAGCCCATAGAGTGAGTGACTGAGAGAGAAAGAGAGAGAGAAAGAGAAAAGGAAAAGGAAAGTGGGACAGGATGGCTTTATTTTAAGCTGAATTTCTGAATGTAATTAAAGTGAGCATGTTCATTTTGAATTAATTCCTTTTTGCAAGGGCAGATTGCAGTCACAAAATCATTTGTTTCCATTCATATGGATTTTACTGTGTAATATGTATGAACCATGTGAAAAATCTAAAATCTCTGACTTCCCTCCAGGTTGTGTGTTCTAGCAGCAAAGCCAAGCTTGATAAAACTGAATGGTGACCTGACTGGAGCCTCTGTAGAGCCTTCTGTAGGATCAACACAGCTTTGGAGCTTTCAGGCCCTCTGCCAGATCCACCAAGACCAGCTTGACTCAGTACTGCATAGACACAGCATGGAGATCAGGTAAGAGCCTAGAATAAAGGTTTATTTGGTGTAACTTGCGTGTCTAAAGTTAATAAAGTTAATTTAATGTTTAAGTGGTTAAAAACATGGTTATTAATTTAAAAAAATAGTTTATTCATTTTGCAGATGACAGGAAGACAAAATAATAAAAATTTACCCAAGTTAAAAAAGTGACAGAAATTATTTTTACACCCTTTCCATGCCATGACCCTTTTATTGGGATATTGTTATTATATTATACAAGGTCCTTAGATGCCTAGTCATATGCCTTCCATTTAATTCAGACCATATTTGAGACTTAAACTTCAATTTGCCCTGAATAGATTTAAACAATATTTTTATGTAGTGATTTAAACAGGACCAGTTATGCTGTTGGACAGTGTGCTTTAAGATACAGATACATTTAAACTATTGGTACTCAACCCTCAAATTAAACTAATACTGGATATGACTGTAATTTAGATGCACCTTGCATATTATGAACAGAGAAATGTATGGTCTCAAACCACCAGAGAACAAAAGCTTTTATAGGTGGACATCTGGTTCCTATCACTGTCTCTGTGAACAGTTGTGACTGGTAAGTTTCTCTAAAAAGGAGATTTTCACATATAACCATTCTAATGCAAAGGTAAAAAAAGGAAGATAAAATTCTTACAACAACACAAACAAATGAATAATAATGTGTGTACAACTAGTTTAGTTAAAATTTATTTTTAAATGGAAAGCAAATCCAATCCAGATCTAATAGGAAAATGAACAAGATGAATGCTGCTGTTCATTATTTGTAAGCAAATGGTTGTTACTGTAGGAACGATTAGGACCAATTTATTTGTGTTAGGGCAGGTGCTAATCATGCCTCAGCAAACACTGACATGATGCACGTTTTCACTTTTTAGCACTAAGCCTCTTCATTCTGCCCACATATGGGTGGGTCAGTGGTCACTGGTGAGTTTGTATAAAAGGGGGCTGGTTGAGACTTTGCAATGATGTTTCTTAAGGGACAAGAGACCGGGGCTTGTGTATGCTGTGGATCATGCAGAGGTCCCTTATAGCTAGGAGCGCTAGTGAGCCCTCTAACCCTTTTGCTATGCACTCTGCACAAAGCTTCTTTTGGATCCCCATAGAGACCGCCACAGCCTGACCTGACCTAGTGTCAATCCCCAGCTCTGGGGAAGGTGAAGAGTCCACTGTCAGACTGGGTGACGTGGCTGCATTGGGTTAATTAGAAAGCCCAGAATCACCAGCTGAACTTTAGAGGAACTGATATCACCAACTGTTCAATCAGTCTGAGTCACCGTTCTGTCCCATGTAACTTCACTTAGCTCTGCATATCTTCATATCTTCATGTCGAATAGCAGGTTTAAATTGCTTTTGGTTGTTGTTGGTAAACAGAGGGCCTGTGTTTGGTGGATGTTTGGCATGTTCTTTGGCATGTATTCTGCTCATTTTAGCAGCAATTTGCTGACATCAAGCCTATCAAGTCAATCTGACATTAATTTGTTTAATGATGGTTAGTGAAAGTTAGTTGTTAATTAAATTTGTCATCCTATTCTAGTGCATTTATTTTAGTGCAGTGCATAAAGGAGGTTTTATCAGAATAGTTGGTGTTTTGTGTGGTCAGCACTGGTTAAGGTGACAGTAGGGAAGAGCTCAGAGGGCAGGATTAGGAGGGGGAGAAGCAGCCGTTGCTAATAGAATAATTAGCATGAGATTGAGATGCCTTTGTACACATTTAATCCCCATGATGAAAAGACTCATTATATGATAGTGACATTGCACAGTGCAACATCATGGAGCATATGGCCGCAGCCATTCTTTGTTTTTTTATTTTAGCCAAAATCTTTTTAGAAAGTTTAGTACCATTTGCAGATGATTTAATAGTTTTGAGTAAATCACACACTAAACTATGTCAGACACAGTGCATGATATCTGTTTAGTCTTAACAGATACACAAACAATTAAAAACAATGGAATCAACATTAACAGCAAATCTAGATTCAAATAACTCTGTTTGTTTTTTCTCATCCCCTGGAAAAGTGACCAAATCGCAAAACTACTAACCTTGCAGCCAGATGCTTAACAATTTGCAGTTCAGGTGCAGTTTAGGCTTATGTGTGTTAAATATGTGCAATAATTAGCCAAACTGCTTTCATGTATTTATATTTGTGTTAATCTTTCATTCAGATTTTTCATATTCTACGACATTTCACATAAATAAATCTTTTAAAAACATGTCTAAATACATTTACATTATTTTGTACAGATTTAAAGAAAGAAAACTGATTGCACAACTCGCTAAGCTTAAGTAATAATATAATAAATGATGAAAAACAACATAATTGAGTAGGTTGTCTATTTTTTGCCTATATTCGGATAGAAGTGTTTCTTTGTAATATAGTTCTTTTGGGCTATCTAATCTTTACTGTTCTGCATACTGAAAGTTTTCCAGTAATCTACGGAATATACAGAATGTTCTGTGTGTGTTGTGTGTATTGTGCAGACTGGCTTCCTCTGTGGTAGATGCTCAGCTCCTGGTCAGAAACCATAGTGTGGAGCTGTTCCGATTGGCTGAAGAGCAGCGCTACGCTCATGAGTATGGAGACAGCAGTTTCTCTGAGACAGCAATCCAAGAACCTGCAGCCTCCAGCTGCCTGCAGGATGTATCTAAAGGGGACTTGGCCCATCTGAACTCCGCGGAGCAGGAGATTCAAAGCCAGCCAAAAGCACACCTGACTGGTAAAGTCCACAAAACCAGTCCGGAGCATCTAGGAACTGACCTACCAGCTGGTTGTGCAGGTGGCTGCATAAATCCACTCGAGAAATTCAGAGAACCACAATCAGGGCATAGCAGACGCAGCATTAAGGCATCCAGAATGGACCTTAAAAAGTATGAGTGACAATCATTTTCTCTTTCCTTGTTTGCCATGTAAACCTTTTACGTGATGCAAAATACAGTACTATGTAAACATTAGAGAACATTTAAGAGTCCAGTTAAAACTGCCACATGCTTCCATTCTTTCCAGGAGACATACTCTGAACTTTTCAAAGAAATCTGCAGGGATATCTTGCCATACCTCCAAAGTTCTGTCTTTAAAGTTGTTGCATTTCATCACCTCATGATCAATGATGTTGAAGTCTGGACTCTAGGCTGGCTGGTTTATTGTTCTGAGAACAATAGCAGCTTTTTTGTTTGGTTGGTAAATGTTCATTTTTTTGTCTGTTTTATTTTTTGCAATTTGATGAGTCAGCTACTCATCCTTTCAGACCCATAGTCTTGAGTTATCTTCTTACAGTGGAAGAATGGAAAGAAACCCCTGTTTTTTTTTCAGATCTGAAGTGTGAGTGGAGCTTAATTTTGATTTAATCCTTAATAAAAAAGCTCTAGGCACTCTTACTTTTTGTACTTTTCCTTCTTTCTTATGTAAGTGAATTATCTGGCATCTGATCTTCTCAGAAATATTTACTGACAAATGATGGAACTTAGATAAATGAAATGAATCTTGTACAGTAATGTATCAGTTGTGGTTTAGGCTTAGACAAAGTTACATAAAATGACTTCACTATCTGTTTACCAGCTGTAAATCACTTGTATATGACCTTGGACCATATCTCAGCCTGTCCTTACCCAGCTGTTTGAACACTGGTAAACTGATTTGAACCATGACTTCTGTGATGTGCATTTACTCTCCCATAACCTTAGCACTCAATCATGTTTCATTTCTTTCTGTGTTATCATTCAGCATGGCAGCCACTGTGATCCAGAGCACTTGGCGGAATTACAGACAGACTAGACGAATGGCCCCATCAGGGCCACCTGCAAAGCCTAATGGGAAATGGAGTCCTCAGAGGAGGCTGGGACCTAATGAAAAGAGTCCTGTTAACAAAGACTACGCTGCTACTGTTATTCAAGTAAGATTTACATTTTGGAGCTACTTTATAACATACACTAAACAGCACCACTTTGGTTCACCACAGTGCACCACAGTAATACGCTTCTGTCAATATTTTTACATTTCAGCTTTTATGAAGATTATAAAAAGTGTAAAAAAAATTAAATCATCTTCATTGGACTATTACTGCCACAGGCTTGTTTTGGAAAAGCAGACAGTACGTTTAAAAACAGGCCATTCTTTTCACACAAACTTCTGAGAGAGGCTTTCTCTCCATTACTTGTGGTTGATGAGTCCCCAAGGCTTTGACAGAGAGGGAAAAAAAAACAAGATTAATCGAATTCCAATGTTTCACCGAGGTGGGAGCACTTGAATCCTGATCTGTGCTGTTGTGAAGTCCCCCCTCCTGCCCCACCCATAGGGAATATGGAGATTTAAGGGCATCCTGGTGTTCCATTTGTCTTATAGTGCCTAAGTCACAGAGAGTTCAAACAGCAGACCATGAGGCAATTAAACAGAGGTTAACATGTTTTATCTTCCTAATGGGATAACACACAATATTTACGTTTGTGGGTGATTCATAGTCTTATGCGTTTGCCCCCACAGGCAGTATGGAGGGGCTATGCTCTACGAAGAAGACTGGCTCATGCTCTCACTCTCGCCCGGATCTCAGAGGGGGAAGAGGCCTTTGAGGAGGTGGACATGGACGAATTCAATTTTGATGAGGTAGGAGCGGACGCATGGTGTTTCTGTCATTGCTCTGAAATCACTGCACAGCCAGCACCGCTGTGCTGACAGCCAATGCACTTGCAGTCTTAACAGGAAGGGGGGGGGAGTTGTCACCAGTAATTAGCTTTAGACACAGAGTAGTAATCAATGAGTGAACAAAGCTTGGCTAGCCTGTGACTTTTATTACCCACAATGTTTATTTCTAGAGCTTTTGGCTTGCTTAGCTTTAACCCTAATCTCTTTGTAGAAAACCCCATATATATATATATATCTATATATATAAGAATGATAGATCATTTTAAAGTGTTATTTTTCACCTAAACTGAGTGTCTAATTCCATGAAACTTAATTTCATGAAATACAAGAAAAAAACTAAACTTTGAAGTTTTCATTTAGCAAAATGCAAATGTAACAGTCTTCATCAACTACTCATTTCCTGTTTTGAAGTGAACATGTCATCAGAAGCTTGAATGTTTGTGTTGCACTCACATCAATAGTAGTTCAGAGCTTTTAGGCTAATGTGATTTGCCTTTTGCTTTGAAGCAAATAACCACAACAGGATGCACTTCATCAACAGTGCATATCTTGAGATGCTGGCTAATTTTCAGTGGGATGAGTTTCTATTTCAGTTCTCTCAAGATGTGCATGTGTTCTGGGGGTTGAATAGGAGGCGATGGAGAGTGACTGGAGAGCTCTGCATTCCGATGCCTCATCATCCGGATTGCAGCCATATTCGGAACAGCTGCTCCTGCCAAAGGTAACAGGCAGAAAAGCCCTCCCACTGTCTGTGGGCCGGCTCAATCTGAGCCTTTCTGAGTGATTAATCATCAGATTTATTACCACCAAAAACACAATTACTTTCTAGGCCACAAACTTCCTTCGAATCAACAGATGTCATTTTTCAGAACAGGCCTTTTCAGAGGGGGCCTTGAGCTGGACTGTCTGCATCACGGTAGCTAGTCGATGATGCAGTACAGCTGCTGAAACAGGGATAATACAGCTGGAGGAAAAGCTTTAATCCTCAGAAACAACAAGACTGAGATCAATAAAACGGGTGAAGAAGGGCTCTAACTGAGTGTTTGAGCAGTACAAAGTTAATGTCAAAATGATTTATCAACTGTTAAATTGAGGATATAACATGTCAGTCAATACAGAATGTATTTTACAATTACAATGTGGGACTTTAAAGGTTGAATGAAAAATCGAACTAAATACTCAATTTATTGTGGACGTACTCAATGAGCCAAGACCTGCTTGAAATTCACATTTTGCTTCCTTAGGCTTACACTGATAACAAACACTAAAAATTTATGGTCATCCAAGTAGCTTAAATAATTTCCATCAAAATGCTCAAACCACATTCAGGTCTTCATCAATTCCTTTGCCAATATGTTATAGATCTAGAAGTGGACAATATGGAAAGATATTGTGTCACCATTCTTCAAGAAGATTTTAAAGTACACAGTACAGTCACTACATTTGAGAGTTTCATTCCACAGCACTATGAAACCATTCCATTATGTCATTTTTTTCCCCAAGGTTAAATGTTGGGAGTAAGAAATATCAAAGCTATATTATTATACTAAAGAAATATGTCTGATGTTATCATTACCAATGATAATGTGCAGATTTCTTGCAAATGATCATACAGTATTTTGGAGTTAATTTTGTCATTTATTGTTTTCTGCATTCAGCATTTCCCATTTTACACTGCAACAGATGACCAGGACTATTTGTGCCCTATTTGTAATCAAACATGTACTGGAAAGTGATAAAGTACGGATGATATGCTGGATACATTCAGATAAACAATTTATATTGTCCTACTGCCTCGATTATTATTAACATAATAACACAGTTCTGTCCACCCAGTGTGACGCTTGGTGTGTGACAGTATTGCATGATAATGCCTCTCTGAAGCTCTTCAAGTATTATTCACCAGTCAGAACAAAGCAGCAGGACATAATAGTACAAGTAAAAGACCCAAATTATTATCGTTAATATTAGTACAGTTATTGCTCAAAATAAACAGCTTAATGCTGAAGATTTTAGGTTCCTATTTGCTTGGCATCTTAAACCACACATAAGTACACTTAACACAGACGCTGTGGCTTCAAACAGAGCAATACTCATTAGAAGCGCTGCTAGAGATAGATAGGAAGGTATGTATGTAGGGAGATACACTTTGTGGTTTGAGGCACAGAATTAGATCAGCCAATCAGAGGAAGCATGATCTGCTACACCATTTAAGTTAGGGTGGATAATTTGAGTAAGTACGAGTGGGTTCAGCTTCACATAAAAGTTTTGCGACCTCAGGCCTACAACTGGGAGTACACCAGTGTCAAAATGTAGCAGTCTGGTTTGTTCTATAATGTAAGATATTGGTGTACTGGTAATATAAAAGGAATGAAACTTCACCGGTCATTTTAGGCAAGGCCACAGCCTGAATTCATAAAGCAGTCATAATTTATAGAGAACTGATCCTGGTTCAGTTGCTGTTACACTGATCTAGAAAAAAATTTGACTGTTGGGCGTTTGGGCTGACAGTGGAGTTCCTTAGAAACTGAATGCTAGTAGCTCCAGCACTAAAGTAATATCACTTAGCTGATGGGATATATCTAGGGTAATAGAAATATGATGAAAATGTGTTATATTTTCACTGCGCTATTTTTAAGGGATCGTTTTACAATTTCCTTGTTTGCCTTTTAGCCTCCTCTTCCCCTGCCAGAGCTGCATAAGAGTACACCTGTGTTGCCATGGAAACCCAAACAGGCCTGGACAGGCAGTGAGGCGGCAGCAGCAGCATCATCAGAGCAGAGTCTATCACCTGACTCTGACATTAGGTGAAATCTCATTGCTGTTGCTCATTGTCTTGTAAATATGGAGTAAGTTATTGATTTGGTGATGATTTGTGTTTTTACAGAATGCAGTCTTCACCTTTAACACTAGGACTAGGTGCTTTGTCAGAAAGGTCTGAGAAAATTCTTGAGGAATGGTATGTTTCTGTTGTTCATCATTGAACTAATTCTGTCCAGTGTTAAAGTTGCTGTGCAATAGAACCACAAGTCTTGCTGCAGATACTAAAGTGTAGGGCTCATGATTCATCATCCGCATCACAATAACTAATATTTCTGAAATTTGATAAGTGGAAGCAGATGCAATGCTCCACTAGTGACATATCGACAGGGAGTAAACTAATTTCAAATTCATTTCACATGCCATGGTGCACTAAATGCAGTTAAATTATTTATGTATAAACTTTCATAACAAAACATGCAGTTGTTTGGTGTTCTTTAAGAGCTGTTAATATACTACAGTATGGTCACAAATATGGAAGTACAGTATCATCACGTTCCCCATCCATACTAAGGTGCATAATTCCGCTACTTATGCTTTCATCTTTCCCCTCAGGGGCATCAGCAGTGGCTCCACTGCTCGCCTCATGCTAAAAAGAGCCCAGAAGATGAAGGCTAGGAATAAGCCTCAGAAAAAAATGCTGGGTAAGTATAAAGAAGTTTTTTTTTTGTTTTTGGCTTTACATGCATTCTTTCTGTCAAGCTAATGTAAATCATATATTTCCAGGGCTTTTTGTAAGGGAAATATGCAAAAGAGAAGCATGCCTATATATGCATGCCTATATATATGTAATAAGATTAACAGTGCTTATTCAGATTTTCCTTCCTGGGAGTAGCTTTCTCTAGCTCTAGTGTGTAAAGCACATTCCATCTTTATATTTGCAGCCATACTTTTTACAATTACTCATTTCAGTAAAGATCTCTAGTAACATGACCATGAAACTGCTTAGGTTAGGAAGGATTAAGAATGCCATGGATGGCCATATTTAGCTAAATATCCCCTTTTGTGGCAGCTCCTTTGGGAATGCCAGTGATCAGCTGGAGAACCAGTGTGCACTAGGAAAAAGAGCTTTAATGGAAAAAAGACCACTTCCCAAAACAGTGTCTGTCTCAGAGGGTTTGTTATTGTTTTTCCTTTCTACGTCTCTGGTCAGAAGTCATGCCACGCTTGCACGGAGCCTTTCCTTTTGCTGCAGCTTAATGTGCAGTAACAGCAAGCAGCTTCCCTCTGCTCTCCCCATTCCCCGTCATGTTCGATTCGCCTGAACTTAAGAGCACTTGCAGGGAGTGCCTGTTCCATACTGCAAGCCCCCCTCTGAGTGCCCAAGCCAGTTTTTTATTACCGGGAGCTATTGGAAAGTCTCCGCTTCTGAGGTTACCTCACGGGGCTGTGAGCATGAGAGCAACCCCAGAGACAGTAGTCAAGGCCTGGATCTCTGGCCTAGAGGCCTGTCCTGGGGCCGGCTTTGATCAGGGTCAGAAGAGCTTGACTCTTAATGCCACAAATCCAATCATAGGTCCATGAAATGAGGGCCTGTGTGGAGCACACAAAGCCTCTGCTCCTACTGAAGCCGCATGGTGTCCTAATGCAAAGTGAAGGTGCGGTTTGTGTCCATGTATGTCTGTGCGTGTCAGGACAAAGGACCATGCTGGGCTCC
The DNA here is from genome assembly GCA_024036415.1 of Prochilodus magdalenae. NCBI lineage: Eukaryota > Metazoa > Chordata > Actinopteri > Characiformes > Prochilodontidae > Prochilodus > Prochilodus magdalenae. Next base: position 598,880 of record JAMWET010000950.1, read on the forward strand.
GTGTAAGCTCACTCTGGCTGTGTTCCTCTTTGTGTTCACGTGCTGCAGACCCAGTGGTGCGTCTGGCCCTGTTCAGGAACCACAGCAAGCAGCCTGTGCCATTAAATGCCCAGAAAAGACACCAGCCTGAATGCAGAGATGACATTATAGGTAGGACTGCCATAACAAATTGCAAGAAACCTCTTACCATCTTACTTATCAGATCACAGATTAATACATTTGCAGTGCATATCCAAATTATAGATAAATTTCCAGCACATGGAATTGGGAGTTTTCTTTGTGCTGCCATGTTTTTTATCACTACAAAAAGGAAGCACCATGCTGCCTTTATTGTGGATGCCCTGAAATGAGTAAACATGCGCATATATTCAAAACAGAAATTAAATAGCTCAGGGCTATTTCTTGTTTGGTTAACAGTAAAAGATGACTGAAGTAGGCAGTATGTTCTGTACAAAATGGTATTTTGTAACAAATAAAATAACATCAACTTTTATTCTTTCATTATTTGTACATACAGTGTTCTTTCATAGTTGCAGCTTTGTTAGATTATTAATTATTTATTATTTTGGTTTGAGCATTAGTAGATAAACAGTTGAAAAAGGTCACCCATGTGTTTGCTGTTTCTATGAGGCCATTAGGTGTTTTGAAATCATTCATTGTTCATGCCGACTATCAAGAAAAGCGATAAAATTCAAGAACACTTCATTCAATGCACTTAAGGCAGCAAAACATAAGAAGCAAACAGGGAAGTACCTGTGAGCATGCTGATGCCATTTGTAAACTCAAAATAATGAATACTATAATTAAATAATGTAGCATAAATTAAAATAATGTAATTAATTTCCTTGGATGTGCTATCGTCCATGTCACATTCTAAAACTTACATGCTGTTATAATAACAATATAATAATGACAATAACGTATTGTTATATAATAGTAAATGAAAAGATTTAAAAACTTTCTTGTACATTTCAGTCAGGTGGGTGCTAATTTTGGTTTCAGAAGTTTTGTTTAAGTGCATCTCTAGTATTAATATTATGCAAATGATCATTTGCTTACTTTGTTGCTTTGCTTCCTTTATACAATAATTCTAATATATGAATAATGTGTAAATAGAAAAGACTGTGCTTAGTTCTGTAGATAATAATAGTCTAAATATACAATATACAAATTACTGTAATAATATTAATATTATATATTATTATTCTTACTATATTAATATTCAAGCTTCTCAATGAACATGCTGTTGCTGGTGCTCAAACAATGCAACAGCATTAAATTCTGTAGCTAATATACTAATTTTTCTTTGTGATTTTTCCCATTCACAATTGCCATTACAATATCACACCATGGAGATGCATTATTATAGCATTGTTATAGTTATTTTACCATTATTTTTTGGCTTAGAAATTAGGGTCTCTGGTTTATTATGTTCATAGTTAGGCTGCTAATACTGGATGAAAGCTAATGGAGACATGTTGGTATTATTGTAATTACGCTGTGCTCCTCACAGTCTTCATCTGCTTTTGGCATTTCTGATTTTGGAAAGTGTTCTCAGTTAGATCTGTTTGGTTCGTGGGAGAGAATACACTGGGAAACCTGTGCTACCTTGCGTGTAATACACAGAAACACACGCATCACTTGATCAAATTGAAGGCATATGACGTGGTTGTAAATAGTCAGCCATTAAGTTGTTTGGGATGATGGAGAATAAACAAGATGATTGTATTTCAAGAGGACTTTGTAGCCGACCTGAAGTGTGAAATCGAGTTAAGTGTAGAGGAGGTAGACCACTGAGGGGTTCCAGACCCCTCAGAGAGAGATGTGTCTGTAGCACAGTGCCGCTCCACTCGGGGGACGTGGCCATTCAGCTGGGGGTGCTGGGGGAAAGGGATGATGGAGATTTGTAGGGAAGATTTGAAAGGAGTGGCAGGAGAAATATGTACACAGAGGGAGATATGGAGGTCATTCTTTTCCATCTGTCTCACTCTCTCTTTTTGTTTTTTGTCATTCTGTCTCTCATTCTTTCTCTCTTCCTCTCTTGCTCTCGTTCTTTCTTTCCTTCCTTCCTTCCTTCCTGCTTTCTTTTATTTTCTTTTCTTTCTTTTTTTTTGTTGTTGCGACTCCTCCACCGATCCCCTGGCGTATGTAAGCTGATCCCCATTTTCAAGTGGGTTACTTCATGTCCAGCACATCCACAAAAGAGAGCCTGGATAAAATAAACACGAGCGAGTCGGATATCTCGGAAAGAATCTGTCACGGCTTCGGGGGGCTAATCACCTCCAGAAGGGGGTTTGGATCGGGGGGCTGAAATGCAAGCCCCTGCCGGGGGAGTGCAGGGGAGCGGCGGGCGGCCTGTGGCCTGAGGCGCAAGGGTGTCCCTGGGGGGTGGCGTTGGTGCCTTCCACAGGTCAGCACTGGAGGAACGCTGGACGCGTGTGCTGACCATGCACCCCAAAGTACAACATCTAGTGAAAGAGCACTTAGCTGCTGTTTACCTGTGCAGCCCTTGGAGCTATCCCTCCTTCAGAAAGAGTAAATATGACACTGGGAACACTGAACATTAGGAAACTGCTGGTGGCCTATATCCAGTATTCAGTTTTGAAAGTAGATCATATTTAACATATTGTTTGAATTGTAGTATAGAAATAAGGAAGGCTGTTTTACGTTGATAATCTTTTGCCACTGACATTTTTAGGAAATTAGCTCTTTTTAAAATGAAAATGAATTTGACTCATGTAATAGAAGTGTTTAGCATTCTACTGGTTGGTATTCATCCAGTATTTGTTGTTATACATTTAGATTACTCTGAACATAGTATCTGCCTTGCAAAAAAGATATTTCATCGATTGACATTTTTTATCCAATCCACTGTGGGTTATTTTTGGAAATTAGTAAAATTCAAATTAATAAATGCATTTATGTAGACCACATTTTACACATTAGCCTTAAGGCAGTGTAAGCCACAATCATAGGCAAAAGGTGAAATCAATTTGACACATCCTCTACAGGGAACAAACATGATAGTACTGTTCTGCTAATTTTAATGCTTAATGCTTTGGTGATTAGGGACTTAAACATGTTGAAAAATAAAACCATGTCATCAAATGTTTGCGTCGGCAAAATTTTATTTAGGCCATAGTTAAGGTTTAAAATGTTAAATTCAGAAAATAAACAGCACTTAGCATAGAAAAAAGGCAGACGCGTGTTCTTACAGAAGATTGTGAAGTGGTTACAGTATTTCTACTAAAAACCACAGAATCTGGCCAGGGTTATGTAAACCTGACTTCATAGATATGTGCCTACCTGTATATGGATTTTAGGAGCCAGAGAGCTGAATTTAACACCAGATTAACCAATCTTGCTTTTTGCTGGTTGATTAGTCCATGGAACTTGATTTACATAGCAAGTGAAATGCTGTCCTTTAGTGGGTGTATGCTCACAGAATGCACATAAATCCTGTGCCCAATATTTTGACCTCCTCTGTCTCCATCAGAACTGGGTAAGAGTTTCAGGTATGACCAGTTTTTGTCACAAATTAAACACAAATAAGAATTTGTAACTAAATATTCATGTCGGAAATGTGACAGAATAAAAGTAGATTTCACTTTTCATAAATATACTTAAAAAGAAATAAAAATACTTTTTGTTTGAGAATACTCAAAGTAGAAATTGCTACTACTACTGCTCATTTGGTGTCCATCTGTTCACCTCCTCACTTTTGGTGTAGAATCCCAAAATCCCAAAGCACAATAGAGTGATAACAACAACCTGAGATATATTTAGATAAGTTACAGCCTATGTATAGGCTGTAATTAATTGGCTTAGACAAAATCTACAGACACATCCATTTTTAGTCATTTTCGATAACAAATGTAAGTATCCCAGACTAAGTTTTACAGTATGGTGATAATTCATTTCACCATTATCACTCTACTGAAGGATTTCAAATCACTCTACTAGAAAAATTGAACTCAGTCGACTATTTAAGGAAATGTGTTCTATGAAATTTTTTTTTGATGTCTTTATTTATTGTTTTTCACTTCTTCAACGTTTTGCAAGCCTTATTTGGCTGCAGACGCTTTGGCTTTATTTCCTGTGTTTCCTTTCCATATATAACATGATTAGTGTGATGCTCATGCCGATGTAGATAAGCATGATAAGTATTCAGTGAGATCATGTGTAGTACAGAATAACATAAATAACAATAGCCAAGGTTAGGTGAATCAGTAATAGAATTGAATAAATGAAATGAAAGAAGTATTGCTCTTATTGCTCTTCACTTTAAAACATAAGTCAGAAAGCACGTGTCATTTGTTTAATATGCAGTCAATATGGGCGTTGGTAAAAGCTTTCATTTTTTAGAAGAAAAATTCCAAGTTCTGTACTCTTTGAGAAAGAGAGTCAATCAAAACAAATATAAGTAGACACATTAACGCTATGGTCCTAGAAGGTGTGTAGCTGTGAAGAACTTACTGCGCAACAGTTCAAGCAAAAAAGAAGAAAGTTTGCTAATCAATTCAAAAAACTGCTGCTGTTATCAGATCAATTGACTGACCACACCAGACCCCAGTATTGTGACTGTGTTTACAGATTGGGATTACAAAAGGCAAGATGAAAATGCAACCAATTAATAAGACTGAACTTTGGAGGTGTGAAAAATATTGGTGTGGAATAGGAACCCTGCAGATTTTGCCAAACTCCAAGCAAATCTCCTGAAAAACAGTGGCCCAAGTAAATACTGAACAAAGATAGTACAGGTATATACATTGGTGTGAAAAATGTTTGCCCCTTCAGGATTTTTTGCATGTTTCCACTCTTAAATGTTTCAGGTCATCAAACAAATTTAAATATTAGTCAAAGGCAACACAAGTAAACACAAAATACAGTATTTAAATGAAGGTTTTTTATTATTAAGGGAGAAAAAAAATCCAAAACTACATGACCCTATGTGAAAAAGTGTTTGCCCCCTGTTAAAACATAACTGAGTTCAATTTCTCTAGCCACACCCAGGCCTGATTACTGCCATACCTGTTCTCAATCAAGGAACCACTTAAATAGGACCTGCCTGACAAAGCAAGGTAGACCAAAAGATACTCAAAACTAGACATCATGCCAAGATCCAAAAAAATTCAGGAACAAATGAGAAAGAAAGTAATTGAGATCTATCAGTCTGGAAAAAGTTATAAAGCCATTTCTAAAGTTTTGGGAATCCAGCGAACCACAGTGAGAACTATTATCCACAAATGGTGAAAACGTGGAGCAGTGGTGAACCTTCCCAGGAGTGGCCGGCCGACCAAAGTTACCCCAAGAGCGCAGTGATGACTCATCCAAGAGGTCACAAAAGACCCCACAACAACATCCAAAGAACTGCAGGCCTCGCTTGCCTCAGTTAAGGTCAGCGTTCATGACTCCACCATAAGAAAGACACTGGGCAAAAATTGCATGCATGGTAAAGTTCCAAGACGAAAACCACTGCTGAGCAAAAAGAACATTAAGGCTCGTCTCAATTTTGCCGGAAAACATCTTGATGATCCCCAAAACAAAAACCTGGACTGATGAGACAAAAGCTGAACTTTTTGGAAGGTGTCTTACATCTGGTGTAAAGTAACACTGCATTTCAGAAAAAGAACATCACACCTACAGTAAAATATGGTGGTGGTAGTGTGATGGTCTGGGGCTGTTTTGCTGCTTCAGGACCTGGAAGGCTTGCTGTGATAAATGGAAGCATGAATTCCGCTGTCTACCAAAAGATCCTGAAGGAGAATGTCCGGCCATCTGTTCATGACCTCAAGCTGAAACGAACTTGGGTTCTGCAGCAGGACAGTGATCCAAAACACACCAGCAAGTCCACCTCTGAATGGCTGAAGAAATACAAGTGTTGGCTTTGGAGTGGCCTAGTCAAAGTCATGACCTGAATTATATTGAGATGCTGTGGCATGACCTTAAATTGGCGGTTCATGCTCGAAAACCCGCCAATATAACTGAATTACAACAATTCTGCAAAGATGAGTGGGCCAAAATTCCTCCACAGCACCGTGAAAGACTCATTGCAAGTTACCGCAAACACTCGATTGCAGTTGTTGCTGCTAAGGGTGGCCCAACCAGGTTTGGCCCAACTAGGTTTAGGGGGCAAACACTTTTTTACACAGGACCATGTAGGTTTGGATTTTTTTTCTCCCTTAATGATAAAAACCATTTAAAAACTGCATTTTGTATTTACTTGTGTTGTGTTTGAATCACATTTAAAATTGTTTGATGATCTGAAACATTTAAGAATGACAAAAAAAAAAAAAAAATCAGAAATCATGAAGGGGACAAACACTTTTTCACACCACTGTAGTTGCTGAGGATTTTGTGTAATTATCTGTTGTTGTTTTTTACCCAAACTCTGCAAATTAATTTGTTATTTTGACTGAAAAATAAAAAAATGATGGATGGACTTTTTATAGCAGTGAAAATGATATATTCTTTTATTTAAAAAATATTTATTCCAAAGTGACTACCTTACCTATTTTGTCAGCATTTAAAATAATAGGTGGTTAATTCTGCCGTTTTCCAATGTGGTTTTGTTTCGCATCGATCTATTTATAGTTATGATAGATCTGCAGAGTTGCTCAGTGTTTTGTTCTCCTCTGTAGTATTTGAGTAGTGTGTGTGTGTGTGTGTGTGTGTGTGTACATTGACCGCTGCTTGACCGCCTGTGGTCTGCTCTCTGGAGGTGAAGGCTTGACCTAGGGCAAAAGAAAGTAGGAGACAGAACTTCACGATAAAAGACCTGACCTCCTTCTTTGAGTCTGCCAAGAGAACTCCCAAACACTCAAAGCCCCATGGGTATGTCACACACGCGCGCACACACACACATACTTGCACTCTCACATATGCACACACACATGCAGATTCTTACATACTTGCAGGACAAGAGGCCATTTCTTGTTTGCTGTATTGGTGTGTGTGCGCGCACACACGACTTTTGCTGACCCATGGCTTCACTGTGGTCAGACAGATCTGGAGGACTGAATTCCAATTTAATGAGTCAGTCCCAAAATGCCTTAAAATTTGTCCATCATGTGAGCAAGAGCATGTACTATCATGTAATTCAGACCTCTCTTGTCAATTTGAACCATTCTTGGTCATCAAGGTAAAAGATAATTTATTTTTGTTGCTCCTCAAAGCATGAGGCTTTTTATAATTTATTTATTTATTGCCTATATGTCACAAAAATAACTTATTAAACTTTTTTTGTTAGTTTTAATTCACTTGTAAGTTTGTAAGAGTAAACTATGTTTGACCTTGTCATCGGTCTGGGGCGGACAGGGTTGTCTAAGATACCTGCCCACTATTCTTTGAGGGGTTAGTGTGAGGAGGTCATGACCTGTTCCCCCTGACCCACCCCCAGCAGTACAGACTCAGCCTGGCAGCTCACTGCCTGAAAGAGCTGATTCTCTGATATGGTGACATGACTCCTACGACTGCTGCCATAGCCAGTTCCATATCACTTAATGTGCTTAAGAGCCCCCCTTAACAGGCGTGACTCCTGGGGCCCCCCGGCGTCCTGAGGGTGGGGCGTATAGCAGACACATGGGGACCAGAGGGGGTCCTGATCCTGCTGGACACTGGTGGTATCTTATGTGTCTTTCACAAAAACGTATGGATATATTTAGGATAAATTACTTGAAACATTAATAGAAATAGTATTGTGCCACCTCACCATAACTACTTATTACCTTGACATTTAATCACTGAAATACGTATACATTTTCTTATTTTTACATTTATAACATGTTTCAAAAGTTCTTTTAAGTAAATCATTAGAATTATTAGAATCATTAGCAATTTGTTAACTACATTTTGTTCTGTTTATACCCTGTTTAGCTGTCAGCAAATAAGTTTTTAAAATAATCAGAAACTGCTCCTGAGGTTACATGTTTTTAAACCATTAACTCAGTAAAACGTCTTATGAATCCTTTATTTATTTGAATAATTTATAAGCCATTCTAAAAGCCATATCTTATAGAAATATATAGTGTGTAAATTACCCTTAAATAGTCATTACATTCATAGTTCTTTTTAAAGCAATAGTTTATGACTTTATGAAAAGTCAGGTTCCATAACACAGTATAATGTATAATGTTAGTTCAGTTGTCAACTTAAAATAAATTACTCTATCATATTTACACTATGAGATAAAGGTTTTTTTTTAGTTGGTAGGAACTGTCGGGTCTGGACACTATACAAAAAAATATTTTCTGTAGTACAATTTAAAGGGGTTTGTTACAAAAAGCATTACAGTTTACTATCCAGATTTTTTTGGCTTTATGGAGCAGGCCTTACACATACAGCAAAAATTCATCAGCTGCTATGCTTTTTAATATTGTGCTATTGTGCAATAGAATCCGGCCTGTATGTGGTCATAAACAAATAACCAGTTAATGTAAAACTTTACAGCATGGACTATTGTTTTTTCAAACTTCGCTTTTGACTGATTTTTATTTAAATAATTTCAAGTCTGTTGAATTACAGCCTCTCTTTTTTATTCCTAGTCTAATTCTGTCAACACCGGACGTTTTGCTACTTTTCAACACAATTGAGTGCTACCTTTTCCTTCCATTTGAACTGCATGTGAGGAGTTAATCGCTTGACATTTTTAGTGGATTTTCAATTAACCTGTGACAACTGTAACTCATAAACTTAGCCTGCCCTTTACATCTCTGCAAAACCATGAGAGTCACTTAAATAAATGGCTCATTAGTTCCAGCACTTGGCTGTCAGAAGTTGTTATCGATTCACACTCCTCCCCTCCTGCATTGCTCTCCACTGAGTGCTCATGTTTGCTTTGAATTACAGCTTTCTGGTGGCACGTCTCGACACTGGCCGTAAATCAAGTGCCTACTTACTTTCTGAATGTTCGGTCTAAGTTCATATCACAGCTTAGTAAGCCTAAAAAGAGACCACAAAACCTACTGAAAGCAAACCTCTTCATTTGCCTCAGTGACCCACTGCTCAAGCATTATAGTAATACCACTCTAAGCTGTCCAAAACAAATGGCCTTCTGAGCTCAAATGTAAACAGCCCATGCCGGGTGCACTGATCTCTCATGGCTTGGTAAACTCTGTAGCTTTAACTGCTTGTCAAACATTCAGCATTTTTCTGGTTAGCATAAAAAAAACCTTTCCACTTCCATTTCTGTGTGTTATCTGGTGGCTCTGTATCCAAAAATCGGATGATATATTTCATTTTTCCATTCTTTATGAAAGATTCATGACTCTATGATGCAAATGGTCGCTCAGTGTGCATGACAAAAACAAATAATCTCACTGGACACTTTGTTTGATGTTAGGCGTAGCTGGCCGAGCAGAAGTAGGTGTTGAGAATGCATTGAGTAGAGAACCAGGACAACTGCAGCAACACCGAACATACCAGTGGCTCCACACACAAGCTGTCAAGACCAAGAGAAGCTCTGCCACTTGTGCAAGGTGAGTCTGTCATCTCTCAAGCTAATTAGATTTAACTATTTTTATGTCATTGTGGTCATAACACATCCTCATATCTCTGAAAGATGCACCTGAGACCTGATAAAAATAAAGGTAATATGGTATGTAATATGCTTAGCCTGGTAAATTTACCTATACCTTTCTAGTGATCATTTCCTGCCAGAGATTGATCCTGATATTCTAAACGGTGGGAGGGTTCAACTTGTGGTAAGGATTTTTATTAATTTTGATTTTTTAAAAGTCACAACAGTATAAAATCTGTGTTGTAGAAAATGTACTGAGCAGTTTATTGAGCTGATGACTTTTCTGTGTATATATGTATACATAAGTTTATGTGTATCATATATATATATATATATATATGTGTATGTGTTTATATATATTACTTTTCTCAGACTGGAGCAAGTTACAGAGAAAGTCCAGATTCAGCTGCGAGGTTGTGGTCTGATGCCCCTGACTTCTTTCCACCTCATACCCAACATGCTCGTGTGCGGAGACACTCAGTTGGACATGCAAGTAGGTCTCTGCTAGCATAATAGTAAAATTATTCATTATAATAATAAATTATCATATTAATCCACTGCTGTAGTAATAAGAAAATATCCCACAGCCATCTCACCAAATCAAACTGTAAACAAAGCATATAAACACATAATCGACATTTCACTGTTTTACAAATAAAAGTCTCCTGTGGCTTTTCATGAACAAAAGGAGCTCCATCAAGTACACATAGAAAAATATATAGAAGCCTCAACTTTAGTGTATCCACTGTTTACCTTTACTACAGCTTTCTTTGTTTTTGAGATACTTGCTTTCAGTTTTTCAAAGATGTTTGCAGGAGTATATTTTATGCCTTCAGAGTTCAGACATAGAAGTTCATGATCCAAGCAATCCCAAACACAATCAGTGATGTTGTGGTCTGTGTTCTGGGTTGTTAGTCCAGTGTTCTGAGAATGTCAGCAGATTCATTGTTTGCTTTGAAGAATGAAGTTTGATTTTCTTTTTTCTCTCAATGAATTAAAGTACTGATGGTGACAGGTTTGGTGGTTTTTCGTTCTAGAACTCCCATTTTATCAATATTTGAAACATTTTTTTTTTTTGCATATTTATTTTTGACTCCTCCCAAATATTTCCTGAAAATGCATAACTTGTCCTTGAATGTGGTCTCTGACAGTACTGTATGTATTTTGTTTATGACACTATTGCCCTAAATGTCCAAATATTTCTACAAATGCACATTCATGCACTTAACAGTTATTTTCAGCCTGTGGCTATCTTGTTGACTTAGTTCAGCTATTTGCAGTTCAGCTAGTCAAATATGACTGAATAAGCGGTGGTTTCTAGATTAAAAGAGAGTTTTGTAAAAAAAGTAAATTTTTTTCTAAATATATTAATTCCTATGTAGAGCTATAATATAGAAATACACAGGAATAGCTATTATAGCACACTGAGTATTTGACTACCTATCCTTTTTGAGAATGTAAGCCTCAAGTCTAAGAACCAGATATAATATAGCCTTCGGTATAGCATCCAGGAACTTCATCTCCACATCGCAAAATGAAACTAAATGAATCTGGAATCTGGTATAAAAAGATTAAGTAGGAAAGAATTTTATGGGAAAGAATCTTCTTAACTGCAGACTTTACACGATGATATGAGAGAATCATGAAGGTCAAGTGCCAATATAAAGACTACACCGGTGAAGAAGCCGGTGGGTGGGTGTGTAAGCATGTGCACAGGGAAAACTGATATAAAGATACAGTACAGACATCCTACCAGATCGTCATTGGAAAAGATGACAGGCATTATAAAACTGATTTTTCACATTCCAGTCTTGTGTATTCGCTGCTGAGTGGTAAGTCATGATAATGGGAGGTGTGTGTGTGCATGGGTAAGCTAGACGGGGAGATGTCAGGGTCAATGAGGCGACAGTGAGGGAGATGTGTCTCTCCCTCTGTCTGTCTCTCAGCAGGAAACAGGGCAGCGAAAAGTCTCAGAGCCTGAATGAGGTACTTCACTGTCACAGTGTCTCAGGCCTCAAACTGACAAAGATGCTTCTCAGTGACACAAGCAGCACTCAGCGCATTTTACACACTGATCCATGGTGCTGAAGGCCGAGCACTGTTCCTCCTAACAAGGCTAAATTAGATTCTGATGATAATTCGAAAATGAAATCCACGAGGATGTGGACTGGCTGAGTTGTGCGTGTCTCACAGGTACATGTGCTGTTTATGTGGGAAAGTTTAAAAAAGCAGACAAAGTTTTATACAGAGCTCTTTCTCTTCACATCAGAGAGTGCTCTTATCAAATTAGCAATGGAAAATTATAATATGTTTATGAATGTAAGCAGAGAAGATTTTCCTTTATGGCGTCAGATTCGTTAGCCAATTTTATGATTTGTTTGTTTAACTGTAGCCAGAATTTCAGTGCGTTTTTTGAAAAGCAGAGATTAATACTTAATCATACATATTTAAATCATAGAAAATAATAGATATTTTTTCCTTATCAAACCAAGCTTGCTGGAATTAAATGTATGTAGCTTGTATGTTAGTTAAATGAGAAGAAAATAGTGTTCTACATTAGTTACTTTGATGCTCTACATTCAGTTACTTTGAGTTACCATTTCCATTGCTCATATAGAGGAATTTTCCTGATTTGTGTTTTTAGTGTTTCTGTTTCTATTTTATCCCTTTCCAAAGCTAGCTGAAACAAAATAGCTGCAGACTATTTGTTTTGGTCACAGTGGGAATGCATATGGCCTTTTTTTAATGGCTTCCTCACTGTGGCAGCAAAATGTCTATTTTAAAGCAAGTATTCATTGTTCGATTATGTCATAAATCTGAATTCAAAATCAGTGCAAATCAAACGCTTCTGATTTATTAATTAATATTTATTAATATTAACCTATAAAACAAAAACTGTAATACATGCAAATATTTGCATGTACTGAATTTGCATTACTGAAATTGTTGTTATTAAGAAAATCTAGGTTTAGAGCTTGCTTGCTTGTGGTTTACTTGCAGTTTGCTTAGCGATTGAATGTGTCCTGACTGGATATGTGGAAGTGTGTTGAGGTGTGTACGGTACCTGCAGTGCATGAGAAAGGTTCCCGCCCGCTGTTCCATCTCACCGACTCCTCGCTCACTGCGGCCGTGGGCTGTACACGTGGAATGCATCAGCCTCAGAAAAGGGCTCGCTTTGTTCCCTGTGTTTGGAAAGATCTGTGCTAAGCACACATTGGGGTGGACGCTTCTCTGAGGCAGTCTACATCATCTGATGCTCAGCTTAATAAAGAGTTGCATAGCCATGCTATGACACTGTGCACAAGCATGCACCATTTTAGGCATAGGAGACTAGTACATGAACATTTTAGAACTTATTGGCTTTGGTTTACTTTCTTGCAGATACATAGGATACATAGGACATAGGTTCCAAGCAGATTTGATTGACAGTACTAACTCTGTTTTCACAGAAAAAGAAGTGCTGTCTCCTAAAAGAGTCACCTCAGCTCCATCTCGAAAAGAACGAGTCTCGTTCCGAGACAACCCAGTGCAGTTGAGCGGAGGCTGGGGCGGAGGAAAGAAGAGGGCCAAAGTGAACAAGTAAAAAAGAAAGAAAGTTCCTTGTTCACAACCATGAGATAATAATGTTTCATAAAGCAGTGCCTTGTATTTTTATTTACATATGTGGGTGTGCACGTTTTCCGGGGGGTGATGGATATGTTTTTTTAACATAAGCTTTTAACAAGCCTTGCAATGCACATTTGATCTCTGCTGAAATTCCTTGCAGCTGCTGTTACACTGAAATTCAGCTTCCTCTCTTGCAAATTAATTAAAAGCAATGGATGAGGTATAGCCCAAATATCTGCAGGCAGTCACAGGATGCGTGTATTCTCAAATATCAGTGCATTTAACATGACCACGGCGAGGGTGGAAACCATTTGAAAATGACATGCTTAATATGCAAACAATGGCAAAGAATAGGAACCAGCTTACTCTTGTGGTAATTCATTTTGGCTTTGTTTAAATATTTGTACTTTCTCGACCTTATTATGTTGGACCTTTTCCCTCTGTTGCAATTAAGAAACAAATGGGAAATTAAATATCCTCAAGTACATTTGTTTAATTGTTCAAAGATCAGGGCCATTAAAGTATTTGCACTTCATAAACTCTTGTACAAGTTTCTTTTGAAAGCAGAAATAAGCCATGTCTAGAAAAAGATACTCTGGAATCTCTGACTTCTTGCCAAACTAGTCCAACCCCAAGCAGAAAAATAGAGGATATAAAAGTGTGCTCTGTAAACATTAGCATTGTGATTAGTCTTGTGTTTTGTCTTTTATTAGTTTCAGATTGGAGTGGTCATATTTGTGTTTTTTACGTTGGACATCAGAAAGCTGTCTAGCCATAAATGCACTGGTTGGAGTAGGCACTGTCTGGGCGACGGCCGCAGGCTGATAAGATAATTAGTGTAAAAACAAACAACCAGTAGTAGAGAAGAAGGGCACTCTGTCAGTGAGTGGCATGTAGACTATTTATGTTCTCCCCTCCATATTCATATGCTCTGCTTTTGTTTTGGCTTTTTAGTCAGTTATAGGGTTTTACTGCTGGGTCAAATTCCTGCACCCGCAGTGCTAAACAGCATGTCAGTTAATAAACTAGTATCTAAAACAGATTTGCAATGTCACCCTAGCTGCCATGATGAAGCATTCACTTTCCACCTTCTCTATGAAAAGATTTTTATTATGTAATTAAGCAGCACCTGAATGCCATATTTACAAACTAAAATGAACATTTGGGTAGTTATCAGTAATTATCACTGCTAAATATTCTATCATACAAAAAATATTTTTAGGGTTTTTTCATATCTTAAAACAAAGAACCCTCGCTTAAGTTCACTCTAGTGAGATTGTTATCACAACTACATCTCTGAAAGTTCATGTCAGTACGGCTTTTGCTATGTTTCCACATGTCCTTATGAAAAAACACTGTACATCAGATTAAGCTGACAGTCTGGGCTAGCCTCTGTCACTGGCGGATGCCAGGAGGATAATTCATACCACTTGTTGTCCACAGCCACTAAAAGGCCAAACCAAGAGAGATAATCTCTACAATTGCTGGCGTGAGCCAAGCTGCACAGGGTTAAGTAAGATGCTTTAAAGCAATAAATTCCTCTGTAGGTTTGTTTGGGTTTCTAATAGCCTACATTTTATTTAATTAACCAGGAACATGTTACTGGGGAAATAAATATGTATCAGCTAAGGCTTTTTACCGCAGATGGGCCATTTTGACAAGAAGCAGGGGCTTTGCAATAAGTGAATAGGTCTTTTAAAAACCATATGGAGCAGTTTCAGCACTGACTGTGGTGACACGCCTGTGCTGGTCTGTGCAGCTGGGGGTATACGCCAGGCTAGGCGGTTTATTATCATTTACATTACCTAAAAGACTGAAATGGCTTATGATGGTATGTGTGTGCATGGGTGCAAAATTAAACAGCACACTCACTCCAACCCCTCACTTTAACTGATTTCACCAACACTTCTCCAGCATTTGAGTGTAATTAGTATAACATTCATTCACAGTATTTTTAACCTGTAGCATCAAAGAGCAGTAAAACGGTTTGAATTATAAATGGCTTGTGTCTTTGCTGAATTGCCACTCACAAGAATTGTACTTTATACTTCGAAAAAGTCTTTGGCACCAGAGATATTAATAAATGTATGCATTTATAAAAAGCTATTTAAGTGGGTACTGTATATGATATGCTTCATGATTTTTAGTTTTTGCTTTTAGTTTTTGTGAGATTTAATAAGTTTCAACGCAATAAGTTGAAAAACACAAAATAGAACCCCCAGTTACACATATACAATTCTGTTAGAGTAATAATGTTGAACTACAGCTACAATTTAGTTTTATTCAATGCTTTACAAGCTGCACTGCATTCAAACCACCTAAGCAACTATCTCTGCTCTACTACTTTGTAATGAGTTCCAACAATATTCACAATATGCTTATTGACTTTTATTTGTTTATTTGCACATAAAAAACACTAATATTAGGATAATATTATAATCATATAAAAGAAGTGCTATACATTAAGTAGTGATTTATATACATCACCTTTTTGGGTTTTTGAACCTCCCCTTATAGCAGCCCATACCAAATTAGATTATTCATTACTTTGTTAAATTAATTTAGCAACTCTAGAGCTGAATCTTAAATGACTTACTCTCTGTATAGTGTTCTGCATAGATAATGAACGTGTGACAAGTAATCCCAAATAGTGCACTTCAGGTTAGCTGAAAGAGCATACAGCTTATGGGTCCATATCTATTAGGCATGTATTGTTTTAAAGTGTAGCAGCTGACATTACATTACCATGATAAGGCACTACATAGGGAGCCATGTAAGGTTGAGCCTATGTGAGGTTATGCTGTTCTTTTATCAGCCCAGTTTTTTTTTCAACCCAAGAAAGACTTGTTACTTCGTGTTGTATTATACGCAGAGACAAAAGTTTTTACAAATGTGTTTTGACAAACCAAAGAAGGTAACATCTACACTATATGGACAAGTTTGTGGACATCTGCTCATCCAGTGTTTCTTTAAAAATCAACTGTATTAAGACGGTAAAAGGAGGTCTGGCCCCTCTGCTGTAGTAACAGTCTGCCCTTTGGGGCAGGCTTTATGCTAGATGCTGTAGCACTGCTGTGCAGATTTGATTTGATCAGGTGCTTATGTTGGATGATTAGCTCTGGATCCATCCAGCACATGCCAAAGATATTGGATGGAGCTCTATCATTCCAGAGTATGCAGCCCAGTGCTGGGGCAATTTATATCCTTCTAGCTGATGTTTGATATTGGGCATGGTGACCTTAGACTCATGTGTGGCTGCTCCAGAGCATGCCGTTCTATTGTTGACAATTTTTATGATGATTATACAGGATGTGTGTTTTTCTGCGTCAAAAGTAAGTGCACTCTAATTCTGCTGATTTCTCTCATAAGAAGGAATGTCCACAAACATTTGGACGTGTAGTGTGTCTATATGTGTATGTATAATGCTTTAATTTATTTAATTTCTAGCCAACATGGCTATTTCAGATGCCACAGAGGAAAAGTCATTTGGTGTATCTGGGTAACTGTGTGGTTTTAATTGGAGGACACTTTGTGTTGGAGGCTCTAAATTTTGCCTGGCTTCATTTTTTAATGGCACCAAAGATTGTATATGTGCTAAACTTTGGGCCATATAGTGTATGTATTACATTACATAGGACGTGATGTATTTAATAGTATACCTATACCTGTTAGAAAGTTGGATGCTTTAGGAGCCAGTATAAATTATTTGAATGCTCTAAAGCTGAATGTGTAGGACAGCTGTCTTCCTAAGAGGGTTTTATTTGTGATAGGTAATGTTTATATGACAGGCCAGTGTGTGGAGGCCCGAGTTCAGGTCACTCACCTTAAGCGCCATGCTAGGCCTGGCTGTGTGCAGAATGAATGTCTTTGTCGTCTGTGGGAAACATAACATAATAATAACTTTCTTTTTGGTCTAAAAGTCGAAGCACAAAATCCGAGCGCACCTCGCAGAAACTTCTCGCATTTTCTCCTCAGCGTGAGGCCCTCGCGCGGCTCCGTAAGCCCCGCCCCCCGCTACTTTAGAGCGCCCCTATTTATTTTCATTGAGTGTGAGGTGGCACCTTCTAACCGGCGCACTGTCAGCGAGCGATATGGCTGGCCTGGCAGGTGGTGCAGGCCGCTGCTAAATGAGAAAGAGCTTCTCGATGTGTGCTCTCTTTTATACATGCTGCTCAGATGACACTTTTCCTGTTTGAAATCTAATCGTCCAGGTACTCTGCGTGACGGCTCTCTCTCTCACTGACCGACATGTTGACACCACGGCGCCCACTGCTACACCGTGGAGCTTCATAAACCAAACAGGCAGACTGCGTGTGTAGTGAGCTCAAGTGCTGGTGTTCAGCCGTTTCTAGGCTACGTAGGACTTAGTATATGTTGTGGATGGACCGTCTCCCTCAGGATAACATTAAATAACACGCAGGTTTTCCGCAGAGTGGATCAGAATTATTAGACTCTCATTAGACTGTGCAGTGACCCCGCTCTCGCTTTGTGCCCTGTGCGCTGCTGGCTGGTCGCTGATCTGGTTTAGCTCCTGACCAGTGTTCAGGCGAAGAGCCGCTTCCGCACATTGTTACTATAACGACTGTTAAATGGATAAAAAGTGTCTTATAACGCTATTATAATAGGTATTATACTCTAATACGTTCATTATAAATATAAACTATGCTCATTTTAGCCTTAGATATTAAACACGACACGCTCCTGTCCGAAGCGCTGTAGATCCATTTGTAGCAGTTTAGAATATAAAGGAGTTGTGTATGAATAACAGATATAATATTAAACACGTTTAATTTCTCTAATAAAGCCATTGATCATGATATAGCACTGGCATCTCATGTATGTGACCACTCTTTAAAACTTCTACCATTAATATATATATATATATATATATATATATATATATATATATATATATATACATGTTTCTATTCTATATAATGCGGACTACATATATACGCTAAGGCTAGAAATATAATATATGTATATGTGTGTAGCTGTAGCTGCATCAAAATTATTAAAATGAAATAGTCACTTTAAAACATTTAAAAACGTTTGGAAGTTGATGAAGTTGAGTTCGCCAGTAGAACAGTAAAACTAAGAGTTCTAATAGAGCTAAGTAATTATTACGAGCTATTAATCTCTCTCTGTAAAATAAGCGCACAAGTAGTTCATTAGTTACACAGACGTTCTCTGACATATATAACTGAAAGGCGAATATAAGCCTAAAAACACTACTACTGCTGCTAACAACATCGACATTATTATTATTATTATTATTATTATTATTATTATTATTTATTAACAATGATAAACATGTGCATATTATTATACCAATCGGAGTATATAATTATTATTATTATTACTATAAATTATATATAATAAAATATAATAAAAACAATAATCATCATCGTTTTTATTTTTTCTGTTAATAAATAGCTCATAATCACACAGTTTCAGAAACGCAATAAAACCCTCTAAAACATTACATTACTGACAATATCAAGTATATTCCAATAAAAGAAGATGGAAGATAAAATAAATAAATAATAAACTTAAAAGAGAGATGCTTGTCTATAAGGTGTGCATCATCATTTACTCTAGTGTCTCAGGAGTAGATGCTTTAGCTTCACTGAGTCTAGCTGTGGTATATTCTGACATGACCGTATAGCTGAGTGTCTACACTTTTTACATTATTGCCTTCATACATTTAAACTTCTGTGTCAGCGGTGGGTGCACGTTAATATAGCTGGACTCACTAATAAGAAGAGGTGTTCACAACCATTTGGACATTTCACACTTTAATGTACATCATCTCCAGCCATCTAGGTAGAGGCTGATGTGAATGTAGATGTCTCTTTGGTGGCTCAGAGAATGTGATTGACAGCTTTAGGAAGCTTACAATGCCAACAATGTTTTTAAAGCAGATTTCAATAAAAAAAGAAGATAAAATAAATAAATAAATAATAAAATTAAAAGAGAGACGCTTTTCTGATTGATGTGCTCCAGTTTCTCCATCACATTAAAGCAGATCTGTCTCCTGTCTCAGGAGTAGATGCTTTAGCGCTCTTGAGTCTATCTGTGGTACATTCTGATATGACCGTATAGCTGAGTGTCTACACTGCTTACATTATTACCATCGTAAGTTTAGAAAGTTGTGACAGTGCCACTATCCACTGGCTGTGATTCTTTCGATGCCTGTGTTAAATAAAGATGGCCATGCGGGTCCTGGATGATGGGAAGCTTGATTATTTTTGCGCTTCTGATGACTGAGAGGTTGCTGAGTGTCTGAGCGTTCCTTCGGTCCGTGGGTGGAGTTTATCTTCTCCATATTCAGGAGCTGGGAGGCTGCTGGGAGCCCCCAGCGCTCCGACGTATAAAGAGAGCCCCTCAAAGTCCCTTTAAGACTAGACTAATGACCCGCGTGCGCTAATCGGCGCGCCCACGCACTGCCAAAGATCCAGACTCCTATGGTGTGCTACGAGCGGCCTGGGGAGAGAAGCGAGGCCCGTGGATGATGATGATGATGGAATACATGACGGACAAGTTCCCCATGAAAAGTGAAGCGATTAAGGGCACCGAGTACTACATGGGAACGGGCAACACGCTGGAGCAGGTGATGGAGAGTTTAGAGAGCGTGCAGTACTACGACAAGACTTCACCCAAGTGTGTGCACTCCTACTCACTCCAGAACAGCGAGCAGCACAGCAGAATGGAGAGGGCCTCGCCATGCGACAACCAAAACAGTGAGTATGCGAGTTGAGATATACACTCTGTGGTCGTGCTGTAAAGTGTATACATTTTAAAAATGACTGTGGTCTATACAGTTTATAAACATGACGTCTAATATGTTTCTGTAGTTTAGGCACATTATAATCCTGTAGTCTTACTGCAGTCAATACAAGTTATTAACCCATAGTGTATTATTGCATTACAGTCCATACAGGTTATAAACATGTAGTCTATTATCTTACTGTAGTCACTACAAGTTTAAAACATAAGCTCTATGACTTTACTCTAATCTACATAAGTAATAAACACATAGGCCTAGTCTGCTTCTTGTTATAATATACTTACTATAATTTACAAGTCTATGAAAAACATGTAGCCTATGATCTTGTGGTAGTATACACAGGTTGTTAGTATACACCTACGATTTTAGTTATAGGATTGTAGAGTCTATACTATTTCTATACTTCTATAATATTTCTAGACTTTTAAAACATACTCTCAGAGACCATACTACAGCCTGTAGTTATAAAATATGTACTTTAATTGTAGGCTGCATAGGTTTTATTACTTACAGTGTTTGGTCATTTGGTCTGTAATGGGTCATAAAAATGTAATATGAGTTTCAGTGCACTGTAAAAACGTTTGTGTGAACCCAAAGTAAGTGACCTGGTTTCTGCGTTATTGAGTTCATTAAACTTCTAGTAGTAAATTAATAGAACCGAATTGTGTGTTTTACATATTGTCAGCTTACATACCGTTCAATAAGATTTTAAGGCAACTAGGCACTTTAGGGCTCTTCTTATAGCGCACACATGTTATTGATATATAGCCTAAGATCTACATACTGTCTGCGTTCCCACAAGCTCATCATTCTCCGCCTCTGTCACCGCTGGTGTTACATTTGGCTTGAATTGTGATGTATGACTGTATGGATGTAGAATCTCCAGTGATAGCTGAATTAACGGCCGTGCTGAGTTGCTGTCCGGACATACACCTGGGCTCATATCAGCGCTGTACACGTTTAATGCTGTGCACACGAGGCCTCACCGAGAGCCTGCTTTCTATTTACTGCTGAGTCTCGAAGGATTTTTAACCTTAGGATTTCTCTGGGTTAGCAAAGTCAGCCAACTCAGAGTTCAGCTTAACACAGTTACACTTCAGCTTATTAACTTCAATATCTCCAATGCTCGAAAATGCTGCCAAGATGTGCAAACAGATGTGCTCACTATTGGATACGGAGTCGTCATTGTTCGCGCTCTGCAGTTTAAACTGTACACTGTTAAAGCGGATGGCATATATAACAGTGCAGATAACACACACTGACTCCTCTGTATGTCTGGTTTTTGTACATCTCAATGCGGATAGTATTCTGCACCGTCCGTGCGCAATGTCAGCTTAGTGTGAAAGGCTCGTGTCTCTACGCAGATCCCGCGTACCGCGCGCCTGAGGCCGAGGAGGAGAGCTCGCGCGCCCCCGAGAGCCGCGAACGCAGCGACGTGGACGAGCTGGCGGAGAAAGCGGACAGCAACGTGTCCAGTAGCAAAAAGCGGCGCCACCGGACCACCTTCACGAGCGCGCAGCTCGAAGAGCTCGAGAAGGTCTTCCAGAAAACCCACTACCCAGACGTGTACGTGAGGGAGCAGCTCGCCATGAGGACGGAACTGACCGAGGCCAGAGTGCAGGTCAGAAACTCTCCAGCCACAGCTATACAGCTGGTTTACCCTTATTTAACAGACTCCCATACTGAGAGCCTGGAACAGAGAGGGTACAGACTGGGCCGCTGACTGGAAGGAGGTCCAGCAGTAACGCCATGATTTGTACAGCAGCGCGAGCTGAATGACTTTCAGTCTGTCAATGCCATGCAGTCAGTCGTTAACAGAGGATCCCGGCCTTCCTTCTGACAGGCTGCTGTCCTTTCAGTTACTGTGACAAACACTGCTCAACAGCGCAGAAGTCCTTTCTTTACTTTTCTTTTCTTTTCCCCCCTTTTTTTCCTTTCTGTCCGTTCTTTTCTTTTCTATAGTTTTTTTTCCTGTAGGTTTTTTTGCATGCAGAATCAGTTCTACTTTCTTGTGCCGCCTTGTAAATACGTATAGATCCAGTTCTGCTGCTAAACTGATAAAACAGTGGCATTTTAAATGGAAACCCACCGATCTGTCAAATGTCCATCAAATGTCCAGTTATTTTTATTGTTTTGCTCCAAAACCACTTTCTGATTCAGGTTTCTTTACAGTGGTGGTGATAGGAACCAGGGTTCACATAGCCTACAACACTAATAAAATAATTTGATGTATTACCCAGAATGCACTTCAGATGATTTCATATGTAATGATGATAATGATAAATCTGAGAAAGCTATTCTTTCGTTCTGACTCCTGCGTATACCTCTCTGCTATGACTGGAGTGTATGGAAGTGTATTTTATTCCAAATCTCCAGTAAAACAGTCTCAGGCATCAGCTGACACGTTTCTAAACATTTCCTTTCTATGAGGAGACTATTAAACTTCTCTGGTTCCTATCACCACCACTCTGAACAATTCTGAGTCTGCAAGTTCCACTAGAACGGCCGCCAGATTTCCACAGCAAACCGCTCTGAGCAACTCTGTTTATGTCTTGACCATTTATTTATGCAGAAATGTTGAAAAATGTTTAATTAAGTTAGGATGAGAGGAACGATGCTGTTATTGCCAGTGTGTGTAATGAGTCTTTCCTGAGCGGTGACTGATGTGTTGTTGAACTCTGATGGGTAGGTTTGGTTCCAGAACCGCAGGGCTAAGTGGAGGAAGCGGGAGCGATATGGACACTTGCAGCAGCCCAAAGGCCCTTACAGCAACACATACGAGCTCACAGCCTTACCGAGAACAGACACTTATTCACAGGTGAGAAAACTGTTCTTTACCCACAGTTACCCACTACTCCTCCTAAAGCCTTGACAGTGTGCCGCAGAGGCCTCCGGTATCTGACAGACAGGTTTTAAAGAATCATTCTCTCATCATTTAGTGCTTTAATTATAAGCCCCTTGTAACCAGAAGAATATCAACATCTGATTTTAGAGAAAGACGCAGTCATCCTCAGATTACTGTGTGGCTGAATTCAAATATGCAGGCACTTGCTCTGGTAAAACTTTGGGGGACACTTAGTTTTTCCAAGTATTAGTAATGGGCTTAGTGTCTTTGTCAGTTAGAAATATATGTTGTGTATATATGTACATATGTATATATATATATATATATATGTATGTATATTTAGTTTCTGCATACAGAAAATGTCCAGAAACTTATTGGGCTGAATTTATTTACAGTGGTGACAATAGGAACCAGGAGTTGCAATATCTACAGTGCGAATACAGCCATTGTAAATACTGTATAATGTGAAGCTACACGTTTCACCAGGCTTGTTATGTAATGTTGGTTACTGTAAAGTAGTACGGTAAACAATATGGTTTCTTTGGAGTCTTTTTTTGCTGTACCCTGAATGTATCTTTGTCACCATGAATAGATATAAGAATTATATTTTATATTTAAAACTATTTTTAGGACAATGTGCTTGTTACCGTTTTATGTAATAGCTTACTGTGAGAGAGCTTTTAGAGGCATTGAGCGTTTTGTTTGTCTGGTTCCTTTCACCACCACTGTGAACAATTCTAATTAATTACAGTTCTCTTTTACACCAAACCACTCTGAACTATATTGAGTCATTTGGAGATTTTGTAACATCAGTGTATCACATTAGACGGAAAGCTACTAAAGGGGTGCTATTTTTCTCAAGACTGAAAGAATGACCTTCAAAATCACTGTGAAAAGTTCTTAAGGTGCTTTTCAGCCAAACAGTTTTCAATGTGCTTGTCTTTAGGACATAGAAGACACTTTGAGAAAAAATACACTCAAGTATTAGACATTTTATGTTAACAGATATTTGCTATTACTCAAACAAATGTCACATGTTATTGGCTCTAATTATTTTTATTGGATTATTATTTAACCAAATCCATATTTTAAGTTCATAAGTGCTCGAGATGCCCTGAATTTTAAGCAGTGCATGTTTTGCATTGATCTTTTTGCTACTTTAAATAATAGAGATATTTTCTGAATTGCTGCATGTGTTGTATACAAATAGGTTAATGAGCAAATAAGCACTCAGGAGTGAAGCAGCTGCAGGATCTCTGCACCGTGAAGAACATCTGGACAGTATAAGAGCTGGACTTATTTATAGTGCAGGATGCAACCGTCGCTATTTTTCTTAAAACTGAGGTCATCTGATATTCAAAGAATATTGTGTGCAGCCAATGTAATGCAGCTGATTGGCCAGAGCAGTTCGGATCCCTGCAGTCGTAATTGATTAATATGCTCAGACTTGTTGTTTTATGATGGGTCTGGATACATATTTTCCTCTGTGGAACCCTGCAGAATTGTTTTAT
The DNA here is from genome assembly GCA_024036415.1 of Prochilodus magdalenae. NCBI lineage: Eukaryota > Metazoa > Chordata > Actinopteri > Characiformes > Prochilodontidae > Prochilodus > Prochilodus magdalenae. Next base: position 623,149 of record JAMWET010000950.1, read on the forward strand.
CTGCTGTCCATTATAGCCTCAGCTATGGCCTTTATTTTTGGCCCATTAGTTTTATCTGATATCACAACGATGGTATAAACCCTTGGATGCTAAAAAATTCGTTCTGGGACCTGTAACAACTGCAGAATCCTTATTGGTAAACCAAATTTATTAAGACCTTTAAGGCGATATAAAAACTTTAATAAAGATTATACATATGACTATACAATTCTACAGCAACAACAACAGCAATTATAATACTACTAACAATAATAATAATAATGATAACGGATGCAGTAGAAAAGATAATAACTGGTCATCATAGCCATATGAAGGAAACTATAGCATAATTAGCAAAGAACACACACAATTTATTTAATTGCAAAAATTAATAAAATAATAAAGGTTCTCATGAAATTGTTTTTCAAATGTATGCATAATGTAGTCCACATAATGCAGACTTTGTGATCTAAACAAAGTTGTTCAGAATAGTTTGACATATAGTGGTTCATTATAGATAAACATACTCACCTATTTCCTTACTGTGATAGTGAGAGGAACCAGGGGTCACAATATGTACAAAAATATAGCAATTTTATTTACTATTCAAATCTTGTGTATATATAGGTTTGTCTCTAATGTAATGTTGGTCATGATAAAAGTAGTTCATTAAAGAAAAATATCTTTGGCGACTATTTTACCATACGCAAATGTATATACATGCTATTTAATATCCATCATTTTAATGATTTAAAAATAGTGGTTCATTCATTTTCTTCCTTTTTTGAAAAGTGTTATATTTTCCTTGTACTACATGTACATCTTGATCATAAATGGCAGATACCGCACATATTAAGACGCAACCATTTCATGTATCAGGTTTCTGTTAGAGAGCATGTAGAGGCATTAAATTTCAGACGTCTGGTTCATATCATGACCACTGTGAATAAATCGAACTTGCTGAGTTTCTCTGGAATGGAGTATTTCACACAAAGCCACTCCGTATAACTCATTTTGATGACTGAATAGATTTATTTTTGGAAGTCTGTTTTATGAATGTTGAATGTGAAATTCTGGGTTTTGAAGCATTCTGATTTTTTTTCTGTACAGATTCCCAACAACTTGTGGACGACTCCTTCCCCCGGTGGCTCTGTGGTGTCATCCTGCATGATCCCACGGGGTTCCCCACCTTGTGTACCCTCCCCATACCCCCATTCTCCACGAGCCCCTGAGCACAGTTACGTGGGCTTCCCCAACCACCAGCAAAACCAGTTCGGTGTCAATCACGTCTCCCTCAACAACTTCTTCGCTGATTCGCTCTTGGCTCCAGCACCGAACGGGCATGCAGCATTCGAAAGCAAACCAGAATTTGAGCGGCGGTCCTCAAGCATCGCTGTCCTAAGGATGAAGGCCAAAGAGCACACAGCCAACATCTCCTGGGCCATGTGAGCCCCTTGCTCAGACTCTCAGACTTATTTGTATTAGCCTTAAAAATTAATGTATGGATAGAGACCCAGTCATGGACCTTATGTTCCTTAAGAAGGACTCCCTGTTTTTTGGGCTCTTCGCTGCCTAAAAGGATGATACCTTTGAAGATCCTCAGAATTCCAGACCACCGAACTTCCTCACACGCTGAAATTGGAACTAGAAGTTAGCTGTAGGTTATAAAAGGTTCTCTACACACACTTGATCATGCAATAATGTGCCTTATAAGCTCTGACGCACTTACGGTGATGTGATGTGAAACAGTGGCACAGTGATTAAGAGTAAACAGGATTCTGTTCTCAGGATTCGGAGTCAAGGTGATGTCTCTGACATACTAACATAATGTTTGTGTGCTTTGAAGCAAAGCTGTGTACAGCTCAGAACTGTGGCTGGCCTGAACTCTGTCACAATCAGAGGAGCACTTCATCCTCTGTAGTAAAATGTGTTCAATAAAATATTTCATGAAATTACTGCTCGATCATTTTCCAGCTTTTGTGGTTTGTCTGTTATTTCTCTCTTGTTGATGGTTCATGATATGATGATGATAATAATATAATCAGTATCAAAAATTGAAATAGTAGATGACAAACTGTTTTGATGTAAATGTTTACATTTTAAATTACAGTATTTTATAAAAGTATTCTAAAAGTCTATATAGTGTAGCATGTTTGGGCCCACACTTGATTTTTACCACAAAAAGAGTAATAAGCTGCTTCATTGATAATGTGCATATGACATGGTTTCATACAGCTGTATGTCTTTTAATGAAGTATACATTGCACTTTGATTTGTAATATATATAGCAATCGTATAATAATGCTATATCATGATCATGATTATCATTAGAGCAATATAGAACAATGTTCAATTCTGAGTAACATGCTTTCCTTTTCAAAGTGATGCATGTATTTTAGAATGAAATGTTTCAATTCTAAATACAATTTTGCAAAAAAAAAAATGTTGTAAGCAAACTGTAAAGTTAAAACTGTTTTTCACAGGTGGGAAAGTTTAAATTTTTGTCCTGATGTAACCTGAAGTATACAGCAAATGAGAACAAAACAACATCGTATTCTTTAGTACCATTCAAAGAATTATAAATCATACTATTTGTATTTTATTTGTAGTTTTGCATTTGTGTTGATGTAATCTGGGAACAGACCTACACATTGTGTGACCAATGGGCCAATGGAAATGAGGCGAAACAGTTATACAAATACAAATCCTACATCAACTTAGCCTCTTCTGGAAAGTTTAGGAGATTCTGGAGAGTAAGGTGATTTTGAATCAGCCCCTTTACTAATTCGAGGCTCTAATTCATTCTTTACTCGCCCCTGCTTTTAACATTTGGTTGTACTTGCTTTTCTTGTGTTTGGCATTTTGGGCTCTTAAGCAATAGCACCTAACAAACAGTGATTCTTCTGCTGATAGATGCTGAGAAATGCCACAAAAGTAATTTCTTTTCATTTCACCTGAACTGCAGTTCATTTATTTCACTACTGAGAAAGTTTTTTGCTGTGTAAAGTGTTTCTGTTCAGCTGATAGCATGTTCATTTCATTAAAAAGCAATGAGGTCATCTACAGCACTTATCTCGCTCAGTCTGGAGCAGGGAGCTGTCAGATTGGGATTATGCTTCACAGTAACTGTTCAGACTGTTTGTGTGAGCATCTTCTGTTTGTTTATGAATGTTCCTAGCTTGTGCTTTGTGGCAATCTTTCTCTTCTGCCAAACCCCTAGCTTCAACAGCCCACCCCCACACACAGTGTTCCTCTTCAGCAGGAGGGTCCGAATGTTCCTCTTCAACTGGAAGACGGATGAAGCGGCACATGTGAGGAGTGCGATCCCACTGCGGGCCGCTGCAGACGAGATCCATCAGCGAGGCTGAATGGGTTTGACCCTGCGAGGTGAGTCTGAGTCATTAATACAGCAGCTCACACGCGTGCGGGGGAGGAGACGCCCACACTGCTGCCCAGCGTACAGCACACAGAGCTGCTCAAGCACGTCACACTGTGTTGTTGTGTGCTGAAACTCTTTGGACTCTGGTTATGGAAAGTATTCCTCTGCAGGTTCCTCTGCCTGACCCAACAGTATTTGGATTCGTCTTTACAGTGGCAGCCGTCCCGGAAGATTTTTCTGGTTTGGTCTTGTTTCTTATACTTAGATAAGCTTCTTGGCATCATGTTGAACAGATTGTCATTTATACTGGAGGTTTATTCGGTCATTTAGACGGTCATTAAATAAATAGCTCTACAAGGTTTGACATGAGTTCTCCCATCATAATTCCACTCACGTGTGGACTGATTGAAACAGACACACACAGCCATTTCAAGGTTTATTAAATGGTTTTAAAGGCCCTGGAAATGATGCCTAGATGCCTTTAGGTCCTCATTGAATTAAAGCACATAAACACATTTACATCCTCTATCCCTTGATATAGTACTGCAAATCATATACTAGGCCCTCATAGTCACATAGTCAGATCTCAACCAAAGTGAACACATTCTTTATAGGAGCTACAGGACCAACACTTTCAGAAAAAAAAGTTTTTACAAGTCTGTGTTTTTTATTTTATTTTTTTATGTGATGTCAGTTTCTTCAAAGCATCACTTTGGGTTTTTAAGGAAGCAGGTTTGATGCAATGTTTCTATACCAATTAAACTTCTTCCTTTACATGGTAAAAAAAAACTGTCTTAAAAAACTGTTCTTCACACTTACACCTTCTATTCATTAAAAATAGGTTCTCCAAACAGCCAGCCATTTAGGGATCTTCAAAGAACCAAAGGTGCCATCTGACAGAGAATTTTTTTTCAAGTTTTTATTTTTAACAGGACTGTATAAATGCTATTGCTTTTTTGAATTAAAAAGTTTGATAGGTTTTTAATATTGTTTACAAACAATTCATGTATAGAAAACAGCCCAGTTTGAGTTCATTGTGTGTGTTTACATGCACTTAATAATCTGATGACTGCAGTAAATCTGATTTTGGCAGTCAACCCTTTAACACATTTACATGCGCTTAAGTAATCAGATAATGGCAAATCTCTCAGGCTGCAATCAGATTTCACAGAAGGTATTTATGTGACGCTGCTTCTCTTTTTGCATCAAGTCACTGTAGTGGATAATATGGATAATTACCTTCTAGTAGATAAAGTATTTACAGTTGCAATGCAATTCTATTTATGCCAAGCATGCACTTGGTTTCAGCTTTGTTCCTAAAGTGTGGTGTTGCTATCTTGTGGTTGCTGCTTGCTGTTTTTCCCAGGACGGCGCTCTGTTCTTGCACATGGACAGACTGAGAAAATGAAAAGAGATCAGAGTAAGGGTACACATACACTGAGAAATCGGAGTACTGAGCTAAAATCTAATTCTCTCTATCGGACTGTTTAATAGGAATTCTAAGCCTAAGAAATGTAAGAAATCGTAAAAAAGTATCCTGTTTACATGACCACTTGGATAATCAGATAACTGCTGTTTCACCACTTCAACACTTCCAGTTCTGCATATTCGCTCTGAAGTAATAAGGAAAGTTTCAGCCAGGACTGCTATAAAATAAATAAATATAGGGCAGCCAGTATAGTGCACCCAATCAGAGAAGAGGAAATTTACGTATTAACATATATATTAAAGACACAGTAACAAAAATATTGTTTAATTTTAAGAAGTAATGTTGGAAAATAGTTATAGCAATCCAGGCAGTCGGCATATGGAATGTATGTTGCATATATGGACTAAGTAGGTTGCTTTGTGAATAAGACACATCCCAGGACAGCCACTCCAAAATAGATCATTTGCATATATCAACTCTTAAAGAAACAGTAACAAAACCAGCTTGTTCAGTACAGAAGGGATTGGAAAGAGAGGTTTGGTTAAATGGTTGTAAAAAAGAAATACGACTGGTTTGACACATAACCACATAACTGTATTATTCACAAATGTTTAATCTTTAACATTTAAAACAATGTGTGAGGTAGATGGAATTTTCAGTTGATAACAATGGCGATATGCACTCCAGTTAAATCCGATTGAAAATATTTTCTTTAAGGAAAAACACTTCACTAGGGTCTAGTTTCCATACCACCGGTGAAGGTGGGTGTCCACCAAAAACTGTCAGAGAAGCCTGACATCAGTTCATTGGATTACAATAGCCGGAAGGCTCTCTCAAATTCAATTAGGAAGGGACAGTGCAGCTATTCACATGAGCAATAACCTTAAAGGCCAGGCAGGTGTAGAGTTACTGCAGCCTAATGTGCTCATAGACAGACTGCACTGGGAGGCAGTTTATGACAGTTATATGAGTGGTACTGAGTTGTCTTTTAATTGTTCCTATGCTCAGGTGTGTCTGCGAAGAAAGGAAACTAGTTTTTACAAGATCTTCCTGTACTCAATCACAAGTCTGCAAGTTACATTATGCATTGGTCTCTGCATCTTTAGATCAAGTCTCAGATGTTACCCTTCTACTGACAGAATGTTTTTGGAAGAGCCGTTTTCCTCTACTTGAATTAAGTGTCTTAAAAGTGATGATTTTTTGAGCACAAGTATTGGATTACTCCCCTGGTGTTTATGCACTCTGCCTGATGACTAAAGGTTCCTGCTGGTATTGCAAATTTACATGACATTCCTGTGGACTGAAGGACTGTTAAGCTTCTAGAGAATGACACTGCTACACAGTTCCTCTGCAAAATCAGTGCTCCCCCAACCCTGGTCCTAGAGTCTATTCCACAAGTCACAAGGGTAAAGGTTAGCACATGCTCCCTTTGAGACATCTGAAGCCAGTCACCCCATCTTGAACTGCTGCTAACGCACCATCATTGGACAGCTTAAAACACTTGGAAGAGATACTAACTCTGTTACTAGTTTGGTTACATTAGATGCCCATGTCGGCTAGTATGTGCGATTGGGGAGATGGATGGCTGTGGCATCACCAGGAACCTACAATCACTGGCGTAGGAACCAGGTACTCTTAGTCACCTGTTACTGCCCAAAAATTACAACCCAGGAGATAAAAAAAACAAGATTTAGAGATAGAGATTATCTGTCACAAAGTAACAAGACTATTAGCAAATTGTTGTTTGGGATGCAGCGTCACTGTCTAATGTTAATGTTAGTCTTCTTTCGGAGCAGTTTCAGTGCTAACCTTAACATAGATTGTTTTGTCATCTTATTTCAGTCGTACAACTACATAATACATGATACAGCTTTAGGATATCTTTATAAAGAGTTTATGAATGGTTTAAAATGAGTTTACCAGTAGTTATTAATTAGGTGTTAAACATCTTAAAATTGTTAATAAGCAGTTATAACACATTAATAAGACAGGCAGCAGTGACCTGTTGTCAGTCTAACAGCAAACACACACACTTTTATATCGTTAAAGCACAGATCTTTGTTTACTCATCATATTTCATCATGTCTACCAGTCGGCATAAACCCTGCTACCTTCAATACATATTCATGAACATCTTATGGAGGAGTGTTCTTTTTATTAATGTGTTATTAATATTTTGTAAAGTGTTACCTGAAGTGTAAAGTGTGACCTAACTAATAACCGATAATAGCCTATTTTTAAAGTATTTCTAAATCCTTTATAAAGGTAGCCGTATTCTAAAGTGGTGACTAATAAATAAATAAATAAATAAATAATTAAATAAATTAATGAACAAATAAATAAATAAATGAACAAATGACTAAATGAAGAAATAAATAAATGACTGGACGCAATGTTAGTATGCCTAGTAATAGCTACAGTGCAACCAACTTATAACTAGCTAACACATTTTAGGCGTTGAGGAGGGCTTTGCTTCTTAGTAGCAAATACCGTCCTTGTGAAACTCACCCCTATGCCCTTGCTTACAATCTACCCACAACAGGGTCATTGTGCATTTTAGACCTTAACTGTACCTAGTGTACAGTACATTTTTAAGCAGTGTGTTCACAACTTCATTTCTTGTACTTTGATGCTATTTGCATTATGTAGCTGTTAGAATTGTAAGCTGTCCGGTTAGACTATGATTATTTTTACCTAGGCATGACTCAATAATATAAGGCCCACATACACAAAAAGCTTTTTATTATATCAGCTTCGGGCACCTGCTGGTGTTGTACATGGTGTATAGTCTAGGAACATACATTAAGATAATCTTTAGGATGAAGTCTTTCGGAGTGGTTTGATTAGAAATGCTCCATTTTTAAGAAACTACTGAATTGTTCACAGTGGTGCTGATAGGAACCAGATGTCTGAAGCATTATGAGTGCATTGTTTGAAACCTGAAACATTGTTTTGCAATAGTTTTGAGATAAGACGTTGGCCTGAAACATATTTTCGTTTGATGGAGAGGTGTACGCAGGGCGTTGTATCAGAGATGCATTGACTCAGCTTACGCAGCTTTATGAAACTGAACAAGGAGCTTAGGGACAATGCGTATTAAATGGATAGGCTTACAGACTACCTATGAGCTCAGTCTAGGCCTCTTGGTGGGCATCTAGCCTGACTTGTTTTCTTTCAATCCGGGTGCCTTGTACACTCTGTGATGGACGTTTCAGCCGGGTCCCATCACTCAGGAAAACTCTCAGCATGCAGCAGGCCCCGGTGTTTGCAGAGCCTGGTGAGTCGGGGGGCGGCGATCGCTCTTCACACTCAAGACAGTTCGGTGTGTTCAGTAGGAGCAGCGCTGCGAGCTGCAGCTCTGAGCTTCGTGATTTATGAAGGAATTCCCAGAACCTTCTCCTGCGCGATAGAGGCCGAATGAGTTATTGTGTGTGAAGTGATTTTTTTATTGGCTTCTCACACACAGTCAGGCCGCATATTGAGGGCAGAATGAAGTCATATAGATCACAAGCCATAACACTCGTGTTGAAGATGTATGTGGACAGTGGTAAAGAAAAATATCAGGATGAAGAGCTGAAGGTGTTGAAAACAAACTGAAGATCGTGAATTTTCTTCTTTTATGCTCTTCATGAATGGTTCTTGGCTTGGGCAGGCGGTTCTATGAGGAACCTGACTTGATATAGGATGGGTCCAACAGAGCCAGCCACGGAAAGGTGTTTTTAGGGGGAGTTAAGGTGTAATACTTGCTAGCAAACATGTTTCTCTTGCAACAGGTTTTCATACATTGCCAGTTCATGTGGAGAGACTATAATCTTTAATATCCTACATCTTCTCGAGTTTTATCTTTTCCCCTGAGCTCCATTTTTTATATAATATATAATAATTCATTTTTACATAACCATTTTCCAGTCTCTCTTAATCACTTTAATGCTGGTTTTTATTACTGCATATAACAAAATGTATGTAAATAAGGTCTGTTCTGATCGTCCTTTATTGAGCCTCATTCACCCTGATTTCATTTCATGATGATAAATCCCAATCTAGGCTTTCCTTTTAAAGGACGATCTGTATTCAGAATGTTCTAATTCTAATTCTAACTATGTGGCATGTGCAGTATCAAAAAAGCTTTTCCTCACTGCCCAAATCCTCTCAGTGTAGTCATGTTCCCATGTAGTTCTAGTGTTTATAGTAGATGTAGTGGTAAGTACATTTACACTGACATACGAAAAGTCATGGGATAGTTGTATGTAAATTGATTAAGAGGTGGTGTTGCTTCAGGGACATGTCATGGTGAGGTGGCAACACTGGTCAGTGTGCTTAAGGCCGCTCACATTAGAGAATTTGAACGAGGCATGATAGTGATGCCAGAAGGGTGCAACATTTCATTTCCAAAATTATGCATTCAACATTCCTTGCTCCACACTGTCACTTGTGTATTGGAAATACGTCATAGAAACCATTACCACCCACAGTGGACAGCACAGTGGTTGCCCACAGGTGCTTAATGGTCGTTACTAATGGTGTCTGCCTAGAACTGCCCATACAAAAAGCAACTTTGGCAGAATCAGTGCAGGGTTCTTTAGCTTCCATGGGATCATTTGGGCTGAGATTGCTAACTAGACCCTGGGAATTACAACATGCAATACGGCAAGTCACAGTACAATTTCAGGTTGATGGTTGGGTTCATGTGTGGATCAGACCCCATGAAAATATGGATCCTAGTTGTCAACAGGGCACTGTGCAGGCTGGTGGTGATTCCATAATGGTGTAGGGTGTGTTCTCATGGCAAGGGTCCACTGGTCCACCTAAACATGTCATTGGCCAGTGCCCACTATGTTTCACTATTTGGTGATCATTTGCAGCCCCTCATGAACTTGATGTACTGATGGGATATTTATATTTATATATATATATATAGCAGATAATGCACCATGTCATCGGGCACAGGATGTCCAGAATCGGTTTGAGGATCATTCTGGAGAGTTTAGGCAAACGGATGGTTGACTGACATGAGCCCAGATGAGGGATTGCACTCTCAGTCTTTGTTCCAACTCTGTTAATTCATGTTGGCTTGTCTTGTTAATTCGAGTTTGACGGAACATTGTGGACATTGTCAGGAAATCCTCGGATGTATCACCTCTTCAAAATCAATTTACATCCCGTCTTCTAATGATTTAGAGTATAACTCCAAACAAACATGAGCTCCTGCTGGTGTGGGTTTGCTAATGGTCAGAGATGTATGTTAATGACTTCTGCAAGCTTCCCCCCTGAGAAAAATCCTAATTACTCAGGAGAAAATGAATTACCTATACATTTTACGAAAATGCCCTAAAATTTAAACCCTTTGTATGCTGCTTTTTTCCACATTTAAAATGACAGCTTGTTGAGAGGCATGCTGTTTTTTTCAGTGCTAAGAACATTTAATTGTACCACAACACTGCAACTTCTATAACACCACCGTCAAATGCTCAAAAGGTTTAAATACAGTCCTGGCTGGTACAAAAAGTGCGAAGGTAAAACTTAATGAGAGCATTACAATAATCCTTTACAGCCGCCCTGTTCTGTAGCATCGCTCCAAGAAACTCTTTTTGGCACCCTGATGGTGAACTTTTCTGAGTATAGTACAATAGGTGTCTCTAAGCGTGGAATAATTACATTCTTGTTGACAACTCTAACCTTTTCCTGAAAGCATGCCTGACCTCAGGGTTTCATAATTCCGTAGCTCAAATCTTTATCTCTCCGAATGGAAAAAAACAAAAACCACCTGCTTCTCCTGTGAAAAAAAATTATTCTGGTCAATTTGATTTCAATTGACCTCTAGTGCTAGACAAGATGAAATGCTGTTCAGAGAGAGTGTGGGAGGTGTGCAGAGCCGTGTGTGTTACACAGGGGCCTATACACTTCCCTCTAATGAGAACAGGACATTAAGCACGGCCTGTCAGCAGACAAGATGAGCTCATGACAGTATAGAGAACTAATTCTAAGAGGGATGAGTCCCAGGATTTCCATTACGATGAAGTATGCACACACACACACACACACACACACACACGTGCACATGCACAGCAAAAAGTGAAAGCAGACAGCACGGCCCCTCACTCTGCTGAGAGTGGTGAGTCAGGCGGCGTGTGTTGATGAGCAGTGTGCTCATGAATAGTAAGATGAAGCAGCACCCTGCTGAGATAACGATGTTTGCTGATGCCACGACAAACAGAAGCAATAAACACACAATTAATTATCAGTGACAAACAAACACAACATGCGCCACAATTAGCCATGACGTCAGTGGATGAGCCAGGAACTCGTGGGTCTATAAGAGCCATTCCTAGGCCACACCTGATCGCCATGCTAGAATTAAAAGTCACATTGATATGTTATGGTCAGAGATCCATACTGACCCACACCGATCAGCGGTTTTGGCACAGGTTAGACAAGATACAGGGCTTTGTTGTTGTTCTATGCCATCATTAAAGTATGCATCTCTCGTATTCTTTTGTTTGTGTGCCCTACTGGAAGGAAACCGTATATGGTCACTATATGGTCATAACAGTATGTATGGTCACATAGGTTGTGTTTTGGCTGCTGGTATGCCGACCAGCAGCAATGGAAGTCAATAAGCCGATCACAACCGAAACCAGCTCTGTGTTGTGTTTTAATGGTGTTATGCTTGTGACCCATGCTGGGGTGGCCAGATAAACTACCACCAGACCAGCAGAAACTAACACAGACTAGCTTAGAACAGAATGAACTGCATGACGGGGTCTTTTCTTAACTGAGTGGAAGCACTTGCAGTCAAAGGTAAAGACAGCTTCGCAAAGTCACCAAGCAGAGTAGTGTCACAAAATGTCACATCTACAGCTGTCGACTACTATAACCATTTATGCTAGTCTCCACAGAGCGAGTGCTTTTCTTACATTTTCCGCTTGACAGAGGAGAAACAAATGAGCTTTGCTCAGTGTGTAATTATAGGCATTAGTATGAGGGTGTGTACACAGAACACTGCAGCATGTTTTTTCATCTGACAATATTTATAACAAGCAGGCAAGCATACTGGCTAATTAGCCAAATTCGTTACTTTCAAGAGGCAATAAATAATAAAAGGACTGACTTGTTATTTGTGTTAGGTTTAACTAGATTATTTGGTTTAGCTGTCTGAAAGGTGTGGGAACTAGACCTGGAGATGTTTTGTGGGTCTTATTTTTATATATCCAATGGGAAAAATGGGCTTGTATTGTTAGGTGTGAAAGCTAGAACACTAATGTCTGAACTGAACATGAATATCCAGTATATGCTGGATGATAGTTTCAGGTATTAGTCATAGCAGCAGTAGTAACAGTAACAGTCCTCTATTTGCAAGATTACAATGTGCCCAAAATGTTGGACTAGATCATTTGGAAAGTGTATGTAATATCAGACGTTAAATGAGCTGTGCACTGAGCACTAAACTGCAGTTTAAGATCAGCTCATTTAACTGTTGGCTAAGTTTACCCAGTACTTTCTCTAAATGAAAACCCGTATCAGATGACGGATCAGTGACCCCCTCCCCTGTAATCAGGCTCCAGCAGAGCTCCCAGCAGGACAACTCTCTTCTGAGGCTCTGCTGTAAAGCTCCTGATCCCTATCATCTGCACCAGCTCAACTATTTTACTGCCTATACTAGCCCAGTCAGACCCTGCCCACCATGAGCATCGCGAGTGTAAACATACAGAATACAGGGCAAAGAAGCAATCACACTGTAGGAGCAGCTACTCATAGCTACTCACTGTCCAGTAGTCAGTAGTGCTGTGTGTTTGTGTACAGGATTCTAATGGCTTAACAGGTGGTCTAACTGATGACTGGTGCTCCTCTCCATCACCTTCATCTTCTTCTTCATCTTTTCCTTTCTCTTAATCCTCTATCCTTTCTTTTCTTCTTTCTTCTTTCTTCTTTCTTCTTTCTTCTTTCTTTCTTTCTTTCTTTCTTTCTTTCTTTCTTTCTTTCTTTCTTTCTTCTTTCTTCTTACTTCTTTCTTCTTTCTTCTTTCTTCTTCGTCTTCTTCATCTTAATCTTTCTTTCTTTCTTCTTCGTCTTCTTCGTCTTCTTCATCTTAATCTTTCTTTCTTTCTTTCTTTCTTTCTTTCTTTCTTCTTCATCTTCTTCATCTTAATCTTTCTTTCTTTCTTTCTTTCTTTCTTCTTTCTTCTTCGTCTTCTTCATCTTAATCCTCTATTCTTTCTTTCTTTCTTTCTTTCTTTCTTTCTTTCTTTCTTTTTTCTTTTTTCTTCTACGTCTTCTTCATCTTAATCCTCTATTCTTTCTTTCTTTCTTTCTTTCTTTCTTTCTTTCTTTTTTATTTCTTTCTTCTTCGTCTTCTTCATCTTAATCCTCTATTCTTTCTTTCTTTCTTTCTTTCTTTCTTTCTTTCTTTCTTTGTCATTTAGAAAAAAAAAACAGTAAAAAAGAACAGAAATGTGTTAAAGGAATATTCTGGTGTCATTTAAGGTCAGTGTTCTATATTTGTAGTATGTGATCGATTAATACATTATTCCAGGTGTTTCTCTATACTTTCCTGAAAACCCACCAACTTAAACATACACCTAGAATAAAGGCTGATAAACAGATGCTGAAACCAAACCCCCCAGTGGCTTCTCCTGTAAGTGTGTTTTCAGTCAGCAGCTTTTCTGTTGGTGTTTATAAGTACATGGAAGTTACTCCTCAAAGGGACTCGATCAGTCATACACTACAGACGTGGTTGGAAGACACTAGACTATCCCTTTAGCATGACTGTGAAGTAATGCACACAGTCACATGTTACTGCAACACTCTGAGGCATGTTTGTGACTGAGTGATAAACGCTGTGTGTTGATGGAGAATGCGACTCCATCCTTTGATGATAAAACATGGCGTTTTGAAACTCCCACTGGAAGTAATCTCTGGATGCTGGACAGTGACATATCACCCTGCCACAATCTCATGAACTAATGGGGGACGTGTTCATTTCTTATCACATATATTGATGTGATTTGCTGACCCTGTGGGCATCTGAGGCCGATCCACTTTGTCAGGGTCTTCTCCCCGCAGGGCTTTGAAGTTCACTTCCCTTTGTGGGAACGTCTTTGCGGCAAGGAACCGAAAGAAATCTGAACATCTAGAACCACCATAGATTTATGACGCAAAGCTCTGAGTGGTAACTTTCCAGTGAAATTAGCAAGTTGTGTCATCAGTTTCCTTTAAGCTTAAAGAGCCAAGAGATCATTTTTCTTTCTCGATTCCCCTTGACCTCTCCTTGGCATTTTTTCTTCTAAAGATGAGTTTGATTAATGGACCATCTAATGACATTAAGTCGATATCACAGTACATCTATTTCAGGCATAACCTTTGTTTTGCCTTGGGCTAGTAAAATTGTGCTGTCTTACCTTCACTTTTCATGTGAACTCCTGTGCCTCTATGCTATCAGTGCGATGTGACCACTGGGGAAGACCAGTGAAAGCTGAAATACAGGAGAGAGTGGGCTCATCTGCATGAAGACGGCAATCTGGACTCTAATCACCTCATTAATCTTCACTGAAGGAGTAAAGAGGGACTGTGAATGAACTGCTCTGAGATTAGATTAGCTACATAATTCACTCAAAATCAAAATGAGTGTAGGCTACTATAATGGGTGAAGGATATCAAATGGCTTGCTCTCAGTTCTAGAGAAGCAAGACTCAGTTCATTAGGCTGTAACTCATGCTTGATACACATGTTGATTTTTATTTTAGCTGCAAGATGCCATCTCAACTATTGCAAATATCACCATTAGCAGTAACGCAATGACTCATTACAGGAATGTTCAGCCTTTTCAAGTGAAATTATCTTACCCCTTGTGCTGATATTATTGCTTCCCTCATGCAGGGGTTTGCAGACTATCATTATAATTATTACTGTTGCTTTGCACCCATAGTAAAGCATGTTTAATTAACTCAGCTATTTTGCTCGGTCTATATGGGTAGTATATAATAACTGTATAATTAGGATGTAATAAATAGGCATGTGCTGGTCCAAAGAACATATCAGATTTTATGGTTCTTGCTGTCCTGTGCATTGTGTTTACATTTTAGGATGAATGGACCAACATTGAACAAAATTCTCCAAAATCACTCAGAATAAACACTCTGTACAAACCTACAGTTAGGAAGGTGTTTGCCTTCTCCTGTGCAATTCCAGGACAGCAATGATATATGGTATACTAAGATATTAGAGTCATACAGTAACTTTGGCATGGACACTTGAAAATATCATCACTGCATTACTTATATGTGTATATATTTTTACAGTATTGTGACAAACCATACACAGTAATAAAAGGCTAAGTAATTATCATGATGAAATTTGATATGGCCTAGTAATAAGCTTAATCTATATAAGGGGTTGAAGACCCTCCACATAATGTAAAGTTTCTGCATCAATAGATGAACCTCCAGGGAAAGAATAATTTAGAAACATTCTTTTAAGGGAATGTGAGCTCATTAACTTTCGTAATAGCTTCATAGTACTTATCAAATATACATAATAGTTACCGACAAGACACCATCAATTCCAAGATCTCTGTATAATTCAGTTATTTGCATGTAAACTCAGTGATTCAGAGAAGTTGAATTTGAAATGCAGCATTCTAAAGAGAATTACAGCATCAGAATTGGTCACAGTGGTGGTGACAGGAACCAGATGTTTGAATGTGTCATGCCTCTAAAAGTCCCTTCAGAGAAAGTTATTACATGACATGATTACCAATTCCTTGCTCAATTTCAGAGATTTTGTTTTACGACAGAGATGTTTTGCCCTAAAACACTAAATATAATAACAATTACAACATCATTTATGGCAGGGAGGTACATGATAATTCTTCATATTTTAATCAGTATAATATATAAAAACTCAGACAATAGCCAGGTTCCCTAATGGTTTTGAATAGTGAATAAAATTGCTATATTTGCACCACAGTCTTTGCCCTGGTTCCCATCACCACCCCTGTAACACAATCTGAATTGGCAAGTTTCTCCAAATTATTTTGAAATAACTTTGGTTCCATCTTAGTGACTGAATTATGATGACATTTAAATGTTGTTATGATGACATTTTTCTGGAAATTCACATTTAATATGAGTAATTTTCCTGCCCAGTTTTAATAGTGTTTTAATAATTCTCTAAATGTAAAGCTTGTGGGGTTAAAATGCTGTAATGTTTTCTGTTTTCCGTAGCGGTTTTCTTACCCTTCACTTTCTTTCAGCTGAAATGACTTTTGTTGATGAATAATCTGTGCTGCTCTTTGCTGTCTGGGATTTGGCCAGGTATTCTGTTGTCCTAGGGTTGTTGTTTATTTGCGGATGCTGCTGTAGAAAGAGATAAGAATGCTCTGTGTGCCTTCATCCGCTAATCACGGCCATAATCAGCTGTCGACTGACGGTGCTTGGACCCCTCTCGGGTGACACTGTTGCTCTAACAGATCTACACTGAAGGAGTTTGTGTCACTGAGCCTGGCTTTGCTGAGCATAGCAAACATCAGGCTGCTGGAGGCAGCTCTAGCCCACCACTGGGTGCCTCTAATCAGGCATGGGGTAGGGGGAATCCTCCTTACTTTGAGCCCCCAGCTCTGATGATTAGACAAGCTTGAGGGTTTGGGCTGAGAGATATTCCCTCTGAACCCACATTCTCTGGAGTTAGTGAATGAATTCCTCTAGCTTTGACTGTTCTCAGGGAAACTGGTGCACGTTAAGCCTTCTGTAGATGTCAGTGGAGAAATGTTACTACAGAGTGTCTGTTATGTTTGTGATTGATTACTTAAAGTCTCTGTACCTATACAAGCTTTACATTTGTTTTATTGTGAACTCATTTGCTGTTACACTGCAACATTTGCAGATACTTTTTTGGAGTCCATTTACAAAGTATTGTAGAAGACATTTGGCGTTCACACCCTAGTTGTGCACTATATAGGTATGAAAAGCATCAATATTAAATTAATATCAATTTAGTCTGTGTGCATAGACAGAGATCCTTAGGTGGCTTTATGATCAGCTCACTCACTATTTACCCCTTAGAGTTAAACAGCCTGATGGCTTCTTAAAGGCTTATGTATTCAACTGACCTCTGTTCTGATCGCCTTCATTCAGTCCAGGCTGAAACATTCCTTATTATATCAGCATGAATGGGTGGAGCTGAACTGCTGCAGATTAAATAGGCAGATTGTTTGGAAATGCTTTGATACCAGTGGCATCGCAAAAAAAAGTACTTATTAAATAGCCTGTATTTGCAGCATATATGGACTGTACAGCCTGGGGAACTATTTTGTTATTTATTAATGTATTAATATCAAGACATACTATTTGGCAATAATGTATTCTGTCATTTTTGGACCATCATATATGTTGCTACATGGTTCTTTCTTTTTTCTTTCTTTTTTTTACATGGTTCTTTCTTGGAGGAATATTTAAGTAATGTACATCCTGTGGAAGTTATTTAATAGACAGTAATTCTTAGTTTATAAAAAAACTTAATAAAGTGCAATTAGGAACCAAAAGTGTTTGTCTATACCATCACTCCAATGGCCTACCATGTGGATTTCACCTGTGGAAAGCTGCTTAGCTGAAGTCTAACTATATACACTATGATGTGAAGGCAGAATCCATATAAAACTGAAGGTTCACAAAAATACTGTGTGCCAGGGCGCCCTCTGCAGGTGCAAACAGGGCTCCTGGAAAAAGAACATCACATTTTGATTAGGTTTGTTCTGGCTCAGAAGCACTTTCATGTTTTCCACACTCTTGTGCCATGTTACAGTAAGCTTATGTCACACTGCCACTCAATAAGGGCCTGCTGTGCTACATAAAGGGAAACCTTCATCAGCTTGTTGAGCAGAGCTGCCAATGCCAATATGCAGTGAAGGATTGCTGGAGGCTATGAAGTAATTATACTGCACAGTTGGTCCAAGGTACAGTGGAGGAATACTGCAGAGGAAGGAAAGCAGGGTGAGCGTGAAAGGAGTGAGTCACCAGTGCAGGCTTAGAGTACCTCTTCTCAATGTGTTCATGCTCGGTTGTATACCAAAGATTGGCAATCCAATATTTTTTTTGATCCAGTGAGCTTAATTTGACTTGTTATTAGCAAAGAGATAATTTAAAAAGCCTAGAAACAAGTAAAAATAATCTTATAATACACTCAGTATTAAACTGAGAGATGTTAAATATCGTCGCTGTCCAAAGAAAAACATGTACCTCCATTTTTGTTGATTATTACTTTTATGCCTCATTTGATCACATGATATGATATTTACACTGTGTGGAAATTTTATGAAGTATGGACCAACAGTAATGGCCCAAAAGGACCTGGAAAGACAGCTGGTTCCATTGACTTTCATTAAACTTAGATGAGGTTTTTGGCCTCCCCTGTAAAGTTGCCATTTTGGAGATACTTGTTTTTCTTTGGACAGCGATGATATGTCAGCTAGTTATTAGATTCATTTTACTTACCAATACATCATTTATTTTCAGCAGTGCGGAGGTCAGTCTGGCCTTACAGCTGTCCGTGACCAGGTATTTTTGAATGGTCAGACACATAGCAGTGACACTGATGTGTGTAAAACCTCCAGCAACACTATAGTATAGATACTCTACAATATGAACCTCACGTCAGTGTCCCATCTCTGCTGGGAATGTTCCTTCAGCCAAATAACATCTGATCAACAGAGATCCTGCAGTCAGAAACTGACCTGTAAACAATTGGCTGAAATATTGTGCGTGGCAACAGACAGGCCACAGTTTGTAATACATTCATAGTGTGGACTTCCTGGGCATGTCTACTTTCTGTTTAATTAAACAGCAACTGGGTGAAGAAAACTGTTTAATACAGAATTCTGTTATTATACTATACGTAAAAAAGCATATCAGTAAAGCAGGACACCTGCATCCAACAGCATGGAGATATTGCTGTGTTCATGTTTGATCCTACTGCAGTCTATGTTTGTAATGAGATGAACTATTTGCAATGCTATGGCAATCACCGAGTTATGTATAGGAGCAAATAAACCCAACATGGATTTTTTGTGCTCGGATAAGTTAAAATGAAGTGAAATGTGAACATGTTTACAGTCTCTCTCTCTCTATCTCTCTCTCTCTCTCTCACTCTCTCTCTATCTCTCTCTCTGTGTAGGCTTTCTGTAATTTTGCAGCACATACATATAGGCTGCTGACTGTGATTCATCATTATGATTATTTTTCGGTGAATGAGCAGAGCTCTGATTCAAACCCAGCCAAAAATAACACAGTAAGTGTCTGGGAAATGTTCTTGTTTACTGAGGCACTGCTAACAAGGAAAAGAGACAATTGAAGCACTTTAACTGGAGACAAACTGAAGCGCTTTCACTTCCATAAGTCACCTCGTCTCTCTCACCTCCATCTAGCTTTTGTTTTGTGTCTTCTGTTTGGAAAGAGTGCTGTGAAGTCACGCTGCAGCAGAAGCAAGAAGTGCTTTTCTAAAAAATCACTCAGACAGAAAAAGTAGCTCGATTTGTTAATGGGGACTGCGCTGAAGAATGTATGAGAGGATGGCAATCAGGTCACAACAACAAGGCTAATCCACAGATGATTCAGTGGAACGTGATTATAGTTAATGTATCAGGTCTATAATGCTGGAGTGGGCCTGGAGACAACAACAATGTCCTTTAAATAATAATTATATATATTCAAATGCTGATTACATGTGTTACAATTACTTATGTGTTTTATTAGTGTGCAAATGACGACAATACAAACTGAAATGAATTATTAAAGCTAAATAATTTAAATTATTATGTACTATGTATTATTTTATCATCACATCTATGTTGATGTTGGACCTGCTTTGAAATACAGGGTTAAATTTGGTGAGAACTACCAGCAGGTGGCAGTGTTACAGTCTGAACGGAATGGAGGAAGCCCTGACAAGATTATTTGATTTGGTTTAATTTATAGGCATATACAGAAGCAGCTCTGGGAGTTGTTTAAGGTTGTACCATAATGATGCCACAGTCCCTGATCATAATCCAAATAGATCATTTAAAATTCACAGACTCTATAATTATCTTTTATCTCCAGATCCATCTGTTACAGAGGGACCACTTCATTAAGCATCAACCACACTACTGATTTACCTCATTCCATATTTTATCCAATGCAGTGAACTTGACATTAAGCTGCAGACGCGGTAAAATATCAAAGCATGAAATCTGATAACTATATATTTTCATATGTCTTTAATCAAAACGTTGTGCCGACTAGTCATGAAAGGAAAAAAAGATTTTTTTTGGGATTTTTCATATAGTATTTAGGATTTCCATATTTCCATATGTAAGTAACTTCATTATATCATGTTCATTATTTATTATTATTATTATTATTATTATTGTTGTTGTTGTTGTTGTTGTTGTATTTACCTTTTTTAACTTCTCTAAATTAAACAGGCTGATGTGCCTGTAGAGGTGCCAATAGGAATGATAATATGTAAATGATTTCCGTTGTAATTACCCCCGTGTTGTGTCCATTCAGGCTTGAACATCCCTTAAAACTGTCAGTGTGAATGAGCACTGCTAAAGGGCTGAAGGCTGAACAGGAAGATCTGAATCAAAATCAAGCTTTATTGGCCAAGTTTGTGTTTGGTTACAGTAACGTACATGGCACTACATATCACAAAGTACAAAAAGATTCCTATAACTCTCTCTCTCTTACACACACACACACACACACACACACAATTATAGCATACTTTACATACCTGTAAACTTTACATTGCGTGGAGTCGTATATTTATACGGTGTTTATTTAGTATCTAAATCATTCAGTACAGAGGATGGAGTGTTCTGTGATACTCTCACCCAGATACATAAGAAGTGCAATACAGGAGGAACAGAAAGTAAGAAAAGTGTCCCAAATATAGATTGTATGTGTTTATGTAATTCAGGATTAATAAGAGCTGTGTGGATTGTAATGTGCATTGTAGTGGATCTGCTGTTCATGAGTGTGATGGTATGTGGGAGGAAGCTTCTCTGTAGCCTGGTTGTGTTGATCCTTGTTTGGCTAAAGTGCCAGCCTGATGGAAGTTGCTGGAACTGGTGATGGCCAGTTGTGTTGTGATGGACTAGTGATCATTTTCTCTGTATGCTTCTTACCCCTGGAATTGGGCAGATCTAGCAGTGTGGGTAGTTTAACTCTGCTGGCCTTCTCTGCAGAGCTGATGTTGCGCTGCAGTCCGTGAGTGTCCTGTTTGGTGGCTGAGCTGGCCTACACTGTGACGGATATGGGGATAACAGATTCTGTGGTGGCAGCATAGAACTGTACCATCAGCTCCTGGGACATGTTGACGTTCCTCAGCTGGTGCAGGAATTACATCATCTGTTGGTAAATATGTGTGTTGATTTCTGTGACATCACAATAATTTGAAATGAACCAGGGAGTGAATGGTTTCAATGTTACACAAGCTTTAGTTAAAAGTCAGCCATATAAACTGTTTTTCATACATCACTGTGATCTTGTTTGGGCACATTATACAACTAAGGGAAAGATAAGCACTGGAACCAGTTCATTTACCTGATACATACTTATGTACACACTCACCAAGCAATTTATTAGAAACACCTGTACACCTACTCAATCATGCAATTACCTAATCAGCAAACAGAGTATAAAATCATGCAGATCTAGAACAGCAGCTTCAGGTAATGAAGAAGCGGTAAAGAACAGGGAAAAATGATTTTTGGCATGGTTGTT
This sequence comes from Prochilodus magdalenae, assembly GCA_024036415.1. Lineage (NCBI taxonomy): Eukaryota > Metazoa > Chordata > Actinopteri > Characiformes > Prochilodontidae > Prochilodus > Prochilodus magdalenae. Next base: position 644,690 of record JAMWET010000950.1, read on the forward strand.
GGTGCCAGACAGGCTTGTTTGAGTGTATCTGTAACTGCTCATCTCCTGGTATTCTCTCACACAAGAGGAACACTTGGGACACTTTGGGCATACCTGTTAGTACCATTCAGTCATTGTTTAAATGCCAATAGCCTATTTAAGTTTTGTTACTGATCATGTGCAGAATAAAGGCACCCCCCGAAGAGTCGTGCCAACATGGACCAGATTCTCACAGGAATGTGCATCTTGTGGAATCAATGCCAAAGGAGTGAAGCTGTTATGAGAGCAAAGCGATGCCCTACCCAGTATAAGCATTGTGGTTCTGACAAAGTAATGGGTGAATATATGTGTTGTGTCAAATTAACTGGTCCCGGGCCTTACTTTCACATAGTCGTCCAACTTTGTCAACAAGATCTCTCAGGATCAGATTATAAAACAGTGTACTTGGTCTCAGATAGTCAGTACAGTGTTTGAGAAGATGGTGGTGGAGAGTGAGATAAGTTAAAACACATACAGTACCGTTTCAGGCTGTGGAGGGCCAGTATGCTGTCAAGCAGAGATATTTTTAACGCCTGCATCCTCCTCAGCTCTTTCCACAGTCAGATGAACCTCAGATATGAGGAAGTGCTTAGTTCAAAAGCAGAGGGTGTCTGCTATTGTGCATGTCTGTAGGGGTAGGTTTAGAGTTGTCTCAACCAAAGCTACACACAAGAACTCATGCTGACACACCGCCCACTTCAGAGTACTGTACACACCATCTTTACCTTCACTTCACTGTTGTGTGTTACAGCGAACAGGGAAAATAAGAGACAAAGGATCCTGTCTAACATCTGCCCTGTCCTTTCTTTATGCAGCGAGCAAATACCTCCCTTTGACTCAACGCCCATAAACATGCTGCATCTTCCCTACTATTGTGTGACCCTGTATACAGCCCACTCAGCATCTGCACTGCCTGGGCTGCTATTGTACTCTCTGAGAGGGAATTTATCACCTCAGGTCTTCAGGGAGGAGTCGCTCACTGTGCTGTTTATGTTCCATTACAGGAATATTCCATCGTTTTTAAACTTCTCCATCTGCAGCAACTGCAGCATATGGTCGATTATCACTGGCAATAATTTCAATGTTTCCCAGCACTTAGAGAAGAATAGAAAACCCATTAGCTCTAACTAAACTAAAAAGTCAAGGAATTTTCTCACAGCCATGTACAGATATAAATATGTTATATAACAAATAATTGGCTTTTCCAGATTTATGCAGAAGTTTTGGCACCCAAGGTGAAATAAGAGGGGAATATCAGATATCTTCTACAGAGAACACACAATTACTGTTTTTCCTGAAATGAACATTGACGTCTGTGTTAAAGCTCAGGGACCTTTTATGTGTTTCTCAATATTAAACTATTCACAGATTAGTTAAACTCAACAAATTAAAAGACACTCTGCTTTAAAGTCAGCAGAAAATGCCCGATTTACGTTTCTTTCTTGAGTGCAGGGATTCTTAACTCTGAGTTGGGGAACTCTTTGGGGTTCATAATATGGTGGGTTGCAAGAGAGGTGCTATACACCTTATCAAACACAGAGAAAATCATTCTGATGACTTCATATGAGCTCTGCTAATTGGCTCCACCTATGGGCTCTGGCAGATAAGCTAACGAATTTCTATTGAGTGACCCCATTACTGAGGGATGGCTTTGACTGACTCCTGAGCTTCAAGCTCCTTTGTTCTTAGGCCAGGTTGACAAAAAGGGGGAGCTGAAATATTTACAACCTTAACACTTTGTGAAAACAATTAAGGTCTCTTGTTGTAGAGTGTGTGTTAACTTACATTCATCCGCAAAATCAACACATGACTGAAATCTGAACTATAGTCTCAGTGTCATTTTTAAATAGCAATCCTATTCAACGATCATACAATAACCAATGAATGCGTGCAAGAAAATACCATATGTGCAAGAAAATGCTCAGTAAAACTATCATTACAACACCACAATGATGCTCTCTGTGGGCATAATTAGCATGTAGGCCCAGTTAGAACTGGAGCAGAGAACTTCTGCCAGAGACCAGTGTTACCTTGCGAAAATGCTCAGACATAAGTCAGAGAGGGATATACTAGTAATTACACTAAGTTCAACTTTTTTTTTTATCATATAATAAAAACATGCACAGCCATATGTTTCATCATACTACAGTACTTTAGGTGGAAGTACTGAATAAGTCGTGTTTGTTTATTCACCACTAAAACTATAATAATTTGCACCCATGTTAAATTAGCCCATGGTAAATTAGCATCAAGCCTATGGTTTAATGCTACAGCCCTTTAACCTACACATGGACATTTTCAGCTTTTACAAGGATCCAGGTAACATGTTTTTACTTTGCATGTTCCAGTAAAAGTTTGCCTGCATCTCGAATTCATCTTTCTGAGATGGGAATAGTTCTCCAGAGGAATAAATTTGTGATGTATCACAAACATAGAACTGTGGGTGGAGTTTTCACAGGCTCCTGCTTAATTACCAGGGATCCAAAACAAACCTTGCTGTATTACAAAAGTGGTATTACTCCAGCATCTGGAAATTGTAGAAATAGGTCTATTAGAATAGCTAACAGACCTGTACTGTTTTAGTGGTGTATTGTTAAAGTGTATCAATGTTACAATCAAGTCTACTATATTTTCCCTAGATATATTTCAGTTAATAATGAAATTATACATGTTTATTCTGTCATTTTGAGATAAGGAGAGGGAGTCAAAAAATTGTCAAAAAATGGTTTACTAAAGTAGCATGGGGATGTTTTTGAAATGTCGTAGGGATGTGAAAAACCTACAAAATAACATTTTCAAAACTTCTACATCATTGAGGAGAACATCCCACGTACCTTATTTTGTTATGTGGGTTGTAGTTTTAATCTTATTGTCACATACTTTAAACATGAATTCATAACTGCCCATTGGCTCCTATGATGTGGGTTGACATCAGTAGGTTCTCAGTATGGAGCAATAACGTGTCAGACGTTATTGTCCTTGGTAATCAATGTACGTTACAGATGTAGCAGATAGACATGGGGTTGAAATGTTGCAATATTCCTTTAACACTTGTCCAGTGAGTTTAAATGAGGAGCTGGGTTCTGCGAGACCTGCCAAAGCCTCTATGAGAGTTGCGTAGAGAGGGAGTCCCAGAGGACCTGGTCTGCCCGGGCACACCTCTCCAAAGATCAGCTTATCAGTATTCACCACAGTCATGACTACTTTGGACTCATCAGTGGCACGTATGCTCCTCTGTTTTTAAGCCTTCATCTGTGATGCAAAGCCACATGCTCTTTGGACATCAAAATGAATGAATGGCAATATTTTTCTGCAGGACTTTAGTGACTGTTTTGTGAAGCTGGTATGGTGCATCAGATTTGCACTGTTTGTGCAGTCCATACAAAGTCGAGGCCTATGTGTGGTACTCTCTCATCTCACTTTCATCAAGAAGAAAAGAAAAAAAGAAAAACACCTGCAAGTCTTCTCATTTTCTGAGCATAATGCAAACGCAATGCTAATTCACCACTGAGGCCTGACACCTCGGCTTAATTCCCGGACATGTGATGAGCAAATGCATTATTAGGAAAGCAAGCTCAAGGTGACTGAATACGTTGCGATAACAAACAGGATAATTTGCATGATTTCAATCTAAATGTCATTATCTCATTTCTGCTGCTGTATGTGCTTCTGACAATGATAACAGTAGGAATATTGGACTGTTCATCTGTTTTGTTAAACTGCAAAACACAAACCATTGCAATAAACCTCTCCGTCTATCATCTGCCTCAATCTCCATATACGGGATGTCACATATATAGAATGACGCAGTGGGCATTTATGACTCACCTGCTTTTGCAATGACAGAAGTTAATGTATGCTGGCAGGAATTAATGTAAGATACATGGTTAAGGTTTACTGCGACTCAGACTTGTCCTCTGCACCTCACTGCTTTTTCAGTGCTCTGATCTTAAACATTCTTCGCATTCTTGAATGGTTGTCAGGCCTAAGGTATTTACGCTAGAATTAGGTGGTTGGTCTGTTTGTTAATGATTGTCCCGTTTGTTGCTGTCGAGTGTTTAGTCACTGGCTTGTTGGGCTGGTGCTCTGTGGTGTAATTACAGACTAGACGACTTTTCTGTTATTATTTAACCCCTTAAACTCAAAGACTCATGGAAGCTCACATACTTCTATTCCTCTCTCACTGCTAAAAAACTTCATACGAATAAATTAGTAGTTATTGTGGAACAAATAACCTTTCTAAGTTTCCCAGGACATATATGCTTTGAAACAGCTTCTTATGTTATTGTTTAGCTGGTCATTTTGGACTCTTAGCTAAACTAAAGCTTAAAAGTGGGCGTCTTTAAGTGTTCCTTAGTAAAGGCAATGGTAGTGCACATAATGTGAACATTCAGATACCCATCTTTTTAGTATGTCGAAATGATTCAAACAGCTGGGACATTATGAGCTGGGACAATATGAGCTTGGACATTATGAGCTGGGACAATATGAGAAATGCAAGTAAAAAAGAAATCAGTGAAAATAGAATTAATCTTTTATTATTTTTTTCTTTAATAATGTTAATATTATTTTTATGATAATAAAAAATATTTTTAAATTGCTCCTTTAATGTTTTATCTTATTAAGCTTCCTGTTTTTTCCAAATTATATCAGCAACACATACAAAAATTACAGGGCAGAAACATTATGCAACATTTAAAAAGCATACATACATTTATACATACTTAATCAAGCTTATTAGAACAAGGGCACCATGGAAAGGCCTAGTTCTTCATTGGTACTGCATTCTAAAACAGCATGTTTCAATCAACACTGTTCATCTCTGTATCCACAAATTGAGGTTACGGCTGTACTATATATAATGAAAGGCATATGTCAGCAAACATCACAATTTCTCTGCATGATTTCTCTGCTAAACTGAAACGGACTAATGCACAGTGTGTAGAATAACGGCAATTGAACCTTTCAGACTGTTTAAAGAAGTTGTTTTATCTGGGTAAAGACTAAAAGGAATAAAATGCGGGGTCTGCCATGGTATGGGGGATGTAGCAATGACGGGTAACTTACACATCTGTAAAGACATCATTGATGCTGAAAGATATTGGAGCAGATTTCGGGCCACTGCTTTTTGAGCAAAGTCTTGTTTTCTCACTGTCAAGCCACATTCCGCACATGTTACAACAGCATTGCTCTGCAATAAACTGAAGGTGCTAGACTGCCCTGCTTGCAGTTCAGGTCCTTCTCCAAGTGAAAACATGTGCTGGATGGTGAAGTGCAAAGTACAACATCCCCAACTAGCGTTTCAGTCAGCTAAAAGGAAAAGTGATGTAACACAGGAGTAAACATGCTTCTTTTCCAGTCTTCAGGATGTGTTAGAACGAGTGCATGTACAGACATACAAACGAATAAATTAACAAATAAATAAATGTCTTAATTTTAACTAAGCAGAATTAGTTCTTCACTGCTTTTTGTGGTTAATAGCATTTCACCCACATGTGTCATTAATAAATGGCACTTAAAAGAATGATTGAAAGGTTAAAAGATTTTTTTGGAAACCAAACAAGGTATTTTTTAATGCAATATTAGAACTAAAAATGGAAGAAAATTAAACAGAGAGCAAAACACCCACATACTGTTCTATGGGTTAACTTTAATATTATTTCCTATACAATAATGTGAGATCAGCTGGAATCAACTTCCACCTGCGCTGAGCCCCCTGCTTGTGCAGCCAACTGCTGATACTGCTCATCATCTCCATCCCACATGCATGCCATGGAAAACTGTGTGGAGATCAGTGGAAAGCATAATATACTGGACATCTTCAATTATTACTGAATGGAATTCACTTAAACTGCCTGGGGAGGCTGCATGGCACTGGTAATTGACTGAGCTGCATATGTTGTATTACGTGTATATGGCTGAAAGGACCATTAGCTTATATATATACATGTACATATATATTCATTCATATGAGACACATATGGACACGAAGGACATGCAAACACACACGCTTCTTTTCTTCCATTTTTTGCCAGCCTGGTGTCAGCATGGCCACACGTCCATCAAACAGTGAGCAATCTAAATAAAATATCAAAAGCAGCCTGGAACGCGATTGACCTTTCAGGGAGATTCATGGCCCAGGACTACTCTCAGCTACTGCCACAGCATTAACCTTATCTAGTGGGTGGATAATGGACTCCTGACTGCTGCAGCACTCGCTGCACCAGCGCCTCTGTCTTTCCACCACTCGCTGCCTGCTGATACCATCCATCCTCCACATCTTTGGCCTCCAAGACAGCAGGAATGATTGGCAGAGTCTCTGCAGTATTCCCTTGCTTTTCCTCTCTGGCTCCAGCCGGGCCAGGAGGGGGCGTTTTAAAGGGCTTTCATGAGGGGAGTTTGAATTGAGTCTATTTCTGTGTTAGACTTGTCATGCTGTGATGAACTCATGGGTAACTTTTTGGCATTGGGGTTTTATTGGTGTCCCATACATGAAAAAATCATAGTAAGTTTGGGAAGTTCCATGATGAGAACATTCATTATACTTTAAAAAGGTTTGCCACGCATGTATTTCTAATTCCAAAATATGTTACTGTGATTAACCATCTGCTGACACTCTTTCAGGAACAAACACTTGCTCCTATATGGCATTTCCTCAAGGAACTTTATTAGCATCTACATTTCTAAAATAAAATCAAGTTTTTTTTCCCCCCTGTGCTTGAAGTGCACATGGGACACAGCTCCATTAAATAAAAAATGAATAAATAAAAATAGAAAAAGTTAGAATCAGGCAATTTCTTTCTCTTTGTAAGAGCATGTTTGTCCAACTGAACTGACTGCTGAATCACACCAACGCATTTACCTGAAGCGAGATTCTAAAAGATGAGAAATGAAAGGAAGGGCTTATCCTGGAAAAATCCAGACCACTAAAGTCAGGCTTAATCCAGCAAGGCCTCAGCAATTACCTCATACTCGCTCCTTTCACAAATCCTCAGAATTTAAGGCCAGGTTGTCACAGTAGGGATAACAGTAGATCAGGTCTTTAAGATCACTAGCCTAGAATGTGGACGCCCTAAAAGAGCCCCTGCACTTACAACATGTTTAAACTCCTCCTGGATGACTAATTATGATTACATAGTTTTGTATTTGTGTCACATGTGTTATCATAGAGCAAGGTTCATTAAAAACAGCATAGTTAGTCTTTCTCAGCAGTTTTGGAGAAAACAAACAAACATTTAATGGGGAGTCAAATAGCATCATAGTTGTGTGCATCACAAACAATCCTATTTCAGGGGCCTATATTAGAACAGACTAATGAGAGGATTGCAACATAGTGAAACATTACTGAAGTCTACGCTACAGACGTCTACTAAACATCTGACTAATAAATAGTTCGGAATGAGGAAGAACTGTCCTAATTGCAGTTAATACTATCTTAGCATTTTACGGCTTTACAGCTCCATTAATGTGTTAATAATACTCAAATCTATGGGAGTGACCATATGGTGTTGTGTGTGGAACTGACCTCATTACTAGTATAGCCCTCTATCACTTGCTAAGTATGTAACAATACTCTGATTTGTAGCTTGCCACTTCTTCATATCATCCTCCCATCCTTCTATGCTAGAAGACTAGGGTGTGAGTATCCTCCAACATTTTTATTTGAGCATTTGTTTTTCTCTAATGAACAGAAAAATGTCATAAGTTTATTTACAAGATCTCCTGAGATTTTTGAGGCCTTCAGGAGTTCCAAGATATTAGTTATAATATTTAAGAAACCTCAGGACAGTAGAACCTGAAAGTAGTACCTTGAATAACACAAAGACAAGAGCTAACCTCTTCAGTAATGAGCTGGGCTAGGTTAGCCTGCTGGCTAGCACTAGTGTAATCAGCTTGATTTAGCACTGTTAAACACCTAGCCATTGTTGCTTAATTCATGGTTTAACACGGTTTATTTTCTGAGTATTAGTATTACCAAGGGAGCTTATTTATGTTCCAGCTGTGTTTCAGCTGGTCTGCACAGCTTGTGCAACAAAAAAGGGATAAAATCTGGAATATTTGCATAATTTGCAATGATTAGAATATTATTGCATATTAATAAATCTTCATATTCTTAATGGGGTTCAGGGATGATCCTGTGCTATTATACTCTCTTTGGTATAACAATATTACATCAAAATTATATGATATTCAACACAGGGCTATAAGGGCTAGCTACACATCCCATTAGCAAAATGGTTCTTCTTTAACATACACCAAACAAAACACTCATGTTAGTTTAGTGAACCAAAAGTAGCTCTTCTATGGTATGGCTTTAAATAAAATATTTTTGGTGCCTTGGAAGAAGTTACAAAATAATTCAATTATTTGGCATATGACTAAAACAGAATTCATTTCATTTGTGGTGGGTTAATTAGTAGGAATCTCCTGAAAATGCCTTTACTGGAATAAAGTCTTCCCAACTAGCTATTTTTTGTAGGACCATCCTCCACATGCAGATAAGCTATCTGCCAGAGTGAGACATCAAACACAGGGAGCAGGAGTCAAGCTGATGTGAAAGATTTGAATCAGTGCGTTATAAAAGAGAAGCTCGGTGCCGGTCTCTACTTTTTCAAGTGTCAGGGCGAGTCACTCAGCCGGAGATGGAAGATCAGAGCGAGAGGGGAAGCTGCATTCAGACAGATTTATAAAGTGTTTTCATGGGCTTCTTGGAAATCACTCAAGTTTTATTGAGGCTGATAATGAAAGCAAATATAAAAACAGGCAGGGCCTGCTTGCTGGCTCCCATCCTGGCCTTCTTTATTACTGAGGCATTATGATGCTGTGTATACACCTCACAAACACATACACATGCGAATGAAGGCAGAGCTCACCCTTATACAGAGGCTGTATCATACATACTAATAATTAAACCCATATTTATGGCTTTCTATCGTCACGACTGTCTTCATTAATGGCAAGGTAGGAAAAATGTGAGGTAGTGTAAAGTGTCTGCATTTGCAATATTGCAGCAACCTCAATATTGCACAACTTACTTTCATTAACTACTAGATTCCATTCAAGAAATGTGTAGGAAGGTGTAAACATCACACAAGCACATGTGTAAGACTGATTACTGTGTTCTAGCAGATGTGCGGCTGACCCTCGTATTCCTCATTCAAACGTTTAAATGGATGAGAATAGACAGCGAGCTCCTGCTTCTACCACAGATTAGCAAGTCAATGTCTTTGTCTTTCTCACACAATTGGAAAATTACTGTAATCATGCTGTGTGCATCACTCCACTCCCTTTAGGATGCTGCCAATATTACCATAAATTGGTTGTAACATCTCTCATAACTCACAGCTGTGCCATTTAATGAATCTAATCTCCTCAGTCGCACACTACTTAACTGCCATTAAAACCCAAACACGGTGCTCCGCTTTAAGTGGACAGCGTATTGCAAAGCACCAGTTTACACGAGAATTGTCAACAAGTAGGACACAGGTGTTTCAGAACAAATGCTCCATATTTCGTGGCCTATTTGGCTTAGCAGAAAAGGCATATAAATAAATATTGCTATTCACGCCTAATATAGACCTATCTATGGTTACAATACAGAAACAGCACTTGTTTGGTTCTATACTGGGGAATCACTATCAGCTGACTATCACTTCTCATCCTACAGTGGTATGCAAAGGTTTGAACACCTCTACTCATATGTCTTGTCTTGTTTATTTTCCAAGTGATAGTAAGTTAACGCATCATCTGGAGGTAACAAACATCAATAGTGCATCTTTCTGCCCTATTTTTTTTGCTTTGTTTATTATTTTGCAACAAATGACAGTAAAACAGCAAAAAAAAAAAAAATAAATAACAACAACAAAACACTGTAGCTTCCTGTCACAGGCTACTGTGACCATGGATGCACAGAGGATATAAACTGCAGTGTGACCATCACTATATGACCTTCTCTATGATATTAACTTTCTTTTTTAAATATTTATTTCTAACAAGCTCCACTCTGCCTTCAACTGTTTTACTTATTTAGTTATTATTTTGTTTGTTATTACTTTTTTTTTACCTTTTACCTTTAATTTTGTCCTTATATTATCTGTTTATTTATGTTTCATACTATCAATTTTATTACTATCTGATGCTCTGCACTGTAAGTAAATTTAACCTGGTTATTACAGCAGCTAGCTAATGTTTATTTCAGCCAAACCCCTTTTCTTTGCTTCACATACCTAACAAACAACCAAGTATAAACGTTCCAGTATAAACTTCACCTTCAGTGATCCTCAATTATTTTTACAGGACAAAACCAGAGACCCTCTTCCACATGAATGAATTAAATTTGAAGCATTTATTTGCAAAGGGGGCACTAAATAACATCAACAGTGTAATGGTATACATACAGCCTCTACAGCAGCATTATGGAATATGCTTGATACAGTGGTATATGGTTTATTGTGATCCCTCCTAACCTTTATGACTATTTACCAAATGCACATGCCATCCCTCCTCATCGGTAGTGTCCAGTGATGGCCATTGTGGTTGTGATTCATATGTTTGATAAAAACTAAGTGACATCCCTCTGGAAGGTGAATTGATTCCATAGCAGCTGTTTTGTTAGTCTAGGTGATGTTATAGTCCCTTTGAGAATTGAAGGCAGGGCATCCAAAACCTTTTAGTGGGTCTAAATGCTGATTGAGGTTGTGGTTGTATGATTTATTAACTTTTAATGGCAATTTGCTAAAATGAAATGGCCTGCACTGTCTGTGCCCTTTCTAACATTCAAAAACATGTGTTCATGGGTTGCATTATATTAGCGCAATGAGCATTATGCTCTGCTGCAGGGGCTATTAGCCTCTACATAATAGGTCTGAATAGATCAACAGTACCATGATTAAAGGGAATATGTTCTAATGGTGTTTCATCTTTTGGTCTGGATCATCAGCATGTCTGGAGGACAAAAACCCAGACCTCTGGTCCGATGTAATTGGCCCATTATTGGATATTACTCTGTGGTTCATATGCTTGGAAGTTAAACATAGTAATTAGTAAAACCAGCATTACTTGCCTTTCTGTGACATCACAAGTGAATCACTGAGCCACCACAAAGCAAAGTCCATGTCATGGTCTGGTGGAAAAAGCTCAGGTATTGTCTGTAAGGGCACAAAGCACGTCACACATTATATGTCCAGAAGGTAGTAATGCTGGTTTTGTAATATGTTATGGATTACACAGCACCCTCAGGAGCAGGGCAAGTCAACTGCACTTTAGGATTGTAATGACTCCATATTCCATCTTCATATCATTTTTCTTGTACTTGATTTTATGTATATATATATATATATATATATATAAACATTAAAAATACAGTAAGTTTTCTGTATCTTCTTCTCCTTTAAAGCAGCAAAATGTTGGTTTTCATGACATCACTAAGAATCTGTTTTCCAGTTTAGTTCCTGCAATAAACTAGCAAGATTACAGTACATGTCTTTGTTACACTTTATTTTATTTTTTAAAAATTTGAAGAGAATTTGATGATTTTGATGATTTGAGAGCTGTAAGTTTTGTTTGAATGAAGTCTTGATTGAAGCATGCTGGAGAAACAAACGCTAATGATGATCTAAGTCGGTTTCAGGGTGTTAGTTATACTGCTCAGTGGTCACAGTTCTCAAAGGACAAAGAGAAAAGAAACAAAAACCCATCATATTATCAGTTAACCGGCATGCTAACGGAGCTTACAGAGGTCCTTGCCCTCACTGATTGAAGACCTTTGAGTCCATGCTTGCCTAAACAAGCTCATTAGAATGATTGTAATTCCATTCATTTATGAACATTTGTCACCGTGCATACTCCCCAAACAAAACTAAAGGAATTAAACCTTCTCATAGCTCTGAATTATTCACCAGTCAAATGGCCCTTTTTCCTCAACCAGTTGCCAACTCTTATTGATTGACTGCAACATGGAGGCTATTGTTGGTATTCACTCACATTAAGAGCTTATTATTTCATCTAGGAACAGGCATTGTTCAGATAAACCCACTGTGGTAATGGTGTTGTCTCACCAAAGCAACAAATCATAAATCACATTGCAGTCAATTTCACTCTATCGAGGCGACATGCGTGGAAGATGGAGTGAGATCAGCAATTGACAAGTGCAAGCACACAGTCCTGATAATGTAGAAATCTTGCCTAATGAAAACGCTCTGTTAAAGAGTTTATCAATCAGCATGACACAAATTCAAAATGCTTTCCAAAGCATGGCCAAATAGCCATCCTGCAGTTTGATCTGATGTGGTTCAGTTAGGACTTCAGTCTTCTGGTAATATTGGTTTGCTTGTGGTTGTATTCCATCGCTGTGGGCAGTATAATTTGAAATCACATGAATCATTAAAATGATTGTGTCCTAGCAGTAAGCCATAAACCGATGCTGCTAGTGATGAATACACAGGATTGAGTGTTGCAGAATTTCCTTACTGTTTCAAAATAAAAGTTTCAAAATGTACCATTCACTCTACAGTCGACCCACAGTCCAAAAACGGATAAATTTAGGAAATTTAGCTGCAAAAACCTTTTTAAAGTGTCATATGTTGCCTGACTAAGCTTACAAAAGTTTAGCCAAGTTGCCTCACAACTTGGGTTTTTCGCTCTGAACTGCTTTTTTAAGGATTCCATTACAACATTCCATTACAACATTAATTAAATTATCGACAGAACATAAAGAAATAACAGTTTAGACAGTATATCAAAAATGCCTATGTATTTTGTTGCAGGGATATGTACCGAAGTTAGCATGCTAATCAGTTCCCCAGGCTCACCCTGTGTTGTAGCACCTCAAGAGGCAATAGTGAGTCACTGTAGTTATAAGTCTGTCATCAGTCTAACATGAGAAGATGACGAAGTCGAAACTGTCCCATGTGGGATGCTTAGTAATCTCTTGACAGTCATGTTGAAGTTTCCGCTCTCGGTTAGATCATTTAAGGACAGGTAGCCAGTGAAAAGAGGAGCAACACGCACACATGGCTAAAGCTCCTGACAAGCAAGCATTATGACTACCACCAACACCACCACCAGCCTTTCAAACAAAAAACTAAAAAAATATGAGTCACATATATGTGAGAGTCGGATCCGGACAGGTTCTACAACTGGTTATGGGTAGGTAAGAGGGCATTCCACTGATTTTACGACTTTTCACATTTCACATGAAACCTCTCTGAATCAGTTTGTTTCAATATCAATGTTTGTATCTTAAACATTGAATTATTTGTAAGGAAACTGCATAAAATGGGTCAGTGACTGGATTCAAAGGTAAAGGTAACAGAGCACCTGTTCTCCTGCCAAATTTCTGGTCAACCTAAAACATAATGAGCACATATTTCTTGCACGTCAAACACTGCAGCATGACAACAACCAAACCGAATGAATGAGATACAACGTCAGAGAAACCCAAACTCTGACAGGGACTCAATCCAGCAAAAGAGGCATGAAAGCCCAATAAAGAACCTTTCGGTTAAGTGGTTAATATTGAAAACCATCTACTGAAAGGTTCTTTAGGAAACCACTTTTATTTTTAAGCACATAATGCAAGGTGCCTTTAGAGTGGTATTGAACAGTATGACTGTTTTTATTATGTGTAATATACAGATGCGCATTAACAGCAGTAGTCTGGTGTTACAGTACAGTATGTCATTAAACAAATTTATCAGATCTTCCAACAAATTTAGAACATGAAATCTGTGCACTACTTCAGATGTAATCCTTTACTCTATATGAGCAATGAAGCATGTTCTCGGAATCACCCAGTGACCATCTTTTCTGTATTTTCATATCAGATATTCAGAGATGCTATTTCAAGATGGAGAGTAAGCATTGCGTTGCTGTAGCTCTAAGCTCTCTAAGGCATCTTATTTGTAATTGTTTGCTGTGATCCTTCCGCTTAAGATCAATTTACTCATTCAGGGAACCATAGATGCTTTCTTGGGTTCCTAATAAGCTGTAAGTAATAAGCCCCTGGATACCATTTGAGAGTGCCAGTCGTGCGTTAAAACATCGTTTCACGTCAGGTTTTTAGAGACTTTACAGTTAAAGCTGCAGTAGCTGAAAGCTAATGGTTTTTGCTTGAGGTGTAAAAACAATTAGAAAGACTCATGCGTGCATCCTGTGGGGAAAACTGGCCCACCCTCTGCTTTACGTATGATGAGACTTTAGTGTGCTTGAGTGAATGTTTGGATCCAATCTTAGGAGAACTACAGAAAGATGGTGCAGTTATGAAGCATGCATTATACAAGCCTCTGAAAGCCGAGCCCACACACAGAGCTTGTGGGGGTTTTAATGTACATTTTGGAGCAAATTGAGTCTGAAGAGCTTGCACAAAAATCCCAAGTATGATATGAGGTTGGAATAAGGGTGGCAGATTCAGCTTGAACCTCTAAGGCTGAGCTTCACTGTTTTAACAAAACCAGAACATATAATATACACCATGTCAACCCCCACTCTATAGAGATGTAGCCTTGGGCTAATGCGGTCCATTTTTATCTTCTTTCCACCTCTTTTACTTATTAAGCAGGATTCAGTGAAAACCAGTCCAGGCCTCATTTCAGAGCATTCCTTAACAGGTCAGTTCTGCCAGTTGTGGCCGCAGTACTTTAGAGGTAAACATGATCTGAATGTTAAAGTTGATTTTTAATTTTTTTTCTATTATTCTATTATTATTATTATATTATTATTATTTTATTATCATTATTATTCCATTATTATTCCTAATAATAAACCTCTCTGTGTCATAGCATGCAACATGTGGAAGAAAACTGTGTAATGTTGATTGAATCACAAATGGATGAATCTGATTGAGAGTGAATTTAAAGATCTGAATAATATTTATTACTGAATAATAAGTGTTGTCATAATCATTAGTTTAATGTTGATTTTGCATTTAACACCTAAACACTGGGCCAGACATTATATTTTTGTGTGAGCATCTTTAGCCCTAAAAACATACAGTAGTCACTAACTTCTTCAGAAGCCCATGATTAGCTGGATCTAAATGTATTAATGTTAGGTAAAAAAGGGGGAGGCATGTTAGATCAAACCAACCTGCAGGAAAAAAAGTGACTACTGTATGTTTTTACCATAGTCACTTTTTTTCCTGCAGGTTGGTTTGGTCTAACATGCCTCCCCTTTTTTTACCTAACATTAATACATTTAGATCCAGCTAATCATGGGCTTCTGAAGAAGTTAGTACCTGAACCAGGTTTGGCAGATGTGGTTGAAACTAAATTCTGCAAGGACCATGGTCGGTGGCCACTGATATGGGTATATAGGTTTGGTAATTCATCCAAAAGATTCATAAGCATAAGGCTTCCAAAGACTTGGAAAATTATAAATAACTTAAAAATAGAACAGATTTTCCACTGGCGTTTTAAAAGAAACCCTGGATGTAAGATATATAAGGCCTGTATGGTATACATGTCCCAAAACCATTCCAATTTGTTATTTAAATCTTTAAATGTTCTTCCCACTCCAAAAAATCTTTTTTAATGATGGTTTATTGATCCAGGTTCAGACTGTGAGCCCAAATCTGTACAGATTGATTTCTAATAGTTTAGATGGTCAAAACACATGAAATTTGTTTTTTTGCAAATTGCATCTAAACCACATTTGGAGGTGATTTGAAATATGATTTCAATCAGATTTATACAGATGTGCCTCAGTCTGGATGTAAGTGCCACTTAAATTGGATTTATAAGGAGCTTTTGTGACGCTCACAACACAACAAACAATGGCAAAATGTCAAATCCGGTGTGAGAGATGTCCTGGGTTTCAAGAAGAACACCAAAGAGTTCTGAACCGTGACTTGACAAAGCGATTGTTTGCAGGGAGAGATGATTCACCTCCATCTTTTCTGCATCCATGTTGGAAACCGGTGTCACCAGCACGGCTATGTGGTTACTGATGCCTACATTGTTACCACAGCAACCCATGCAGATAGCTTGGTGATGTCTGGACACGCAAACCCGATCTGATCACTTATAAATAACAGTGTGGACAGTTATCCAAAAGATCTGATTTGAGAAAAATAATCTGATTTGCCTGCAGCCTACGGGTGTTGTGGACAGCCCAGTACATCACTGGGATTTGGCTCCCAAACCTCCTGGATTTATTCATCAACTGTTGCCTGAGGAAGACCAGATTCTAAATGGCTACACCCACCTTAACCACTATCTGTTCTCACAGCTGTTGAGTAGCAGGAGGTACAGAGGCATAAAGTCCAGAATCAGCCAGCTCTTCCCCCGGGCCATTAGGCTGTCGAAAAACCAGCAGTGCTGGTGTATTGGTCAGTGGGTAAGTCACTACATGTCTCTACACCCCTTAACTCGATTATGATGTCTACAAACAATCCACATCACATCCACACTTCAACACAGACTAAATTATGTCTGTGTTGAGGTGTGGATGTGATGTGGATTGATTCTTCTTAGTTCCAGTAGGTGCAATTTAGCACTTACTGAATTAGCAACTGAATTGCTGAATTAGCAAGTGTATTGAAGCTTACGATCAAAAAGATCTACCAGCAGCAGAAAAAATCCCAGTCTACAGGAACTTATCTCAGAATTGTGCAAGAAAAGGCATCCAGTACATCTGGCCCCACTATGCAATTCCTTTAAATTGTTTGCCTGGTGAGTATCTTATATCCCCTGCATAACATGCATGTCTTTGTATCTACCTCAGACACACCCAACTGCATATACACTGACATACCACAAATCATGGAATAGCAGTATGTAAACTGATACTGAAATGGCGCTACCTCAAGTTAAACAATGGCCACCTCTCATGGACAGGTGACATGAATTATCAAGTTCAAATGAGGAATGATAGTGGAATGCATCGACTGGGCTCATGTAGGGCATACATGTAGGCCACACCTTTCATCTGAACTCTCCAGAATCTCCAGACCAGTCGATGACATGTTAAGGCAGACCAATGGATCCAACCCATGCCATGAGAACACACAAGTGTGGAACCACCAGCCTCCACAGTTCCTTATTAACAACTGGGGTCCATGGCTTCATAGGGTCTGCACCACATATGAACCCTACCATGAGCTTGAAACAACCGGGAACATGACTCATCAGACCATGCTGTATGTTGATGTGATATGACAATAAATGTGATTTTGGAGCACTGCATTTTTATGGCACCAAAATAATGTGGTTTTATTTAAATAAAAAGTTTCAAAATGGTGATTTTTTTTCTACCAGTCAGACATTTACTGTACTTACTACATCAAGCCAAAGAACATTTTTGGAAATGAGTCTGTTCCCAGAAGTGTCTCCTTAGAGGTTCCAGTCTAGAGACCCCTGTGTGTGGTGATATTGGCACATGAAAGCTTACACTTCTTAGTGTGTGTGCGTGTGTGTGTGTGTGTGTGTGTGGGTGTGTGTGTGTGCAGAGGGTGGTGAGAGACTAGAGTGCAGCTCTGAGGAGAGAGATAAGTAAGAACAAAGTCATCCTTCCCAGAATGTCAAAACAAAGAGTTCCCATTTGAGCCTTAGGCTGAACTGCCTTGAACTCCACACAGGAGACTCCTTAGTTTAGAAAGAGCGGAGCTGCTGCAGCCCACTAGCCATAACTATCATCAAACTGTTGTGTTTTGCTCTTCCCGTGGCTCCTGTGTTGTGGTTTTTTGCACCTAATGTACTCTCTATCCTGATATGAATCAGCAAGGCCGAGAGGTGGAGAGGAATTATAAAATATAAATGAGTTTCCAGTAGTAAAGTAGTAAACACCTCTTACTCTGCATGACTAACTCGAGATCCTTTTATATCTAAGCTTCATAAGAGACAACATTGCGGTATTTAGCATAGACATGGACAATTTCACTTTACACTGATACATAATTACTTTTAATCTGTTAAGAAAGCACACTAAAATATAACAAGTGCCACAACTTAACCTTAAATAATCACATATAAGTCAGCAGCATCGGGTAATATTAGACAATAGTTATGTTTATTTTATGAAATTAATAATTGAATAGGTAATTTCAGCACTAACAAAATAATCATAACACTGCCAAAACCTTACCATATATTTCAGTAGTTACGGTTTAACTCAAAACCACTTGTGAACTATACGACTAGCAAAACCCCTTTAAAACGACTGTATATTCACAAAACCATATTATTATTTAAAACACACAAAACATTATTTGAAAGAACATACGTGTTTAGATAGTGACTATTCTTAATATAACACACAGATTTATTAGACTTTGAGGGGACACATTAACTTTAAAACAGTGGAATCTAACTGTTCACCATGTGGCCATGAGTTATATGTCTTACATCCTGGTTCAGGACTCTGCTACTGGGTTCCTGCAGACACAATAAGATCCCCAGCATAGATAAGGGTTATGTGCTCCTTGTGATTGAGCAGGCTTGATTCTTAAGTGTGAACAAATCCCTGTGAGGGTTGCTCTTGTGTGGGAGACCTCTGGATGGGAACCACAGGTAAATCTAGCTGAGGAATAATTGAAAGTGAGGAGAAATCCCCCGATCAGACCGGTTACAAAATTGCACCCAATTTAAGTTCAGCTCCTACAGGTTCACGTCTCAGCAGTGTCTTTGTGTGGTTACTAGAGCAAGATTCAGATGATTGCCTGCACTGTTGGTGAGAAAAGTGCTGTAGGGGAGAAAGTTTAATGAATTCCACAAAGGTGAGGAAAGGGATTTAGCTGCCTGGGGAAGTCAGGCAATAATAGAGTCAAGGTTAGCCCTGTTTTCCATGAGCAAAGACCATTGAAAGAAAAAAGCATGTGAAGATAGAAAAATATTCCATGTGACCAATTTGAAGGCAGCTTTAATAACCTTTTTCAAAGTGTTAAATGAGAGGTTAGCAGTGTATAAGAATCACAGGCAAGACAGAAAACCCTCTCTGAACTGGACATCATATCATGTCTGCACCAAAGGATAGAGGGGTCAAACTCAAATGTCTTACTTTTTACTCCACTACAAAACTTGTAGTTATCTTTGGCTTATGTGTGCGTTAAAATGTAACATGTCCAACCACAACAAGCTCATTCATAGATTCTTGGCATCCATGGAAATGTCCATTTCAGACCTAGACCATCTGGAGGAAGGTAGATAAAGATGGGGATAGTAAACAGTTAAAACATATTGTTCCTGACTTGGTGGGTTAATAGACCACAATATAGAAATATGTACACATGCACTTGTGACTGACGAGGGTCTTTTTCTGCATGTATACAAACACCATTTGCCTTTTATAGCAAATTTGTTTTGGCTAGTTTATGTTTATGAACAGAGACCTACAGAGGCAATATAATCTTCTAGAAATCGTTCTAGCTAATGGAAACTGTTCTCCTTCAGTGCTCTGTGCTTATGATCATTTGAATAGACATCAGTGTCAGACTAATTAATGACCTTCTGTTAAAGACTGCTGGACGGAGAGACACTAGAGTCTCTTCACCTGAAATGAGTTAAGAGTCGTGCTGCAGAAATAACAGGACATTAGATCCATAATAAATCATGCTACTGTTACTCTCCATACTTAAGTACATTTAAAGGCAAGTACTTTAGTACTTTTACTGAAGTGGAGATCTAAAGGAAGGACTTTTACTTTGACTGTTCCACCTTAAATAGTGCTACGTTTACATAAATTATCTCTGATTGTTCTTGTTCCACCTTAACTTTACTTCTATGTTTAACTACAGTTGTTCCATGCGATACCTGTCTAGCTTTTGATTAAACTAAGCTGGTGAATAAAAAGCCATCTTCACCTTCGTGAAAACTGTCAGAGATCTCCTCACCGTTGAAACACTTTACAGATGTTAAAACGAGTCACCTGATCTAAGACCTTCTTTATTAATCTTTGTTTTTCAGATCCCCTTTGGCTGTTTCTTTGCCATCTCTCCTTCTTGACACTGCCCCCCCCTTCCTGTCTTGTAAATGAGCACTGTCGCCTCCTGTTACTACCCAAGTCGCTGTGTTTATTTCCCATTATGAGAAGATGTTTGTTAAAAGCTATTGGAATGGAGTCATACAGTAGATTTGACAAAATGTTTTCATAATTAAATGGTTTTGATGATCTGTCCTAGAGAAGCTTTCCAAGTACGGATAATACAATAGTGGTGAACCCCGACCCATCTGTTTTACTGTCTACAGGCCTAAACTTGGGGACTGGGGCATTGTTTTAAAATACTGTAACAACAGAACAGAAAAACATAGTCGAGGTTTGGCTATGTTTCCCATGCGGAACATGTTTGTAGCGAGGCAAGGATTTTCAATTACAGTTAACTGAGTTTTAATGTAAGGGTCAGCCTCCTCCAAAGTGTGGAATGAATGTTTTGCCATGTTTGGTGGTATGTAATGGTCATCTGAGACCTGCAGTGGGCCGTTAACGGACTCTATCACAGCCCAGAGCCACCCAGCAGGAACAATGGAGGGTGTTTCCTGTTGAAACGAAAGCTGTCACCCTTGAGTTCAGCCTCACTGATTACAAGGAGGAGTGGAGCAGAGCGGAGGCCTCGGGATGGCTGGGCAAGTCCACAAAGCACAGGAAGCGCAATGCCTCTTTCAGGATAAGTTAAAAAACCAATGCTGTGGAACACAGACTCATTTTCAGATGCACTCTCAAAGGTGCAGGTCTCGACCTCCTTTCCCTCATCTAGCAGCTCTGTGCGTAAATCCAGCAGGTGTTCCCAGTAACCTCGGTGACATCATCCTCCAACACAAAAGCACATCAAACCCTACAGCAGCCAAAGAAAGCAAAGAGCAGAAGCCATGGAGAGAAAGAAAGAGCGAGAGACAAAAATAAAATTTCTGCTCATACTTCAACTGCCATATTCCCCCTAGGACCCTCAAGTGCAGCATGCTCACAATGCCCACTATTTCCACACTCAGACAGACAGGAAGCAGCTTGGAGCTTCTGTACAGCTTGGAGCACATTTCTGAACAAATGCTATTTCTTTTCTGCATATGACATGAGGCAAATATTTAGCTTAGCGGTTAAAAGCACAGCCTAAGCCTACTTCAAACCAACAAAATCCTTTTGTAATAGATCTGGTTTTAACTGGACTGCTTGGGTACTAGTGGATATTGTGTACACAATGTACTTGGCAGTCCTAAGGGGATTAAAGCAGTTGAAGTATGTATAAGCTGAAAGCCTATACTGCTTTTGTACTGTAACGGGGTCATAAGGCTGCACACCCTGAAGAATAGTGGAAAAGTGAGTATGCTGACTGCGGTGCCAGCAGGTTTGATTCTTTCACGGGACCTAAACTGGGGGTTTAAATTTATGCTTCTTGAATTGAATTTGTCCATTATGAAATTACATTATTTAATTTCATTTTATTTAAGTTTACCTGACTAGTCGTTATTGTTTTATGACAGGACTTTGTCAGGTTTAGCAGTTAACAGCTTGAGCCCATCAAAGCTGCACTATCTACCATTTGCCTCAATACTCCAGGGATGTGAGTGAATATTCCCAAATGATTGTCCAGGTAACAAAGAAGAAATGTAGTTTAATAAGCCCATTATTGTTTTTTGTTTTGTGTGCTAAATGCAAGTGCAAAATCTATATATTAGTATAAAATATAATGTACTAGAAAAGTGTGAAAAAAATGAAGAGATACAGTTTGTTCTGTATGTATTTAATAGCATTAATGATTATATTTAGCATACTACATACGTAGTTAGCATATGAAAATAGCAAGCTTTAAGTACATGAATTATAAGCTTCATGAAGTATACTAAATATGCTGAAATGAAGAATGCTTCAGTGAGATTATTTCTCATTGTGATAACATCTTTATTGGTGTTATGCTGAATTTACATTCGACTCAACACCTCTGGTATTTAAATGATCATTTTAATCTGGACAGAATGACTCAGTATCGCATAGACACTGCAGTTATCTCTTGTTACTTCTTTTAGTGTGAACAAATACAAACACAGTACGGTCTAGTGAGTCTTAATATTGATTATTTACAACAGATGAATGAAACATGCTGTACTCACTCACCTTCCAAACTGGCTAATCCCTCTGGGTCACGCTGGAGTCTATTCCAGCATTCACTGTGCGGAAGGCAGGAAACACCCTGGTTAGGCCCCCAATCCATCACAGGGCAGTAGCTGTTCTACATTAATGCAGTAAAGACATTCGGATGCTTTTTTATCTTAGTCATCTTTCTGCATTTTTTAAAAATTTGTTTGTTATTTAAATATCCTGTGAAGCTCTTTAAGCTGAATTGAGTTAAGTAACATATTGACATTGTCCAAAAAAAAAAATCTCAATTTTATGCAGTTTTTTTTTTTTTTTAATTAACGTTTGACCTCAGCAACTGTCTTTCACTGTTGGACAATTTTAAAGCAACTTGACCAACAAAAACAGCATGTAATAAAATCCCTTACACCCCCTACAACTTACAGCTTTTTTAAAAAAATGTTTTTGCTTTCTGAATATTGTCTGTGTATGAATATATGACAGAACTGATTGTAAACCGTTATTATTTGTGGCTTACAGGCCTAGAAATATGAATACTAGAGTATTTTATCAGCAGTTGAAAATTCATTGATGTGTGATTGTATTTTATTCACTTGCATAGCTGGAAGTGGAGCCACATATTTAAAATCAGGAATTCTGATTATTTCCTGATGAGGTGTAAAACACATCTGCCTGGACACGCACCAAACAGAGCTACTGCCTGCAGTCCTGTAATAGCAAGGACATTTCGAGTCACGTCTTGCAGAAAGTCCATTTTGCTTTCATTTTTTTAGGAAGATGCTGCATTAGATGTTGGTTATTTCATGTTCTTGTGTTTTTGACCATTTATAGATGATGACAGAAAAGTTCACGTTGATTTTGGCTATAAGGTAAAGCTTGATTTACAGTGTCAGTCAGACATTCAATGGACAGTCTTTAAGGCTTCCCACACATCTCTGTGGGCGATGGGCATTGTGTAAGGAGGAGTAATTACCTCCATGTGTAAAAGCGAAGTAATAGGTGACTGAGGGATGGGGTCAGTTGTTTCCTGGTACTGATGTTTATGCTGGCACCAGCCAGCCCTGAGGTGTCCATGGCAGAAATGCATGCAGGATAGCATCGCTGGAATGTGAAGTGCTCCTAAATTTCAGTGTTATAGAATATCAGGCTTTAGTGCCATGCACGTCCCAAACCCCATTACATGACATGCTCCACCTCCGCCGAGCTGTATACTGCATGCAATCCAAAAATCCCTGAGTCTCTAACTGCTGAACCTTTGGCTGAACTTGCAACTTGCAACTGGATCCACCTTGGCTCAGAGTGGGAATATGAACCAAGCTGTAAGTCTATTCACCACTTATGTAATAAATTACTGGAGTGTGAAGAAAGAGGAGTGCGTGCCTCTCGCTCTAACCACACTCATTCATTCACTGCTTTGAATTTGAGCTGAAAAACAGAATCATTATATTTCAGCAGGCTCATTCTGTCATACTGCTAGAGATGATTGTAGACATGTGCTTTTAACCAAAGTTTTCAATGCTGCAGAAACAGCCTGTTCTAGGAAAGCTTAACACTTAATTTTGGAGCAATGCTGTGAGGATCTGATTGCATTCAGACATAGGAGTATTATAAGGGTCAGATACTAATGCTGGATGTTGAATTCTCTCCAACTTATCCCAAAAGGAGTTGGACAGAGCTTCCTTCCTCCAGACAGCACAATTCCACTGATTCACAGCCCAGCGCTGGGGGCTTTATACCCCTCTAGGGGACATTTGGAACTGACATGGTGACCTCAGGCTCTTATGCAACTGCTGGAGAACGTCCCATTCCAATATCAATGATTTTCTAGGGAGACTTACCTATGGTAGGATACTAGGAAGGATACCCACTCCTGAACACCTTTGTCAGTAATGAGTGCACTTTAAAAAAGCCAAATAAAAGGAGTATCTGGATGCGTACAGAGCACGTCACATTGTGTCATTTTTATACATTACAATTTCATCATCCTTCTATCCTTCTTTATTGTAAATATATTTAAAGGTTTATTTTTAGAATATACGAAATCTAGTGGTATATACCAAAACAGCTACATTGCAAAAAATACCCTGGCAAGCAAAAACACACTAATTGGAATCCAGATTCATTATCCTGGAGACAACATATATTATATTTATTTTATTATATATTATTTTCCATTTATATATACGTTATATTATAAAATAACCCAAACCCCAAAATGTCCTCAAATAATTACAATTATCTGCTAATGGAATCCTTTCAGTGAGTAAAATGACGTTCCATTTTAATATTGAGTGTATTTATATATTTTCCAAGGTATTATTTCTTGCAATGTGGAGCATGTGTGCTAACAGTGCTGTAGTACCAGCCTCTATATTTAATTTACATCCTCAGTCTGGATTCAGTCTTCAGTTTCAGGGTAAGGTTTGACTCGAAACTGACCAGTTGAGTGGAATGCCTGTATTTACCAGGTCATTATTTCATGAAAATGTATATATATTATTTGGTTTATATTTAGCTGACTAAGCTGATTAAGTTGTAGAGAAGAAAGGATAGAGAATAAGATTCAGTTGAACAGAGACAGTCTTAACTAGGACTACTTAAAGTCTCTGTCTTGACTCTGACTCACCTCTAGTGGCCTTGGCTACAACTGTATTAACAGCGCTAAGCTTTAAATCTCCGTGTGTAAGACTGATACTGCATGCTATGCAGAATGTTTTGTAGCTGTATAATGCCTGTTGTCCGACAAATTGTCTGAATTTAAAGATGGATGGACCAAAGCAATGATCCATAATTACTGGAGAAAAGTCTGGTCCCATTGCCTTACATTAAAAAGAAAATGAACTTTTTTTAGACAGCAGCAAATTGATGCTTCAATAACTCCTTCATTATATCTACTCCACCTCTCTACTCTGCAAATTGCAGTACTTGTTTATTTCTATAGAATGAAAACTGCCTGTCTCTGCTCTCTATGGACCTGCGGGACCCGGCCTTCAACAGGAAATGTTCCCTATTGACTCTAAAGGAAACCACTCCCAGCAAGTGCACAAAGGCAGGAGGAAAGACATCCACATGCACCAGTATTATCAACCCACTGATATGGAGCCCTTAGAGCTACTGGTTAGGAATGTACCCTTTAAAATGCTCTCTGGTTCATACTGAACGTGGTGCTGATTGTTATTCCTGTATAATGAACAGAGCGCCTATTACTGATGCTTTTGACTTTTTTGTGTTTGATGTGAGTAAGAATGTAAATACTAATAGATCATTAAATCAAACAACCAAGCAGCGCTGAGGCAAAGTTCCCTTCAGAGGCTGAATGATGTGTATTTTGTTAGTCTCTCCCAAATAAATAATTGTGTCTTTTTAATATTTCCATTTTCCACTTCACAGATATTTACCAAGACTTTGCGATTTGGCATGTGCCTACTCTTTTTGTCCGTCCCTTGTTTCCAAGCAGCAGTTCATCTAAATGCTATCTAATTGAGCATTAGCGTTTATGTGGTACTAGCCTGATTGCATACATAACTTGGCAAAAAGATTATTTCAAGCAATTCCACAGGAGAACCACTTTTGGTTCCCCAAAGAACCTTTCAAAAAACGATTCATTAGGAATGGCCTTTAGGTAAATGAGATGTGTGAGTGTAAAGGGCCTTCATAGAACCAATATGTAATGCAAAGGTTCTACTAATTCCAGGTTTTTAGAAGGACTATTGCCTTATGTGTGATGTGATCTTTGGAACAACCATAAACTAAACAACACCTACATGCTCACTGAACGTATGGCTTTCGAAACGGGGTAAATATTCATATCACTCAATATAGTTGCTACTGAATTTGTAAAGCACAAGGTGGAGCTGCATGGTAGAGGTGGGAGAAGGCTCTGAGTAAATGATATCAAATCAATGTAGTCTTTCAAACAGGCTGGGGGTCTTCAAAGAAGTGGATCAAGATTAGTGTCGTCGGCAACATGTTGTACAAGTGACTGTGTGTGTGTGTGTGTGTGTGTGTGTGTGTGTGTGTGTGATCAAAGGCTCACTCTGCCGGATCTAACACAGCCAGGATTGGCCCTCAACATTTCCACCTTCAAACCTCCTGCCACCCGTTCAAAGCCCTCATCATGAACGTTTCTGTATGTGCTCCTGTCACAAGAGCCTCAGCATCTGCATCAGAACCAACACTCAGGGACGCACATGCTAAAGAGTGCTTTGTGTAAAGAGGACCAATACACTGTCATGCTGAGAGACAATCATTAAAAGAATATCTCTACCAACCCGCCTCATACTGCAATATCCATCATGACATTGCTCTAAAATTCATTTCACAAAATGATATTCATCAGTGAAAAAATCTAAATAACAAAAGAAAGAATGAAACAAACAAACAAGCAAAAAAGAAATAAAGGAAGAATAAAAGAGGAAGAAGGAAGGAAGAATGGAAGCGTGAAAGACAAAGAGGGATGGAAGGAAAAAAGAAAGAAGGAAAGAAACAAAGGAATGAAGGAAGGAAAGCAAAGAAAAAGAAAGAAAGAAAGAAAGAAAGGCTTGCTAAATAAAGGTTTTCTGAGTGATACATTTACAGAAACCGTCTCTCATTTGTTTTATTTCCAGCCAAAACACCCATTCAGCTATAATCCAGCATCACAAACAGTAGAAGTGGTGCACAGTTTAACATACAGTACTGAGTAAGTAAGGCACTGAATTCTATTCTCTCTTTCTCTCTCATTCTTTCTGCATTTTTACAAGAAATCTGCAGGGCTATTTTTACAGACCACCAGTTCAGTCTGGTTCCATTCACCGCTTCTCACAGCCAAAATAATCCCTAACACACTTAGTGTTGTTGAGGTCTGGACTCTGGAGTGGTCAGTCTGCAGTTTCCCTTTCTCTGGGTGCCCATTTTTTCAGTAACAACTTCCTGGCAATTTCAGACCCCTCAGGCTATAGTGTTGAGTCATCTCACAGTGGAGGGATGGACAGAGACACCGGAGGATTTGTTCAGATCTCTTTAAGATCAAAGCTTTAAGTGTTGTTTATCTAATGGTGATAGAGTGGGTGGTCTCCCAGGTCTTGTATGGTTGTTAGGGGTCCCGTTTTCATTTTTATTCTTTTGCTAACTTTATTAAACTCGTTTTCTAATGCTCTGGTCAGAGATATGAGTATCTTGTAATTAACGACTGTTTGGACAGGGAATGAAGTGTGGTCTCTGACATTAACACAGTAGCTGCTGTACTTTTTATGTATAAAAAAAAAAGAAAGTCACGCATTTCACTCCTTCATCCATTTTTCATCTTCAAATACTGCTGTGCTATTAAATAGTAAGCAGAAGGTGAAAAGGCAAGTCTGAGACTTATCAGGTTATCTAGACTGAATTCCTGTGAAAGGGGGAATTGGGTAAATATGTATGAGTAGTGATTATTTCTATCTACATGACATTAGAACAACATTATTCAGTGATTATTTTTATGGTTCTTCACGAGTGTCAGTAGAGACTGGCCCTTTTTGACAGAGGAGGAGGAAGACGGGTTTGCTGGCTGATTATGACTGATTTAAAAACATATCGAGAGGTAAGCAATCAGGAGCCCTCCACACTCGCAGGCCTGCAGACAGTGAGGGTCTCGGAGGAGGAGATTGGTGGGGCAGAGGTGACTAAGAAGTGCACAAGGTGAGGTGGCAAATCAATGTTTATATGAGCAGCTAATCAGGAAGACACACACGGGTAATGAAAGCTTGCAGAGCAGAAGGTTTCGTGTGACGTCTGGCCTTTTTAGAAATATACATTTGAATGGTTGTTCTGGTAATACAGTGCACTGCAATATCGCATGTGCTAAAATCTCATCATACTGATGAGGAATTCTGAATTACTTTTGTGCAGCAGCATGGAAAGATTCCGGTCTGTTAATAAACACCTCGGCTCTCTTTCTTTCTGTCGCTCACTCTATCTCTCTCCCTCTCTCTCTCGCTCCCCTTCTGCAGACTAGCTTGGCCCTAATGAAAGGGTTTCTGATGAGCCTGAGAGAACACCTGTGGCAGAGCACACACAAATGACAGTAATAATAAGTGCGCAGTAAAGTTGGGCATGGGAATAGGCAGAGATATTAGACATGAAAGAGGCTTGCGAGGCAGAGCTATGAAAGTGTCACAGACCCAAAACCATAAAGGGAGAGTAATAGAAATAGATGTTAGACCACCCACATGGTGCATGCGTGTGCATATACACAAATAGAAATGGAAATCCGGAGTGTGGGGTTGTGCACACTTGCAATTCTTGTTACACAAGTATGGAATTGAGTGGAGGGAATATTATTAGTGGCACTCAGTAGGCTTGCTCTTAAGGAAAGGATCACTGGAGACCCTCTGGGGTGAATGCGAGGGAGCAACGGTGGAGAGAAATGAGTAGCCTAAACCCATGCACAAGTACAGGTATTGATACTTTAGTGAAAGAATGACTCCAGTAGAAGGAAACATCCTTTCCCCCAAAACAACAAACAAATAAACAAACAAAGTCATTTAGAGTGTTTTGACATGACAGTTGATTGAGAAACTGATGGGGCCTTCACACACCTTCAAACATCAGGTTCCTATCACCAAACCACCTTGAATCACTTTTATTTACATCTGAATGATTTAATTATGCAGGGAAATCAATGCAATTCCCCTTTAACTGCAGTGGTTATTCTGTTTTTCTCCCTTGGCCAAATATAAAATTATATGCTTCAAAAGTCAGAGGTATGAGCTCCTGACAGCACCTTCTTTGACATGCTGTTCTGTGGCAGGGTAAACAGTTACCAAAATGAGTGACTAAAGGTTAGTGACTAAAATGAAATCAGGTCACAAGTAGATCACATTCCTCACAAACATAGCTGTACTGGAGTAAAACCATTACGTCTACAAAACGCACGTGCACACACGTTACTGAGTAAATATAGCTTCTACTCACCTCTAGTGGTGAAGATAAAGGGCCTTTGTTTCAGATGGATTAGTAGATTATTTGTGTTTGGATAATTATTCTTTAAATAAATAACAGCTGTCTGTATCTTCATGTTTATATATCAGCCCTAACTGCTGTTTCTGCCTTAGCTTGATGGGTTCCTTGGACTCTGGCCTGTTTACACTGCTAGCATAAGGATACATGCTCTAGGTAGACAACAGAGCGCAAAGCACTCTGCATAAGACTGTCTCCCATATTCTGTAAATGTCAAGGTAAATAAAGGCCACATGAAGGAGAGCTGAGGAAAGATTTGCAGCAGCAGAACCCTTTTAACGAGAAACGCTTGAGGACTTATACAACATAGGTGGTCAGAAATAATTATATTCTCCACCATACTACAGATGTACCATGCATAGTAGCAGTATGAACTATTTCAGAGAACATTAGCAGATCCATTCAACATAACACAATCAATCTAATGTTTGTTTGAAGAGTTGTGAAGAAAATTGGAGAAAGAAACTCGAAATGCTATAAATTCCCGGTAGGTGGTATATGGATGTGCCAAATAGTCTTGTATCCATACTATTACAGATGTTATTTCACTGGAGTAGAGTCTATTTGAAGAAAATGGAGTGACAGAATTCAGCCTGAAAACTGTGGTGAAGACAGGTTAAAGGTTAGGTCAACAATCATCATAAATCATAACACATTTTGAGAATGAAAACCAGTACCAGGGAGTGTTTGGGTGGTGAGAAAGAAAGGTGAACTATAAATGGCTAATAAACACTCATCCTCAAAAAAATAGTTGCACAAATAGCTGCACACAGACGGAAACAACTCACAGGACTGAAACTTGGTGGGAAGGTTTGGCATGCGAATGATTCAAGTTCCACACTCAGCCGCACATTTGACGTAAGCAAGGATGCTGTGTCTGACTGATTCAAGAGCAATGGCTGTGGACATTCAGCAAGCAGTGATGCCCTCCATGAGTCATCCTGTTAGTGCCAGCACCATTTCTGTATGTGTGCTCAGTAAATATTTCCCATATCAGTCTAAATGTATCATCATCTATTGTTTTATTGCTCTTTTATCTTCCTTCCCAATAGCATTGCAATCCCACACTTCCTTCTGGGTGCAACTATTCTAATTATTATAATAATATAATATAATATAATATAATATAATATAATATAATATAATATAATATAATATAATATAATTTTTTAAATTTTAAATTTTATAATATAAAATAATATTTTATACTTGTATAGCTAGTTTCACTAACCCAAAGTCGCTTACAATTGTTAGTCCAGATAGAAATGCACAGGTGTCATACAACAAAGAGCACTGATAACAACAAAGAAATACAAATAGACAATATGAGCATTATCTTTTACATTACACATGTAATTTTACTTCACCCGGTGGTGCATGGTGATGTAATCTAAAACACTCAAACCATTTAAGAGGAAGGCAGAAGTCACCCCACTTCTATTGAGGATTATAGAAAAACAAGTTATGAGCTTTGAATCCTATGATATGCTGAACATGACAAGTGATAGGAACTAAAGGAAAGGTAAAAAAGCAAAATAAATAAATAAATTAGTGAAAATGTTGGTTTGATAAAGTCGTTGCTATCCTGATGAGATCCAAGGTGCCTGCCAAAATGTTGTCATTATTATGTTATTCCAGGTTGTTGCTAAGGATTTGCTGCACTGTTCATGGCTTCCCGTTGTCGGGCAGCTATCCTGAGTGGTTGTTGTTTCTAAGCCAGTACTTTTGTATCACAGGTGTTTATTAAGGTATCACTAGGCTGTGTTATCCAAGTGGTTTGGTAGCTATGGATCTGCATTGAAGATATTAGGACCTTTTCTATCTCTGCAATATTGTTGCACTGTGGTCCGGCTGTTTCCTTCAGGTTTGGCTTTATGATGCAAGAACACAGCTACAGAAATTGTGACCATGTTGTATAGTGTGTTATGGATTTAATCACCTCACACAAGCCCACTTTCTGTATTACATTAAGAAGCTTATCTAGAATCTAAATAAAGGAAATGGTTTCCATAAAGAGAGAGATTTCGGTGCATTGTGTTTATAGCTGGCTGCAGGTCCTGACTTTTGTTTAATTACTGCAAAGTTTATAGCTTTACGACTGATGACACCTTGCTGTAACAGTGCTGTGATTTAGGCAATTACCCTCTGAAGTCAGCGCTGTTGAGACATGCCAAGGGGTTTTAGGGATGGAGTTCAGTGGTCTTCTTCTTCTTCTCCCTCCTGTATTATTTCCATATGACTCAGAAACTGTACCTTGATGTGAGGTAGTAAGTGTTTTGTTTTGAGCACAAAAAAACTATTTCAAAGTTGTTAGCCCTATATCTCTTACACCAAACACACTGGATAGGGTTTAAATCGAAACTTTTTTCTTGTTGACATTACAGTAGCAGACTTTAGGACTTCTCTGCATCATGATATCAGTGTCAGATCAGACGATAATCATCTCTATTCATGGAAGAAGGAGATATGCTCTTTATCCAGGTATGAACTTCCAAGAAAAACACAGGTACAGTCAGTCTTCCAATGTCCTATGATCTCGTACAATAGCCCACAAAACTGTTAAAAAAGTTGTACTGAGCTAATGCTAATTATGCTAATTCTATTACATTTCAGTCTGTTTCGATTTGTAATTGGAGCTGTTTTGTGACTAAGTTGTTCTGAGTCATTCGGTCAGCCCATCGCAAGAGGATGAGTTGTAGCACCACGTGGCCTCTATCAATGAAAACAGCACCGCTCAAACATGGTATTAAAACATAATTATAGCTCTCAACACGTTATCATAAGGTTCAGACAAAAGGAAAATTGGGTTCCTGTCAAAATGAATTGCTTTTGTGGTTTTCACAGGCCTGCTAATATTCACGCTTCATGCATATGCAATGAATTCCTTTTGGAACGGCGGGGGAAATTTGTTTTACTGCACTCTAAAAACAAGGCGTGAAAACGTATTTGCCTGACTTTGATTAGCTGATTTAAAGTAACATTCAAATCAGCAGCTAATGCTTTCACAACACTTATTGTTTTATGCCTGGTATACACCTTTAAGGCTTACATATTAAGAAACAGTGAACACAGATGCAAGCAAGGTTCACTTATTTGCTATCTGTGGTTGTCCCTGGATTGGGAAACGTGT
Source organism: Prochilodus magdalenae (assembly GCA_024036415.1). Classification (NCBI taxonomy): domain Eukaryota; kingdom Metazoa; phylum Chordata; class Actinopteri; order Characiformes; family Prochilodontidae; genus Prochilodus; species Prochilodus magdalenae. Next base: position 676,833 of record JAMWET010000950.1, read on the forward strand.
AGCATTTCTCAGCTCAGGCGTTGCAGCATGCAAACATCAACCACCATGACTGTTTCGCCCTTGCTCACCTGAGCCAAAGCATACCAAGCAATTATGAAAGCTGAGGTTATCTGGAGCCAGTTAAGAGGAAACCAAGTTTCATGCTAGGGGTCCAACAGGCTCATAAGATGAAATCACTTAAACACACCTTGCTCCCATAGTCCTCAGACTGAGGCAAGGTCTGACTGTACATTGCGCACATTTAGCCAATTACAAGTTTCAGGGTTGTGCTAGCATCTAGACCTGAATGCTAGCACTGTATGCAGTCAGCTGCAGTCCAACAGTAGGCGGCTCTTCGAAAGCGCCATCTCAAATGACTGTTTATGGGACTCGGCCCAAGTAATTGTTAGTGCTGGAGAAGCTACCACAGCAGCAGAGGGAGATAAAAAGGGGCAGTAATTGCCGTTTTCAGCAAAGTAATTACGGCCATTTTGCAACACGACTGAGTCCTGGCAGGTCTGTTGTTCCCCCTGAATGCATAGCAGAGGTAAACAAGTCACCATGGTAATAGTGGCATGATGAGACATCTCTGACTTACACTGGCACTGTGGAGCCTCACCCGGCAGGGGAGGATGCCAGCTCTCTATTGCCTGATATGCACTGGGGCAAGAATTAGTGCAATTATCGCAGCGTGACCCAAAAATACAAAATGGTCATAATGAACCGGGACCTCATTTATATTCTTTCAAGACTGCAATGTTTGTCTGGAAAACCAAGGCCTTCACACTGCTGTGATCGCCGTGCCATTTATAAAACTGATTTGCATTATAAAGAGGTACTTTTAAACATTGCTATTGTGTTTAGTCATACTGCATGTTAACTGAATAACATGTTGGGACCTCTTGTGTGGTCAGCGGGGGAAGAGAATGCATTATATAGCAGTGAAACAACACTTTAATGGGACTGGCTTGGCCTGTTGTACGTTTGGAGTGGAAGAAAACGAGCCAATTACTTTGCGCAAAGGAGCTCAAATGTCTCTTTGCTGGCCCTGACTCATAAGGTGTATAAAGGTTTTTCCTTTTTAATTCCTCGTCATTGTACCTCGATCAGACTCCAGCTGTAAGTGCTATTTCATCTTATTACATCTTACAGGCTGTGATCATACACTGTAGCTGCAAACAGACATTTTGAAAAAGCAAGTCAACACCATTTTGTTGGGACATTTTATTGGGAAAATATCATAAAAATCATTTCCAAAAAAGCTTCAGTGAAGTGCGAAAGAAATTTTACATGTACATACATTTCAACTCAGCTTCGTGAGAATACATTACTAAAACAGTGGCATAGCGGGTCGCTTTAAATAAAAAACGCACATTGTATAATAAATAAACTCTTTTCTTTCTAATTTCAAATCACATTAAATGTTTCATATCTACTATGTGTGCATATGATTATCAGCTCATGCCATAGCTTATCAAATAGATTTCTACTGCACTTTTGAAAAGGATTTGGGAAATCAGTTCAGAAAGCCCCCTGTGGTATGTTTTAATATAAAACAAGTATTCATTCATTGATAACCATTTTTGAATGGTATTGCTATGGCCTTAAATGCTTACAGTCAATGTAAAGCCAATAGTCCTGGGGAAAAAACGTCTATAGTAAAGCCAGCAGTGAACAGAAACGTCTCAGAAAAGAACTCTGGAACACATGCATATCAGTCGATCAAACCTGGGAGAGATTTTTGTGGTATGTGATGATATCATGGAATTTAATTTCTGGGAGATGTGTTACCATCTGACATCATGGATTGCTTTTTTTTTTTTAAACAGCTCCAGTAGGGAATGGTCATGTAACAACAGATGATCTGGATGCTTGATCTCATAAACAGATGGGAAGATAACACCTTCCTTTGCTGCTTTGGAAAGGTTTTACGTTCTTCTTGGCTGATAGCTTAAATTTTAGGACACAGCACTACAAACAAAATCTAATTCAATCGAAAGCAATTAGTCAAGCTGCCTGAACGCCATGCTTGGTCTCATATACAGACATATGGAAAAGTTTGAACACCCCCGACCAAATGTACACATCTTCTAGAAAGAACATAATTAAATATGGCATTTGAAATGCACCAAAACATCTGCACATATACCAGGCATTATAATTGCCCCAATACGTGGACTTCAGCCAAGAAGCAGTAGTGGTGCAGTAAAATTCCAGAAGAATGCTCACTGTGGATGATGGTTAACTTTCACTTCGAAAATCATAAAAGATGTCATTAAACCAGGGGCGCCCAAAATCTTGCATACAACTAAAGTCTCAGGGCCAGAGGTGATCCTGTTAGGCTATATCCACAAGCATTCGCTTATAAACCTTCCCCCAAATTACTCTAGCACACCTTCAAAATCCAAAGGTTAATAAATAGCACAGCCACACCAACATCTTGCCAACTAGTGAAGCAGTATCTGTCTATGCAGCAGCCAGCCAGCAGGCCATAAGCCGTGATTCTGTTCCACATGATCTTATTGCTTGGCACACAGCATACAGAAGTGAACTGTTATGTTTACTCCAAACACTTTGCCCACTACCCGATACCCCACACAACTGGACATTTGTATAACGCATTCTCTTTATCAGTTGACTGCAAATGATTAGCTCTTCAGACTGGCCGAGCATGGTACACAGTTTTTCAAAGGTGTTTTTTTAACAGTCTGAAATGCCTAACCTGAAGTTCATTCAAAAAATGTTCCTTCATGGTGTGATTCTACAATTGTGCGGTATGTTTGCCCTCCCAGATGCAAGATGGATTAAACTCGGCTTCTTATTTACAATATCAGTTGTGCCTTATGCAAAAGCCTTTAGAAAACAAAGGTCTGGGTTTTTATTCAGAAACAGCTCTGTAAGCTTCCCAGTGCAGTCATAAGGTTTTATTTTGAGGCAGCTGTTTATGAGCCGTTTCTAGTAACAAGGTCTTTGAATTATGCAGTAACAGCAGTAGCTGCTTATCATTTGAATCATCATGACCAGAATCTTGTTTAAAGGCAGTGGGAGTAATAGGCCTGATGTTGACTGTGATTCCTTCTTAATGTACTGAATTGACTTTCAGGTTTCCCCCTGTACTTTCCAGTTGGTACAGATCTGTATGGTATTTAGACTTTAATGGTGAGGTAAATTAAGGGGTAATTGGACTACTGGTTTCCAGGAAGGAGTGATTATTACATTATTTGTAACAGGTTACTTTTTGACTGCCGTCCAGTGACTAAAAAATAAAATCATAAGTTTAACTGAATTATTTGTTTGAGGAGTTTATTTTGTGTTTCTAAAGTGTGGCCAAAATAAAACAGTACTGCATAGGGATTATCCGTTACACTAATGGCTGGCTTTTATGGGTCAGAGGTGTTGACACGCTCATTATAACAATTTCATCTTCCCACCCTCATCTAAGCCAAGTTCCTTTACAGTTGTCTTCAGACATTGGATGCTTGTTACGAGATCACGTCTGGCTCCTTAAGACTAAGTCCTATACAGTCCAGTTTAGACATCAGTGTCTAGGGGCGGTGGTCTGTCCATACAAGGAGACAGTGAGTCCTGACTGTGAGTGGAGCTTATACCAGTGTCTGAGTCTGTGTCTGTAATATCAGTAGGAGAAATGCTCTGTCTGAGTTTCCCTACTGTCTGCTGAGAGAGACCAGCCCTGACTGGGTTCTTCAGGGACACAGGGCTTGGTGTGTCAGGGCAGTCCCCTAGCTGCAGTGAGTTCATCTGGGCAATGAGGTTCTGATACTCCTGGTTTCTGGACTGCATCAACATACTGTTGTGCTGCAGCTGTTTCTCCATATCCTGGGTCTGGCCGTGGAGCGAAAGTCCTGCCCTCATGCTCAGATCCAGCTCACTGCGCAAGTCTTCTAGCTCCTGAAGTTCTGCAGGAGACAAAGAGGAGACAGAGTCCAGATCCAATGCAGGACCTGCCGCTGCTGCCCCTTCTATCTCATCAGAGTCTACTGTCTGTATGGCTCTTTTCAGCTCCAGGTCAATGTCTCTGCACAGCTCATCAATGAGTTCTTGATGCTGGCGCACCTGTAGATCCAGTTGTTCAACACCATCACTGGTGTAAAGGTACTCCTGCAGTTGGTCCTCACACTGGAACATGGACAAGGAAAGCGACTGTTCATTGGAACTTTCAGTGAGCTCAGAGTCAGTTGAGTAACTTTCCTTTAACTGCTGTTCCATCTGCTGGATTTCCAGGTCCAGTTCTCGCATATGGTGGATCTGCTGCCTGATGGTGTGGTCTTGGGAGATGAGCAGCTGCACCATTTTGTCAATCTCCTCTGAACCCTCTGGTGATCCTCCCTTCTGCATCTTCTCCAGCTTGCGGAAAGCTTTTTTCACCATACGCTTCTGACGCTCCACAGGGAGGGTCTTGGCATACTGTGCTGGACCCTGTTCCCATCTCTTAGACCTGAACCCTCGGGACTTTGTGGCCCTCTTGGCACCAGTGGAGGATGGCACGAAGTCACTGGCCTTCACCAACACAAATTGGATAAAGGGTCTCTCATCGCCCCAAGCATTCCACAGACGGAGGATACGGGTGAGAGGAGGCAGAGCCCTCTCAAAACCCTTCCACCTCTCCAGCAGACAGAACTCCTTAGGCTCTCCATGCAAGAGCCTCTTACTTTCCGGTATGTTCTTATGGTCTTCTAGTAAAGCCTGAATCACATCAGCGCAAGTCGTATGTTTGGTAACGCCACAGACAACTTTTTCTTCTTGGCACACCAGCACTTGGATTTCCTTCCCTGGTGTCTCCTCTGCATCCTTAGCCCTGGAAAAGAAGAACAAGTTTATTAATACAGCCGAGGCATTTTTAGAAGCTATTTATTATCTGCAAGGAAACAGATGAGTGAATTGCTTGAACACAAACATCCGTAGTTGCTGCCTCGAAAATGTTCACTTAGAGAGCAATAGTCAAAAACAGCTCTATAAACTAAAGGCAAGACAAACTGAAAATGATTTGCCCATTTTGTCACGAGAAAGAACTGGTCAACAGTCTTCTTACAGAACAGATTCATCATCGATTTACTGAGGAGCTGTGGACACAAGTATCTAGCGTGCTGGTGTACAACGATTTGAAAACAAGCATTTATCTGAGGCTGGCACAAAAATTGACAGATCATTTCCATGATTGTACTTTTATTCGCCTATTAGTATTTTACATCAGGTTTTTTTGGTCCATTTTTAGCTTGAGAAGTGATAGAAAATAAAACATTACTGAAACAGTAATTTAATACAAACTTAATGAAAAATGGAAAGAAAATACGAATCAGTTACAGCATTAAAAGCCATCATCCAATCATTTCCGGTTTATTTTACAAGCAAATATTTTACACAGTTCACTGACCAACATTGTTCAACGTTTTGCAGTATAAAGTGCTGTATGCTGAGAGTTAAGCAACTTCAGATACTGTTGTGTATGAAGAGGTCATCTTCTCTCTGTCCAGTGAAAGTAAAAATCTCTTATTTGACAACATTCCTACTTTACTGTGAATCCCGAACAAAATGTGTGTGCCGGTGTTGATCTGGCCTTTTGAGATTTACAGACCAGCACAACAGTATCTCAGTTTCCACAGGCCAGGAAAAAAAAACACAAAAAGTTTATTGTGTGAACCCTTGATAAAAGACCCCAATGGAATGCAATACGTATGCAAAACCACAAGTGCTTGGTTAATGGTTAGAGGAGCCTGAGAGTTTAATTAAGCCAAGTAAATACCTGAGCTGTTCACACAGCAAACAACTTGACATATCACCTCCACACAAAGAGACTGTCTAGAACAATTGCATGAAATGGGCAGTGGTGCTGTTTCATCAGATGTACATCGGCAATGTGCTGTAACGGTCAGCAATGTGTAAAGCCCCTGATGTTTGTAGTCCTGATGTTACTGGAATCATATTAGTATAACATTAGTATTACTGCATAAAACTATCTACTGGCATGGGGCAGCTATTTCAACAGCTATAGTGGGTATGTAAAGGTTTCTGCGGCCCTGGTCCAAAGACATGCCTTATTGATTTTCTAGGTAGACGTAAGTGCACCTTACACTCATCAGAGAAAATTTGCACATTTTAATACAAAATTAATACCGTGCATTAATACATTTTAATACTGTATATGTGCTTAATTTAATAAACTTCAAAATGCACATTCAGTATGGCCTGTACAGAACCTATGGCATCTTTTTAGAGTCTATGTTTTCCTCAAAATGTCAAAAAGCACAAATGTAATGTTTGTGTGATGGACTACTGTATTTGTATTCCTACACAAATAAATCTTCTACTACTCTGTAAAGCTAATCCAGGTAAGATTGCTGCATTGTATGTAGACTTTTTTCTGAATTGATTCAATATTAAGCCAAACATTATATTAATAGTAAGTTAAGCTGCACAATGAACATTATTTCACGTCTCTATTCTTCAGACAGATGGTAGGTAAACAGTACTCACTCAGTGTTCTCTGAATCATCATGTTATCCATGTTATTACAGAAGTAAAATAGTCTTCATGTAACCGATCTGATTGGATGTCAAATTTAATGCCAAGCTTTTAAATACAACATGGCACGTCAAACAGGCTTGTATTATAATAATAAAAACTGCTCATAATTCTCACTAATCCAGGTAAGGCATGTGTGGTAATGCTGGGAAACGCTGTCATTTAACTGACATCATACTGGGAGTGAGCCATCCCTCAGCACTTAATCACAGCTTGTGCGCACACACTATGCAACACTCTGTCATAGTAAGTGCTATGTGCTAACCTGAATATCTGTCGGTCGCCATGGGCTGCAGTAAAACATACCCAGTAAAAGATTTACAGAATCATTTTCTACAATAGTCTGATTTTGTTCTCTAAAGCTGCTAAAGGTCTATTTAGCTTTTTTCATCTGAACAGGAAATTAGGAGAAGGGGTGAGTGGAAGCACCTGTGTTTGTCCTCAAATCAGTGGACACCAGCAGCATCCTGTTACACATTTCCTGCCCACCACATTTACGTATTATGAGGCCATGGAAAGATCTGAATTCCATTTCCATGCATTATCAAAACAGAAAGAGGCATTTAAAGGTAGTACAGACGGTACAGGAAGCTGGTGTATAGAAACGTAATCCTTTGAAACCAAAAGGCTGAATTGATAGTGAGTCACTGGAGAAAACCTTGTTGTACTTGTGAGAATAAGAATGCTTATAAACTCGATTGTTGTGGAATGCAGATTAGGCTAATCTATTCCTGTTGTACCCTGATAAACTCAGTGAAGGTGAAATAAACGGTACATTGTGCTAAACAAACACCGTCAGGCCAGTGACCATTAGAGACAGACACTGAGCGTGATACAGAGCACCTCTGTCCTCCTCCAGAGTAGACATTGTGCTTGACCATGAAGCAGAAAGAACAAACGCCATTCATGTGCTGCATGGAACAGCACTCAGCAACCTGTGGGACACAGGCTGACTCCTTGAAGGCATGTAAACAGCAAAGCTATAGACATCTATATCTCTGGTCTTGTATTAGGGAAGCATGTTCTTTGATGTTTTGAAAATATTACTTGGTCTCTTTGCTAGGAAACAAAACTAAACCTAAAACTGTACTGGTCGGGTTATCTAATGGTGCTTGTCCACCAGGCAGTGGAGTACTGTATATTTATAATTCATGAGCAGACGTTTTGTCAGTGAGCTGCACCGTGCCTGAGTACCTGTGCTGAATTTGTGTACCAGCAGTGTGCCACGGTTCCAAGCTGTGCTGAGCAGGAATGTATGAGTCCACCATTAAATACAACTAGCTGTGACTCTCACATAAACCAGACAAGAAGCGATGATCCTGTATGTTTTTTGTCTTTACTAGATTTGTGCAACAAATCTGCCTCCTCTTATAGTTCAGTTATACACAGGTTCTCATGTAGGGTATGGATATTGTAGGTGTGACTTTGTAATTGTCCTGTACTCGCTGTACTGCCTGCTGTGAAAGGGCCAATAGCTTTTACAACCACTAAGAATGCACTGGCATTGTAATTGTAACAGTAGCCCCACATCACCGTAAACACTCTCCTCCACATACAGTTAACTATTATAATCTATTATTGTAAATTATTATCACTATCTGACTGGAGCAGCTTATTAATGTAATACAGTAAAATTTCATAATGTTGTTTTTCAAGCTCACGATTTCATTGATTAAGGCTGATTGCACATATGTGATTAGCAAACAAATTGTCCTTATGGTGGGCTGGGACAGATTTTTTTTTAATATAGTAGAATATAATACTCTACAAATGTTTTACAGTTAATTATACCAAACATGTTCATGAATTTTTGATAAGCACTCTATACCTGGATTGTACCTTTACTTTCCATGCGTATTTGTAAATGCATTATCAGTGGAAAAACAATGGCACTCCAATTAAGAAACCAGAAATGTCTGTAAAGAAAAACAGAATGCTTCACAGCTTAAATTCCCACTTCTTGCTAGGCTGTGGTTCAGAGTTTTTCCAAAAACCAGAAGTCGGATCAACAAGCTGCAAGCACACCATTCCTGATAAGACCGAACAGTTAAAACGGTGTCAACGTTTTGAAAATTGTAGGACTAATTAGTTGGCAAAAATCTCTCGAGCAAGAAAATAGAGGAAGAATATAAATCAGATAACAATATATTGTGCATAGTGAAGCAATGCACAACATAACTACCCTTTACCAGTTGATGCTGGAAATGAGGGTAAGACGATTTTTTAAATTTTAAGTCTATTCAGGGCACAGAGATTAGTTTTTATGCCATTTCTGATCACTATTGATAAATAATCAACAAAAAACATGTGATAGATTCACATTAGGAAAACAACAAATGCTTAATATTTCATATGGCTTTTAAAATACATTAAACAAGAACCTTTGTAGATGACTGGATAAATGTGTGAATAAGTGACTGAATTCAGGAGGCAGTTTTAACTCGGGGTAACGTCAACAAGAAACAATTTTCCTGAATTTCCTGAACCTTATCTAAAGAGGATGAGGGTTTGTGGAGAAATAAACATCATGGCCTGTTGATCTTTTCCAAGACTTCTTTGCTAGATAGGCATCTCTAGGAAGACAAAACAGTCCCATCCTTCCTCCGAACACAGCAAAATGTCCACACCTGCAGTGCTGAATTGACACCAACAGAGTCCTTGAGTCTAACTAGATACAAATGAACTCAAAGAGTAAACTATACAGAGGGTTTAGCTGTGAAAAGCACAGATTAGGACTTCTCTACAGAATAAAGTCTACACTTAAACAACGCGTCATCAGTGCTCTGTAGATGTCTATTGTTCAAATTTGACAACTTGACAAAGTAATGTAACTGTCATAATACACTGCAACAGCCTGATTGTTCTACTTTGACTGTCATAACAAAGTGTATCAAATAACCACTAATGCCCACTGGCATATGACTGACATGCTGATTTCAGGAGATATTATACAGCAGGCTTAATAACCATGTCTGGCAAAGCAGTGATTTACTTCAAAGCCTACTTATAATGGACCATTCCTGAACATATTAATGGCATTCATAAAGCAAACACGTCGATGAATAAAATGAACCACTAAGCAGGAGACAGCCTTTATGCACCACATGAAATAGCAGACGATCAGAGTTAAGTTACCTCTGATCTATTTTTCATCTGAACACTGAAGATAATTACAGTGTGCGAGACTTTAAAGCCAATCATACTGTACACAAAGAGCTTTCTTAAAAAACACACTCTTAAAGTGTGTCTCTGAATGGTTTGGTAAAAACTACTAACGCAGCCAGTAGCAGTTTCAGTTGATTCTTTCCCTCTCTCTCTCTCTCTCTCCCTCTCTGTAAAAAAGACTTACATAGGAATTAAATGAGGTTTTTCCATCTCCTGCAGTTGCCATTTTGGAGATACTTGTTTTTTTTGCTTTTACATACATACATATATATATATATATAAAATTCTGCTATTCAGAGATACACCTCTCAATTCATAATTTAGAAAGCCAACTAGATGGCTTTATGGGACATTACAAAAAACAGAATTATGCAAATACAAATTGCAAAAACTATACTTTTTTTAACAACGAAAATATACAGTGTAAATGGTGTAGACGAGTCTATAACCCCTATTACCACCCTTGCTTACAGAAGAGACATGGCGTCCACAAACTCTTGGACATATACCATAGACAGCACTAATTAAGCTAACCATGTACAGCACTTTTATCTATTCCACTATAAACACTTGGACTGAGGACAACAATCCACAGGCCCACCTGGAGCCCCTGGGACATCAAAAGTTAACCAAGCCACTTAAGGAAATTGCAACAGCAATTAAATGAGTATTGATGACAGGATCCTTCCACACAAGAGCCAAGCATGCTTGCTGCATTCTCAAGGGATCAAACCATAATAACAGTGTAGGTTCAAGGCCCAAAACACTGTTATGATCTGAGGAAAAAAGGACAGATGTTCTCTCTATCATCTCAGGATGATCTTTGCATTGGCACATGGGGCTGAGAAAGAGTCCAGGAAAAGCTTATCATTATCTAATATTATCTGTATTAGATCATATCTGTTCATCTTGATAGGAACTCTCTCTCTCTCTCTCTCGCTCCCTCTCTGTCTGTCTCTCCCTCTCTGTCTGTCTCTCTCTCTCTCTCTCTCCCTCTCTCTCAGTACACAGTACACACAAAGCACCTGCCTCCAAGTGAGCTGAACAACAGCACCTTGGTAACTCGAGCGTTGGCGCCCATACAGCTGAACAACACTGTACTGTATGCAGCTTCTCTGGTTACATTAGCAGAGGCATTTCTCTTTTGTGTTACCTACATAACTCTCTCAGCTCCTTCAGCCATGGCTCAGATTCCCACCCAGTACAAACTGAGAACATTCAGAGACGAATTAAGAAATGAGCCTTTAGACCCATTCTCTATTTTGTTTCTTGGTCGTGGAAGTGATGAAACGTTATCTGGAACAAGAGGAACTCCAGATCATACGAAAGGGTGAGAAGATTGGGGTACCTGTTTTTCAAGCGGGCTTTCAGAAAGTTCCGTCCGAAAGGCGCCATCGCTCAAAACCTCAGCCGGCCCGAAGCTCTCAGTTGGGGTCCATTGTGGAGAGAAGCGGGGTTACTCTCTCGGAGAGGGTCTGGGAACGCCAGGACTCGCGGTGGGAAAAAGTTGGAGAAGTTGTGAGCAGCGGAGGAGCAAAGGCAGGGCAGGTCTGGTTAGCAGAGGGCTGTCCCACAGCACAGAGGGAGGGAACCTAATGGAGGGCTGGAAACTCAGACGTGCCTCGTAACAGCACCTTTACCTCCTGTAATTAGGAGTTTCACCGAAACAACCGAACAACGATACGAGACTGTTCTTATATTAGCACCAGGGCTAACCCGAGTATGAAGTTAACAGGTTCAGTTAATGTTCACGTATTAACCTCCAGACTCAACACTAATGGGGCTGCACACAATCAAACCAACGGCGCTGGATTCGCTGCACCAGATACGCTAACACTGCTCACCATTAGGCGTTCACACAACCTTATAAAGGATGTTCTAGGGTTCTAGCGTATAAAGAACCACGACAAGCAGTTGAGTACCTAAACTGATCTTTGTGTGTTTAAATGGTCCTATTTATGATTCTGTATTACTCAGTTATTTAAACTTTGTTTATTTATTATTTATTAACTGAGCAGATTTCTTCGGTCAATATATTATTAAAACATCCCCATCTTTGAAATAAAAAAAGGTGGGAGAGATTTTAGTTTCATTTATTTTGACCGTAATAACTGTAGTACTATAATAAACTACACTGTAAAAAGTGTTCCATTGGTCCAACCTAAAAACACTCCAGTTAATTACATACAAGCGGATCAGTTAGGTTTGTTCAAACTAAAAATGACAGAACTGTTATTTTAATCAAAGCATGTTTGTGTTGAGTAAGCCTTATTCAATTGCTTGTAACTAATTGAAATCATTTTTTAGGTTGCACTTCATAAGCCGTGTCATCCATCATACAATAGCTACCATGCTGAGTAAATGTGTGGTAAACTATAGATCAGTAAACATAATAAAAGACAGTTATAAATGATTTATATTTTTTGCTTCCTCCCTTATTTTCAAAATTTGTCAATTGTTACTATTTAGAAAAAAGCTTAATAAAGAGGGTCTCAAAATTCACAAAGTTACAGACCCATGGGCTCGCTACAGTTTTGAAGAGACAGAGACGGCTGCTGTCAAGATATGCTATATGTCATGTATGGATGACTGAAAAAGTGATATAGTTTTAAAAACTGATTCTCTTTTAGCATTTTTATAAACTCCAGAGTTACCTTGTGTCTTAAAAATATGTTTGTGGTTACGGTGTGAACTCACTTGACATTTGTTGGCCTCTGGTCAAGTTTTAGCCTGCACTATTCTGTAAAACTAGGTAAGCAAGTGGTAGAAGTGGTTAATAGAAGGCAGCAGCCCCCTCTGTAGGCCAAAACAGGTTCAGCAAATCTAACCTTTAAAAGTTAAAAACTTGATTAAGAGTTTACTAAACAAAATTAATTCTTAAAATTGCCATCTAAAGCATATGGGACCCCAACTTTATACATATGCTTGTACAGCATGTGTTAATCAAATTCAATACATATTATAACAGAATGTCATTTTCTACCCATCAAAAGGGGAAATGCCTGTAAAAAAAAAGCAGCTTTCTGCATATTTGGTACATACAGTGCTGTTTTACTACAGAGGCTAAAATGCTATGTGTGAAAATGCTACAACAAACGTTGATCACTGCTTCAGTGCATTAAATAATTTTAGGAAATACATAAACTGTAAACATGCCTGTCGTGGCAATATGCATTTGCCTATAATTGATTGTTAAGTTTATGTTTTATGTACACAATATATGTAATGAGCTAAACTTAGTTTTGTCATCTTCTGTGGGTAGGAGCTGTGCCTGTGCTGAACACCTGCATGATTGAAAGTGCTGCAGTGTGGATTGGGTTAATATGAATCCAGCTTTCTGATTGATTACTAAGGGCAAAACTATTCCCCATTTATAAACAAACTTTATATGTTTCCTCTGAGTGTTTTTCAACTATCATCTGTTGAGGTATTACGAGACAGGACAGGGTAGTTAGCTGGTTAGCATGCTAACTTCAGTAGATATGTCTGTAACACGATACATAGACAACTTTGACAGCCCATCAAATTATTTAATTTCAGTTCAGTTCTTCACATTATATTGATAACTTTATTTATTTTTAGTGTTGAAATATTTTTAGTCTTGATTCTCAGAGCCTTTATCCGTAGTAGTCTAGCTGTCATGATACATAATTAATTACCTTGTAAGTACATTGTAATTACATACTTCATATATCTTCATCTACATATAAATACTAATGTGGTATCAGTTGGAAGTTAAGAACCTGCACTTTGTGCAGAAACAGTAAGCTATGAATATGGGTTCATTTTTTACGCAATTTACGCAATGCTCTCTTTAGTGGTAATGAATTTAACTTCTAAGCGTTAAGAAAGAGAAGTTCCTATCACACATGGAAGCCAGGGTAAATATCTATTCCTAATCAGTTATATCTTATATCCCAGTGCATTACATTATAGTCACCTGCTTGTGAAATATTCATTTTACAGTCCCCTGTTTACCACCTTCAGAGAGAACTAATGCAAATAGCTCACCCCCAGTACCTTACTTTCATTCCTTTCATCATCCCTCCTTCAGTGACAAATCACAAACTTGCTTGAGCAATTCACCCCCAAAAAAGGAGAAATGCGTATCCAACGAGCGTATAGAAGTTTTGACGTCAGTCGCTGAAGTGGCCAAAGTGGTGTCATCTGATGTCGTCATGAGCTGGACGGGGAGCTGATGGAGTGAGGAATAAACAGGGAAAGGATAGAGAGAGGGGAGGGGGGAGGTGTAATGAAGCAGCCCCTGTGACATCACTCCAGTGCTTATATACTGGGGGGAATGGAGCCCACCAGTCTTCAGTCGATTCCTGAACAAGCCGAGAGAACGCACAGCTGGATAAGACTCCAAGAGGGAAGTTTCTGCTGGACCGTTTCTCTCCAGATTCATCTCTATTTATCTGTCTCTCTCCTTCTTTCTCTCTTTCTCTCTGTCTTTCACCTTCACTCCATTTCACTCTCTCCAGTCTTTCTCCATCTGCTTGACCTTTAACCTTATGGACTCGGGCCTAGCCTAAAGCTGTGAAGTGTGCAGGATTGTCGGCAAGATGCAGGTGCAGTTGACCTTCGTGGTGCTCCTTTGTTTGGTCTGCAATGGCTTGAGCTCAGGTAAGGATGCACAGGCAGTCTTGAGCACTCTCAGAGACTCCTTTTTAGGTGTTTTCTGCTACACTTGATTCTACTTATCTGGTAGCCCTTTTAGCTCTTAACTCTTAACTTTAACAAAGACGGAACACCATAAACATAAAATCATACTGTACATGGGTTTGCAGAACTACTAATCAGAGCCACTGATTTATTTATAGTGTTTATTTATAGTGTTTATAGTAAAGCCTGAGTTATAAGTCAGTACTACGTATTTCTTCATTCATACTTTTAATCAAAAAGAAAAGACATCATATTATATTATACGTTTATTACATTCTATTTTATGTAATTGCAAGGTTACATGTGTCAGAAAACATTTTGTTTTCATCATTTTTCTTGCAAAATTGAAAATCTGTGTCAGGTGGGTAATATTACGTCTCCATCTCCAGACATACTCAGTAATAGAGTGAAAGAGAGAGAGAGAGTGAGAGAGAACTACAGTGACAGCAGAAGAATTAAGTAAGATCAAATGAACTGAATGAAAAAGATGTAACTGAAGGTCTGTAATGTGTGATTCAGTGCAACTGAAATAGCGCAGCACTTAGAAACCTGCAGCTCATGATTAAAAGCTGGAAGAATCTGGGGAAAAAAAGAAAAGAGAAAGAATCTGAAAAAAAAAGACTTGTGTCTGCTTACTGAGCATATTAGGTCAAACTGGAATCATGATAGAATGATAGTATAGAATCGACTTGCACTGACAGCTAAGGAGATTTATTGAAAGTGTTGTAGTTTGGATTTTCCAAAAATGATCTTTGTGTGGGCCTCCATCATTCACCTGTGCTCATTTTTGTCTAGTTTGTTTTTCTATACTGTGTCATTGTCTAAGTTTATTCATGGCTGTTGTTTGGTTCCAGACGTTGACGAGGGAAAGGATGCAATGGAAGAAGAGATGCTGAGCAGTCTCTTCACCTCAGAGGTACAGTCATATTTACTTTACACCTGTTTTCTTCAGTTTCAGTTCAGATGGGATAATTTTAAAACATTCTAATGTTCATTGATATATACGTAAAGAGATCTCTCATAAGTACAAAGAGCTTAATGGGCAGGACAGCTGTTAACAGTGAGCGGGAGTATATAGCTGGCTTAGGAATCAGCAGGAAGTCTCTTATCTATCGATTTGCCCTTTGACAGAAGGACACATGAGCTAACCTTACTATGAGGCAGTATGACTGCCATTGATCTCTGTTCTGTTTGCTACAGACAGGCTTTTTTAACTTCAGGACCAGAATACCCAAGGAAAAAAGCTCCCGAACTTGGAAAGTTATGATAATATTAATGTTATAATAATCATTATATAACAAGCTGCGAACATAAACCTAAAATAAGGCATAATCAATCTGCTAAAATGTTATGCTCCTCCATTCCCTACAATAGTAATAACAGTAATATGCCCCTGTCACATCATAGTATGAAAATTTACTTAGAATTTTACTGATCATTTTAAAGTGAAGGGCACTTCTGGATAATGTATATCCCTTTATTGATCGTCTTACCGACCATAGATTACTAGGCTCTAGATCACAACACAGCCTAAAGATTCAATAAGAGGACATCAAAGAGATCACTGCACTGCTGCAATGCACATTCAATGGTACTTAAGCCAAGGGCAGTGCAATCAAATGGTAATGAAAACCAAAGCTTTGTGATCAATTGGTGAGCAAGGTAACATGCCTTTGGCTGTCATAATGCACAGCTGCCTGATGCTGGTCCATTGAGCAGCATTTTGCCATAACAATTGCAGGTGTAGAGTGTGCCAGACAGCCCTAGCATTATGGCACTTAAGAGCAATTGTGTATTTTCTACATCATTTTGCCTAACTGAGAGAAATTGTTCGAAAACAAAGGTAGGGTGGATATGTGTGACTGTGTGAAATCTAATTAAGAACGCACTGACTTTAGTTCAGGTGTAGTGTTTTCCAGTGTTTTTCAGCTTAACCTCTGTTTATTGTGTCTGCATCATATGACTGATTACCACGACCAATCATTTTAATGCATTTCTCTGCACAGAACAGAACGCTCAAATAGGCTCAAGGCATTTGGTTCTGCATCTACACATCATCGTCTGTTGGAGCAAAGTTTTGTGTTAATATCCAAGCAAAGAAAACAAGTTGGCACAAAGGGTTCTTTAACCTCCTGAGACCCGGACCTGCTTGGTGTGCAATTTTAATTTCTCCTAGCTATTTGTAATCAGTAGGACCTAACAAGTATAAAAACTAAACGTTGTCTTTGTACAGGAAGTTGTTTAGGCAAAAACAATGTCTTCATATGAGGCCAAAGGGTCAACGTTTTAAAAAGTATCATGGTGCCGAGAAGCAGAAATGTAATGTCCTCTTATGAGGACACTGGGGTCTCAGGAGGTTAAGCGATGCCATGGGTTCCAAAGAAACTATGTTTGACAAAGAGGTTTATGAATGTGGATTGTTCAAAGGCTAAAAAAACAATTAAACACCTCTTTATAGGACCTTTGCATTATTTGGAGTTTTTTTAAACCTATAAATACATTATTGACACTTACACGCCTCCTTTATTAAAATGGTTCTCTAAGGCAAAAGGATCTCCACAGAGACCCATGCTTGATCTGTGTTGCAAGCTAGGTTATAGCTAACCGTCTAGGGGTCCCTGAAGACTGGATTGGGAGCCGCTTCTCTAAAGAGCCCTCCCATATATTTAAAAGGGTGTCACACAAAGAATTCTCTATGACAATTAATTTTTAGGAGTAAACAAGGAAACAACTGACTGTATGACACAAATACAGCAGATAGAGATGAGGTGGAAAAATGCTGGAATGTTCCTCGTCCGGTTCCACATATAAAAAGTGGTATGTAATTAAATGCAAGACTTTAGGCTAGATGTTCTGCGGTTCTAATATCCATTCTGTATGTGAGACGACTCACAGGAAAGTAGGAAATGCAGTCATATTTCCCGGTCCTTCGTCTTTTAGCTGGAGACAAAGCCATCTGTCATGCTGAACAAATCCCCCTCTCCCAGTTCTAATGCTGAAAGGAGTTTTGTACTCAGTGAGTTTTAAACCAAGCTAATTGGATAGAAGAGGAAGTTGTAAGATATTTTAATTTCCATCATGTTTCTTCTTATCGTTCCGAGAGCACTTTATTATTCGAGTTCGCTTCACGCAGTCAGCTGCGCTAAATTGGATTTCTAGACCTCAAGCCAAGCTTAGATGAAGTTAGACTGCTACTGTGAACGTCATAAATCACTCACGGCTTAAGGTGAGGTACTGAAGGCAGGGAAATGCGCGTAATCCAGAGTAAGTGAATTTTAACCCCAATAAGCATTTATTTAAGTAATAAGCCTTTAATTGGCTCTCTGCTGTACAGTCTATCAGGTGCATGAACACTTTTACACATTCCGATTTTCTAAACTGTAAGCACATAATACTGCATAGAAGTGTTCTTCCCAAAATAATGCTTTGTCTTTGTGAAATGGTCATACCACCACAAAACGTGAAACTCAGGACACTAAATCAATCCATCAAACACTACAACTGACTTTTAGGAGACTAATTCCTTCTATCTATCACTAAACTGACACTTTAATGTTAACTGATAAATAACTATGTGTGAGATTATCACAGTGTGGAATCTCTTCTTTATCCATTTAAGTGCAAAAAATATCCTGAATTTTCACAAACAAATATATTTACTTCTTTATCAAAAATGTGGCAACAGAATCGGATGGCCGGAGTCTATCACTGCAGGGATAGACTCTGTCACAGGGGCTCTGCCAGAACATTTATACCATGCTAAAGTGAAATATACATTGGAATTCAGACAAAACAGTCAAAGACCAGATTATCAGTCATGGCATTTCCATGACAGAAGATGGAAGAAGTGCCCAACACATTGGAACACTGTGCCATTCACTGTACAGTTTTTAAAAACCTCAGGAGGCAAGTCAGACATATTAGTATAGTATTATAGTATTAGTATTACATGAGTATGGAAGAAAGCAAAAAGCAGAAACAAATGTTTCTGAATACCCTCAGGTATGAGGTATATTTGTATGTGAAGGTCTCCAGTAAACTGGATATGTATAGTGCTTTTTTATAGGTTTATAGGTTATAGTGTCTCTGGTGGAATCTGTAGTCTGAATGTTTCACAATATCAGAAGGTACATCCCTCCTTCACGTGGGCATTTAAGAATGTTAGTGGCATGTTAGCTTTAGGCTGCTGCTATTCAGGGTAATTTATTGGGCTTATTTTTCTCAGGACTCTTTTTGGAGTGGGTGGGGCTGGGAAATGCCCAGGGGCAGAGTGAGAACAGGAGTAAGGAGTTAACTGTTAACTGAAAAAAAACTTTGCTCTTGTACTACGTACCTCCGGCCCTCAACAGCTGAAATAAAGCACCCCTGTGCTTCTTTTAATAACAGTGAATGCTCCAGTATCTATAAATCTGAGAGAATTCATAACCTTTCTCTCTAAATGTTTTCCATTTGTTATTCAGTGTACCTCTGCATTGTGAGAGTGTGAATGGTTCAGTATTAAAGCAGTGTGAACGCCATTGCAAAGAATGCTTTGCTAAGAAAGTGATAATAAAGATGAAGATAAGCTGTAGTATTCAGAAGCAAGTCTACTGCTGTATGCAGAAATGCACTGACTCTCTGATTTATGTTTGTGTCTTTTGGTAAAGCAGAGCAGACACAGTGCCCCCATGTGGCCACTGCCCCTACTGAACATGTGCAGGATGCTGGGGAGCATCAGCGAGGCCACGCAGGACTGGAACATTGAAGAGATTCAAACAGCCTACGAGCAAAGACTGACCACGGCCCTCAGCCAGACACTGCAGGACCTGTACAACCTCCAAACTCTCTGCAGAGTACTGCACCCCAGAGAGGTGAGAGAGAGAGTGAGAGAGAGAGAGAGAGAGAGAGAGAGAGAGAGAGAGAGGCTCAAAGGCAAAGAGAGAATGAGAAAGTATAACAGAAAGAAGGAAAGTGAACATGTGAGTGAGAGAGAGTGAGACACAGAGAGATTGAGTGTGTAAGAGAAGGACTGAAATAGAGAGAGTGACAATATAGTACAATCCACTCTCTCATTCTGTATCTGTCATAAAGCAAGTGAGAAAGAGAGCGAGAGATGTGTGTGTGTGTGTGTGTGTTTGTGTGTGTGTGTGTGTGAGAGAGAGAGAGAGAGAGAGAGCGAAGGAAACTGAATAACTGAAAACTGAATAAGAGTAAGGGGAAAGTGTGAATGAGAGACACAGAACGATAAAGAGAGTAAAAACTAAAGAGACATAAAAGCTTATACTGTGTTATAACTAATGGTAATAACTAATCACCACTTTAAGTATTTTATTAATTAATCAACACATACAAACAAACAACACGTGTTTTTCTTTTAAAAGCTTAAATTATTTGATATATATGCATTAAAACTAGATTTATTTTATTTTTGTGTATGTATGCTTCCATTTGTGTGTATTTGTAAAGGTAACTTTATGGGAACAGGGAAATCTGAAATCAAAATGGAAAAAATATCTATTGTTTCATGCAGTATTCCATCATATGTTATGGACTTTGCTGCCTCTATAACATTTTCAGATTTTTGCTGCATGGCCACCCATCCCTCCACTCCCCCCATACACACTTATAATCCAGTAAAATGGTAGCTCAGTAACCCTCCTAAATGTTGCTCATATTCACTCAGAAACATTTCAGAGTATGGACGGAAAATACATTATAATATAATTCTTATTCCTGTTGACTTTAATCGGCCCATCCCTCATGAAATGTTCACTCAGGTTTTTCAGGTTTTCCATTATCCTGAAATTTGGCCCCCACTTAGACCGAAATACATGATCTCACACACACAAGCGCTGATCTTTGCCTTTCTGGTGATGTAAGCTTGAAACACATTTAAACAGGATCACACACCAGACAAATCAGAGGCCCCTAATTTTAACACGACTCTACAGCCTGTTCAAGAAGTGTACACTCCGCCACACGCACAGCCCACTCAAGTACTCTTCAGAGCAGCTCTGAGCTGATGAGCAATCAGAACACACCACAGTGCATTAACTGCATCCCACCTTTACACACCTGAGCCAAGCACCCGCACGCACGTGTCTCACTGACGTGAATAAAAGACAAGGCTGTTATTCACTCTTCTTTTCTGCTGTGTCTTTTTTCAGCTCCACTATGATGAAGAATACATCGAACTGGACCAGAACAGCGATAGCCCACTGAAAAGAAAATCTCCATACATTCTAAAGAGGCAGCTGCACAATAACAAAGCAAGAAGGCCATACATTCTGAAACGAAGTTCATATTACTGACCCCTATATCTACCGGCAACAAAGACGTTTTACATTCTGTGAATATGTGGCTATTTTCACAGTAGAGCTAGAATGAAACAGTGATATATCATTTCTGGGTTTATTTTGCTTTAGCACTTTGTCTCCACATATCTGTCCCATGTTATCTTTTGCCAAGGGACAGTCTGTGTAAATAAAATCAGCAAGCAAATACTGTATGTTTGTTGGAAAGATTATTATATTTGTTCAATGTATATTTATTTTCTTCTGATTTAATTAAATGACACATCTTTCAACTATTTAAGACATGCACATCATTATTTGGCAGTAATCGTTATATATATATATATGTGTGTGTGTATAATATTTCTGGTTTAAAGTTAATGGGATCCGCAAGCAAATGCAGTATAAACTTTGTTTAGTGTGCACCAATGGATTCTTTACTTTTATTATATTTTCTTTGTAATAAGTTCAGTGGAAAGGTCTGCTCAGCAGCCAGAAGACTATTTACTACTGAAAGGAGCCATTTGTTAGATGACGCAATCTGTCAACATTATATTGCAAACAACAGGGGGCAATGTATAACCAGAAAATGCACATCAAACATGTTCAGCATCAAACTTCATCTCTTTGCTGATCAGGGGTGTCTCCACTCAGCAACACGGCGTTAACTCTTCATTTTGCTTATATTTATACCACTTTTTTGTTCGCTGCTGAAAGTGGTTTCTTGCTGGGAGTGGTTGGAGGTGGTTGTTATAATAATCCTTGCCAAGAGCTTCAGCCGTCATTGTATTCTTCCTTTCCTTCTCTCATTGGCTCCTGTCTTTTTAAATGATCTAATCCACCAAGAGATAAAAGATCAGAAAACACCATCTGGGCAGTGATACTTCTTCATCCCCTTATGCTGAACTGATTTAACACACACAACGCTATAGTGGCTCACTATCACCTCTTGAGGTCCAATGTGGTATTAGACAGGATGGACGAGGGTTAACTGGTAAGTATGCTCACGTCAGTAGATTTCTCTGCAACACAATACCTAGATATCCTTGACATACCATCAAACTGTTTTTTCTTTACATTTAAAACACTTGCATATTACTCCATTAACATGACACATTAGGACAATTTCATCTTCGTTAAGACCAAAACATCTGCAATGTTTGTGGGAAACAGCCTTACACTCAACAGTAATACTCTTCTCAAATTTTACACAAAGTTGGTCGCCAAATACCTTGTTTGATTAATGTATGTTGTTGGGAGTTAACAAAAAGATTTCGCAGAAGAACCTTTTTTGGTTTCCTGAGGGACCGTTCAGTGAACTTTGTAAACAAGACATGAGTGTGAAATCCTTTTTTCAAACTGAATAAGCCTTCTCATAATGTAAAGGTTCAATGCTATCTATATAATGATGTTTTCTAGAACATTTCATGCAAACCAGGAACCACATAGGAACCCTAACTTCTCTATAGTTGACAAGCCATCTTTGTAGTTGACAACTCTTCTCCCTCTTACATAAGCTGCAGGTGCTAAATACATAATCCAAACACCCAGGTTTTAGATCGGTACAGTCTCAGTTTGTGCATCTAGATAGACGGTGATTTTGTTCTGTAGTCACACTTTGAAGACATGGTTATGATTAGATTTGGCAGCACATACCATCAGTTTTTTCAGCTATTTCGTAATTTAGTCACAAATGAGGATATATTAAGAGAATAACAATATACAAGTTCAGTATCAACTTGATCTGAAGGTGGTAGTATTATGATTTAGGGCTGTTTTGCGAGGCCAGGACAGCTTGTTTTGCTTGATCTGGGCCAAGACAGCTAGACATCATTGAATTCTGAATTATACCAGAGAATTATGATACAAGGGAAAATATCAGGGCATCTGTCCATGAACTGCATCTTAAGAGAATGTGGGCCATGCAGCTAGACAACAACCTTCAGCACACAAGTTGTTCACACAAAGAAAAGTTAAAGAAGAATAAAGTTAATGTTCTGAATGGCAAAGGCAAAGTCCTGCCCTTAATCCTATAGATATGTGTGGAAGGGCCTGAAGCCAGCAGGTTATGTAAGGAAATCCACCGACATCTCAAGTTGAAGCTGTTCTGTATGGAGGAACGGACTAAAAGTCCCCCAAGGAGGAAGCTTCAGGGGGCCTAGCAGGGGAGCTAGCAGATGAACTAGCATGAATTCACTAACATAAGTAACCATGAGCTAGGCTCTTTTTAGAGACTATCTCTGAGTCTCTGAGTGGGTAGAATGGTCATTCCTCTCCTCTTCCCCCTGTGATGCTAACCAAAGTGAGTGTTTGTTAGTTAACTGGTCTTTAAATAAAGACTGGGCGCTGGCTTTTAACATGTCCCTCATGTCATAGAGGACGCTGTAGTTCTACCTTCAGACTATGCCTTGACTCTTCCTGATTTGATTACTCCTCGGATGAGACTGGGAGATTACTGTCAGAGTAATTAAGTGCAGAGCATCATTTTTGTTGACTGACAAAAGACAATCTCATTCAAGACTGAATTTCAATCTCTACCACACAAAGCTTAGTGTTGTAATTAGAACATTTCTAAATGCGACACAGATCATTAGATCAACATGTTTGATGATCAGTAATCTGTCACTCTCCATGCCGACCACCCTGATTACTGTAATAGGTCGGAGAGAGCACTCTTTTCATTTCTTTAATTAACTACTGCTAATTACACATGGCAATGTGGGTAAAGTAATTAGAAGGGAATAGGAAAACACCTAAAATATAATTAATACACCCATCAGACCACAGGCATCTAATCACATAGGCCTATAACAAGATTAACATCACAGGCAAATGTCTTCTGTTTAACTTGGATCAGGAAACAAATGAAATACATTTTAGGTAAAGAACGTTTGTTTGCTCATGCAGGCCAGGAGATGGCAATAGAGAAACACAAGAGGAGCAGAACTAGAACGTTAAGGTAGGAAGAGGTGGACTCCTACACAGAGCTCTTTTTTTTACACATTTTAATCTTCACCTCAACCGTAACAGCAGGCGTTGGTTAAATGGATATCTACACACAGCACAGTCTTAAAAATAAAGCCCCCAAAATGATGCTGTAAAAGAACCTTTCAGCTGATTTTCTAAGGGTTTTGATGTTTAGGATTTTTACATTGAGGGAGGGTTCTTTAAACCTTTTAATGATTCTTTACCATCACAGACTGTTTCAAACAGGGTTCTTTAAGAAACCAAAGTGGTTCATCTGAAGCATCACTCAAAACGCCCTTTGTGGAACTCTGTAAAAAGTGGCACATGTAGTCTATTTCCCAGAAAACGCCAAACCAAATAAATCATATCAAGGTTTGTCACATACATACTCAAACACAGTACAAATAGCAGTCAGATAGTTTGACACATGAAACAATAAGATAATATAAAAATGTTTAAAACATAAGATAAGAGCAAGGTCAATAAACAATAAGAAACATACATACTTATATACCTTGATAATAATACAACTAAAAAAGTAAAGAATAGAATGTAATTACAAATATTCTAGTTTTGATCTTCATTGTGATGGATTTATATTTAGAATGGCCAGAAATGATCATCAAAACTGATAACTTTTCATTTCCAGTCAAAACAGCCAGTAGGTACAATCAATTTTAATAGCATCAGTGAAAAGCAGAAATTGGACATAATGAACAATTACACAAAAGCCACAACAAGTAAATCATTTTCTTCAGTATTTGTTGTGCCCCCTCTTTGTCTTTTTAATACAGCTTCTGTTCTTTTTGGGAGACATATTTGCAGTTTTTAACGAAATCCTCAGGGACATTTTATAATGCTTCCAACAGTCAGTCCTAGAAGATGGTCACATTTACGGCTTCTCACAATCCAAGCAATCCCAAATGCATTCAGTGATGCTGAGGTCTGGACTCTCTCTATATTTTTTAAATATTTATATTTTTATAATTTGTACAGAGCTGGGTATATAACCACTTTGTGATTTGTGTTAGAGTTATCTACTGACGTTAGCATGCTAACCAGCTAGTCTCAGTCTGTTCTGTCTTGTAGTATCACTTTGTATCTGAAAAGGTGATACAAGTCACTGTAGCATCACATCTGCACTCAGTTCTCACATTAGGGGATGAAGAAGAAGCACGCCCGCTCTGAGAAAGAAAAAGATGATTTAGTATTGGTGTTGCCTTCAACCATCGGAGACGTTCTTGGCGAGTAAAGGGATAAAGTTCGATTCTGCACTTGGAAAATTTGTGAATAGGGAGGACGGACTCCTACATATTGCCCTGTTCATCTAATTACTGTGACAGCCTCACTCATGTTCCTGACTGTTTAGGGCAGTTCAGGCAGTTCAGGCTAATCTAACATTTTCCATGTTTTCTTTTTTTATCAGTAATGGTTCTATTTTGTGCTGTAAATGTTTTTCCCTCTTTATATTAGTCTCATTAAACTCATTAAACCAACATTACTCTCCCTTTAGACTAGTACGAGACCTCGCTGGGTTTCTGCTCACATGTAATAAAAAAAAAGTCAACTCTTCCCCATGAAAAAGGACATGGACGTGTGCCAGGAAAACACAGTCCTCCCCGGCATCATCTGCTGTGTCCACGGTAGCGCTTCATAATTGTTTTGGCCGCAATCCAGTGCTGAGACCTCTCTTTAATTTAGCTCAACTTTTCGGATGGCGCTACAGATTGACAGTTTAAGTTAGCCGCGGGGCTCCACTAGATTCCAGGCCTGGTACTAAATGAAAGTCATCACCTTCATCTTGGGCAGGGCAGCGTATCTGCTAGCAGTCAGTCTGATCAAGATAATTGCTTGTGAAGGAATGAGATTAGTTCTCTTTGCAAGAAATCTGATTGTATGAATTGGATGATGGTATAACAAGCGTGACCTTGTACTATGACAGCACAGTAAATAATTAGGGCCTGCGTATGGGCAGCGGTGGCCGACTGGAGAGAGAAGGGAGGCGATAAAGTGACATCCGCCCACAGGATAGAGATCTAATCCAACCTACTGTCTGCTCTCAATGAAGCAAATTACACAGACCTTCCCCACAGCAAAGATACACGCCCCTGTAGCACAAATCTCTCTCTCTCTCTCTCTCACACACACACAGTCTTCAGTGCAACTGTAAGAAAGCAGACATCTCTTTATCATAATCACGCATTGCTCACTCCCCTGTAGATGGATACCGTGCCATGGTGAGTTAGCTGGGTGAGATGAACAAAACACACACAGTTTTTACAGACACTCAAATACATGCACGTAGACAATGATGTAAAAATTCATCCATCAGCTTTGATTACCTGATGCACATCTGCCCACAGAAGCATCCTGTCCAAATGGAATACTTTGAGCATGATATGTTTAAGATTAGAATGAGCAAAATCATTGCAAAAGCAGACAGACATATGGCTGCATCAGCTGGAGCTTCAAATGTATCCTACATTAGTTTACCCACATAGGTATGTGGTGCTGGGCCTCTTACAGTATAAAAAGATGCCCAAGTTGCATATTTCTAAGTGAAAATAACAAAGTTAAATATATTTTCTGCAATTTTTTGTGTAGATTTTCTTTTTTATTGACTAACATGATATACATATGTAAAATATATATATATATATATATATATATATATATATATATATATATATATATATATGTATATACATATGTAAAAATATAGGAATAGGAATTATATAATAACTTTTGTGCAGGTCACATTTAATGCTTCATGTTCTCACCTATGTTTTACATTGTAATGCTAAAATGCATGGTTGCACCTGAAATATGGCTCAGCCTACAGACTACAAGTTTTAATTTAAACATTAAACTCATGATAGATCTTTATCTTTCAACTTTATTTTACAATAAATCATTCTTTTAAATAAATTTACAAGTGAATATCCAGGGCTTAGGATTTTCAGCAGCTAAGTTCCAGTAGAAAGCACATTGTAAATTGGAGGATCTGTATATATTTATCATATTATAAACTTAATTAAGCACACTGGGTGCATATTGATGATGGGGCGCATATGCATGCCGTGGCTCAGCATTCTATTAATAGCCCTTTTTTATTAGTATTATATCTGAGTTCCATATTTTAGGCTTTGCAGGAATTTCATTGTGAAAAACAAAATGGCAGTAATCTAATCTAATCTAATCTAATCTAATCTAATCTAATCTAATCTAATCTAATTGGTTTAAATATGTCATAAGGAATTTCCTTGTAAATATGTAGAGTCTGAATGCTGATGTTTAATGTGTTCTTACTGTGGGACTGCAGGAATTACGTGTAAAGGTCCATGTATTTAATAATATATGAATTCGATTCAAATCGATTGTGTCTTACGATGGACTGGTGGCCTGTCTAGGGTGTTTCCTGCCTCCCGCCTTTGAGCACTGGGATGTACTCCAACACTCTCTGCAACAAAGAAGAATAAAGGATTGACTAACTAACTGACAGAATTCATTTGTTCAGCCTTGAAGATTCAGATTGCAATTTGGAAAAAGATCATCCAGCCAGGAGCAATGCAAGAGAAAATGATTACTGCAGTATTGCTGCAGAGAAAATTCAGATAGCTAATCAGAACACAGTGAAGGAGAACTATTTTTTTCATTTGTAGTAATCAAATCAACCGTTAATTAGTTTCAAAGGCATACAAACTGCACTTCAGTGTTTTTGGATTTCCTAGGATAACATCAAGCAGAATACGTTTAGAGCTACGGATGCGTTTGTCTATTCGCCTATTTGTGTATTTGTCTATTACTATTTATGTCATTACTTGTCAAAGTTTTAGTGCTGTTGAATGCTTTACATTCATGATATTTTAATTAGTGTTTAGTTCATTTTTTTCATATTGCTACTTTCTGCTAGCACCTCTATGAAATTTGCATAATTATGTTAGTGCCAAACTTGCTATGTAGTGCTTTGTGGTGTATAAAGACCTTTTATGGCATCTAAACAAGGTCATTTGAAGCTTGTAATTGGTGTTCTTGGGTTTATGCTTCTAATATTCTTAGTGGTCATTGACCGGGAATTAAACTGCTAAACTTTAACATGTTGTGGATATTTAAATTCCTTCTCAAGGAATTCAGGAATGATCTATTCACCTGTTCACCTTGGTTTCTGGTTTTAATGAAACAAATGGAGATGCTGTTTTCTATGACCTGCTTCTGCTATTGCATTATTCTGGTGTCAATTTGATGATGGTTGCTCCTGCTGAGTGAGCATCATGATCAGTTAATCTTATGTTGTTTGCTCTGTAAATATTACTAGCTGCTGATATTGCAGATTTGTACTGAATTCAAATCACAGATCTAGTCAGTAATCACTTAAATGACTGAGTCTCCCTAGGTAAAACTAATCCAGCAAAAAATCAGACAAGGCTTTAGCCTATGTGAATGACTAGGCTAGTCATGATATCTTGAGTGCTGTAGGGATTCCCAGTGGTTGTAGGATATATTTGCATAATGCATGCTGGGTACTGTACTGAGAGAATACTGATGGACAAAAACACTAAAAAGATAACACAGTGAATGGT